>CM070546.1:110177683-110777683 GCA_036346405.1 Phyllostachys edulis
GCTTCGGTGAAGGGAGCCCCTTCGAGCAAACCTACCCAGAATGCCCGTACTATTGCGGCCTACCCATATGCAAGGCTAGTCCTAGATAACTTAATTAGCTAAGGCTATCCCATAACTATCACATGTGTTTATACGCTTAGGCTTAGATTAGATACACATGCATTCGGTCCGTAATTGACTCGGGCGAGGATCTGCCCCTATCTACATATGAGATCACACCTCACATTTTTCAGTTCATAATATAGTTCGCCCGTGTCAAAACTAGGTTTTTCATTTTATTTTTTTATACCAAACTAATAGAGGTAACCCCTTTGGTCCAACATTTTAAAATCACCCAAATCCATACTCAAATTTTATCAAGCATTCAAATCTAGTGAAAACCAGAGCATAACTGAGCATCTATTCAATATTCGTAAATAAAATAATAAAATAAATTCAACAGAAACAAAATTCAAATATTTTTCCATATTAAGAAAGATCATGATTTTAGACGAATTTATAAAAAATATTCATTCAATTTGGTGTTCATATGCAAAAGTTATTAGCTTTTTAGATTTGCTTGGTTTGAAAAATCCTGAAAATAAGGAAGTGATGATGTCAATGGTGTATTTTCCGAAATTATGCTTTCTAATAGAGAAGATGTATTTCCTTTGAACTAGAAGTGGTTTTTCTTATTTTTTAAGAATTTCCATAAATCATTTTCTTACATGTGGACCCTACATGTCAGCCTCTCAAGTTTTTAACAACGTTTATTTTATGAAAACAGTGAATGGTCCCACATGTCATAGACTCGTTAGTATTAACTAAGTGATTAACCTTAAATAAATTTTATCCCGAATTAATTCCCAGATAGGTGGGGTCCACTTGTCAATCTCTCTGTTTTTAAATACGTTTAAGTTAAGAAAACAGTGAGTGGGTCCAACATATGAGTGACTCATTTTTTGAAACTCGTTTAAATTAGATTTTTTTTCTTTTTTTACCGGTCCCACATGTTATTGACTTATTACCCTTAACTACTGTCATTAGTGCTAAACTCATCCTAATTGCTATTGGGGCCCACTATTAGAGAGAGAAAGAGAGGAGGAGAACAGAGCCACGCAGTTGAGTGTGCGGGCGAGCTCGCCGCTGGTGCACTATGCGGTGGGCGTAGATGTTGAGCGGCAGAAAGGGAAGAGGGCTACATGGCGATGCTTTGGGTAGTGGCGGCGAGGAGCGAGATGGCTGGAGGCGGTGCTACGCCGGCGAGAAGCGCTCGGGCTCAAGGTGGCGTTTGCGGGAGAGGCGCCCTCTAGGCTAATGGCTTGGTGCACTTGACTTGGTGGGTCACTACAGTGCTAACGGACGAGGCACGGGGACCTATGGTCGTTAGAGGTGAGTCGACAGTGTCATTCCACGGCAGCACCATGGATGGCTATGGGGAGAATGGCGCATACTACTCGCCCGCAGGGAATTGAAGGGCACATAAGGATCATGAGCTCACCACACAATGGTGATGATGATGAGGTTGGAGATAACTTGGGGTGGCCGGATGGCAATGAACAAAGGTGGTGACATCAAGCTTCACGGTGATCGAGCTCCTCGACGGAATCGAGTTGAAAGAAGGCACGGGGGTAGGTTTAGGAGGTTACTAGGATGGGGAAAATGACCTTAATGAGTTCAGGGACTCACCGGAGAGGGGACGATGTCAATGGCAGCAACGACAATGGAGAGGTTCATGGTGACGGTGTGCTACGATGATGGAGATGCTACAAGGAGGTGTGCATTAGCTTGCATGCACACTAAGGATGGAGAAGGCGGAAAGAATTGACTAGCGACTCACCGGGGTAGCGACAAACAGTAAAAATGACTGTGATGGCTAGAATTGGGGAAGAAATGTGGGTGCTTGGATTCTCTACGGGGTGGACATCATTCTGTGAGGGAATCACATAGTTAGGGGACAGAACACATTATGGTGTGATCAGGTTGAGCTCAAGCTTACCGAAATGGCAGGAACACGACTGCTTAGCTCAGGCGTGCATGCCAGAGTTGAAGACTACGAAGTCTTTGTGGCGCCACAAAACTCCAAAGGCTGCATTTAGCAGAGCAAAAGTCTAAGTGAAGCACAAGGAGTGATGTGAGGCGCATTTCATGGGAAGATGAGCATACCAGAGCGGCAATGGTGCAGAGGCCTGCTCACTAGTGTTGAGAACGACACTCACGTTCCTGCAGAACCAAGGAGCTAGAAGCTCTGGTTTGCATGAAAAGGGAACGATGGCGAGTTGAGGAACAAGATGGCACGATTAGGAGCTTAAGTACCAATGAGAAAGGCAAGAGAAGAACGGCAAGAAAATGGTGGCTGCGGCAAGAACTCGACGGCGCATGCTCTCATTCTCTGCCTGCACGGGAAAAAGGCGGTGATAGAGGGTGGTTTGCACGGTAGAGTGATGCGGGATACAGCGCGGAGGCGAGTGGCGGAGCTCATGCGGGCATGCGCGGGCGAACCGGGGCGAGACGAGGTGGAAGAAGCCACCTGACGGGTGGGGCTGCGGTGTCAGCGAGAGAGGGAAGATAGGAAGGGAGGCAGGCTGGTTGGGCCGAGATGGCATGTGAAGGAGGTGGGCCACAATGGTTTCATCCCAAAAGGCGAGCAAAAAAAAGAAATGAGATTTGAATTTTTGAAATAGGCTGAAAGCTTGATAAATTTTTAAATATAGAATATGAGCTCAAAAAATTATGAAACTTTTTTGGAGACTCCTGACATTGTTTAGTTGCTTGTGTAATTTTTCAGAATTTTATATGTTCTTATTTTTTCTCGAAAATTCTTTTTAGGTCACTGTTTGTATGCAAATGCATAAATTGATTTAAGAAAAAAAATAAAAAAAACATGCTCAAAATATTTCCACATTTATTCTCAGTACAATTATACCAAGTTTGAATTTTGGGATGTTACAGACCTACCCCCTTACAAAGAATATCGATCCCAACATTCAGTGGGCTCGATAAAGAAATACATAAAATTGGATCTAAAACGGCCTTCCCTTTCCCGCGTGGCTTCGTCCTCGGTGCGGTTACTCCACTAGACTCTCAACATCTTTATGGTACGGCTGCAAGTATGTTGCTCAACTTCCTCCAAAATTCGAATCAGGTGCTCCTGAGAAGAAAGATCGGGTTGTAAATCGATGTTCTCCAATTAAGTAAGCACGCTCGGAGTTTAAAGACACGTTTTGAGTTGAGATACATGGAAGATGTCATGCACATCTGAAATTTGAGGTGGCAACTCCAATTGGTACACAACTTCGCATTTCCTTTTGATGATTCGATACGACCCGATGTACCGAGGTGCTAACTTTCCATGGATTTGGAAATGGAGGACGCCACGCAACGGTGAGACCTTGAGATAAACATAATCATTCACCTCAAAGCTCTTCTCATGACGGCGATGGTCGGCATAGCTCTTTTGGCCCGATTGTGCTTCCTTCAACCAGCATTTTATCGCATCGACTATTCTTGTGCTTCTTAGATGATAGTCGGTCCAAAGAATTGCTTCTCACCAACCTCGGTCCAGAAAATAGGTGTCCTACACTTACTCCTATAAAGTGCTTCAAATAGAGACATTTGGAGGCTTGATTGGAAGCTGTTGTTGTAGAAAAACTCAGTAAATGCCAAGCATTTTTCCCAGTTCATGCTATAGGACAGCATACATGCTCTTAATATATCTTTTAAAATTTTATTTGTCCTATCTGTTTGGCCTCCTATTTGTGGGTGAAAAGCCATGCTAAAGAATAGCTCGATTCCCAATAGCTTATGCAAGCTTTCCCAAAACCGCGAGGTGAATTGAGGACCTCGATCGGAAGTTATCGTCTTCGACACACCGTGCAAGCGGACGATGTTGTTCACGTAGAGTTTAGTGAGTTTTGCCCCATGATAAGTGGTGTTAACCAGGATGAAGTGAGCCACTTTGGTCAAGCGATCGACGATAACTCATATCGACTGGAGTCGCTTCAGCGACATGCAACCGCGGTGGTGCCTTAGGTGGCTACGGTGAAATATAAGCAAACAACACTAAACACAACATCTAACTAGCGCATTGGCACTAGGGGCCTAATAGAGGCTCACCACGGTGGTCAACTACGATGGAGACAGCTAGAGGTGACGGGGCGATAGTGAACAGGGGCGGTGGAAAAAGCTTCACGATGGTGATGAGCTACAGCGGAGAAGGAGCTACAAGAAGATGTGTGTTAGCATGCATGCAAGCGGAAAATGGTCAACACGGAAGAGATCGACCAAAAACATGAAAGATGTGTTGTCTCGATGACTTGCTATGGAAACTAGGACATTGAGTGAGGGATCCTCACAAGTATGGGAGGGAACACGAAGTGACGCGAGTGGCTCGAGGCCAAACTCACCAGAGAGGAGGAAACGCAGGGACTTAGAACGGGTGTGCTTGCCAGAGTCGAAGAACATGATGGTGACACAGCTCGCCACGACTTTAACTACACAAATAAGCACGAGAAGGGATTGACGGATGCTTTAGAATAAAAAGGACACATGTGGCGAGCAAGGAAGCTCACCAGAGCGGCAATGGTGTGGTGGCGTGCTCGCCGACGCTAAGGAAGACAACGCTAATCCTAGCAAACCACAAGACAGTGAGCTCTGGCTCTTGGCTGAGGGGCAGGAAATGGCAAGCTGGAGGTGATGACGCAGTCGGATCGACTTAATAAGGAAGGATAAAAGCGGGAGGAGATCGTGAGATTTCGTGGGAGAGGCAAGAACTTGAGCTCTCTATTCCTCTCCGCCCAAATGGGACAAACGAAGAAGACAAGGCAGGTTGATGGCGTCTGCAGCGACGGGATGGATGACGCCTTGCCAGCCGAGGCCAAATAGCAGGCGGTAGTCACAACCCATGGGCATGCACGCGGGACCTGCTACGGTCTGTCCTTAGCATCTCGGGTGAGACAATCACAAACAACAATCTCGTGCACCTGCACTAGTCCCATCATATAGTCACCCAAATCTAAAATAGGTTTTTAGTTTTTCATTCGATAGACAAAATAACAGAGGTACCGCCTCTGATCACATATACAAGTTTTTCCCATGGTTGAATTTTGTATCAAATTTTTCCAACCTAGCGAGACTAATATCGTTAAGCATGGCTAAGCATCAACAAATTCGTATTGACTAAAATTCCACAATAATTATACCGACAGTGGGTAACATTACTAAGGTGACAACTATGACAATATCAATTTACCAAGGTATGGGCAATGCAAAAATTGGGGATAACTACCAACCTTACCAACATAGCAATTTTTACTGAGATTATGCACATGCACAATAATTTTGAACACAACATACATAACAGTGAAAATATGGGATCAACATGGTCAAAGAAGGGTGCTTGCCTTGCTCGTTGAACACTTGATCTTGCTCTGGTTTGACTTCGAAGATTTCCAAGACGTCGATATCTAATCGGTAAAAGCCAAATAACACCAATAAGAGCCAAATAAATTCCAACAGAGAGCAAAGCAAACTATTTTTGTATATTCCGAAAGTTCATAATTTTAGAAATTTTATAAACAAATTTCAATTAATTTGGAGTTCATATGCAAAAGTTATTATCAAAACAATTTGGTTCGGCTGGAAAATCAAGAAAAAAATAAGAGAAAATGTTGTGCTATTACGGTTTCATATTTTTTAATTTAATTTCTATTTTTCTTTCTACATGAACTTCCTGATTTATTGCATTGTTAGACTGATAAGTGGGGTCAGGTCTACGATGAATCGAGTTCACGAACGCGTCTATCGGCCGGTAAGACCCACATGTCAATGACTCATATTTTAAATCTCTGTTAAATTAATATTTTGATTAATTAATTGGCTGGTCCCACACGCCAATGACTAATTATCGCTAACTGAAGTCATTAACATTAACTAAACAGTGCTCGAGTAGGGCCCACTGGTTAAAGGGAGGAAACATAGAGGAGCAGGGGAGGCCATGGCCGAGAGCTTGGTGAGCTCGCTGGTGGCGAGACGGCGATGGTGCAGGTCCAGACATAGGCAAAATGGAATGGCGTCACTACGGTGAAGCTAAAGGTGTTGACGGCGGCCGGAGAGGTGGACGGAGGCGGCAGCAAGACGACGCTAAGCTACGGGCAGGCTCGGCCGTGCGACGGCTTCTGCAACAAGAACGGTTTCTCACCAAGGGGTTTGGCACACTACATTCAAGAGACTAACATGGCGTTAACAGGCTTGGCACAGGGAACAAAGGTCACTGGAGTCGCTTCGGCAACATGTAGTCACGATGGTGCCACGGGTAGCTACAGTGAAGTCTAAGCAAACGATGCTAAACTCAACATCTAACTAGCGCATTAGCACTAGGGCACTACCAGATGCTCACCACGGTGGTCGACAACGACAAAGATAGCTGGAGGTGATGGGGCAACAGTGAATAAGTGCGGTGGAAAAATCTTAACGGTGACGATGAACTATGGCGAAGAAGGACCTACAAGAAGATGCGTGTTAGCTTGCATGCAAGTAGAAAATGGTCAAGACGGAAGGGATTGATTGGAGACTCACCGGGATGACAAAAATCGAAGGAAATGGTGACGGTGACCGAAAATAGGAAGATGTGCGGTCTCGGTGACTTGCTACAGAAATAAAGACATTGAGTGAGGGATCCGCACAAGTAGGGGAGGGAACACGAAGTTACACGAGTGGCTCGAGGCCAAACTCACCAGAGAGGAGGAAACGCGGCGGCTTAGAACGGGTGCGCTTGCCAGAGTCAAAGAAGACGATGGTGACGCAGCTCCCCACGGCTTTAACTGCAAGAACGAGCACGGGAAGGGATTGAGTGATGCACCAAAAGAAAAAGGACACGTGTGGAGAGCAAGGAAGCTCACCAAAGTGGCAATGGTGTGGTGGTGTGTTCACCGGCGCTAAGGAATACAATGTTGTTCCCAGCAAACCACAAGACAACAAGCTCTAGCTCTAGCTCTTGGCTGGGGCTGGAAATGGCAAGATGGAGGTGATGACATGGTCGTCCCTTCTTAAGAAGGAAGGATAAAAACAGGAGGAGATCGTGAGATTTCATGGGCGTGACGAGAACTCGAGCTCTCTCTTCCTCTCTATCCGAATGGGATAAACGAAGACAACAAGGCGGCTTGATGGCATCTGCAGCGACAGGATGGGTGACGGCGACGCGAAGGCGACGGCTTGCCAGACAAGGCGAAATGATGGGTGGTGATCGCAACCCATGGGCATACGCATGGAAGCTAGCGCGGTTGGGACAACGGCGACGTGGTGCGGTGCTGACCCAACTGTGGATTGGTGGCAACGGGCGATGGTGACACCCGGGTCCACTGGTGGTGATGGAAGGTGTCGAACATGCGATTGAGCAGCTCTTTGCGCTGGCGTGCGCAGGCGAGCGGTGAATGGGCGAGCACGAGGTGGAAGACGAAGGCTGGCGTGCAGGCTCACGCGTCAGCAACTGCGGAGGCGGGGAGATGGTGTGCTGTGAGGACCTTCTCAGGATATATAGGGAAAGTGCTCCCAGGGGAGCACAGGGAGGTCCGGGAGGACCCCTTTTTTTTGCACAACCGGTACTACCGCAAAGATGACCAGTAGTACCGCGCGGCATATCCTGAAAGGGGGTCCACCAGGACCTCCTAAGAGATCCAAAGACCTCCTGGATGTCCGACCTCTGTGTACTGAGCCAGTCCTAGGAGAACCGATGCTAGCTCACACAGAACACTTAGGTATAATCACAATCACAAGGCCAAACAATAGATGAAGCAGACAAATTAAACTTTGCATTAAACAAGACCTTATGGTCAAAGCTTGCTTACAGAAGTTTGCCGACTTGGGCTTACAAAACCGACAAAAGGAGAACCTTTACAGCAGGAACACAAAACGCTTGAAGCCATCCGGCAAGCCCACAGGCTATCGAGTGGAGGACATCCTAGGCAGCTGGATCATCGAAGAACTCCTCTTCAAAGAGGTCAGAGTAGCCCTGCACTTGTTCATCCTCGACCACTGCTTTAACACAGGGCTTAAAGCCATGGGTACTTGGAAGGTACTCAGCAAATCGCAGGGAGCAATTATGCAAATAATATTGAGCATTGGCTTTGCAATGAGGGCTGTAGGGTTAGTTGCAAAAAGCAATATTTGACAGGATAATAACATGTATAGATTGCAAAGCTCAAGGTAAAAACAATAATACATAATTACATTTGTTTGAAAAGAAGGGGAGTGAGCACCAACTCACTTCCAAAGCCACTTGGGGGAGGTCTGGCCGCACCCATGACCAGGACCTCTCCCAAGACCACTCTAGAGCACCGACTCCAGAGCTCCCAAGGACCGCCCTAGGTTCCAGGACCTCCTTGGAACACCCACTCCGGAGTACCCTGGACCACCCTAGGGTTCACAAAACCTTCACGACCAACCGAAGACATCACAAGCACTCGGAGCCATCCAGAATACTTGCAGACATCCCAAGCCAGCCATGGAACACAAATTTTGAGAAGTCTACCCCTTGCACCATTTTCACCGGGCATGTCCATGACCAAGGACTTGGCTATTCGAATAAATTGATACTCTGCAGAGGTGTACAACTTTACCCATAATTCACGACCTCTCTAGTGGGGCGGGTTCCCGTTGGAACCCTTGCTCACTTCCAAAGGTGAGCAGTCTAGAGAGCGCGACAAGGCCTTTACAATACCACCTCCTATCACCAAAACCACACGATGAACTTTATTCCGAGTCATGGACGTACTGCTACCATCGACCCGGAGCTCACCGTTGTGGGGGATAACCTGCTCAGACATGGATGTGCTGCTACCATTGTCTGAATAGGCCCCGACAGACATGGACGTGAGGCTACCATCGTCTGCATGCCCTAAAGCATCCTGCGGCATGGTGCTAGAATGTGACAAATTAGTTGGCCCAGACCACCCCCATAAAGTGATATTGTGGTTGCACAAAAAGGCCCAGATCAATAGAACACAAAGCTGAGTCCTTAATCCACTCAAGCAAGGCAACCTCATCCCATTGTGCACACGGCACCCCCCTTTACTGCACGATAACTTGCCCGAGTGTAAAAACATTTTGGGTTCAACCCGGCCACTAGACCACCCAGTCCTAGCACAGCAAATTTTAACAAAGGTGGCATCGCACCACAAACAACACAGCTACGGCATCAGCACCGCAGCTGCCTAATGGTGGCACCAACCACAGTTCCATTAGTCAAGTTATTAGAGAAGAAACATGATTCCCAAGACCCTTGGTTCTAAAAGCAAGGCTAAGCATAAACATACGGTCCCATGTTGGCAATACCAAACAATACCAACTAAGATATCCCTTCTAAGGCATCCAAGAGAACCATGTCAACATGTCAAATACAATTATCCAAGGAGGCATATTGTCAAGTACGAAATTATCTACTTCTCAAACTATTTCTTATAAAAATAGCCATGCATGATTAAGTAAAGCAAAATACATTTGAAAAGCTAGGCTCAATATGATCAAATGTATGTGACTTGCCTTCGTTGAGCAGTGGTGAGCCTTCAGTAGAAACTGCTGGGCCCAAGTACTCCTCCTCAAACTCGGGATCTACACGTTCGCCAAAGAACTAAATAAGCAAACCAGCTCCAAGCAAAGAACTTAAAAGAAGACCAAAAAGATCTTAAACAAACTCAACCAAAACCAGAAAACAAGAGGCACAGCATAGCCTCAGAGAGCTCCTTGGGGAGGTCTAGAGCACGGAGAACACTAGATGAGAGCAAGGAAGTTAGAAACGAGCAAAAAGGTGACAAAGGGAGGCATGCCCAGGCTATTTATAGCCAGAGCTAGGGGAGAAACAATGAGGGGCTTGAGCAAACGTGTCAAAGATCGGTAGTAGACAGGACAGGGTATGCTATTAAAAGAATAAAATAAAGTACCTCAGATGTGACTGCATTTAATGCGATACAATAGCCATTAAAGCCATTAAATGCCCACAGAGTTTTGAGGCGGAAGAATTGGGAAAAGTGAGCACGGCTGGCAAGTGGGGCCAGTCAAACTCAAGAGAACAATTCAGTCAAAGGGTTGGTCTCAGCCGTAAGGGAGGTCTTTGCAGAAGACCAGAGGTCCTGACCTCTAGGGGAAGGTCCTGACCCGCAAGGGAGGTCCTTGCATAAAGACCAGAGATCGTGACCTCAAAGGGAGGTCCTGACCATAAGGAGGTCCTGAGGACAGGAGGTCCTAAAGACACGAGGAGGTCCTGAGGACAGGAGGTCCAAAAGACATGAGGAGGTCCTGAGGATAGAACGTCCAAAAGACATGCTCACAGTTCACAAGAGGTCCGAAGGTCAAGATCTCTCGAGGAAGGTCCTAACGATCAAGATCTGCAAGGGGAGGTCCTAACGGTTAGATCCACAAAGGGGAGGTCCTTACTGTCAGATCCGCAAAGGAGAGGTCCTGACGGTCAGATCCACAAAGGGGAGGTCCTGACGGTCAGATCTCTCAAGGGGAGGTCCTGACGGTCGGATCAAATCAAGGGGAGGTCCTGACGGTCGGATCTCTCAAGGGGAGGTCCTGACGGTCAGATCTCTCAAGGGGAGGTCCTAACGGTCGGATCAACTCAAGGGTAGGTCTTGATGGTCAGATCTCTCAAGGAGAGGTCCTGACAGTCAGATCAAATCAAGGGGAGGTCCTGACGGTCGGATCTCTCGAGGGGAGGTCCTGATGGTTGGATCTCTCAAGGGGAGGTCCAAATGGATGAGGGGAGGTCCTAAAGGACACGGGAATCACCCGAATTTGAATTTCAAGATTCAAGGACATTTGAAACACAAACCCGAGCTGGTCTAAGACCCAAGAGAGAAGGTCCTAGACCCACAAAGGAGGTCTGGGCAAGAAGAGGACCAGCACAAGGGAGGTCTTGGAAAGGGGAGGTCCAAGAGAAGACACCAGGGGTGATCCAAAGAGAACGAGGAGGTCCAGAGAAGGACGAACTAAACCAAAAGGGCACACAAGGCGAACACAGAAAAGAGAACTACAACCAGAGAGCACCAGAGAACCCCAAAAGGACAAAGAACACAAACCAAAAGGACTTAGTTGAGGTTTGGTTAGTTCAAGTTAAACTCCCAAATTTCTAAAATACCAAATTAAGCTTGAGCAACTTAGCAAACCAAATGGTTCCTTTTTAGTTTTGAAATCTAGCAAGAAACTCTAGGACAAACGGGACGTTACAAACCTTCACCCCTTAAGGGAATCTCAACCCCGAGATTCAGGCTAGCTAGAGAACAGGTGCGGGAACTCTTTCCTGAGGTCCTCTTCGCGCTCCCAACTTGCTTCTGCCTCGGTGTGGTTGCTCCATTGCACTTTGCAAAGCTTGATGGTCTTGGTCCTTGTGACTCTCTCAAACACATCTAGGATCTTGATAGGCTGCTCTTAGTAAGTGAGGTCTTCTTGGAGGTCCATAGCTTCCAAGGGCATCTGCTCTTCTGGCACACGCAAATATTTTTTCAACTGAGAAACATGAAAAACATTGTGCACTCCGGCAAGCTGAGGAGGGAGGTCTAACTTGTAGGCAACTTCTCCTCTTCGGGCAAGAATACAAAAAGTTCCAATGAATCTTGGAGCATTCTTTTGAGAGGTGACACTTTAAGGTATACTTGATCTCTGGGAGCAAAAGCTAGATCTCGACATCTATTGTCTGCATAGCTCTTTTGTCTAGTCTGTGCAGTCTTCAACTTTTCTCTTATTGATCTCCCTTGGTCTTCAGCTTCTTTCAAAAGGTCTGGCCCAAGAACTTGCCCTTCTCCCGTCTCTGTCCAATACAAGGGTGTTCTACACTTCCTTCCATAAAGAGCTTCAAAAGGAAACATCTGGAGGCTTGCTTGGTAGCTATTATTGTATGAGAACTCGGCATAGGGTAGCATTCGGTCCCAACAAGCTTGCTTTTCCAGAGCACATGCTCTCAGCATGTCTTCAAGAACTTGGTTAACTCTTTCGATTTGGCCATCAGTCTGTGGGTGATAAGCTGTGCTGGAATTGAGGTCTGTGCCCATGACATCATGTAGCTTTTTCCAAAATTTGGAGGTGAACTGAGATCCTCTATCTGACATTATCTTCTTTGGCACCCCATGTAGACACACAACCTTTGCCATGTAGATTTCTGCCAACTTGTCTCTAGAATAGGTGGTCTTCATAGGGATAAAATGAGCCACTTTGGTTAGGCGATCCACAATGACCCATATAGAGTCAAAGCCAGCTCGGGTCCGGGGTAGACCATTTATAAAGTCCATCCCTACCTCTTCCCATTTCCACTCGGGAATGGGCAAGGGCACCAAAAGACCTCTAGGTCTTTGGTGTACGGCTTTAACCTTTTGACAAGTGTCACATTTGGCCACATACTCCGCAATTTCACGCTTCATGCTAGGCCACCAATACATTTCCTTGATATCTTGATACATCTTTGTAGCTCCAGGGTGAATGGAATATAATGCTTCATGGGCTTCTTTAAGTAGTACCTCTTTAAGCTTTATGTTGTTCGGCACACATAGCCTCTTGTCAAACCAGACAGTCCCTTGCTCATCTTCAGAAAA
Organism: Phyllostachys edulis; assembly: GCA_036346405.1. NCBI lineage: Eukaryota > Viridiplantae > Streptophyta > Magnoliopsida > Poales > Poaceae > Phyllostachys > Phyllostachys edulis. The sequence goes on from CM070546.1 coordinate 110,190,244, forward strand.
CCTTAAAGATCTCCCTTTCCTCATGTTGGTCTTGATTTCTTGAATGTCAGCATCATCAACTTGAGCTGCTCTAATCTGACTTTGCAAGGTGGGCTGTACTTCCAGAGCTGCTAAGTATCCTTCTTCAACTATCTCAAGTCTGAGCTTCTGGAGTTCCTTATGCAAAGTGGGTTGACTTTCTTTGACCATCAATGTGCTGCTGTAGACCTTTCTACTTAGAGCATTAGCTACCACGTTGGCCTTGCCGGGATGATAATGAATTCCCAAATTACAGTCTTTGATTAGCTCTAACCACCTTCTCTGCCTCATGTTCAAATCAGCTTGAGTAAATATATACTTTAAGCTATTATGATCTGTGTAGATTTCACATTGGTTTCCAACAAGATAGTGGCGCCAAATTTTTAAAGCATGCACTACAAGAGCTAGCTCTAGATCATGGGTAGGGTAATTTGCTTCATGAGGTTTTAACTGTCGAGTGGCATAAGCTACCACTCTTCTTTCTTGCATCAAGACACAACCAAGACCTTTTTTTGATGCATCACAATAGACCTCAAAATCCTTTTGGACATCTGGCAGTATCAAAACTGGTGCAGAGGTCAACCTTCTCTTGAGCTCCTGAAAGCTTTGTTCACATTCAGAGGTCCATGAGAACTTCTTTTCCTTCTTCAATAACTGAGTGAGAGATCTTGCTATTCGAGAAAAACCCTCAATAAACCTTCTGTAATACCCTGCCATACCAAGGAAGCTTCGGACTTGAGGCACTGACTTAGGAGGTTCCCAATTGAGCACATCTTGGACCTTACTGGGGTTGACAGATACCCCTTTTTCGGACAGCACATGTCCTAAAAAGACCACTTCCTTCAACCAGAATTCACACTTACTAAACTTAGCAAAGAGTTGGTGAGCTCTAAGCTTCTCCAAAACTAATAAGAGGTGCTTTGCACGCTCTTCTTCACTTTTGGAATACACAAGGATGTCATCAATGAAGACAATGACAAACTTGTCTAGATACTCTATAAACACTCTATTCACCAAGTTCATAAAATAAGCAGGGGTATTGGTCAGCCCAAAAGACATAACAGTGAACTCAAACAACCCATATCTAGTTGAAAAAGCTGTCTTGGGGATGTCTTCTTTGCGAATCTTGAGCTGGTGGTACCCTGACCTCAAATCTATCTTTGAAAATACTGCAGCTCCCTTCAATTGGTCAAACAAATCATCAATTCTTGGCAGAGGATACTTGTTCTTGATGGTGACTTCATTTAGAGCTTGGTAGTCCACACACATTCTTTGGGTACCATCCTTCTTGGCAACAAATATCACTAGAGCTCCCCACGGTGAGGAGCTAGGTCTAATGAAACCTTTGCTCAACATGTCTTCAATCTGTTGCTTCAACTCTACTTGATCATCAACATGCAGCCTATAAGGTCTTTTGGAGATGGGGGAGGTCCCGGGGACAAGGTTAATTACAAACTCAAGGTCTCTATCTGGTGGCATCCCTGGGAGCTCATCAGGGAACAAATCTGCAAAATCTCGGACCACAGGGACATCTTTTAAAGCTAGAACTTGGGCACTGCAAGCTAGAGCTCCATTAAGCTTCTCTGAGGAGGCTTCAAACTTCATCGTGATACCACTAGGGCTGGTCAAGGAGATGCTCTTACCACTACAATCCAACATTGCACGGTGATCTGCGTGCCAATCTATACCCAAAATCACATCTAGGTACTTGGTGTCCAGGAGGATGAGGTTGGCCAAAAATTCTACTCCCTCTATGACCAATTAAACTTGTGGACAACCCTGGTTCGTTCTCAACTCCGAACTGGGGGATTGAACCAACAAGGTAGATTTAAGAGCAAGAACTTTAAACTGGTGCTTGGCAACGAAACTCCGAGAAATAAATGAATGTGAAGCTCCAGAATCAAACAAAACTACAGCTGGCACTGAATTTACTAGGAACATACCTAGTACAATATCTGGGGAGGTCTAGGCTTCCTCCACCGCTACATGGTTAACACGACCTCTTCCAAAATATTGAGAGGTCCTGGCTTGAGAGGTCCGGGCTGGGGGAGGTCCTGAAGAGGAGGTCCCAGCGGCTTGCTGTGTCCTTTGTGGGCATTGGCTGGCATAATGCCCCACTTGGTGGCACTTAAAATAAGTGATTCCTGCTGCGAAGGAGGTCTTTGAAGGCAGATTTGCTGCTACTAGTGATGCAGCGTTGACTTGGGACAGCTGGACGGGAGGTCTTGGCAGGGGTCTTGGAAGGTCCAGGAGGTCCTTGGCGCCTATGTTGGTGCTGCACAAAGATTTTAGCACGCTGAGGATGTCCTTGTTGAGCACTGGTGGGTGGCATCTTCCTCTTGAAAGACTCAGAGAGCTCCCTGCGAGATTCTTCAATAAGCAAAGCTTTGTTTACCATGTGCTGAAAATCAGGATAGTCATTGCCAACAACTTGAACTTTCAAACTGGGATGGAGACCTCACTTGAAGCACTTTTGGCATGCATCATCAGTGGCAACATCTTCACGGGCATAACAAGATAGCTGTGTAAACTTGGTGAGGTACTCACTCACAGTCATATTCCCTTGCTTGAGGTCCCGAAATTCATTTTTTTTCATCTCAACTTTCCCATCTGGAACATGGGAATGGCGAAAAGCTGCTGCAAATTCAGCCCATGTGATCCTCTGGGGATCAACATGAGCCGCACAAAAGGTGTCCCACCATTCATCGGCAGCACCCACCAACAGGTGTGACGCAAATAAGACCTTCTCTCAGTCTTCACAACGAGCAATTTCAAGCTTCTTCTCAGTTGATCTCAGCCGATGCGGCTCAGGGGAGCTTGAAAAGGTGGTTGGGCGAGTCTTCATGAACTTAGACAACCTTGATTGAGGATGAACAAAAGGCGGACGAGGAGGCACAACTGCTGCTTGGCTGTTTTGGCTCATCATGACAAGCAATGCATTGGTGGTTTAACTTTGCTGTGCCATCATTTGGTTCATGTTCTACATCATGAAACTCATCATTTGAGCTTGAGCTGCCATGAACTGCCCTAGTCCTTGATCTGGCATAGCTACTGGAGGAGGTGGTGGTGGAGGCAACTGCTTTGAGGGCTCATTCTGACTTGCTGATTGACGAGTTTGAACCATCTGTACATAGCTTTCAAGGTTTAATAGATGAGAAAGAAAGCACACTGGGTAAGAGGGAATAGCATAAAGATGAGCTAGAGCAAGGGAGAAAGATGGAGCATCCTAATAGGGGTGACTTAGTTAAACCCAAAAAGCAAAAGCCAGAGGGCTAGAGGCAACAAGACTTAAACAAAAGGTCCTACTGACCCAAACTAAGCGATGCTAAAGCCAGAAGGGACCACTACCAACCTAGCCTTAGGAAAACGGCCCTATAGAGGTTACAGTGACAAGAAGGTCAAGTTAAAACTTGAAAACAAAGTTCCAGAGGAGGTGATACAACAGAACCAAAGAAGAAGATAAGAATGAAGTAGAATAAGATGAGAAAAGATTTGAGACAAGATAAGAACAGCATAGAACAAGATAAGAAAAGAACCACCAAACAAGTTATAAAGTTGGTTTGATTTAGAAAATAGCTTTTGAAACTCAACTAAAACGACCCTTCTATCTAAGGCCACGTCCTACAGTCGACCAGGGCTCTGATACCTCCTTTGTGAGGACCTTCTCAGGATATACAGGGAAAGTGCTCCTAGGGGAGCACAGGGAGGTCCAGGAGGACCCCTTTTTACAACCGGTACTACATAAAGATGGCGGTAGTACTGCGGCATATCTGAGAGGGTCGCACAGACCTCCCAGAGATCCAAAGACCTCTGGAGGTCCGACCTCTGTGTACTGAGCCAGTCCCAGGAGAACCGATGCTAGCTCACACAGAACACTTAGGTATAATCACAAGCACAAGGCCAAACAATAGATGAAGCAGATAAATTAAACTTTGCATTAAACAAAACCTTATGGTCAAAGCTTGCTTACAGAAGTTTGCCAACTTGGGCTTACAAAACCGACAAAAGGAGAACCTTTACAGCAGGAGCACAAAACGCTTGAAGCCATCCGGTAAGCCCACAGGCTGTCGAGTAGAGGACATCCTAGGCAGCTGGATCATCGAAGAACTCCTCTTCAAAGAGGTTAGAGCAGCCCTGCACTTGTTCATCTTCGACCACTGCTTTAACACAGGGCTTAAAGCCATGAGTACTTGGAAGGTACTCAGTAAATCGTAGGGAGCAATTATGCAAATAATATTCATGCATTGGCTTTGCAATGAGGGCTGTAGGGTTAGTTGCAAAAAGCAATATTTGACAGGATAATAACATGTATAGATTGCAAAGCTCAAGGTAAAAATAATAACACATAATTACATTTGTTTGAAAGGAAGGGGAGTGAGCACCAACTCACTTCCAAAGCCACTTGGGGGAGGTCTGGCCGAACCACGACCAGGACCTCTCCCGAGACCACTCTGGAGCACCGACTCCAGAGCTCCCAAGGACCGCCCTAGGTTCCAGGACCTCCCTGGAGCACCCACTCCGGAGTACCCTGGACCACCCTAGGGTTCACAAAACCTTCACGACCAACCGAGGACATCACAAGCACTCGGAGCCACCCAGAATACTTGCAGACATCCCAAGCCAGCCATGGAACACAAATTTTGAGAAGTCTACCCCTTGCACCATTTTCACCGGGCATGTCCATGACCAAGGACTTAGCTATTCGAATAGATTGATACTCTGCAGAGGTGTACAACTTTACCCACAATTCACAACCTCTCTAGCGGGGCGGGTTCCTGTCAAAACCCTTGCTCACTTCCAAAGGTGAGCAGTCTAGAGAGCGCGACAAGGCCTTTACAATACCACCTCCTATCACCAAAACCGCCTGATGAACTTTATTCCGAGTCATAGACGTACTGCTACCATCGACCCGGAGCTCACCGTTGTGGGGGATAACCTGCTCAGACATGGACGTGCTACTACCATCGTCTGAACAGGCCCCGACAGACATGGACGTGCGGCTACCATCATCTGCACGCCCTAAAGCATCCTGCAGCATGGTGCTAGAATGTGACAAATTAGTTGGCCCAGACCACCCCCCATAAAGTGATCTTGTGGTTGCACGAAAATGCCCAAATCAATAGAGCACAAAGTTGAGTCCTTAATCCACTCAGGCAAGGCAACCTCATCCCATTGTGCACACGGTACCCCCCCTTTACGGCACGATCACTTGCCCGAGTGTAAAAACATTTTGGATTCAATCCGGCCACTGGACCACCCAGTCCTGGCATAGCAAATTTTAACAAAGGTGGCATCGCACCACAAACAACACAGCTACAGCATCAGCACCGTAGCTGCCTAATGGTGGCACCAACCATAGTTTCATTAGTTCCATTACTCAAGTTATTAGAGAAGAAACATGATTCCCAAGACCCCCGGTTCTAAAAGCAAGGCTAAGCATAAACATACGGTCACATGTTGGCAATACCAAACAATACCAACTAAGATATCCCTCCTAAGGCGTCCAAGAGGATCATGTCAACATGTCAAATACAATTATCCAATGAGGCATATTGTCAAGTAGGAAATTATCTACTGCCCAAACCATTTCTTATAAAAATAGCCATGCATGATTCAGTAAAGCAAAATACATTTGAAACGTTAGGCTCAATATGTTCAAAGGTTTGCGACTTGCCTTCGTTGAGCAGTGGTGAGCCTTCAGTGGAAACTACTGGGCCCAAGTACTCCTCCTCAAACTTGGGATCTACACGTTCGCCAAAGAACCAAATAAGCAAACTAGCTCCAAGCAAAGAACTTAAAAGAAGACCAAAAAGAGATTAAACAAACTCAGCCAAAACCAAAAAACAAGAGGCACAGCAAAGCCTCGGAGAGCTCCTTAGGGAGGTCTAGAGCACGGAGAACACTAGACGAGAGAAAGGAAGTTAGAAACGAGCAAAAAGGTGACAAAGGGAGGCATGCCCAGGCTATTTATAGCCGGAGCTGGGGGAGAAACAATGAGGGGCTTGAGCAAACGTGTCAAAGATTGGTAGTAGACAGGACAAGGTTAGGACAGGGTATGCTATTAAAAGAATAAAATAAAGTACCTTTGATATGACTGTATTTAATGTGATACAACAACAATTAAATGCGCACAGAGTTTTGAGGTGGAAGAATTGGGAAAAGTGAGCACGGCTGGCAAGTGGGGCCAGTCAAACTCAAGAGAACAGTTCAGTCAAAGGGTTGGTCTCAGCCGTAAGGGAGGTCTTTGCAAAAGACCAGAGGTCCTGACCTCTAGGGGAAGGTCTTGGCCCACAAGGGAGGTCCTTGCATAAAGACCAGAGGTCGTGACCTCAAAGGGAGGTCCTGACCACAAGGAGGTCCTGAGGATAGGAGGTCCAAAAGACACGAGGAGGACCTGAGGATAGGAGGTCCAAAAGACCACCTGCTCACAGTTCACAAGAGGTTCGAGGGTCAAGATCTCTCGAGAGAGGTCCTAACGATCAAGATCTGCAAGGGGAGGTCCTGACGGTTAGATCCACAAAGGGGAGGTCCTGATGGTCAGATCTCTCAAGGGGAGGTCCTGACGGCCGGATCAAATCAAGGGGAGGTCCTGACGGTCGGATCTCTCAAGGGGAGGTCCTGACGATCGGATCAAATCAAGGGGAGGTCCTAACGATCAGATCTCTCAAGGGGAGGTCCTGACGGTCGAATCTCTCAAGGGGAGGTCCTGACGGTCGGATCTCTCAAGGGGAGGTCCAAATGGACGAGGGGAGGTCCTAAAGGACACAGGAATCACCCGAATTTAAATTTCAAGATTCAAGGACATTTGAAACACAAACCTGAGCTGGTCTAAGACCCAAGAGAGGAGGTCCTAGACCCACAAAGGAGGTCTAGGCAAGAGGAGGACCAGCACAAGGGAGATCTTGGAAAGGAGAGGTCCAAGAGAAGACACCAGGGGTGATCCAAAGAGAACGAGGAGGTCCAGAGAAGGACGAACTAAACCAAAAGGGCACACAAGGTGAACACAAAAAAGAGAACTAAAACCAAAGAGCACCAGAGAACCCCAAAAGGACAAAGAACACAAACCAAAAGGACTTAGTTGAGGTTTGGTTAGTTCAAGTTAAACTCCCAAATTTCCATAATACCAAATTAAGCTTGAGCAACTTAGCAAACCAAATGGTTCTTTTTTAGCTTTGAAATCTAGCAAGAAACTCTAGGACAAACGGGACGTTACATGTGCAGACCGTTGCTGGGCCGAAATAGGAACGGGTCAGGCTAAGGGAAAGGAAATCGGCCTGGGAAGGAAAATCCGGATTTTTATTATTTTCCTAATTAAATAACTCCATAAATCAAGTTTAAATATTTGAAATTAGCAAACCAACTGCGAAAATTATGAATTTTTTTGGAGAGGATCCTGGAACCATCTAGTACTTCGAAAAATTATTTCTAGGTTTTTTCGAGCTTCTAAATTTTTGAGAAAAATCTTTTTGGTGTTGTATTTAGTAGAAAAAGTTTTAAATAAAATACCAAAAATGCAGAGAAATGCTTAAAAAATTCTAGAAATGCATAAATTAATATTTTAAGCATAAATAGCAGAGAACACCAATTTTTGGGCTGTGACTATTGGACTGGGGTATATGTAACATAAAGGGAGAGATATCAAGTGGAGTGGTGCACTATCAGGTACAATTATGCAATCACTCTTGATTTGGACATCAAATCAATATGAAAAAAAATTCTAAAAATAATGATGTAGTCTAGCATCCTTATCAACTTCGAACTCCAAATTTTAATTATACGTAGCTAGAGAAGATTGAGAAATATATATTTCTATGCCCAAATCGAAAGTGATTGCAGGAATACTGCACCTAATATATAGTGTGATTGTACTTGATATTCCCATACATAAGGGTAGAACCTAGTGTAGTTAATTAAGTTCTCGCCGCAAGGTTGAATTTTGGTTGGGTATAATTTCAGATAAATTTTCTTGACCACAAATGGAAAAGAGCCTTAGAAACTTCAAATTTTGTAAAACATATCATTTAAGCTCTTCAAGATTTCCCCTGTATTTTATCTAAGATTCATATATACATTTTTTCGGCGAGGGAACTTAACATCTAATTTTGAATCAATGCTATCTATTTGAACCCTTTTGCAAAGATTTCATACTGGATGGAAATTTTAACATAGTGTATAGTGTGGATAGAATTTACAGAAATTTCATTTTCCTTGTTCCTTGCAGAATTAGCTCAGGCCCGTGAAACTGGGAAAAACAATTCCACCCTTAAGATTAACTTCTTGCGATGGTAACTTGCAGCTTTTGATGACTCCTTTTTATTTCTTCAGAACTAAGCTTTGAATGACTCAAAAGGAGATATATTAAGACAACGTACTAGTGTTCTGTAAAAAAAATGAGATGAAGACAAATTAATCCAGCCAATGAGAACTAGATACGTGGAACTGTAGTTGGGGTATTAAAAGAACTTCATTGACAATGTAGCCAGAACCTGCACCATGTCCAAGCTCTGAAAGTCTGAATAATGCTGTCAGCAAGTGATCTCTAAGGCATTTTTCCTTGCATGACATCGACCCCATCCTCCATCTGCAAGGACAGAGTCAGTCCATTATCTTTTATTACTACTTTCCAAGGATCAGACTAACTGAACTATAGTTGCAGAGGACACAAAGGTTAAGGGACCATGTCATCTGATCAGATAGTTGATAACTGAGATCTGGAATTACTTTACATATCCATTGAAGCGTATTTGTAGTATGGAAGGATTTGAACTATTTTATATAAAAAATTTCTAGAATTCTACGAAATTCCTATTCATTTCAAATAGGTTAAAAACAAACATAAACAAAAAAAAGTGAAGTTAATTTTCAACCCTTAAATTCAGCCCAACATTTTGAAAGTAGCTAAAAAATTACTGTGTTTTCTAAAGTTAATAATCCACGAAGCATAACGATAGTGTGGTTATACTTTAATACATATAAAATCGAACTCTTGTCACAAGATGGTGATAGATGATGCATGTGCTGCCTATACATCAACAGTGTTATTGGTGGTAGCTAGACATGACAATAGTAAGACAACAATATATAGAACAATGTGATGGCATAAACGATGATTTTGGCTCGTGTGATGGCACACTAGTGCCACACATGATGAGAGTGAGTTATTGTGTGTGACGGTGGAAAGACATAGCAACAATTTGTGCACATGGGTATGAGGCTAGTGTAATCAACACATAGTTTCAATAAAGAGCAAGTAGGCATAAAGGTTCCAGACATCAGTTCACAAGTGACAGCTTTTGCACATATTTATGTCTTATCATAATCATAAACATGCGGACCATTGTTGTACAATCTAGACTGTTAAAAATTATAAGTACAGTAACTTATTTAAAAAAGTTTCCTTTATGCTTTATATTCAAGAAAGAAAAACCAACCGCATTACAAAACTAGGCAATGGTACCGCCTCTCAAGCGAAACATTGTGTACCATCTATTTGGTGCACCAAGCGATTGTTATCAGTTACCTAGCTGCCCTCTAGTCTAATCTGTCCTGCTCGGTCGCTCTGGCTCTCTAGTCGTCTGCCCTCTCGTAACACGAAAACGACAAGGGAGGCTTCCTTAGTGATTAATCAAGCGACCTTAAGCGCTGGACTGGTAAGTAGCAAGTCCGAATAAATCACCCTTGAATCAGTGAATACTAATCTCATTTCGTTAGCTCCCAACCCCTTCACCCCACACCAATCGCGACGCACACATGGCCCGCGCCGGCGCCGCCGTTGTCCTCTTCGCCGTCGTCTGCAGCCTGCTCGTGGCCCCAGCCCCGGCGCGCCGCCCCGTCGAGCTCCCCCTGCAGGTAGTACCCGACGCCGTGGACCGCGAGGCCGCTGCCGAGCCGCTTCTGCCCAAGCCGGTGGTGGACGCCGAGGAGGCGGACCCCACCCGCCAACACCCCTCCCTGCTGTGCCTCGTCTTACGGTGCGACGGCGACGCGGTGGCCCTGAGCAGTTCCGAGGAGCCGCCGTCGCTGGATGGGTGGGCCCAACCTGCGGGGAAGGCCACGGTGGAGGACGACGAGGTGGGCGAGGACGGGCAGGAGCGGCCGTGCGACTCGGACTCGGACTCGGACTCGGACTCGGATTGGGACTCGGATTCAGACGACGAGGAGGACGAGGGCGGGATCGTGGGGTGGTTCTGGAGGCTGGCGCGTCGCTTCTGATAGACCCTGTCCGTCGATGGTTCTGTGATGGTTTGCTACTACTATTGTACTTTGCACAGGTTATTATATTGATGAATAAATGGTACTCCTATGTTGTCCGGGGTTGGTGTCTGTACTCTGTAGTATTAGTATATCTCCTTTGGGGCATCTTTGTATTATCTTCTGCTTGAATCCCTGAAGAATCCCTTGGTTTAAAAAAGATAAAGATATGTTGAAGAATCCCTTGGTCAAAAGAAGATACAGATATGTTGTATGTATTAATGTATATATACCGCAGCATTTCCCCGCGTTTTTGCGAAGCACTTTCACATTGGATCTTGAGAAAGCAATGAGTTATGAACTAGATCTTGAGAAAGCAATGAGTTATGAACTACCACATGATTAAAAAAAACTAGTGGCATTGTAACAATAAAATTATTTTTTGCTTATTCGCTGCTTACACGTCAAACAACATGAAACATCAGATTTCAAGGTATGTTCCAGGATCTTTTTCGACAAACGGACAATTTCATAGGTTCTGCTCCTTGCCCTACTTTACAGTCTAACAATATTCTGAAGACTAACATATTTGTTTGTAAGAAAACATATCTGCCAACACGGAAGGTGCAGAGATCTTGACACGCAAATATTACTCCTCCTCGACCTCATACTCAAAATCATCCTTGTAGTCAAATTCATCAACAATACCATCATCGTCATCTTTATTACGATGAAGGCGGAAATTGGTCATCTCGTTCCACCTGTCATCATCATTGATGAACTCCAGACCGTACACTGCACCACCAGCCAGCGCAGCAGCCTGTCCTCCTTGTTTAGATAGTGGAGTTCTTGAGTAAAGGAAGGTGGAACCATCATTGTCATTTTGCATAAGTTGGCCCTGTAAATGCAACAGAAACTTCAGCACATCAACAAAGCAAGGGCCGGTCCACTGTACGATTATTTGTTTAGACTTTGGACTGCAATGCTAGTGGCAATTCCACATTGGTTCAAACAAAATCTGGATTGGTTTCAAGCTTCAACTATAGCAGGAAAACTGGCAATGAACATACGATTGGAACATAAGACTGATAGTCAAGTGTACACAAGAACAATCAAAGTAGTGTGCAGGGAAAATGCATTCCTTGTGCCTCTCAGCTGTTTTAGCCATTTTCTGAAGGTGATGTGTTTTGTTTTCTCACTTGTTGGATTGAAGGTTTTATCAAATTTCCATACATAATAAAACAAATGCACTTTTACGAATAAGAACGAACAGAATATCTATCCATTTAGAGCACTGCAGAACATCAAACTTTCATCTAATGCTCAGCAAATCCTAAAAAGAAAAACTGATGAACAAGATAATGCAGCTACACCAAAATTCTTTCTTAGCAATAAATGATAATTTATTTGCATAACTGCAATGTATTCCCATTAATCACGCAGCACTAATATTAGTGATAACTTCTACCTACGTGTCAATTCCACTTTTTAAATTGTGCAATTCAATGATTCAGGGGTGTTTTGGTTCACTACCAAACTTTGCCACAATTATGTTCACAGCCAGTCCATTAATAGCCAATGAACACTCTTTAATTAGGCACTGTTGATAATATTGTTTTATAAGAAAAAAATCAAGCCAAAGGCACACTGGCCTGTGTTCAGAAATACAAAAACATTCAGCTCTGGCATTCTCTAGAGACTAGAGGTAACAAAAATATAATTTATCATCCTTTCCAAATCAAATTAGTCAACAAGTTCCAGCCTTCATCAATAATCATGTATGCGGTTTAAAGAGAAATGGGTCAAGTGTCAAGGTTACCAAGAGGACAACTGAGGTTGCGCTGTACATATGTTCATACAGACTGAGACTCTGAGAGTAAAGTAATACACTCATAGTGTTATTGCATCCATCACAATTTGATACAGGTAGAAAGTTACAACCAGTTACTTGATGCAGCGCTGCAATCCTTAGTCTGAATTTGACATGAAACTGTATGGTTAGACTCAACAATTTATTCAACATAAAAGCCTGGACTGCACACTTCAAAAGATGGTGCTGTGATAGTACGAGATATCTTCCCGATGTAAAAAGACTGGAGGTGTGTATACACAATTTGTCAAACTTAAATTACTAAGCAACAGTCAATTGATTATTCTTGATATGTTGAATATAAGCCTATATCAAATATTTGGTAACTGAATAACTAATTTCCCACAACAAACTGCAAAGAAATACTTAAAAGTTTTGACCTCAATGTTGCTTTGAATTAAACAATGTGAGATTGCATCAATAGTTACAGTAACAAAAATACATAACATAGAGGTGAAAAAGGATAACACACATGAAACAAAAAATTGCAACCTCTACTATGATCAGTTAGGGCAACCTTGCAGAGAAAGAAACACTAGAAAGGCATAATATCTCTAAACTTTTGTTCAAGAACGTGATAATTTAAAATGGTGTGCCTAACTCAATTGCAATATAGATACTGCTTTGGACATTTCACAGAACCCCCAAGGGTAGTACCAACACAAAAGTTAGGGTACAAGAAGAATAGTGCTTAATGAAAAGAAAAACCCCATACATACCTGGACCAGATGAACCACCTACCAACTGAAATAATTTTCCCCAAGAAAAATACTTGTAAAACCCAGCTACGTAAAAGATTCAAGTGCTATATCTCAAGAAACTGCGCTTAGAGCGCAGCCTGCTGGGTGGGGGGCATCGATGATGAACCTGCAGGACTTAGTGCTAGTGGTCTGTTAGCTCTAGTCTATTAGCTGAGATGGAATTAAGTACTAATGAAATTTTCTAGCCGGAACTCAAGAAGTGTTCAGATCCATTGAGGCACATGTAGTGAATAACCAAACTATATATTTTCATATTTTATTTTAAGTTGAAGATACCACCACTGATTAAAGAGGAGTACGGTGATCCTATTCGCGTTCCTCTAAACCGTTCACCTTTGCAATTGTATCCTTCATAGACAACTTGAACCAAGCTATGTAGCAATCAGAAGGTACAAAGTATCATACCATGATACTGTGTTGAGAGATGGAGAGCTAAATTTAAGTAAACATATACTCCATTCATTCTCAAATAGATGTCGTTTTAGAATGCGTTCAGTCAACATTTTTAAATTTTAACCACTAATATGCACAAAAGTATTTGGATTTGTCACATGAAATCACACTAACTAATAGATTTGCTATCAAAAGTACTTCCGTATCATTATAGTTTTACATAATTTTGGCTAACATATAATTAGAAAAAGTAATGGTTAAAGGTGTGTATTGGAGATTGTGTCGATGTCCAACGACAGGTAAAAAAGAACGGAAGGTGTATGTAATTTTCTTTTATATTGGCCAAGCATATGTTCCTTTGTTTTGTTGTCCAAGGTTCTAAAAATCGGTAACAGGTACTCGGCAGGTCACCCCACCTAGTAGTGATTATACGGCATAATCGGCCTATTATGCGGTATAACCGGTCTAATTATGCGGTATAACCGGCTAACAGGTAAGGCACCCGTTACATGTATATGGCCGAGTGTACGGACCTGTTTTTAGAACACTGTTGTTGTCCATGCTACGATGGAGACTAGAGAAATTTTTATGGCATATTTTTCTTCTGCGATTGTTGTCTACTTGGTTTCTCGCCCCCATGTCTAGTTCCTGGCTCCGCCCCTGTTCCTGACTCACTCAAAACACTAGCTCCGATGAAAAGAATGATCACAACCGCACTAACACATTCGCTAGAGCATTCCGTTGAGCACGCCAAGGCCAATGCCCACGAACACTGTAACAGGCAGCCTACGGGCAAACCCATTTGTACATTTCATCGAACATGTTAAAGGCACCAACCCGTCGCCAAGAACCGAAAACCACAAACACGTGCACAGTTAGGCATTTTGTCGAACACGCTTCAATCAAACGGATCAATCTAGTCGAACGCATCAGATCGTCACCACTCCGCGCGGTCACGACTCACGAGGCGCAGCACACGAGGAAGAGAAGAATCCACTAAGAGAGTATGGATGTACATAAAGAGCGGTGAATCGGGTCGGACCTGGAAATGGCTGCCGTATAGCTTCTTGATGCCGTAGCCGAGTGTGGACGGTACCGAAGGACTTGAGGTCGGTGACGACGCCGTTGCGCTGGTACGCACGCGGCGCCACCCGCGCCACGAGCTCCGCCACGGACTCCTTGGTCACCAGCGGCTTCACCAGCAGAATGCAGTCGTACAGCGGCATCTCTCGCGAAGCCCTTCCCGCTAGACGCGTCTCTGCCTCGCGCCCGCTGGCTCTTCTCCTCCCTCGCCGCCGCCGCTCTTGCGTTCGACGATCTCGGAGACTCGGACTGGGTGGGAGTCGGGAAGAGGCGGCTGTTTGGGCTTTTCCTTCTCCGGCCTACAGGTGTCAATTAGGCCGTGTTGGGCCTGCGCGTCACGGGCCTATCAGGCTGAACTTCTGGACCGTGTAATTTTGGAGTAAAAGACGTGCGCAAGCACATGCACAGAAGATCGCGTCCCGAGGGCATTTCCAAATGGAGGGATCTTCTGTAAGGGCCCTGTTTGGAAGTACGATTTTTGTTCTATTTTTTTAAAGAACCGGTATAGAGAATCTCGCAATGATCCTTGAGAGGAAAAAAGGGAAAAATCTACGCATCTTATTTCGGTAAAGCCAGAATATAATCATGCAGATTAATCATATATAGATAAGAAATCAAGAGAAATCACTTGTTTTGGTAGAGCTAGAGATAAATGATGATATTACAACTATTACAATTCCATAAAAGCAAAATTCCTATAAATTCTCTCATTAATCGAGAGAAAAAGAGAATATCCACGCCACTTATTTCAATGGGGTCAGATTATAACGACGCAGATTAATCATGTATAGATAAAAAAAATTATCTTTCTAATCGAGAGAAAAATAAAATATCTACACCACTTATTTTTGTGGAGCCGGATTATAACAGTGGAAATTACAACTATTACAATTGTATAGCATATACAACTATATTTTTTAATATATCTTTGTATGGGCAACCCAGCCCGAGCCCACCCCAATTTTTTTGGGCTTAGACCTTGATTTTCGGCTCATAGACCATATCCAAAGTCCATAAATAATAATAAAATAATATATATTAATATTTTATTCTGAAAATATGGAACTTTGGTCGGCCCTGTCCTGGCCCGGTCATGATTTGAACAAGTCTATTTTTTCGAAAGGCGAAGAGTTATATAACAAATACAATATATAGAAATATCTAGGCGCACAATTACGGAAGAAAAATTGGGCTAGTTATGTTAGTATCAACAAGCAGCTGAATTATTGATCGCTTTGCTGTTCTGCTAAGAGTTATGCATCCAAACTTATAGTTCATGTTTCCGTGAGGCCAGGCTAATTCTTTCTCAGTTCTAGTTTTGACAAAGAGAAAATTAGTGTGGCGTAAGAAGTACCTAAATAAGCACAAGTATGGCGTAAGAAGTACATATTGTTAGAGATATGTTGGAGATAGAGATAGAAATTCTTTTGTATTCCTTATCTGTATATGGTATGCACCCCCTTGTACACCCTATATATTGCTCATTGGGCCTCTTCAATATACACACAATATTCATAATATGGTGTCAAAGCAAAGGTTAGGGTAAGGGTTATTATAGCCGCCGCCGCCGCGCCTCTAACCTAGCCACCACCGCTGCCCCTGAGAGGAGCAATCTCCGCTCCCGGTGGCGGCCAACCTCTTAGCCCCTTGTAGAAGTAGCAGCAGCATCATCCGGTCCTCGCCGTCACCGCCGAGCTTCATCTTCATCGCCTGGCCATCCACGTGAGCTGCCTCGCCTCATCCCGCTTGGAGCTGCTGAAGGAGTACACGGCGACGGTGGCGCGCGTCATGGAGTGGCTGCGTTCGGCCTTGACCTCAACGTCGGGGGGCATGCCGCCCAACGCCGGTCCTTCGCCAACGTTGTCGCCTCCGCACCCTCCGCGCACCCGACGTCGGCCCATCGCCCGATGCGCCGCATACGCTTCTTCTTCTCGTTCGCCACCTCCCCAGATCCGATCTGGAGCCGATCGCTTCACGCTGGAGAAGATCCGCGGAGGTGGGCCTCCTCGTCGATGCCGCCTCGCCATTGCATCGAGCTCCTTGAGCCGCCCGATTACGGCTCCCTCGCTCTGCTCCCTCCACGTGACGCAGTAAAGGCCGCTTGCCGCCGGGCAGTTGCCGCCTCACCTCTGCCTGGGCTGTCGCCACTCTCCCTACGGGGCCGCCGACGACGAGCTCCTACCGGGCCGCCTCGTCTTCCCGAGCGGTTTTGGCTTCCTCCATTGGATACCTCTCTGGCTATTGCGCCATGGTGGGCGTCTTGCTCGGCTCGGCCAACGGCGCCGGGCAAGAGAGGATGGGGAGAGGAAGCAGTCTACTTCTATTGGGGTCTTGGTGCCTTTGCACTTGAGAAATTTGGTACGGACTTCCTGGTGGTGATATGAAGCACCTTGGTGGGCAATGGGCATCCGCACAGGGCCCTTCACCCTCAGTAAACACCAGTGCAGCCCAGCCCATAAGTGCATGATCTGGTCAAGGGAGCCAAGGATAAGCAGCAGTCTTCTATTCCTGCGAGTATCTACTGCTGGCTATCTGCTGCTTTTTTTCTTTATTTGTATCATTTCTTCAGCTGCGTCCATCCAAGTCCGTACCACTCAATCTTTGAGTTCGTCTAAGCCATGCGAGTCCACAAATTTATTGTCAGTCATAGAAGTATAGGAATCATCTTATGCATAGCAGCAGCCGCCACTCCTGCTCTTCTTTCTGAGCCGCGTGCAGATCGTAGAAGTCATTTTTTATGCCACCGCTTTCTTAGCCACCACCCCGAGCTTCTAAGGCCGCCGTGCTTCTTCTGTGCCACCGCCGTCTTGGGCTTCGATCTGCGCTGTCATGCTTCCACCTATTCCTATTCAGCTTGATTTGATAGCTCTCTCTATTCATGTCGGTTTCATCATCTTCTTCGTCGTGTTACCGCGATCGACATTCTCAGCCCCTGCACCTTGTGCTTTATGGGATGTTGCACGACCCCGGATGGAGGAGATTTTTTGATACTCGACGTATTTTGCAAGAGCTGCATGCTACGACGACATTATCAAGACTTGGACTTTGGATTTTTCATATTTTAGTGTCAACTATCTTCAAATGCAATGCTATTACATACGCTTTGTATTTGAGGGGAGTGTTAGAGATAGAGATAGAGATAGAAATCCTTTTGTATTTCTTATCTGTATATGGTATGCACCCCTTGTACACCCTATATATATTGCCCATTGGGCCTCTTCAATATACACATAATATTCATAACACATGTCACTACTACAAAAATGCTAATACTGGACGCCTGATCATAGATGGTTCATCGAAACCGTCTGTATTAAACACAATCTCGAGCGGTTTTGTTTACCCACCGTACGTGTTATTCTAGCGCTAAAAACCGCTCGTGAAGAGGTCATATCACGATGGTTCATGTTTAAACCGTCATGAAGTATCACAAGCGGTTCGACCAAAACCATCGTGATATTACCCAATATCACAGGCGGTTTTGTCGAACCGTCTGTGATACTTCACGAGGGTTTTAAACATGAACCGTCCGTGATAATTAACCCATCACAGACGGTGCAGTGTACATATATAGCTCCCCAACAGAGTCTTCTTGATCTCTATCTCTGACGCTACGGTAACCGTGGGAGATCTCCAAGCCTGGTGAGTCCATCGCCACTCTATGCCCGGTTTGAGTATCACCTCACCTCACTGAGCCCGCTCGTGTGGTCCATTTCAGCTATTGTCGCCAAGGAGCTTGCCGCCGTCGCCTCTGTTCACCGATCGACGACCAGCCGCCTTGGACCTTCCCCAACTTTATTGACACCTTCCTCGTGATCGAGGTGAGCTACTAGAGCATAAGCACCCTTTATTTTGAGTGGTTTCAGGCGTTTACGCCGAAATCGCTAGTGAAGCCCATGGCGCCGCCACGGGACATCACCGTCGGTTCGCCTCAAGCGACCTTAGGGCCCCGAGCCACAACTATTAGCAATGCGATATCACCCTAAGCCAAATTTGAGCTTCAAATCCTACTGTTTTTAATCATTTAGTTAATAAACTAACGAGTCTATGACATGTGGGACCGCCATAGATTTTATAAATAAAATCATGAAATAAAAAATGAGTCACTGACAAGTAGGGCCCACATGTTAGTTAATAAAATCCAGAAAAATGAGAAAAAAAAGCCACATTTAGTTCAGAGAAAAAAAACGCATTCTTTGTTGGAAAACGTAATTAAGCCTCAGAAAATACGCTTTCGAAGTCACCCTTTTTATTTATTTCCAGGATTTTCAGTACGAACCGTGTGATGGATCGAAGCTGGATGTACGCTGAGAACCATGTGAGTGAAGAGTACATTAATGGCGTGTGTGCTTTTACAAGAGCTTCCGAGGAGGATATGTTGAATAAGGGGGCGGAATATATGTACTATCCATGCATTGATTGCGAGAATCTAAACATGTTTAAGAACCGAGCGTAGATTGAAGCACACTTGATTCGAAGGGGATTCAAAAAGGGTTATACACATTGGACCAGTCACGGTAAAGAGCATATTATACAGGAAGTCAATGATATCAATATGCCGCCGGATGATGTCGATTGTGGTTCCGATTCGGATAGACTGCATGATGACAATCTAGATCAGATGCTTCGCGATGCAGAAGGGAACTGTGATGAGAGGGAGTATGTTTAATTCTGGGGCTTGATGGAGGACTTGGAGAAACCTTTGTTCCTGGGCTGTAAGCCAGAATACACAAGATTGTCATCCGTGCTTGAACTGCTGAAATTAAAGGCAAGCAACGGTTGGTCCGACGAGAGTTTTACGGGGCTGTTAGGTCTCTTAGCGGACATGCTTTCGGAGGAAAACGAGTTGTCCAAAACCACCTACAAAGCCAAGAAGGTTCTTTGCCCATTGGGAATGGAAGTAGAAAGAATACATTCATGTCCGAACGACTGTATCCTCTACCGTAACGAGTATACAAACATGCATGTATGTCCGGTGTGCAACACATCCTGATACAAGCATAAGAATCAATCAGAGGACGACGAGGGAATTGAGGTGAAGAAAGGACCTCCTGCTAAAGTGGCGTGGTATCTTCTTGTAATTCCCCGTTTGAAGCGGTTTTTTTGCGAACCCAAAGAATGCAAAACTGCTGCATTAGCACTCAGAGGAGCATAAGAATGACGGAAAACTAAGACACCCTGCTGATTCCGCCCGGTGGAGAAATATCGATAGGAGGTTTGCAGACTTCGGTGCAGAACCGAGGAATATAAGGTTTGGATTGAGTACAGATGGAATGAATCCTTTCGGTAACATGAGCAGCCGACATAGCACTTGGCCCGTGACGCTCTGTATCTACAACATTCCTCGTTGGTTGTGTATGAAGCGGAAGTATATTTTGCTGTCGATACCTATCCAAGGGTCGAAACAACCTGAGAATGATATTGATGTGTACCTAGCACCATTGATGGAAGATCTAAAAATACTATGGATTGAAGGGGTACAGGTATGGGATGCGTACAAACGAGAGAACTTCACTTTACGTTCCTTGTTGTTCTGCACCATAAATGATTATTCTGCCCTTGCTAATCTGTTGGACCAGAGTACAAAAGGGGCCAAAGCCTGTACTCACTGCTTAGATGATATTGAGAGTGTGTGGCTGAATCACTCGCGTAAAACCGTGTACATGCGCCATCGTAGGTTCCTTCGGAGGGATCACCCATACCATAGGATAAAGAAACAATTCGATGGAGAGAAGGAGGACAGTTCAACTCCAAGGCATTTAAGCGGAAAAGAGGTCTATGATATGGTTAAGAATTTAGATGTTGTGCTTGGAAAGGGATGTAAATCGAGGACCCGTAAGAAGAACATGTGGAAGAAGAGATCAATATTTTGGGACTTACCTTATTGGGAGCACCTAGAAGTTCGCCACTGTATCGACGTCATGCACATAGAGAAGAATGTCTGTGACAGCTTGATTGGTCTCTTACTGAACATTCGTGACAAAACAAAGGATGGTGTCAATGCACAGCTTGACTTGGTTGATATGGACATCAGACTTGAGTTAGCACCAACAAAGACCGATAAAGGACGAACGTACCTTCCCCTGCTTGTTACACTCTATCCAAGGCCGAGAGAACTGAACTGTGCTAGTGCTTGCATGGTGTGAAAGTTCCGTCCGGTTACTCCGCCAACATGAAGAAACTTGTTTCGATGGAAGATTTAAAGTTAATTCGTATGAAGTCTCATGGTTGTCATGTGCTGATGACACAAATGCTCCTTGTTGCAATTAGAAGTATTTTGCCGATCAAGGTCCGAGAGACAATCATGAGGCTGTGTTATTTCTTTAACACAATTGCTCAGAAGGTCGTCGATCCCGAAGGACTAGATGCTCTGCAGGACGAGGTAGTGACGACTCTATGTGATCTTGAGATGTATTTTCCTCTGTCGTTTTTCGATATCATGGTCCATCTCATTGTTCACATTATGAGGGAGATAAAGATGTGCGGGCCCGTGTTCCTATGTAGCATGTACCCGTTCGAGAGGTTCATGGGAATTCTCAAGTCCTATGTACGGAATCGATCTCGGCCGGAGGGCAGCATCGTCGAAGGTTATGCAACCGAAGAGGTCATTGAGTTCTGCGTCGATTACATGACTCAGGTCGAACCGATAGGTATACCTCGATCTCGCCATGAGGGGAGGCTCGAGGGTATTGGGACCATCGGAAGGAAAGCAATCACTCCAAATATGGATACGTATGCTCAAGCCCATTTCACGGTCTTGCAACACATGACTGAAGTGTCCCCGTATATCGACCAACACAAGGACGTGCTTCGGCAACAGAATCCGGGGCGTCCGGATGTTTGGATCATGAGACAACACAACAGACGGTTCAACCAATGGTTGAAGGAGCAACTCGCTAGGAGCTCGTCAAGTGATATGCTGACATGGTTGTCAAAAGGGCCAACATTTACAGTTGTGACATGACGAGGATACGACATAAATGGGTACACATTCTATACTCAAGCTCAGGATATAAAGAGCACTAACAAGAACAATGGTGTCCGCATATATGCATTCAGTACCGATGGGCTAAGGAGCTCCTACTATGGGCAAATAGAGGAGATATGGGAGCTCGACTACGTGCTTTTCAAGATCCCCCTATTTCGGTGCCGTTGGGTCCATCTCCCACAGGTGAAGGTCGACAAGTACGGCGTCACTACAGTGGACCTCGAACGTGTCGAATACAAAGACAAACCATTCGTACTGGCTAACCAAGTTGTTCAAGTCTTCTATGTAACCGACCCGGCAAATAAGAAGCGTCATGTAGTTCTTCATGGAAAAAGGAGAATTGTCGGAGTTAATAATGTAGTGGACGAGGAAGAATACAATCAATTTGACAAGTTGCCTCCTTTCAGAAATGGCATAAGGGTCGACGAAGAAGAACGTGATGAAACTAGCTACATACGCGTCGATCATCATGAAGGGCTAATTTTTAAAGATTAATTGAACAATGTGTATATATGTTCGTCCTGATGAATGGTTAATTTTAGTTAATTGATTTGTACTGTGAAATGGATATGATTGTTTCTGAAATGAATGTGAATTGGATGTATATACATGTACTTTTTGTGTTTTCTGCTTGATTCAGAGGACATGACTAGCATTTCCTGAGGCTAGCCAATAAACAGAACTAGATTAACCAATACAAAATAATATCACAGACGGTTTGTAGATCAAAACGTCTGTGATCCTATATCACAGACGATTTCTTGGTAAAAACCGTATGTGATACATCACATATCACATACGATTGTTGGTCAGAACCGTCTGTGATACATCACATATCACAGACGGTTGTTGGTCATAACCGTCTGTGATACATCACATATCACATACGGTTGTTGGTCGAACTGCTCGTGATATATCATATATCATGAGCGGTTGTTGGTCGAACCGCTCAGGATATATCATATATCATGCACGGTTCTACTTTAGAACCCTCTCGTGATATCCATCCCTATTTATATTCGGACTCTAGGGTTTGCCCGCGAGCACTGAAACGATTAAGTTTCTCAACTCCTCGCTCCCTCCTCCCCCGAGCCCGGTGCGACTCCTCCCCCGAGCCCGTCGAAGCCGCCTCCTCCTCGAGCCCGACACAACTTCTCCCCCGAACCTGTCGACGCCGCCTCCTCCTCCAGCCCAGCGCGTCTCCTCCCCTGAGCCCACCGCGCCTCCTCCCCCGAGCTCGCCGCGGCCTCCCCGAGCCCGCCGCTTCCTCCCCCCGAGGCCCGTGGCGCCTCCCCTTTGACGCCGCCCTCTTCGCTCAGTCTTGCTCCCTCTCGTCCTTCTCCTCGGCGCCAAAGGTAACCAATGCCGAAGTTGCCGACCCGACGCCCTTTCCCTCACTCTTTCTATCAATAATCTTCATGTTGTTTTAGGAATTTGTATTTGTTCTAGTCGATTATTCATATGGTATTTCTTTTGATCGATCTTTCTCATGGAATATATTGCAATGTGGTGTGGTGGGCTTGAGATGAATGCTCTGTGATGTCATAATAGTCTTGTACTGAAATTGTTTTGATAATTGGGTTTGAACTTGAGCTCTAATTGGAATGCTTACTCTACATCTGATATCAATATCAAAATGTTAAATCTTAGCTTTATGCTGATTTCATTTGTACACATGATGTTTGTGTGTGAGCATATTATTCCTTTTAAATGATTTGGATGATTTACATGTCTATGTCAATTATCCCAATTATTATTAATTGGTGTGTATACCCATGCACATAGAGATCGAATCTTATGATAATATGTGTATGCATGTCAGAACTTCTATTTCTTGTGAAGATGTCTTTCGCTCATTCTTCGTCATCGCCGTCTCATGTGTCTGATGATGCACCATCCTCTGGAATATCCAACCACTTTAGAAGAAGAGGAATATCAAAAAGGCCCGCGGGCCGATATACCATCACGGAGGTCGATCAGTCTGGGACCCCTATCAATCCTCGCTGAGCAGCGTCCGCATTTCGGAGAACATTCGGAATTGTTGCACGGCAACGGGTCAACATCACCTATGATTCGTGGAAGGAGTTGCCGAAAGAACTGAAAGCTGCGCTGCTGACGGATATTCTCAAATCGTTCGAGATCCCGGAACAACACCTGGACTTCGTGTGATGACACGCGTTGCTACAGGCGTGCAAAGCGTGGAAGAATTTCAAGAGCACGCTTGTCAAGAACTACGTGGAGAAGGATCTGACGCCCTTCCACAAGTATCTGTTCTTGGAAGAGTCCTGGGCCGAGTTTGTGGTGAAGAAGACAACAGACGAATTTAGGAGTGAAAGTGTGGCACACACGGCCCTCCAGGCAAAAAACAAGCACCCCCACAGACTCGGCACCACTGGGTATGCGGGGAAAATCCCGATATGGAGGGATCAGGACCAGCAGGCAAACCGTTCGAATGTCTCTCCGCCATTTCCCAAGATCACTAATGTGCGCGCCCGACAGTGGTTATTTGGGAGGTTACGTACCCTGCCTACGGGGGAAGTCTCCTTTCCAAACCCATGAGACCAGAAGTGTCCCAAATACCGATAAGATATCGAACTACCTAGTTTGTAATTACTCCATAACTTCATAGGAAGTGAAATGACATGTCAGGCTATTGCAGGTAACACTGAGTGCACAATCTTCCCAAGGCTCATTCCAGGCAGACAGGGAGAGAGATATAGGGCTCGTTTGGTTGGTGCCCTGGATTCCATGCCTGGGAAAAAGTGGTGCCTGGAGGTAGCCTGGAAAGTAGATGATTCATGCCTGGCCAGGCAAACCTGAAGATGGGTTGTTTGATTTGAAGCCTGTGCCTGAAATTGTTGAATGAAAAATACAGCGATGGATCGAAGAACGAACGGTAGATGAAATTGCTGCCTGCCAGGCAGCTGCTCCCAGGCACTCCTTTTGGCCGCCTAGCCCTAGCAGCCCACTGACGCAGGGACAAAAACAAACACTAAGCGGCAAAGGTCTGTGGAAGCACCGCCAGCAACAACCTACGATTAGATTAGAACCAAACAGCCCCATACTCTTCGCGGCCCTAGAAAACAATGAGCATCCGGGTCGCACGAGAGGCGCTGGTGTTTATGTTACATGGGCAGAATGGTTCCAAGTGGACTCCAGATCGTACCGGAGTAGGAAGAGAGCCAAAGCCGACCGCGATGCAAAGCTACAAGAGGAGATTCGTGCATCCCTTAAAGATGAGATCACTGAATCCATCAGAGATGAGCTCGAAGATCGCGTCAGAGCTGTGTCGCAACGGTTTGAGGAAAGGATTAGGGAATTGCAAATCTCAAATCAGTTGCAAGCCCCTACCCCTACTGTGCTAGCCAACCCCCCAAACTTCCGAGTAGCTGCGCGTCTAACCCTACCCCAATAGGCGATGGTAGATTTCCTGTCAATGACATCCAGGTAATAATTATTATCTCTGGAATGCTTGATCCATTGATAGGCCTGTTGGAGTAGCTAATTTTGTATCGTTATGTAGGCGGCTATGAAGTGCAAGCTCCAAGTGAAATATGCCTCTGTTGCCCTAGATGCTGCTTGGGCCAGGTGTATCCATCCGGTGTCGGAGCTTTGGTGCACGGTGTAAATCTAACGCCGGGTTTCGCAAAAGTGAATGTGGACGGTGTTTGTGCCAATTTCGGGGCCGTCCCGCTGCATATTCCCCCAAACGACGAGGTCATGACTCTAGAGCAAGCCGTTGAAACATTCATCTAGTGGCCCAAGGGGGACATCTGCCTGGAGCTACCTTCTCCGGTGTCAACTTCACGAGAATGTCCTGCAACGGTATCAAGTCCACGGGAGCTGACTACACCAAAGCTACCCGCACCGACATGGCAAGGGCCAGGTGCATCAGATGCATCTACACCTCGTGCTCAATCGACTCTTGTGAAGTCGACTTATACAAAGCGAGCAAAGAAGGGCAAATCAAGACGGCTCGTTCTGATATCCCCTTCTTGTCGTTGGCCCAGAAATTCATGCTAGGCGAGCCGTTGGTGGAGAGGTTAGACAGCCCTACCCTAGGACTGGCTTGCACGATATTGCATACATGGTATATGGAGCACAGCCAACAAGTTAATTTGAACAACGACGCCGGGTGTCACCGTCAAGTTCAAGGAGGATCATTTTAACCACGTGCATCAAGACTGTGTCTTCACGGTGACCTTCGAGGACTTGTTCTGTCTCTTCAACCTCGGCGAGCTCGACGTCTCACTCATACGATGCTAGACACTGTAAGTGTGTACAATCACGGTCAATGTTCGTGTAATACCGATAAATGTTATATATAACTCATTGCTTTTGTATATAGATACATGATGTCTAAAGCCGAAAAAAGGAATTCACTGGTAGGTTTCCTCGACCCACACGTGGTCTCCGAGCAAACCATCGAGGCAAATGCAATATTCATCGAGAATTACGTCATAGATTTTTTCATGGCTCGCCGCAACAAGGAATACATACTTTTGCCCTACAACCAGGAGTAAGTGTTGCACTACTGGCTATACTTGTTGATTTGTACTTTATAAGCAACACGAAATTAGGTTTAATGACCATGCTGACATACATATGTAGCTTCCACTAAATTCTAATTGTAATTATACCAAAACGGAAATGGGTAATATACCTAGATTCCCTAAAGAGGACCACTCACAACTTCATAGTTATCCGGAATTTAATCAACAAGTAAACACATTTCCTCCATAGAAACTCTATTGTAGTCTTTCCTTCCTTTGCAATTGCTAAGGCTAACTTCTTGGAGTCACCAGGGTGTTCGACGTGTTATATGCTAGAGGATGGAATTGCAGGGGAAGGTGGATGCAACATGATCTAACTTTCCCAGTACTCGCTAGCTAGCACATATTAATCCTATATAACACTTCGTAGTAATGCCTCTCGAATTAACCAATTATGTTTTTGCAGTGCCACCAGCAGCCGCCGGGCCGCAACGTCTGTGGAGACTATGTTTGCCACAACATGGAACTACTTATCGGTTTCGTGATCACCAATGATCCTTAGGTTTATCAATCTTGCAACAATTATTTCATATATACTTACCAATTTATATAAGCACGAATTTAATTTTCCTATCGACAGGTTGCAACCATCGCTGAAACTGCGTTGGAACAGAGCGAGCTCATAAAAGTTCGATCACACCTTGCGTCATTCCTGAACAGTCAGGTCATAAATCCAGATGGGAGTTTCCATAGTGTAGATTGAACTTGATTGGGATAGATTGAACTTAATGGTACATGTGTGTAAATTAATGTACATTAATGGTTAATTTTAGTTAATTGATTTGTGAATTGGATGTGCTTGTTTCTGAAATGAATGCAAATTTGATGTGCTTCTGAAATGAATGCGAATTGGTCAGAGGGCATGGCTAGCATTTCATGAGGCTAGCCAATAAACAGAAATAAATTTAGCAATGCAAAAGAATATCACAGACGGTTTGTAGATGAAACCATATGTGATAGTGACAATCACAGACGGTACTATCACAGACGGTTTCATCTACAAACCATCTGTGATTTTTGACTATCACAGATGGTTTCATCTACAAACCATCTGTGATTTTTGACTATCACAGATGGTTTCATCTACAAACCGTTTGTGATTGTCGACTATCACTGCATTTATTTTGAGTTAATAACCGCTGCAGTGATATTATGTATTCTGAGCGGTTCAAAACTGCCTGCGTGGTGACCTATATCATTATCGACCCATAAACTCGCATGACTCACTAAACCGCTCAGTAATGATGTTTTTGAACCGTCTGTAAAGATTTTTTCTGTAGTAGTATGTATGATGTATCTGTGTGTTGCAAGCTTGCAATTGCACACCTCTGTGTGCTGTCCACTCAAGTATTGGTAGCCGGAGTTCTGATTGGAGAACTGGAAGGACATGTACTGCAACATACGTTGTGTGGAATTCAGAACTGTGTTGACATATAACGACGTGAACCTGGGGATTAGGTTTCTCTAACCCAGTAATTCATGGTTACGTCTTCGGGAAAATGCTAAAGCTAGTGTCTACCATGTGCATGCGTTGTTAGAAGTACTTGGAAGCAACTCATGCACACGCCATAGCACATCATCTCCTGAGCAGGCTAGCACTCTCACTCCCAATTCCCAGGCAACACTTGGCACTTTAGTTTGATGACAAGTTGTAATATAACCACCATCAACATTAGGGCATGTGCAATAGTACAGATAGCTGCTGTCTATAGCAACTCCATATATCATCTGTAGACAGCACGAAAGACGGCTCAAACAATGAATTATGGTGTTACAGTCAGCTACAGAATTATAGACAACATACAACATTTTAATGTTTTTTTTGTTCTAGTGCTACAGCCGGCTTCAGGATTGTAGATAGCATATTTCTCTCTCTTTATTATCTTTTATCTATATCAATTTAAATCCTACGTGGCAGAGACTATAGACAGCTGATATAAGTCCATTTTACATGACTTAAGTGGCGTAGAAATTTTTTTTTATCGATGTTCTCTGATTAATGACTAGAATGCATACTAGAACAAGTCCTTTTGGTTTGGATGATGGCGATCCGCATAGAGAACACATGTGCCCGATCTGCGTAAGTTTCTTTCAGTGTCCTCAGTTTCTTGGATTGAAAAAAAAAATAGGTAGCTAGGCCTTGACGTTTGTGATCTGTGAAACAAAGGTCTTAGCTTGTATCCGTTTGTGGCGAGGATACATAGCATACACACAAGCGCTAGAGTACACGTAAATTCCGCTGATGACTGGGACTGCCATGTCTGCGTACGTGTGGCATACTGGCATCGGCGCAGAAATCATGGGCCAACACAATGCTCACAGTCGATAGCTAGTCAACTGCTCGATCAAAATTAGGGCCTGATTTACTGCAAAAAATATATATATAATAAGAAGATCCAAGAGAGGCAGGAGTTTCGTTGCATGACGCGGATAAAGAATTTAGGGAGAGAGAGAGAGAGCAGAGCAGAGCAGAGATCAGAACGGTTGCGCTGAATGTTAGGCTGCTGCGGCTGCGGATTAAGGCGAGATCAATCTGGGATGCCCACGACAAAACTTACACAGAAATTAGTGGTTATGTCCTTAATTACTGCTCCGTCTATTTTTCTTGAAAAAAAATTCGTTTCGCAATGGAACAATGTTCATCACTAAAATAGAAAGTGTTACTACCTTATTGGTCTGTACTCTCTATCTATGGTGGACTTATACTATCGTGTTAGTATGGTCTGGTCATAGTCGTAGAGGGTTATATATGCACTACCATATGTGTGCCCCAGTTTTGGTAAATGTTTGGTTTGTACCAAAGATTTTGGTTGCGTCTGATTTGGTCACTACCAGTTTTTGATAGGGTAAAGTGTGGCACGAACCCAAACAGCCCCTTGATACTTGTACCAGACTAAACAAGCAAGTTAGGTCATATACAATAGGCTTATATTAGCTGTCTATAGTCTCTGTCATATATAATTTAAGTTGATGCGGATGAAAGAGAATAAAGAGAGAGAAATATGTTGTCTACAATCCTGTAGCCGACCGTATCACCAGAACCAAGGAGGAAATGTCTTAGATCCAAGAAAGCATTAAAAGATTGTGTAATCTATAAAGACAAGTGAAAAGACAACACATTGTATGAACTGTCTATAGTTCTGTCTACAGGTGACATAAAGAGTTGCTGTAACATCTCATTTTTAGAGATGGTTAAAGTTTTGCTAAGTTTTTGAAGTTTCAAAAACCTAATTCAAATTAGTTGGTATTTTCAAAATCCCTCAGTTCAATACTTCTTTGTGCTCAGCCCATTTGTCCTTCCCCTGGGCCTGGCCCCTTCCCCTTTTCCCCTCTGGCCAAGCCCGGCCCAGGCCAGCACTTGCCAGCCTCGGGCCGCTCGGGCTCGCTCTGTCCGCGCCATGTGCATGCCGCACACGCCTAGCGCGCTCTGCCGCCTCACCTACTCCCCACCTTCACTGCTCCATGCGCTTTTCATTGCACCCGATCACGCACCCTGCGCTTAAGACGCAAGACTTTCGCCAGCAGCTCACACCGCCGCCTCACCCCGGCCTCCCAAATCACCTCCCAGACACCAGCGTCGTCCTCGCTGCTCTACTCGCCCTCGCCCGGTTGCGCTCCCGTTCCGCGCCTTCCCACACCAGAGCACCCTCGTCACCTGCATCATCACGTTGCTAGAGCGCATGCTGCCTCATCTGCTCGCCCTCGTCAAGTAGTCTTGCGTCGCTACCGCCCCACCTTGCCCCCGTCCCTCTAAGCCAGAGCGCCCAAGTCGCCGCCTCGGGACCATGAGCCTCAAGCCCCAACAGCTCCATCCTCCACCTCCATCTACAAGAAGCCTTGGCTATCCCCTTTGCCTCCCCTCCTCACTTCCTTCTCTCTTGGTAAGTTTCCCTAGAGAAATCACACGTGCCACTTTCAGCCGCCGCGCCCTTGCCGACATTTCATCGTTCTGGTGAGCTCCCCTCCTGGCCATCCCCATCACATTGTGTTCTAGGACCCGGTGAACCTTTCCCCCAACTTGATTCCTTCCTTGGTCCTCAGGAGCCACCGGATTTGCTCGTCTTCTTCGCCTTCGGTTGTCTTCGCCGCCTCCGTCACCGACCAAGCTCCTCTAGGCCCCAGCCCAATCGCCGTCGCCTAGAGCACCGCACCAGCGTCTCGAAGACACCCCAAGCTACGCCGGTCCTCTTCCTCCTCTCCGGCGGGCCCTCCGCGTTGCCTACCTCTCTGGTGCCACAGTCAACGTCGCCAGCACACCTCCAACCGCCTCCATCCTTCCCTTGAGCACCAGTGAGTTCCCTTGACTCCCAAGATGCTCGTGCGCGTGTTAGTTTGCCTAAAGCGCCATCGAGCCGTAGTTGGTGTTGTAGCCCGTGAGCCGCCACCGCTCCTTGCCGCCGCGCCATCACTCCGGCGTGCCACCAACTCCACCATCAGTGCCCATGTGATCGCCGTCCTCTAGGCATTCCATTTTTGGCCTTGGACGCCGCCGTTGCGGTCTCCTTTGCTGGTGACGAGCCGTGCCATTCCCGGTGCCCTAGCTCCTCTATTGTCGGGAGCTCAGACACGCACTGTAGCGCGTTAATGACTCGGATCACTGTCGGCAATTAAGGGCTAAGCAGTGATTAGCCGATTAAATGATGCTTTAAATGTCACTTTGAGTCGCTGACTAGTGGGACTCGAGGAGCAGTAATCAAAGCCATTAAAAACCCAGTTTCCTTCCGTGGCTGACAAGTGGGCCCGGTTGTAACAGCCTCAGTTTTAATAAATAGTAATTATCCGCATTTCATAAGCATACATGTCATTTGAGGCATGTGCATAATTAGTTACAAATTGAAAACATCAAATTTAGATCAAACCTAAAACTTGACTGGAAACTCCAAGAAGAAACTTCAAAATTTTGATAGTAAAGAACTCTAGGAACTAATTTAATCAAATACTAGATTAATTATCGCAAGTTAATTTAATTTTTGTCAAATTTTTAGAGATCAAATTTACGTTAAGAAAATTCTTTGTTCTTTAATTTACCCTTTTCGGTTAAAGGAGTTAATTAAACTTTTTAAATGTTCATAGTGAGTTTTCAAATTTTAGTTGGGGTCTATATCATCCTAGTAGCCTCTCTGAGAAAGTTTGCATTTTTATAAATTTAATTGAGATTTTTAACCCTCTGGTCAAACTTTTGAAGTTGGAATTTAGTTCTAGTTGACCTTAGACCCAACCCGAGCCTCTTGGCACTGTAGCGGTTCGGATCAAATTGGTTAAACGCAACCCAGTGCTGTTCGGACTGACTTAGCCACGTCTAGGGCTCAGCCCATACTCCAATGCGTGCAAGCCGTCCGATTTTGAAACGAACGGACCAGATCAGTTGTGACGTTCGGACTGTCCGAATGCTCTATGTAATATGGGCCGTCCATTTTCTATCGACAACACCGCTTTCCTTCATTTAAATCTAATGTGCGCACTTTATCGCTACCGTTAGATTTGGATTGAACGGTCAGGTTGAGTTGGGCCGTTCGGACCGTTCAAATGCCCCGACTCAATCTAAGCCGTCAATTTTCAATTGGACCGTCCCCAATTTCTATCGGGCTGAGCCATTTTCAAATGGTTAAGTCCAACGCATGATCGTTAGATTTAAAATCAATCGCCAAGATCGCCAGACGCGTCGCACCGTCCGAACGCGCATTGCTTTTGGACCGTTGGATCTAGATCGGACCGTCCGCATTAAGTGGGACGTTCGGACCGTCAGAACATCCCTTTGATCTTGACCGTTCAATCTAGATCCAACGGCGCCACTTTTTCCTTCGTTTGAATCTAAAGCGCGCATTTTGCCGAGACCATTAGATTTTGATCGCGCAGTGAGTATGAGTTTGGCCGTTCAAACCGTCCGAACGCCCCACTCAATCTGAGCCGTTCATTTGCGATCGGACCATCAGCATGTATTTGAGACAACCGTTGTGTTTCGCCGCTGAGACTGACAGCTTGGGCCCTCATGTCAGCCTCTCGCCTTCGTCTTCTCTGCGTCACTGCTCCAGCTCTGATCACATCGTGCGTGAGGTGGCGTTGCGACCGCATTTCTTTGCATACAAGTCGCCACTTGGCATCGCATTGCTGCCATTTTTGCCACGCACAAGCATTCCTCATTCTCTCCGGCGAGAAAGTTATAAAAACCGATCCCTCACTCCTTCGGCCAAACTGTTGAAGCATCCAGTTCTTCCTCGCTGTGAAGGCGTAACCTCTCGTTCTTGTTTCCTTGCTCGCTTATCTTCATGCCTAGTTCATCCAGTTGATTGAAGCTATTGGTTTTTCTTGTAGCTTTGGAATCCCGAGGTTGTCATCTTGTTGTCCAAAGCGCGCCCAGAGCGCCGCCGTGTGGATTTCTTCGCTCCGGTGAGCTCCTTTGTTAATCATGCGCATCATATCTTGTCTTAGGGTTTAATGAGCAAAACCCCTCAATCAATTTTACTTTTGATTCACAGGGTTACCAAGAATTTGGATTTCTCTTATTTTCGGCCGTAAGTGCCCCCTTCATCTCCATCTCCGGTAGGGGGAGTTCTTTTCCTATTCCTCCTAATATAAGCTTCCTAGGGACCTAAATGACCTAGCTCGATCATTCACTCTTTGATTCTTTGCTCAGGTCATCGTGTCACCGTGGACTTCTTTTGGTCACTTTTTGGTCTCACATCGCCGGCGAGCTCCATCTCCTCTCCGATCACCTTTTCAGCTCAGTTAGGTTCCTTTTATCCTCTAGTAGCATAAGCAGGCGTTTAGCTGCTCAATGCACTTTCAAATCGTCGTGTCCGATTTTGCCCATTTTTGAGCGCCGCCGCATTTCATTGCCGTGCCACCGCTCCGGCCAAACTCCGGCCATATTCCAAGCACCATTAGGTTCGTTGCGCTATTGTGAATCCATTTTGATCTTCAGGTAGCACCGCATTGGACCTCAGCTCCGGCATTTTGCCCTGCTCTTTCTTGGTAGCTATTTTTCTGTTGTCGGATTCCTGGCCAGAACTGTAGCTCGATAGTTAATCTTTTTATTTGTCAATTAGTACTAGTAATTGATAATCTGGTTTACTTCCTAGCTAAAAATATTTTAAACTGATAAATTTTGAAAAGTATTTCATTAACTCCAATTCTAGTGAAGTACTTTTGTTAGTAATAGTTGTTATTGTAATCTGGATAACCCTCACTTATCTTTGTTATTTAAAAATTTGATAGTTAAATCATTTGCACATTAATAACTCTAATCTTGCTTAGTTACGAAAAGTTTAGTTGAATTCTAACTGAACCAAAATTTTCACTTAAGTTCACTTAGAAAGCAGAACACTACTTCTGTAAACTTGTCATGCATCTTTTCAGCATCCACTGCATTTCTCTATGTTTTGCATTTGGTCATTTCTTTTCTCGAAATTTACTTGCTCTTGTTATTCTAGATTCTGCTTTTCCCGACATGCGTGAATATACTTCTGAGCAACCTGAGGGTGAACAAGTAGTTTATGATCAAGGCAAGCATCCTCCTCCACCATGTTGCTCCCAGTTTTGATACTTTAAGTGTTTTCAAATACAGTGATAACTGTGTGCATGCTATTTTGAAGTATCAATACTTTTTGAGTTAGTTAGCTATATCCAAATCTTTGAGGCTTATCCTGGATCAGAATTCATACACTTATGCTTAAGATAGAAATATTGTGTCAGAATTGTGGTCTTTAGATAATTGCTTAGCTATGCAAGTCAGTAGAACGATAGTTGGATTGACAAGCTTATCTTGTCGGTCATGGGAAACATTAAATGAATTCCAGTTTTGTTTTCCTTGTTCAGATTGTTAAAACTGAAGTTTAAGTTAAAATTGTATATTTACAAACCTGATTTAGATCTGGACAAGTGTTTGATAGTGATGGTGCATTCGTGCACGAGATTGGAAACTATGGTTGTCTTGTCTGGATCATTAAAGACCGAACTTTGAGCTGTCATGCCAAGAACTACTCGTACTTCCACATGCTGGATTGGGGCCGGTCTGGTCAAGTAAGGGGAATGTTTCATTGCCTTAGACCGCGGGTGGTGTGAGGACATAGAGACCGTGAAATCCTATATTCCTTAGGAACCCAGTGTGATATATATGTGCGGGTGAGCACGATTACCTATGTTGAGGAAAACCAACATACTAACTACCTCACACTGGCCCCTCCAACACAACGTGCACGCCCACTTAGCATTTGCTATATTCATATGTACTAAGCTGGGATTCAACTTGCATGGGTGGTCTAACTCAATGGGATCTTCTTGCTGAAAAATACTGAATCTCGAACTACCCGGCCGACACACCTAAGGAAGTGTGTTAATTCTAGAGGCTTACGGGCATGGTCGAGTCTTGTGGGTAAAGATGTAAACCCCTACAGGGTTTAAAACTATTCGAATAGCCATGTCCACGGTTACGGACAATACTTGGTTTTGATAGACATCATTGTTAGACTCTGAATCAAAATTTTAATATGGGAACTTGGTATCGGCATGAAGGGTTATTCATGCATGCTTACAAGTCAAAGTGGATAGCCACTTTGATTTGCTTTGAGTTATGATTAATTCTTTACTACTTGTTGGTTTTAGTCCAAACTGGTTTGCAAAATGGCCTTGGCAAAAATTTAGCAAGTGTAGAGATAAAACTTGGCTTTATGCAAAACTTAATGCCACTAAAACCTTTCTTTTGGAACAGCCTTAAGCATGTATAAACATTCTAATCCTTTGGTTAGGTACTAATAAACACCTTCTTTTAGTAGTTTCGTGTAAGTCTTGCGAGTACCTTCTGTACTCAGTTGCTTTAACCACTTGTTGCAAGTGAGGACGATTATGTGTACGATACATTCGTTAGCACTGATGATGGTGGCGCTAACGAATGATACTGTTTCTACCTCCACTCAGTTGCCTGAGGGTGTTAGGGCACACTTGATGGATCTTTTGTTGTTTTTATCTGTTTTCGCTGCTATTATCTGTTTTAACTGACCGTTGGTCCTTTATGTAACTATTGAACTGAAACTCAGGTCTTGTAAAGTTTTGTTATAAATATATGGCCTTTGTGTGACTTTGTACAATGTTGTTTAGGATGTGTGTACATTAATCTTTGATCTTGGGAATTAATGTATGACACACATCCGTGAACTTGAAATTGAGTTCATTCCTTATTAAAGATTTTACCTTCGGTATAATATGTTGATTCGGAATGTATTCAATCTCAGGGGTCCTCACACCAGTGCACAGTAAAAGCCCCTACAGACCGCTCGCCTATGCTGGTGGACCTCAGTTCACGCGTTGTGCTGTGGACCAAGGCACTATTCAGCGACCCACTGTTAGAGAGAGTCTCTCTCTTTTTCCTCTTTTCTTTTTGGATTTTTTTTTCAAATCCAAACTTTGGAGAGGCTGTTCTCCCTCGTTCTAACTCTAAAAATTATTAAATTTATTTCTAAAAATTTGTAAATTCAATACCTACCTTTTGGCTCTAGTTTTGTTCAGTTTGGAGTTTATTTATTATTTTCTTAGTATTTATTTGTTTTGCTTGCTTGTTGTTCTTTTTTCGGCACGTTCGTCCGAGTAGAGTTCGGAGAAGCGGGAGATCTCCAATTTGACCAAGCTCAAGACTATCAAGACCCTCTTGCTTTCAATCTAGGCGAGTCAATACTTTGATTATATTGAACCTACATTTTATTAAATTATATTCTTTGCATGCTTAATACCTTATGCAAATGTATGTCAAATCCTTAAGAGGTAGTTACATACCTACTTGGTAATTAAATAATTATTATACCATCCTTTGATAACTTGAATTTCTTAATCCTTGTCACCCTAGATATTAAGTGGTAACTTTACTAGTTATAGGTTGTACTTAAGCGACATGCTAGTCATGCTTAAGCACCAGTACATTAAATGCTCTAATCATCATCTTTTAAAGATAATATTGTTTTGGGCAATCATCGGATGGGCATGACTGAATTAATTGAGTTAAATTAGTTTTATCTCCCAAAACCCTAATAAATTGTTGTTACCACATCTCGGCGGATGGTGTGATGGTGCGTGCTGACGTAGCACGAGAGTGGTTGGAATGTGATATGAACCGCCCAGATGACTTTAAGGACTTAATCATGTGATGATCTCCCAATGTAAAACAGTACAACCACAAGTCTATAATGGTGTCGACCTGGCTAAATAATTTGTGTCCATTAGTACGAGTTGCACCATTGGAGGACCCGCTACGCCGTAAACCTTCGTGGTTACGGGTTGGGGTGTACGACTTGCAGGTCTGGGTGAGCGCAAACCGTATGGCGCAAGAGGCGGTCTAGGTAAGGATTGACGAGTCTATATGAGCATAACCCTTCTCAAGTGAAACCTTAGCGGGTGTAATTAATACTGAGGGATGCACTGTAAAGGCCTTGTGGTGATCTCCCCTTAATTCACATGTCTAAGAAAACGTGTGTGCATATCAAGATGATTATCTCTTATGGATAAAATGTATAGTCTCTGCAGAATATAAACTGTTCGAACGGCCGTGCCTACGGTCAAAGGCGGATATGAGAACTTACTAGAGTTAGTTCTATTTTAAATAAATTTATGGGTGGGATGGAAAACTTGTCGGACCGATGTGACCCTGATTTTGGTTCTCCTGGGTGGAAATACCCCAGCATTGTTAATAGGTGGACGTAATCCCAATTAAAATTAAGCATAAGGTGGAGGTAACCTTCGCTGTATTTAATATTGCACAATTACTCTATTTAATAAAATACAATTTGGTTAAAATGCTAAGTGATAGGAATTTGTAATAATGGTGATTGAAAATGTTGTCTTTAGCAAACAAAAGAACCCGAGCCATCCAAGCCTTGCATGCATTATTACTGCATCTTATGTGTTGGCTCGCGAGTACGGAAGTTGTGCTCATCCTCGCTCTTTCCCCCTAAACCCTCAGAACCCGCGGATCATGGACACTATGCCTACTACGAGGATGCAGAAGTCGACGGGCAAGGCAATGATGAAGAGTAGTCTAGTTCTATTAGTTTAGGTCTCGTCTCAGTCTAACTGACTTAGTCGGTGTTTGCGTACATCCAATATTATATAAATCCTTGGGTAATATCGGATGTACACAGGATACCTCAGTCGCTTGCATGTGGAGAGATATGCCCTACCCATTTTGCTTCCGCTGTCGTTTCCGCTACTTTTATGATGTAATCTTTTGGCCTGTGCGGCCCTTGTAGTAAAACTTGGCCCGACGCGGTCTATATGACTCTGATGGTTATAATTTAATGAATGATATGATTTACGCCATGTATGAATTGATTCAGTAATGTATCTGTGAACACTACCTACTGATCCAAGGAATAGTGTAGTGGTTTTCACAGAAGATTATGGATTTTCAAAATCTGGGTCCGACAGTTGCTGTATGTATCATTGTACATGCCCTTGCAATACTTTACATCGGGGTTTGCATGCAGCTTCACCAAAACGTGCCTGTGAACCACGGATGTTCCAACTTCCAATTATGTGTGCACTGACGTAGACGCTAGCTCAAACCTCAAAGACGTAGTACTAAAGCTCTCTGCACTGATTTCCAGTTGTCTGCTTCAAAGAGCCAAATGCAACTGACGAGAAACTGTTTTACTGCCTTGTCGGACACATAAAGTGGTATTACTGGAGTATAAACCAGTAGTATAGTAGTGCAGTAAATAGAATGCCAACTTCTCTACCTGAAGTAAATAGAATGCCAAGTGCAGAACTGCAGGTAATCCAACAAGACAGTTTAAGGTTGCACCGGAAATCAGGCCTGCTTGCTTCCGGGCGCTGCACCCGGGATTAAAAAAGTTCAGACGTCACATGCATGCGATTCACAAGCGGGCAGGCCGGTGCAACGGTTTAACGGGAGCTTTCTCAACGTCTAACAATATTAGTAGCCATAGTTGCGTCTCAAGAAAAGCTATTTGATTTGCATATATGGATTATCAATTTGAGGGAAATAAAAAGAATGAACAAAAAGAGAAGACTTGAAATAATGTTCATGCTGAACTTAGAGCTTAGCTAGTTACAGCCTTACAGGCTTGGACTTGCACTTGCCTCCTCTGCTTATGTGATATAGTTCAGTACTGAACTTAGAATGTTCCTAGCGTAATGTATTGGTATTGCCTGAACTTGGACTGGCCATGCTGCACTAGCACTGCAATTTCAGCTGCTCATGTCACATGAACTAGTAGTTCTAAAAGCAGGAGTGTTTGTTACGCTTGGGAACACGCAAAGAGATGGATTTATTCGTCATTGGAGTCAAAACTCTGCAAGACTTTTAACCTGGCGTACTGCCTCTCGCGCGAGCTACCGGGGCCCTGTCAGCCGGGTGGTAGGATGCATGTAAACGCGGCCGTGGATTAAGCTCTTATCGTCAGAAATTTTGGCATGGTCAATCGGGTTTTGCTACCTCGAGCGCAGGACTAAATGCAGATTAGCAGCATGATTCAAGCAGAGCAGAAGCACACAATTAACCGTACTTGTTCGTAAAGTCAGCAAGGAGAATTAAGCAAACATATCAAATTCAGAGTGAATCGCAGTGTGGTCAACTCATATTATGCGGATTTGGCACCCAAAAAAAATGTTTGGTTTAGTCCATTGGCAAGTCCAGGCAGGAGCAAGAAATGGAATTCTTTATTGCATTTCTACCAAATCTTATGTACCCCCTTTTTTCTTGGACAGTGTACTGTCAGCAGTCAAAGCTAGCATACATGTCCTACGCAAGTTTCAGAAAAGCCTTGTAGAAGAAACGGAGTTATGCTAGTTTCAGGGGAAAAAAAGTCATGCTAGCCACTTCAACGTAGGTCTCAATTTTGTTTACCGGACTATACTAGCTTGTCGTTTGAAAAGCAGGAGCACTTTGCGAAACCCAAAAGAAGGAACAGAGAGTTGAAAAAAAAAAGGAAAAACAAGTTGCTTCCAATGAGTTTGCGTAACATCCCAAAAATTCTGAACATTTGAAACTGTTTAAAAATATGGGATTTTAAAAAAAAAATTGTCGCTTCGTCGATATTCGAATTTTGGAGTTGTTAATTGAAACCTCAACCCAAAAAACAGAAGATCGAAATTCAAGCTGAGTTAAAAAGAAAAGAATAAGGAAATATTATTTTTCTTTTCTTTCTCCTCATTTTCCCTTCGGCCCAGCTCCCCTCCCTTTTCGCTCAACCTAACTACCACCTCAGTTGCCCACGCTTTCGCCCTTCTCCCAATCTCGAGCTTGCTCCCAAGCCGACACCTTGCTCAACCACTAGCACCATGTTATGTTGCCTCCGCGACGCTATGGCTACGCTGTCGCCGCCACCACGACGCCACCGCCTGGAATCTGTCGTTGTCGCACTCTGTCTCGTCCTCACCGCCAGAATCGTCTCAAAGGCATCTTCTTACCTGCTTTCCCTAACGCCAAGACAACGACTGGCGCCATCTCGCGCCATTGTGCCTCACCTCATCGCCCCAACCGCCACTGAGTTGTCGACGTGACACTGCTATCCCTCGTCTGTGCCCACGTCAGCCTTCACGACCCGTGTCATGCATCATCTCGCACGCACCAGCCACCTGCCCCACGCCCATGCCACCACGCCGCTCATCGCGTCGCGCAACAAATGTCCGCAAGTGGCGCAGCCATCGGCGCCACGTTGCTGTCGGTGTCGTCACACCCAACCCGCCACACCATCGCATCGCCCCTTCGGCTATAAAGCCTCACCGAGCGGTGCCCTAGCCTTCCCTTGCCTCCCCTACTCCATCTTCCTCCCCCACAAGCTCGAACCGAACTCAAGCCATGCCATGCGCACGCTAGCTACCGCACACACCCCGTCGTTCCGACCACACCGACGAGCTTCGTCCACAGTCAACTGCGTCACACTGCGTTCCACAAGCCTTCGTGCAAAACCCCTCACCCAATTGGAGAAAGTCACCATCGGACCTTGCCGTGGCACCTTCTTCCCCAACCACGACCGAAACCGCCGCCGCGGCTGATATTCCTCGCACGGTGAGCCCCTGATCACTTCCTCGCTTCAGGAGCACCCCCCCCCCACACCACCCTATAGCTCTCCCTACCACCCGCTTTGGCTCTTCTTCCCCGCAGCGCTGCCGCCACGTCAACCTCACCACGCCGCCTTGTGTCTCTGTCGTTGGACCGCCTCGGCTTCTCCTGGCCACCGTCAACCACCCCGATGGGTTCCCCACACCTGGCTGGTGCTCATGCTCCCCCTAGCTCCTCCCCTCTTACACCCAGGCGTCGCCGCACCATTTCCTCCCCCGGCCCCAGCCGCCACGTGTCGCCACGCACCTGCCCAGGTGCTTGCCTGGCCGCGATGCCACCACCCATAGAACTGCCATGCCTCCCTGGTTCCATTTTTCACCTTGTCAGCCGCCGCTGTCAACCCTCTCGCCGGCACCACCCTCGCCACCGAGCTGCCCTGTCATCCCCTATTTTGCCTTCTTCTATGTGTCTATGTCTCTCTGTGTGTATTGTGTATGAGGAACTGACCAATGAGTCCACATGTAAGTGACTAGGGTGACAAATTATAAAGTGTAGCTAACCAGTGGGCCCTAACTGATTAAAGGTTTATTTATGGTAATTATTAGGTTAATTCAATAGTAAATATCTCCATTAACCAAAAAGTAATGTGATAGATTAAGTTAATTATTTACTTCGGGGTTTAATCCAAATGAAACCTTGTGTCGTTAGTAACTAAATTAGGGTAGTCAAATCAAGTAATGAGAGCTTAGCTAGAAATGGTTTGGATGACAATAACATGTATTTAGAAGGCAACCTTGATTAAAGGTCATGTTCGAACATATCCACCCCAAATGACATATAAACCCTAGGCCATGGGTGTATACTGATATCGGTGGATTCCTCAAAAGGTTGATCAGAGTAACAGGGTGTATAGTTGTCGAATATTGCAGATGCAATCGTAATCAAGGGAGAACAGTGGAATCGAGATGATTAGTGATTAGTTAACATGATCCAGTCATGTTTAGACATGCACACACATACGTGATCCAACATTAGTTAATCGGAATTCATAAAGCAATTAGATAATAATCAAGTATCATTAACATATAGCTTATGACTGGGAGTACTCAAATGAACTTAGGGTTGTATACCCTGATTTAGCAATGTCATGTCTAGGATTAATCTTAGCATGTAGTAACTCTATTGTGAGTCATATAAGCTCACACATACTTAGGGCGATTCATTAGTAAATGGCAGATGGGCCCTATAGCCAGACCTAAATTATAAAGACACAAATAAGCAGTGGATCATACCAAATGTTCAGGCCAACAACTTTAGTTAAAAGATAAACCCAAGTCGGTTACTAGGTCATGACACACAGGGTATGGTCAGTGGATGAGGAATAGTACTGAATAGTTAGATACCAAAATTATGAATAAGAAGATCTAAACTACCCGTGAGCCCTAGGTCATTAACATTGTCTGGCTGAAGGATTAGATTCTTCAACAAGCACAGTTCAATGAAAA
Organism: Phyllostachys edulis; assembly: GCA_036346405.1. NCBI lineage: Eukaryota > Viridiplantae > Streptophyta > Magnoliopsida > Poales > Poaceae > Phyllostachys > Phyllostachys edulis. The sequence goes on from CM070546.1 coordinate 110,231,614, forward strand.
CATCATATGACGATTATGCCTCACCATAACTAGGTCTTACCTAGAGCTAGTAGCTAAACTATAAACTTCATCGTATATAAGGGTATTAGTAGTATTAAATAGTCATGAAGGTTAGCAGTAGCTATGTCGCGACCTCATGCTAGTTAATCAGAGCCAAAGCTAGTGGGGTAATCACTGAACAAGGAATAGGTAGATGAAAGCGCGTAGGCCTTACCTAGGGATCGAGTAGTTATCTACCTAACAAGGAGTAGTCATTAGCAGATGTTGTAGGCAAGGATCAACCTAGTGTGTTAGGTGTACATTAGTATATGGCAAGCCACATAGGTAGTAAGACTAAGTATAGCCGTATAGGTCACCTTAAAGATGAAACCCAAAGTCGTAGACACCACTGAGGGTGTAAGGCTAGTGTCTGGCCAAAGCCTGGAAGTCCCAGCTATAGCTCATGGAACTTCCTCGGTAAATAGGAAGTAGTAACTAAATAAACCATTAGATTAGCTAGGCGCCGTGTATGGATAGTGATGATATGTTCCCAAGTGGATGATAGTAGTCCAACCACCACTCGACATCGTATGGACCCCAGCAATTGTCCATCGTCATCAATTCCCAGTTGTAGAACCCTTCGTGATTCAAAAGTGGATCAGATAGTCCTACCTAACCGGGTGATCACCCCTATCTGGGTAACCGATGTAGAATATTCCTATGAATATTCTCTCCCTCTCTGTTGGATTCATAACTTTGTACACCAGCGGACTTTTCGAGAGCTCGATCCTCTCGCCCTCGCCCCAGATCAAACGGTTGCCTAACCCTACGCCTGACTGTCAACCAAAGACCCCACCACTGGACCAAACAAATAGAGTTTAGATCTATCTACCTTGGTCTGAAGTACTTCCTTCATTCCAAATATCCCTTGATATACTTCATTCCATCTGAAGTATTTCCTTCATCAATATCCTTGGATATACTTCGCTACAATATTTCCTTCATCAACTCCAGATGAGTATGTTTTGGTCTCATTTGGAGTACTTCATTCTTTCAAGATGCTGGTATGTATGTTTAGTTTTGTTTGAAGTGTTTTCCTTCTTCAACCACGTTGAGGTTTGTTTACTTTCATGTGAAGTGTTTTCATTTGTTTGAATGTATTTGGATTTATTTGCTTTCATTTGAATGCTTTCAAACATGTTTTGGGCTCAGCCGTAGTCTACGTAGTTAGACTCTGAAGCCATGACAGGAACAACAGTCCCAACGAGAACGAGGTCGAGATCAAAATTATCAAAACATTGAGCAAGAACAGGATCGAGGTTATCAAAACCTTAGGCAAGGCAACTATCAGAATATTGAGCAAAGGCGAGTCAACACTTTGATCATTTTGATCCTAAGATTATGCAAATTATATTGATTCAATTTCGAAGCTGCATTATATGTTTTATACCTATATGTTAATTACTTTAGTTGATAGTTAATACGTACCCTGAATAATAATTGTGTATAAACTTCCAATCCTTAAACTTGGACACTATCCTTTGTCACCCTATAATTAATGGTTTACATATTAGTTAATAAGTCCGTATCTAAGTGTCATGCTTAGCTTTACTTAGATACATTGGCATGTGGGCAATGATTTGCCCTGACATCATTAAAAAATATTTGAAAATGAAATTGGACAGTCGAGGTTGGAGCTTGGCTCATATGTTGAACTAGAAAAGTATTTCTAAACAAAAGTGAAAACCTAAAAACAGATTTAGACTCGGATGGCTAGCAAGAGTGGCTGGTGTTGGGGGGCACGACAGAGTGGGTATATGGATGTGCCGTCTGAGTCAATTAAGGACCTGGATCTTGTGATGACCTCTCATGTAAAAACAGTACAACCACAAGTCTATAATGGGTACGACCTGGCTAACTAATTTGTTCGTCTCGGCGTGGCTTAGCCATTGGTGGGAATGCGGTGTGGGTAGAGGCTAATGAAGCCATGAGAACTGCACGGTGCAAATGGGATACCTCCCGAGGGTGAGGCCCAAGGAGGTGACACCTAGCGGTGTGGGGTTGCATTGAGGTGGGGCATTGTAAAGGCCTTGTGACAATCATCTTAGTCGCACACCTATGGAAATGTGTCAAGACGGACATTATAAGTTGACTGTCTCTTATGGGTAAAGTGTACGAACTCTGCAGAGTAAGAACACTATCTGGATAGCCATGCTCACGGTCATGAGCGGTGTCGAGAACTTGCTTGAAGTAGCATTCAATTTTATAAAACAATTTGTGGGTGGAATGAGAGCATGGGTGGGAGACCAGTTATTAGAAATGTTGGGTCGAAGCCCAGAGAGTGAGATGGTTTGGTTGAGAACCAGTGATAAGTACAGGATGTGACCCGAGCATTGGGTGGATGGAGCCACTCAATGGTATAAGAGGTTGAGGCCTCCACTAGTACTTTACAACAGAACTCAGTTTATGAAAACTTGTGTTAGTTAAAATGCTAAGTCACAGGAATTGCTACTATATATATAATCTAATTCAAACTTAGCTTTGTGCAAATAAAAGAACCATGAACCTCCCTTGATTAGCCTTGCATATATAATAATTGCATTGTGTGTTGGCTCGCGAGTACGGTTGTGTACTCATGCTCGTTCTTTATATTCTTTTCGTTAGTAAGCATAAAAGAATGCTACAAGGACAATTATGAGTGTTGTAGGTGTAAAAACCGAACACAAGTGAGGGGTGGATGTCGGCCGTCTGACGGGCCATCGTCCACGAGAGTAATAAATGACACAAGGATTTATACAGGTTCAGGGGTTTGAGAGGACCGCCCTACTCCTGTCGGTGAGCCGACGGGGGGTTACCTCTGGGGAGGGAGCCCTCGAGGATTCACCAGTTTGAATATGCTTTTTCATTGCTCCAGAGAGCTCTCCCCCCAAATAGGAGATACATGGGGTATTTATAGGCTCTTGGGCATGTACAAATGACAAAAATACCCCTCGAGGGATAGCTACACTATGAGTAGAAGTGAGAGGTACAATCGGTCTTTGTAAGGTAATTATATTTCTGGATCCGTTAAGCAATTGTTAACTTTGTGGGGTGGGTCCCACTAGTAAGGGGATGAATTATTCTTCCAGCAGTAGTCCCCCTGCACCTTGGTGTTTTAGGGGAAACAGAATTGTGCCTTTTATGCAAAGGTTGATAATCAAAAAAGTCTTGGTGGTTCTGAATGGTACTTGCATTCCGGCGGGCGAGGCTCCTCTGGTCTTGTGGGCGTCGTAGGGCACGAGGTGTCATCGGGCGCTTGGCAGTGGGGCGCACGTGAGCGGGGTGCCACAGGGCGCGCGGTGGATGCACCGGAGGCACGGGGAGCTCCGAAGGTGTGAGGGTGCGAGGACGCCACAAGGGCATAAGGGCGTGACGCCACGAAGGCGTGGGGGCCCAAGGGTGCAAGGGCGTGATGCCACAAGGCCACGGGCGCACACATGCTGCGAGGGCGCGACGCCGTGAGGGCACGACACCGCGAGGCTGCGAGGGCGCGGGGCCGCTACGAGGGCGCGATAGCGCTACGAGGCCGTGAGGGCGCACACACTGCGAGGGCACGAGGGCGCAACGCCGCGAGGGCGCTACGAGGGTGCACACACTGTGAGGGCACAAGGGCGCGATTCCACGAGGGCGTGAGGTCGCAGCGAGGACGTGAGGGTGCCGCGAGGCTGCGAGGGTGCCCGCGATGCCGTGCGGGGCGCTGAGGCCGCTATGCCGCGCGGGGCGCCAAGGCTGTAGGGCACTCCATGGCAGGGTCTTTGGGTGCGCGCGTGCAAGATGCTGGCAGGGCGGATGCAAACTAGAAGCTGTTGCAAAATGCTTGCTCTGTTACCATTTCAACCAGAGGAAATCACTCGTTTCTCTCTGAAACGATGCACTCGGCTTGATGCGCTCTGCCAGACCTGGGAGTAACACCACAAATCCTCTGTGTATTTTTGAACTAGTCCCATGATCAGTAGCTAGTTCACACAGTTAAACAGATATGGTAACATCCATAGATCGCACAATTATATTAATAATCAACAGAGTTTATTACAAAAGAGGCTTACAAGCCAACAGTAAAGAACACAATGAAGACGAAGAAATAGTGGAGTCAAATTGATTCGCCTGAGCAATCGACCGTAGCGGCCTAGTCATCGAGATCCACACTGGTAGCAAAGTCCTTCTCATCTGAAATTTATTTGCATAAGTAAGAATAAGCACAACTTCCGTACTCGCAAGTTATACCCAATAACAGAGTTAATGCATGTATGGATGTAACAAAGGATGGCTTATAGGGTTATTTGTGCAAAAGCAATATTTCACAATTTAAATACAATACTAAGTTCAAATGCTCAAATTTTACAATAACTAAAATTGAGTTTTAACTGAATTAATAAAGCTAGTGTAGGCACCAACCTAACACTAACATAAACACGGGCACCAACTCGGGGCTTCAACCCACAACTTTTCTCATGGACACCCATCCATGTCAAAACTGTTTTACAAAATCATTTTCAAATCAAAACCAAAGTCTAACTTTGAGTGGCTTGAATGACATGTCCATGACCGTGGACACGGCTATTCGAATAGTTTTTAACACTCTGCAGAGGTTGTACATCTTTACCCACATGACACGATTTCTCTAGTTTGTTTGGCATCCGTCGATACCACTGCTCACTACAATGCTTTGTCCCACCATAGTCCCGCCTCACTAAAGTTTCACTTCCTTTGGACCGACCATCTGCCGGATTTAAGACCCCTCTTGCGCCAGGTGGGAATACATAAAAGTAGGTCATAAAAGACACCCACTCAACTGGATGGCACAACCACGGTGAAATGTTGCAAATTAGTTAGTCAGATTCTTCCCACTCGAGACATGTGGTAGTACGGTAAGGCGTAGCAATGAATGCTCAAAGGCTGGTCCTTAACTGACTTGGGCGACTTTCCACAAAACCCATAGGCCTCGATCATAGAAATGACTCGATCCCGTGCATCAACATGTACCATCCAAACAACCATTTCACCCAAGTACAAACCATCATTTTATTTTATTTTTCCAAAGTCATTTATAAACTTTCATAACACACCAATGCCATGGATACAATTTAAACCATATTTGATTTTTGGCTGAAATTCCCCAAATCAAACATTTTTAGTCTAAGCATGTCTAAGCATAATTTTTGCCAAAATGTTCTAGTTCATACTATTGCATAAACTAGATTTTCATCTAAGGTGTCAAGGTAGGTTTATCTTAATGTCAAAATTGGCAGTACAAAGGAATTAGGCATAACTATAATTTAAACAGGAATTTAAATTAACTTGAATATAAATAAGCATGCAATAATTTAAAACAGAATTTAAATAATTTTAAATAATGGGATTAAATATGATCAAAGGTATAACTTACCTTGCTTGATTAGTTGCACTCAAACGAGGTTAAAATCGACTCTCAAGTAAATCGAATTCTATCTGTGAAAATAAGCTAAATTCAAATAAAATTCACATGAAGATTCAAATGAACTCTAAATTAAATAATTTTAGTTTAGTTAGCTAGATATTTAATTTATATGAATTTATAAATTTGAATCGACAAAATCGGAGTTCGTATGAAGGAGAACGAACCCCGGGAAGTTTACAATTCACATGAAATGATGAATATAGGAATTTCTTGGAATTTCATAATTATTTTTCTTAAAGAAAATCGGTCATTTATTTGCCACATGGGCCTTGCCATGTCAGCGACACACGGGCACTAGGGCCAAGGTGGCGCCTACGTGGCACTTGCATGGTCACGAGGTGGCAGTGATGTGGCAGTGCCACGTCACGCTGGCGGGTGGTGGCGCACGGGAGCCCATGACCCGACGAACGGCGGCACGGCTGTCGGCGGCGAGGGTACCAACGGATGCGGGAGGATGTGGGGATCTCAGGGCTCACCTAGGCAGCGGTTGGGCACGAGAGGAACGCCGGCGGCGAGGGCAACGGCGGCAGCGAGTTTGGGCTTTCGTTGGCGCGGGAGTTTCTATCACCCTCCGGCGAAGGTGGCGCGAGCACCGGGTAGGCGTCGATGTGGGGTCACCGGGGCGTCGTCGACGGCAGCGCTAGAGGCGGTGGAGGGAGCTCGTGGCTGGCGGTGAAGATTTGCAAATTCAGCCCAAAAGAGAGCGAGGGAGAAGAGGTGAGTGAGGGGAATGGGGTGAGGGACGAAGGGCGCACCTCGTGCTCCCTTTTATAGGGGCGGAGGAGCACGGGAGAGGGAGATCGTGCACGCGGGTCTTACGGCGACGATGGTGCGATCCGGCGAAACCGTGCATGATGAGGGGGAAAATGACCCGAAGGAGTGGCGGCGAGATTAGGGGGGTTCATTGAGCATGCGGGTGCAGAAGAAGGGGAGGAGATGGAGGCGTTGACGGAGCTCCCGCAGCGCGCTAATGGCAGCTGCATGCGGGTCTTGCACGAGGAAGAAAGGGGTGGGGAAGAAGAAAGATGGGCGGGGCCAACTGTCGGCGACTGGTCGGAAATGGAAAGGAAACGGGGCGGATTTAGACCGTTGGATTTTAATCCAACGGCTGTGAGCACGTGGTGGAGATGGGAACGGGGCCGGTGCAGAGCGGGCCAAAAATAGGCTGAGCGCGGGAGAAGTTGGGCCGGGGTGCATAGAAAAAGAATGGGCTGGAGAGGTTTAGGCCCAAAGGTTTTATCTGGAATTTTAATTGATTTACTAATTAAATTAATTCAACTAAATCATTTAGGCTTTAAAAAATGGCAAATAAAATCCAAAAATTCTAGAAAAATTCACATAAATTTCTAGAGATATTTTGGACTTAATAAAATTATTTCCAACTTAAAGTTGGCTTTTAATTTTGCAAATAAATTATTTTGGCTTTAAAATATTTAGGAAAAAGCTTTTAAATTTTCCAAAAATTTCTATAAATTAATTAAAATTTTATTTTCCAATTTAAATCAAATAAAACTTCAAAAACTTCAATAAATTTTTTTTGACTTTTAAAACTTTAGAAATTCAAGAAAAGCAACAAAACACTTTCAAATTTCAAAAGATCCAATAAAATAATAACTTTATTTATTTTAATTTTGGTAACAAAACTTTCGGATGTTACACGCTCCTGATGTTTGCTTGGTCCAGAGATGCACCTCATTTGTGGGTCCCGCTGTCCTTCGACGTGACTGGACGAGACTTGCACGAAGCAATGAATTAGCACCTTGGTTCTTGATGTCTTCACGTGATGTAATGGCCTAGTAAAAGATTGCTTGAAGTAGCCCTCTGCTCTCTTGCCTGATGTCATCATTTGATGATAACACATCTATGTGTACTTACAGTCACGCAAGTTCTCACCCTTGTCGTCCTGCCTTCACGTGATAGCACACGCAAAAGGTAGTGCTCCGCCTCGACTTCTTTTCTTGCTTTTTCTTCTCCCGATCCCCTCTCTGCCCCTTCTTCACTCCACCGGCCGGGCAGATGAAAGTCACCCACTTCATTTCCTCTACTTTCCCTATCCTTTCTTTCTTCTCCCCACAGGTTTCCTCCACATTGCACAAATCTACTACTTCTCACCTCTCTATTCTTCCTCCCAAATGAGCCAGCCCGGATCTGGCTAGGGGCTGCCGGATCCAGCCACCACCATCGTGCGCCAAGCGCCGCCACGCTCATGCATGCCGCCACGCTGTGCCGAGCCGCTACGACCGGTGAGCCTCCTCATTAACTCTCCCATGACGCGCCGCTGCCGCACGGAGCTACCGGCCGCCCACCTAGCCTCCCCGGGCCCGGTCACCGCTGCTCTGGGCCACTCCCGCACTGGCGTTCAAGTAGTCGTGCCGTGCCTCCACGCCGATGCCGTGCACTGGCCCTCGATCACCTTGGTGCTATCGCAACAAAGAGTTCTTTGCCAGAGACACGGTGTTGGCGCTTAGCGGCAGGCTGGACGCCTCTGCCAGTATGCCAGGCACTTAGCGGCGAGCACGTGGTGCTCTTGCCAGGCGCAGGCGGCTGGCTGATGGCGAGGTGTAGGGCGTTTGGCTACTCGGCGCAAAAAGCGCCTATTGCCAGAGTGCAAGGCGCTTGTTGCATGGATTTGATGCACAAGTGATTAGGCATGGATAGTTACTTAGTATTAGCATAGTGTAGCCATAGGGGCTAAGAACCTACTCTAAGATCTGCTTTTGAATTGCTGTAGTGCATACTAGTTTGTTTGCCATTACCTGTGAATGTGCCCAAGTGCTTGGATAACGTCGATGCTATATTCCATATAATTTATGTGCCTATTAGTGTTACTCTACTAAGTATTTATCCATTATGTATTGGTGGGATTACAAGTTTTCGTCGCTCTGTCGCCATGACTAAGGGCTGCGATCTTTCTCGCCTCCCGTGGTCGCCGCGAGGGCATGAGGGCACCGCGAGGGAGCAAGGCCATGAGGCCGCCGCTAGGGCACGAGGGAGCGAGGGAACCGCGATGGCATGAGGGCGCGAGGCCACCACCAGGGTGCGAAGGCGTGAGGCCACGAGGCCACGAAGGCGCGAGGACGCCGTGAGGGCACGAGGGCACTGCGAGGGCGCAAGGCCATGAGGATGCAAGGGAGCGAGGACGCAAGGCCGCGAGGGCACCGCAAGGGCGAGGTCGCCGTGAGGGCGAGGTCGCGAGGCCGCGAAGGTGCGAGGGCACCGCAAGGGCACGAGGGCGTGAGACCACCGCGAGGGCAGGAGGGCACCGTGAGGGCGAGAGGACATGAGGCCACGATGGCGTGAGGCTGCTGAGTGGGAGCAAGGCTGCGAGGGTGCTTGGGCATGTTGGATTATTCCAATATTTTTTAGCAACACCAAACGTGTGGACCCAGTGGTTAATGCGTGTTGTCTCATGCTTCCCCATGTCTCCGAGTTCGAATCTCATTTTGATTGTCTCGTCCTCGAATCACATGCCCCCGAGGCCCAGTGGTCGGTCTTTTAACGCACGCTCGGGAGGTCTTGGGACCGAATCCTGAGGTTCTACCAACTTTCTTCCTATTCTAGTGTGCTGGAGTGATGTTCCAAAGGGAAATGCTCCTAGATGTTCAGAGCCAGCCCAGAGTGCTAGCAATTGGGTGCCGCCTATGCAGGTTCAAGGCACAACGGCTAGGGTATGAGCACCGCGTACACGTGTTGGACACGACCCGACGCGGGCGTGCAGAGCATGCGCGGTGTTTGGGCTCCAGGGCGCACAAGACATGCGTTGAGCATGTAGAAGCTTAAGTGTAGTAGGCCATCTAGTCACAAACTCAGGGAGCTTGGAGCGATGAGGTGTCGAGACATGAGCCTTGGAGTGGCGACGGGGAGCTGTGACTCACGAAGCACGATATGTTAGGGCCGCCACGTGCTGAGGCACAGGGTACAAACGAGGACGTCCACACAACACGAGCGTGTAGGGCACGAGTATCCAGTAGGCCTTGAACCCCTTCCAGCTGGGCTGGTAGCCAAGTGCCCGGGGCAAGGGGCTCACGTACACCCCTTGTGCAAACTTGTCGAAGTATAGAGCATTTTAGACAGGAGGTGGTAGGATTCCTCAACACTAGCCCCCTGTCCCTTGGGCACCTGTAAGGGCGCCCGAGGGCAAAGACAAGTGCTGAGGTCTTGTATCATGTTGACGAATATGCTTGCTGCGGTATGTTTGCAACATTTTTCAGGGCGCTACTTGGATAAATTTCGGCTTGACGGGAATACAGATGCTCAATATTTAGCCAAATTCTGACTCGACGCAGTGCGAGGCACGAGGGCTGAGGAATATGTGCAAAGGCACCTACAACTTAGCCAATTTTGGCTTGATGGGCACAGGACACCCAAAGACTTAGACTTATTTTGTGCTTCGTATCGCGTGAGTGCTCCATGCGAGGGCGGGTACCAAATTTTTGCTTCTCGTTGGCCTTTCGTGTGATGTGGTTTTTGTTGTTCCATTCCTGGAGGCGAAGCACTAGATGCAGGGCCACCCCACCAAGGCACAACCTTCAAGGCTAGGGGTGCGTCTGAGCGAAGCCTGTATAGGCGAAGTCATGGACATGTGGCCGCCCCACTCAGGCACAGCTTTCAGGGCGGGCGACGTGTCGACGCGAAACCTTTGTAGGCAAAGCCGTTGATGTGGGGCCACCGAGCCGAGGCATAGCCTCCGAGACGGACAGTGCATCAGAGCAAAGCCCATGTAGGCAAAGTCGTGGACACGAGGCCGCCCTGCTGAGGCATAGCCTTCGAGGTGGGTGGCGTGTCAGAGCGAAGCCTGTGTACATGAAGCCGTGGACGCGGGGCTGCCCTACCAAGGCATAGCCTTCCAAGCGGGCGGTGCGTCGGAGTGAAGCCTGTGTACGCGAAGTCGTGGACACGACACCGCCCTGCTGAGGCATAGCCTTCAAGGTGGGTGGTGCGTCAGAGCAAAGCCTGTGGAGGTGAAGTCGTGGACGCGGGGCCGTCCTGTCGAGGCACAGCCTTCAAGGCGAGCGGTGCGTCGGAGCGAAGCCTGTGAAGGCAAAGTCATGGACGTGTGGTCACCCCACTGAGGCATAGCCTTCGAGGCGAGCAGCACGTCGGCGTGAAACCATGGTCGAAGTCCTCCTCCTCTTGCTCCGCGGTTTGATGAGAGTCGTCGAAGTAGAACTCCCCAAAATCTTCGCAGTTCAAGCCAGGCCACCGTATCCTGGACATGTGGTTGTACAGTATGACCCAATTCAATGGCACATAAAGTTAAGTCCTTAGTGTTCACCCAAGCAAGACAACCACATTCCAATGTGCAATTGCACCCCCTTTACTACATGATCACTCGCCGGAGTATGAAACCATTTTGTTTAACTAAGACCAATGACATCCCTTGTCGTAGCACAATAAATTTTACAACAATGGCTACCCGCCACAATTTTATATCTCATTAAGTCAAGTTAACATAATTGATCATGTGAATATGAGTCCATCGTACAACTAAGCATAGCTAAATATAACTACGTCAAACCATGTTGGTAGTACAATTATATCCAACTAATAATATCCCAGACCTATGTTGACAATGGATACATGGCATACAATCATCAAGGTGGTCATAATGAGCAACTAGGCATTTAACTAATCTTAGTAAATATATTTGACATAAAAGCAGCATGCATGTTGACATAAAACAATCTACTTTTGCAAACATTGGTACAACATTATCAAGGGTTACAACTTGCCTTGCTCATACACTGTTGTTGTTGGATCTTGCTTTTCGAATGCTTCGCTCGCTCCCCAAGGATCAACGTTTATCCAAAGAGAAAGCGAGAAACACCAAAAAAATACCAAACAGAGGCTCAAATAGTCTCCAAATCAAATAAAAATAGTACTAGAACAAAGATAATGATTTTAGAGGAATTTAGAAGGAAGAATGGGTTGAATCGGAGTTTGTATGAGTGAGAATGAGCTTCTGAAAGTTTGAACGAGATGGAAAATTGGAAAATTAACAGATGAGAGAGGATATGGGTGACTAATAGGTGGGTCCTATGGAATTTCTAGATTTTTAGAATAAAATAAATTCGAGAAAAATATTTAGAGACTGGCCGGTGGGACCACAGTCCATAGACCATGTTCACCGAATAGATATGATCTACGGTGGACTCGATGCATGTAGTTGGGTTGTATGATAGGTGAGGCCCACATGTCATAGGGATGGGTTTTGGATCTAGGGTTTCGGGTATGCTGCGCAAACGCTGACTAGGACAAGGCGAACCTCGTGACGTCGGTGGTGACACTATTTGTGGGAGCCCCCGGGTTACTCCCGTAAGACCGAGATCCGCCCGACCTTAAGAAGATAACTCAGGGTCTCCACGTTAATAGATTCTAAATTAACTCCATCTAAATGAGAGTTCTTTGTTGAAACTAGAGCCCTAATGATCATGTGTATTGCTCCTCTGCAAGCGCTATATGATTATCGGTTCCCTAAGCAATCAAAGACCACATTTAATGAGTTAAAATAGAATCCATGAACAGTGAGCATGAGATCATGTTGGCTCCCAAGATCAGCGACCAACATGCCCCAAACTCACATAAAGCATTGATCATATCCATACAACGATCATACATTCATAGCTCCAAAAGACATACAACATAATAGTTCAAGTCTATATCTACTACAAATGGCTCGGCCGGCCATAATCAAAAGAGAACATAAAGTGATAGAGGAAGCAAGTAAATAAACCAAAATGTCCAGCATGGTATGCCCAGTACCCAGCGGCAACCGACTGGGAGTTAAATAATAGCACTACTCGTCAGTGTCGCCTAAACCGACACTAACGAGCTCATCGGGTTCACAACCTTCCTCACCTAAAATTGCAGCAACCTGATTGAGTACAAAGTTGTACTCACAAGTCTTACACAAATAAAATTAGTTATGCATAAAGGTTGTTCCAAAGGATGGCTCATATTGACTTAGTTTTGTGAAAAGACGCAACAATTTTTAACAACCTACACATACTAGTTTTTCAATTACCATTTTGTAAAGAGATTTGAAGTAGAAGTAAAGTATGTGAATAAGTGATAAATTGAATAAGAAAAGAATCAAACAAACAGCAAAGTGGCTGCCCACTTTGATACAACAAAATGCATGAACATCCCATTCATGCCGAATACCAACAATATCCACATTTTAAATACCAAGTCTAACAATAGTAACTCCTGAACTCAAGCGGTTGTCCATAACCGTGGACAAGGCTATTCAAATAGATTTATCTCTGCAGAGGTGTACTACTTTACCCACACGACTCGATTAGCCCGTAAGCCTCCAGATGCCTCCGAAAATAGCACACTTCCTTAGGTATGCCGGCCGAGGAGAATCGAGATATGGTCGTTTTCAGCAAGAATACCCTATTGAGCTAAGTCCCCCATGTGAGATGGTTTCTTTCCTAGTACAAGTGTCTGATAGCACTTGCAAGGGGGCTCACAAGTTGTACTGGAAATACCGAGGCAATGTATATAAAGAAAAGTGGTGCGTCTCTTGCACTCCATAGAAAAATTACATTGGCTCCTAAGGAAGATAGGATTTCACGGTCGCTATGTCCTTACACCACCATGAGACTTAACACAATAAAATATTCCCCCTACTTAACCGTACAGTACCCATATCTTGCGTGTGGTAGCACGAATGTACTTGAATCAACGACGTTACCAAAGTTCGGTCCTTAATGGTCCGGACAAGACATCCACATACCCAAATCTCGTGCACGAAGGCACCATCACTAGCCAACACTTGTCCAGACCCCAAAACTCATTTAAAATGACAAAAATTTAGTTCACAAAACAGATACGAAGATCTGGAATTAAAAGAACAAGAGAGTGTATGTTTCCTAAAATTGTCGGGTTAATCCTAACAATCAAACTATCGTTCTAGACTTGCATGGCTAAGCAAACTCGATTACCATAATTCACACATCCTACTTAAGCATGTGGTATTGGAATAATTCAAGGATAACCTCATGAATAGGATATAACTATTCTACACATCACAAAAATAGTGACATAACAAAATAAGCATGCAAGCAATTATCATTGCAGTAGCTTAACAAAACTGGGATCAAATATGATTCAAAAGAAATTTTAAATGATGCTTGCCTTGCTGGTATCTCAGTTGCTGACTCACAGTAGCGTAGGAGTCAATATCGATTTCTCCGGAATCTAGAGAAATAACGATATCAATAAACACGAGAAATACTTCAAAAATCAAGTGCTTAAAAATGCATGATTTTTCTACACTGGCTAGTACATGATTTTAGATGAAAACAAGTGAAAGATTTATTCCAATTGGAGTTAGTGTGCGAGAGTTATGGCTAATTGAAAATCAGATTTCAATAGATTTAAGTTCAAGTAATTTAATTATTTTGGCAAAATTTGCAGAACAGTAGGGGATACAAGGATTATATAGATAATTAGGGGATATTTTTTATAAGTCCAAAACATTTGGGTTTAACTCATTTGGAGTTTTCAAGGATTAGTTATGCATTTTTAAAGTTATCAGTCTTTTTCTATTGTAAAGATAATAGTTTTATGAATCATTCTCCAAAATAATAATTTTTGCTACAGAGAAATGTTTGAAGCCAATTTCATAATAAAGTTCATTAAAAATGAAAATTATCATAATTGGTTTCATCTATTTTGGAGTTGAGGAGAATTAGTTATGTATTTTTAAAGTTATTCACATTTTCAGTATACAAATTAATACATTTTGAATTTTCTAAAGTATTATTCGTTTTCTTACCGAGGGCAGTGCTAGCCATAGTCACTGACCACGGGGCCTAGCACAGCAACATGTCCTAACCTGTTTACTGAGTCCAAGGTGCGCTGACAAGTGGGCCCTACCTGTTAGTGAAACGAGGCGGTGCGTGCGCGCGCTTGAACGTTCAGACCATACTCGTGGGCCGTTAGATTAAGATCCAACGATCCACAATCATGGCACATTTGGATGGTCCGAACGGCCCAATTGATCCTGACCGTTCATTTTGCATCGAACGATCCCTATTCGTGGCGCGTTCGGATGGTCCGAACGGCCCACTTAATCAGGATCGTTGGTTTCGCATCGAACAGTCCAAAATGGTTCTAGTGTGTTTGGGCTGGCTATGTGCAAAGGCATGAGACTCCATTGGTTTGGGCCCACATGACAGTCTCAGTGGCAAACTACTTAACTCGTTGAGTTTCTGTACAAAGGGGGCCTGCGTGTAAGTGACTAATTAGCACGGCTAAGACAGCCATTAAATGCTAATCATCACGCTACAGAGTTTGTCCGTGTACGACAACGGGATTTTGTCCCGCGCGCTTCACCGGTAGCTCGCCGGCGCTACGCGCCACGGCGATGAGAGCTAAGGGTATGGATAGGTGTGCAATAGCTGTGCGCATCTAAAGGGAGTGGTTTCAGTGCCTGGGGTGGACTATACCGACGGCTAGCCGGAGTTGAGCGGTGGCGCTCAATACAGCAAAGATACAAAATGCGATAAAGCTCCAGTAGTAGTTCAATTAAGCGGGTGCCCAAGCTTCTAAAGACTTCAAGTGAACTACTTGAGTTAGGAGGAAGCTTGGAGAAGCTGGGAGTGAGGTTGAAATAGTGACGGCGCCAGAGAAGACGATGGCGGCGGCACGGTTCAATGAAAAGAGAAGCCCCTGAGAAATCCTAAAGATAATGAATTGTCGGGATAGGTTAAAGACCATATAAGGATGCTGTAAGAGCAAAGAATCGGTCAATGGCTTACCGGTTCAAGGTGAGAGGTAAAAAGATTGTTCTTCGGCCGAAAAGGTCAAATCTTCAATTCACCAAAACCCTGCCATGCATCCAAGAAATTGATTGAGGGGTTTCCAATACTGAGTAAAGGGGCACACTGTGACGCGCAAACGGGAGGATAATACTCACTGAATACCAAGTTGACACGATGATGTCACTCGGGTGCGCGCTCTAGGGCTCGAAATGGCACCAAGATGAAACGTGAGCTACAAGAGATAAGAGAAGCTTGTATAAGCAAAAATGGGTTTGGCATTGACCCTCAAGTCGAAAGGGTGCATCCGATTGATTCTTACCCAAGCACAGAGCAAAAGTGAGCCTCCTTCTCCTCGGCCGAAAAGAGGAGAAGTGAGGGAAAACTAGGGTTTCCAAGGTGAGGCGGTGTTAGATGAGGAAGCTCCCGGAGTGGCCGCCAAGGGTGGTGGATCCATGGCGTTGACGGAGAACGCAGGAGCTCGCGGCCGCATGGCATTGAAACTCTGCGTGAGCGCCAGCGCGAGGAGGGAGACAAAGCTGACAGGTAGGCCTACCTCGTCAGTGGCTCATTCACGCGCGCGTGCTAGTGTAAAATTTAGATCGTATGCGAAGCCGTTGGATCCTGATTTGGGCGGCTCAGATGCGAGGCGCGTTTGGATGGTCCAAACGGCCCAATTGATTTGGTCCGTTGATTTTGTATCGGACGATCCACATGCGTGGTGCGTTCGGATGGTCCGAACTGCCCATCTGATCTGGGGTGTTGCTTTTCGATCGGGCGGTCCATAATGGCCCTAGTTGTTTGTGGGCTGGGCTGGTGCGGATCAGACCACGCATACGAGCCGCAGGATTAAGATCGAACGATCCTTAAAGGTTCTAGTTAAACTCAATTGACTGAGTTTGAAAACTAAACTGCTACTTTGACTAGGCCTCTAAAAATAGAAATAAATTTTCTAAAAATCTGAAATAAATCCGAGGAGTTCCTGGGAACGTCTAGTGTCCCTAAAAATTACTAAACCTTACTGCTCCCAAAATATTTTGTACAAAATAAATCCACAACCGAAATAGGTTGAGGGATTGAGTTTGAATTTTTCTAGGGTTTGAAAACCGTTCCAAAAATTTGGGAAAAAATATCTTAATTCAAAATAATTATTATAGTATTTGTATAAATTATCTCCAAAGGAGCTTTAGCAGCATTTGTTGCAGTTTTGTTCTTGAGTTTACTTCTTTAAGTGTAGGTTCAAGACTTGCACAAGATTTTCCAAGTGCAATACCTAAAGCAATGCTTGAAAACAATGATGCATGCTCATGATACGCATATTAATTATCAATAATAAACTTGGGGATGTGACACTATTTATATGTGGAGGTGGCTTGTTGGGCACAGACGCCAAAACTAGCTTAGCGGTGGCGCACACGCATGCTTCACACGGAGAAGAGGAGCATGGCGGCTGTTGCAGCTGGGCCACACGTGTGAGGTGGTCGTACGGTTAGGGTTTAAGGAGTGGCCGAAGCGGAGAGATGGGCCAGAGCGGTGCTAGCTGGACCAGCGCTAAACAGGCTGACAAGGGGCATAAATGGGGAATGGGGCGGGCGGGCCGACAGGTGGTGGGGAGGAGAAACATGCTAACGGAGGGGGAAAGAAGGATGTGCCGGAAGGATTTCGGCCCAAGGGGATTTTAGGAAAAAGAAAGGATTTTGGAATTTCATAAAAAGAATTAAATAAAATTGAGCTCAAAGAAATAGCAATTAAACTCTAAAAATTCCAAGAAAATCCAGAGATGCATATTTGAATATGTTGGATTTAAGGCCTATTTGGTAGGGCTCCTACTCCCAGATTCTCAACCAGGGCAGCAGGAGTCCAACCAAACACCCCTACTCCTTATTTTTTTTGAATCAGGAGCACCTTAGAATCAGAGTGGGATCCTTGTAGAAAATTCAGAGCGACCTTTGGGCTGCAACCCGCAAGAATCAGAATAGTTGTTACGAAAATGCCCCTCAAGTTGAGCTATATTAAACCATCTTTTGCCACTGCATATAAACTCGTTGCCTCCTCATTTTCCCCCTCCCGACCTGCACCATCCCCTCTCTCCACACCTCCCTACCTCCTCCTCCCACCTCTACGCGAGCCTCCCCCTCTGCGCCGGCCTCCCCTCCTCTACATCGGCTTCCCCACTGCGCCTCCTCCGCGTCGTCTTCCCCGCCTTTGCCTCCCCTCCACGCTGGTCTCGCCCTCATGGCCGGCCCCCCCCTCTCTCTCTCTCTGGCGGTCATCTAGGGAACCCCTTGGCAAGATCCTTTTTGTTATGTGCAATGCGGTAGTTTGAAATTGGGCGCATTTGGAAACACAATTACATTACAACATTAGTTTATTGTTTATAAACTCTAGGTTATGTTGTTTAGTTGTAGGTCTAGGTTCTTAGTTTCCTGTTTTTTGTCATTCTTGTTTCATTTCTTGATGTAGATCAACAGTTAGTGCCTTTTGATTTCATTCTGTGCATTTTTAAGTGAACTACATCAATGTACACACAACTTCCACACTTGCTGGTGACTTGGCTGAAGTAAGAGCTATCAAGCAAGTCTTCAAGAATACATCTGAGATTAAAATCAATTCAACAAAGGTTTGCTCACTTCCATTTGGAATGCGTCATTTCATAGTAGCTCTTTTATCTAATGTTATTTCCTTCCCTGCTAGTCTATGATAGGCCATTGCCTGGGTGCAGCTGGTGGCTTAGAAGCTATTGCCACTGTCAAAGCCATAACTACTGCATGGGTGCTTCCAACCATTAACCAATTTGTAAGTAATCATTAGCCTTTTTTTAATCTCCTTTTGGCGTCATCTGATGGTTCATATAGATCGGCTAAGTTTAAGGCAAAAATAATGTTGGAAAGAGTTACTTTAACCTTTTGTTTTACCTACTTTGAATTACTAGTATAGATTAACTTATTGTAAGTTTCAAAGGCATCCATGTTTATTACAAGTTGTTGGTGTCACAAAGACACCAAGAAAAATAAAATAAAATCCAGGACATCATTCCAATATATCTATAAACTTTCATTGTCACACATATTGTTAGAGTTTCTCATGTTTCAGTCATACTCTTTTGTAGAACCCATAGCCTGAAGTTGAATTTGATACAGTACCCAATGAAAAGAAGCGGCATGAAGTTAATGTTGGTGAGTTCTTTCTTCCCCGAACAACACCATCACAGGAAAACCTCATCCTAGCCCTCGTCTCTCTTGAAGGAGACTCATCACGATAGTCAATTGTTTGATCGAATATAGCATGCATGTAATTTTACCATCCCTTCTTAAGCACTGGTGTATTTGTGCATGAACCGAAGCCTCAAATCCCATGTTTGCTTTTAATTGTAGATGAAACAAAAGCTCAAAGATGCGGTGAACAAAAGCTCAAAGATGTAATTTTGTTTATGTCTTTATCTGTAATGCTAGTGCTTCTCTGTAATCTTGTGTTTGCATTTGTATCAATTGTGAGATGAATTCTTGTATCAATTGTGAAATGAACTCGTAGCTTTGTTCTTATAATTGATGGATAAATGAGCCAACTCGGCAACAATAAAGTACCTGGTGGTGTGTAATGTCATGTGATCTATGAGTACTAGTAGTACTAGTGTCGATCTGCGAGTATTTGTATTTGAAAGGATAATGCTTTTGCCATGAACTGATGTATCTAAATAGGGTATCACATTCAAATCGAATCAGTCCTCGGAAATTTGTAAAGAAAATTCCAAAATTTGTGTACAAATAGAAAGGAGTACGATACAAATAGACTTAGTGTTAAAAATAGGGTAGTATGGTCTTTTGCTTCAAATCCTCACTTTTAGAGTTTTGGGAGCCAGCCTCCTACCAAACGCTTCCGTTCTCTGAGCTCCAGGTTCTCTGAGGAGTTGATCCTCTGATAATCAAGAGTTGGAAGGAGTTGAAAAATGAGAAACGAAGCCCTATCAAACAGGCCCTTAACTAAATTATTTCCACCACCTTCTTCTATGTTGTTGGGCCATATTAATTTGCTTTGCAATTTGTAAAATTCATTTACATAGGGATTAATTTAAGATTAAAGGTTTTGACTTTGAAAACTTTTTTAAAAAGGCAAAATTGGGATGTTACATTGCACCAAGTGCCATTGAAAATGGGAATTAGACGTGAAACTAGATAGAGTTTAACTGAAAAGTCCTGAAATGGTGTTTTCTATTGTTGGGAAGCGGTCAAACCAGCGACTCCATGGTGGTCAAACCTCTAGTGGTCAGACCAGTGCCATGTTACCGGTGGACGCGGTCAAACCGGCCAGTGGTTGGCGGTTAGACCGGCAAGATATTGGCGGTTAGACCGGCCTAGTGGTGGCGGTTTGACTGGCCATGACTATTTAGTGCACACTGAGTTGTGCTGAATTTTGGGAATTGGACAAAAGTCATAGATTTGTTGCATATGTGTTGCATGATGCATGTTTTGGCTAACGTGAGTCAAGTTGCGAAGAACTTGGGTCCAAAATCGATTTCTTGGTGTATTGTTATGTAGGGAAGCTTGGAGTCAACTACGGTCAACGGTGAGGATGATTGGGACTTGGTTTGGTGAAATTAAGGTCCAGAATGATTAAAGATGTTAGGTGAAATGGCTGGTCTCAAGCAAGGTGCAAGATGGACAAGAATAGGAAGTTTGGTGCAACGGGTTGCATCAAGTGGCTTGAGTTGGTGCAAGTGTTGAGGTGGTTCGGTGGGAGCCAGATAGGAGAGTCTTGCCGGCATGAGGAAAGTCATTGGTGATCCTACATGTGGCGAAGCATGGGATTGGTTCACAAGATTGGACTCGGTCAAGGATGGAAGGATCAAGAAGTGGTATTTTCGTATCTTCACCAGAATATCGGGTTGGTGACCTTGGAGAAATCACGGCACATGACAACACAAAGGAGAAACGGTTTAGGCCATGAGGAGGACAAGATCACGAGAGACTGATTCGGGAGCGTCGGATCGTCATATACTTTGAGAAGCGTGCGTGAGTGATAGACCCGTTTGTGTATGAGCTTAACGATTGCCCACTAAGGTTTCTCTCTAGTCCTAGCCTCCACTATATAAGGGGTGGTGCAGTATTTGCACACCAACCAAGCCTAGAAACTCTAATTTTATATTTGGGGGAAAGTAGAGAGAGTATAGGAGTCTAGAGTTTAAGAGATGTATTCAGAGAAAAATTATGTGATTGAATGCTCATGAGTGAGATTTTGTCCTCCATGGTGGAGCAATGGTAAACCCTCAATTCCTTGATATCTATCCAATTTGTTTCATGCAAATATGATTTATCTCTTGTTCTTGCTCTCTTTCTTGAGATTTTGGGTTCTTGTGTTCTTGGGTTTTGCCTTGATATTTTGTTGTGATCCAATTTGTTAGGACTTGTGAAAATTGATCTAAGGTCATCTTGACCATGTTTAATCCATGAGCAAGTCTTTGGATCAAATTTAGGTTTTCACCCGGTTTTGAACCCTCTTGCACTCAAACAAGACATTCTTAGAATCTTGGCCATGATTGTCTATATCTTCGATTGAAATAGGTTTCTTACCTTCTTGTTGAGTTGTGTCTGAAATTTCAAGTGGTTTGGATCTATCAATCAACTGTTAGGTCGTTTTGTGGATCCAAAATCGTGTTTTTTTTTCTGTCAAATTGAGGAGATGTCAAACTGCTCGAGCGGCCAGACCACCCATTACTTGGTGGTCAGACCTGCCAAGGGGTTCGTTGGGTGAGCTTTTGATTTCAGTTCAATTCTTCCGCTGTGATTCTTAGACCTTGGTCAACATAGCTTCACATAGCTAGTGGAGAGAAAAAGAATTAGAAATTCAGAAGGGAAAAAGTAGGCTTCTATTCATCCACCCACGTCCTAGTCGCTAACACGGTCCAACACCAACAAACTCAGCATTGGTTGCTAGCTAGAGCCCTAGAGTTGGTGATTTTTTTTTTTTTGGAAGAAGTCCATATAACACCCTAAACTTTGCTCGAAAGTCCATCCAACACCCTAAACTATGAAACTATATATTTGATCCCCCGAACTATGCAATACAGTTCAAATAACACCCTAGACCGGTTTCGCAAGGTGGTATTGTCTGCGCAGCACGATGAGTAGGCGGTTTTGCCGCGTAAGATAACACGCTGACCAAGTTGGATCATTGATAGGTGGGGACCATAGGAGTTTCTCCCCCACCGTGCTACCAACCACACTTCTATGGCCGCTGCCCTGTAGCTCCTTCTTTCTCTGTTTCGATTTAGAGAGAAGCTCATGTGGGTTACTCATGTCATTCATATAAATTTGACAAACGTGTCATTCTATGTGGCAAAACCATTCACTCATCGTGCCATGTAAGTAATACCACCACGCGAAATCGGACCAGTGTGTTATTTGAACTGTATTGCAAAATTTGGGGTGCCAAATGTCTAGTTTCATATTTTATAGTGCTGGACGATCTTTCAAGCCAAATTCTAAGTGTTATATAGACTTTTTCCTTTATTTTTGTGAGACCGCTGAGAAACGACGACTGGACAATGATGGATGGGCCAGGGGCTTTCACTTTCTTCCATCCATTTCACGGTTCAGAAACAACCTCTGATTCCCCTATGCAACTGCAAGGAGAGAGCTTTATTTGTTTCTCAAAAATAGACTTTCCTGCTAAGAATAGGTAAAGAACAAGCACCTGAACTTGACATGGGGGCAGGATTCGCATACTCTGCTATGTGATTCAGGACAGCTTTGACTTCACCACCTGACAGCTTTGACTGCACCACCTGATCAACCAAAATCCCAAAGTTGTTCCAGGCGGAGATGAAGTTACCAATCTTAGAATTTTTTAAACCGTTTTGTTCCTACCGTTTCCAATGGCCTGTCTTAATGGAGACTGTTAAGCATCGAGTGCATAGCGCATTCTACTCCAGTGATGATGACCACACCCAAATACGTATATGTTCATCCGTATGGCCAATGACCATACATTTTACCACAGCCATACTCTCCATATCAGTACTCCAAGATTAATCAGTACATGAGGTGTGCATTGTACAAATGCAATATTCCCTCTGCACAACTATATACACGCAACAGCAGCAGCAGTAGTATTTCTAAGCGATCGCTTGCCAAAATTTCCAGGGACCACAAGTTCACAACAAGCAAGCAAACAAATACTACTCCCTCTAGTTTAAAAAAACAAGTTGTTTTGGAATACATGCAGTTAAACTTTATAAACTTTGACTATCGATATATTTTAAAATATTTAGATTATATATATGAAAATCACATGTGTATATTTATCTCGAAAAAGTGCTTTAATAGTATTATAATTTTATTAGGTTTTATAAATATATTATAATAATAATTAGTAGTCAAAATTATATTTTAGAGACCCAGAGGAGTACCGGTAATCAGCTTCCTGAAAGAACGAAGAAATAAACAGTCAACCACGCCACCTTTGAGCCTCGTCTCCTCCCCTCTTAGTTCTTGGCCACTTCACCTTCCCCCGCACTATAAATGCAGACTCTTGAGCTCCTCAGCTTCAACCCAAAGCAACGCGGATCACTCGACTTCCTTTCTTGGGCACATTGCAGCATTCCTTCCTTGGCTATAGCTGCTTCTTGGCCTTCGGCCATGGCCAGGGAAGGAGGAGCACGCGGTGTGGACATGGCGTTTTTCGGACTCGCCTTGGTGCTTGTCTCCATGGCGCAAGTGGCGTGGGGGGGCGGTGGCCACGACTACGGCAAGGCGCTGAGCAAGTGCATCCTCTTCTTCGAGGCGCAGCGGTCCGGCACGCTCCCCGGCGGCCAGAGGATCGCCTGGAGAGCCAACTCCGGCCTGCAAGATGGAAAGGCCAACGGGGTATGCGATTGCAACCAACTTGCAACCTGCTCTTCTTGATTAGTTTGCACAAATGTTCAACATTTGCATTTGGAAATCTTGGTCCAATTGTACACTAGTAGCATACCCTCTCTCTCTCTCTCTCTCTCTCTTTTCAATTTGATTCGTTCTTTTTTGTTACTTTCAGGTGGATCTTGTAGGGGGTTACTACGACGCCGGCGACAACGTCAAGTTTGGGCTGCCGATGGCGTTCACGGTGACCATGATGTCGTGGAGCATCCTCGAGTACGGCGATCAGATGGCGGCGGCCGGCGAGCTCGGGCACGCCGTGGAGGCCGTCAAGTGGGGCGCCGACTACTTCGTCAAGGCGCACCCGGAGCCCAACGTGCTCTACGGAGAGGTTGGTACACTGTGCACCATTACCAGCTCCTCTTGAGAAGCACTCGAGTGCATGCACACATAAACGTTGGGTTTACCTGGTTAGACGCGAGAGTTTCTTTGCTGCAAATTTACCGGAAAGGGGTACACGTAGTTGCCGTGTCTCGTAAATTTGAATTGACAAGCTACTGGACAGTACACTTTGCGCAGCGCCATTGGACCACTAAACTAGCGTCTGATCCTGGGCCTGCTAGCGTCCCGGCCCTAAGTCGTTAGACCATTATACCCGTAAACTTAACTACAGAGCAACAATTAAGGGGTCTTGGGTTATCTCCCCGCAAAATACTCATCTGATAGCAGGTGGGTACAACTTCAACCTTATAAATCGTGTTTTGACTCCTCCCACAACCAATGTGGGACTATCCCAAAAATTCTCCCTCTCACATATTGGATGTGCTCCCTGACAACCGTAAGGCTTGATATGTATCTGGGATACCTGAGCTCTGATATCAATTGTTGCACAACCATCGGACCACTAAACTGGCATTCGATACTGGACTTGCTAAACCAGCGTCCCAGCCCCAAGTCAGCAACAATCAAGAGGTCTTGAGACATCTCCCCTAAAAAACGAGCCTTATAGGTGGATACTCTCTCACCCTTATAAATTGTTCGGCCTCCTCCCACAACTATGTAGGATTATCCCAACAACACTAGAGCCTAATAAATCGTTAACAAAAAATTACTCCGGTGCAGTTAAGTTGGAGGGTACACAATTGGGGGTGATGATACATTATTGTATTTTCAAATTCTTTTGCAGGTCGGCGACGGCGATTCAGATCACAACTGCTGGCAGCGGCCCGAGGACATGACGACGAACCGTCAGGCGTACCGCCTTGACCCTCAGCATCCTGGGTCTGACCTGGCGGGAGAGACCGCCGCGGCAATGGCTGCGGCATCACTTGTATTCCGCAGCTCCAACCCGGGCTACGCAAACCAACTCCTGCAACACTCTAAGCAGGTATGTAAATTTGAATCCGAGCTATAATTTAACCAAGCAGAAAAAAATCATTGAGATTGAACCAATCGAAATGTCCTTCGCTTATTTGGTGTGTCCAGTTGTTTGATTTTGCTGACAAGTACCGAGGAAGGTACGACAGCAGCATCGCGGTCGCGAGGAACTATTACGGGTCGTTGAGCGGATACGAGGTAAGTTTCGGCAAAATGGGCAATGCATATTCTGGTTTCACATTTTCAGCTGATTATGATATCCGGTTCATGTGCTTCAGGATGAGCTGCTGTGGGCGGCGGCGTGGCTGTACCAGGTGACCGACGACCGGCACTACCTGGACTACCTGGCCAACAACGCCGATGCGCTGGGCGGGACCGGCTGGTCAATCAACCAGTTCGGCTGGGACATCAAGTACCCCGGTGTGCAGATCCTAGCAGCCAAGGTATGAAATGCTACAGTGAATACGGCGTTTTGTCGGGCTGAAGTATTTACTTTACCTACTTACCCAAATCCGGCACACCAAATCCTGCCCTGCACGCAGATCCTCCTACAAGGCAAAGCCGGCGCGCACGCCGCCGTGCTGCAGAGGTACCAGCAGAAGGCAGACTTCTTCGCGTGCTCGTGCCTCGGCAAGGGGTCCGTCAATGTCCAGAGGACGCCCGGCGGTATGATGTACCACCAGAAGTGGAACAACCTCCAGTTCGTGACAAGCGCGTCGTTCCTGCTGGCGGCCTACTCCGACCACCTCGCCACTGCCCAGCGTGCCGTGCAGTGCCCGTCCGGAACGGCGCAGCCCTCGGAGCTCCTGGAATTTGCCAAGTCTCAGGTTATGTTCGGTGCCTGAATTCTGAACCTTCCTGAGCTAGTGACATTTGCCAAGTCTCAAGATTCATACTGACATGACACGATGTTTGGTTCAGGTGGACTACATCCTGGGGAACAACCCGAGGGCGACGAGCTACATGATCGGGTACGGCGTGACGTACCCGCAGCAGGCGCACCACCGCGGCTCGTCCATCGTGTCCATCAAGGCCAACCCGTCGTTCGTGAGCTGCCGGGAGGGCTACTCGAGCTGGTACGAACGCCAGGGCAGCAACCCGAACCTGCTTGACGGCGCCATCGTTGGCGGCCCCGACGAGTACGACAACTTCGCCGACGAGAGGAACAACTACGAGCAGACGGAGGCGACCACCTACAACAACGCGCCGTTGATGGGCGTACTCGCTCGTTTGGCCGCCGGCCATGGTAGTGGCGGCCGGCTCGATCAGTCACTTCCAGATGGTATCTTACTCTAGCAGTCTAGCTGCCCTTTGTGTGCACAAAAAATTTCAGATATTAATTGAGACATGAAGCATAATTTGATTTGTGTGTCTTTGCTTGCAGAGATTGCGACAGCAGCAATTAAGAGTGACAACCAGACCTCACTGCCGTCTCTTTCTCCTGGTAATAATTAGAGAATTACTGAGCATTTGGAACTTCATGATTCAGTAACAAAAATTGTTTTCATTTTACTATAACCAATCTGAAAAAAATATCAAGACTAATTCTAGTTTCATGCATGTTGTGCATGTTGCAGCTGCTGATCAACACGCCTCGCCCATTGAGATCCAGCAGAACGCAACGACGTCGTGGACACAGAGGGGCAAGACGTACTACCGATACTCGGTGACCGTGACCAACAGGTCCCCCAAGGCGGCGCACGAGCTCCACATCGGCATCGCCAAGCTCTTCGGCCCGGTGTGGGGGCTCGACAAGGCGCGGTACGGCTACGTGTTCCCGAGCTGGCTCCCGTCACTGCCCGCTGGCAAGAGCGCCGCGTTCGTGTACATCCATGCCGCGCCGCCGGCGAACGTCTGGGTCACCGGCTACAAGCTCGTCTAAAATGGCACGACACTGTTACGATGATGTACTCTATTTCAGCAGTGTTTTATCTGTGTTTGTGTGGAAGGAGTGGAAGTTCGTTAGGTTACAAGAGGGACGTGGAGTGATGGGGCTTGTTACAATCTCAGTCATCCTCCTTGTCCTCTTAAGCTAAGCTAGTAGTGCTTGCGTGTATCGTGATTGAAATGGTAAGAGGAAAAGTATTGGTTGTGTTACTGACATCGGAAAATAAAGTGGCCTACTTGAAAGAAAAGAGACAGAAACTGGCTCACTCAAACTGGCATTTGAAAATGCTACCCGCCCGACTCGTCCACCGATAGTGGGAGTTTGATCAGGCGAAACTGATTCCTCCGAGGTTGAGCTTTCAAAGCGGGATCGTTCCAACGCGCCCCCTGTGAATACTCCGCCAGTATGAAAAGGGATGCTTAACGCCACTTCGCCAACTGGCATTACCTGCGCTTTCGTGTCTCTCAGAGTCTCAGTGTGGTCAGCACTGGGTCGACGCGATTCCAGTTTTCATAGTTCGATCAGGTAGCTCAAGTCGTGGTGCTGATCGCGTGGATCGGAAAAGGTCAGCCAGAGACGGGTGGGTCGGTCGTCCTCAAGTGAAGGCCTGCTAATATGACAGTTTGATGATAGACGAACATAGGACAGAAGTTCGCCAGTTAGCTTTCCGGCTTTCTTAGCGGGTTCTCCTAATAGACTTTTTTCCCAGAGTCAAAGCCGGACATGGATAGTGTCGGATACTAAAATTTAGAGAGTGCTAATGGGACGCTGTCGCCTGCCTACCCGGCCGTGCGCTGCCTGCCCGCCCGATTGCCAGTGTTACCTACCTGTCGTGTCGGCTACCGCACTGCACACTGGCTTGTGCCACGCAACGCTACCCGATTGCCGTCGCCTCATGCATGCGCGAGCCACCCCGCACGTCGGCCATGGCGCTAGTCGCTAGGGTTCACCATTGTAACAGCCTCATTTTGTAAAAATGGTAATTAAATGCATCTCATGAGCATACATGACATTTTAGAACATGTGCACAACTTGTTGCATTTGAAAAATCTCAAATTCAAGTCAAATTAAAATTTTGATGTGAAACTACAAAAGAAAATTTAAGTTAATGCTTGTAAACAACCCTGACAAATAATTTAATCAAATATTAGATTAATTATCATGAATTAATATAATTTTTTAAAAAACTTTAGAGTTCATCTTGACCATAAGCAAAATCTATGTTTCTTATTTAAACCTATTCGGTTAGGGATTTTAAAATAAGTATTTAAATTATGAACAGTGATATTTTCAAATTTATATGGGATCTATATCATCCCAGTATCATCTCTGAAAAATTTCAGATTTTTATAAATTTATTTGCTATTTTTAACTCACTACTCAAACTTAGAAATTGGAATTTAAATCAATGAACTTTCGGACCGGTCTGAACCACCTTGGACTGTTCCGACCTGTGCCGCTTGACTTGGCTAGACCCAACCCGAATCACTTCCGGACTGACCAGTTAACGTTCGGACCGACCCGAACTAGTTCGGACTGTCTAAACGGTAGCGACTGAGTCCAACTCAGCTGACTTCATCGAACCCAACCATCTCACCACGCCGAACTAGCCGCACCGTTTCGCCACGCCTCTGATAGCTCGGACCCACTCGTCAGCCTCTCTTCCTCGTCTTCTCCGCGTCGTTTAAGCACCGCGCCAGCTCTCGCGCGGCCAAGAGCGAGGTGGCGTCGCATCCACGCTTTTCGGTGCATGCATCGCCACGTACCTTCATCGCTGATGACGTCACTTAACCCAGTCATGCCACGAGTGTCGTTGTCACTTTCTTTGTTGGAGAATGCCATCAAAACTCCTTCGTTTCACTCTCGGCCGAGTAGACGAAACCGATCATTCTGTCTCGTCTCTCAGGCGTATCCTCTCATTCTTGAGCCATTGTTCTTCTATCCCCATGCCGTGCTCATTGTGCTAACATGAGAGCTTGATTTTGCTTGTAGCTCTTGGAAACCCCGAGGTGTCTTTAGGTTGTCCGGAGCGTGCAACGAAGGCCACCATCGTGCCATCTTGACAATTGGTGAGCTCCTTCCTATTTCTTGCGCGTCATATCATGTTCTAGGGTATGTCACTACTACAAAAACATCCATACACCAACGGATAGCTAGCAACGGATCTAACATCTATTGTAAAGGCTCATGGGCTGTGTTGTGGAATAAGTTAAGAACCACCTCTCCCACGTCCGAGTCAAAAGAAAAAGGCACTCCATCCACCGTCCCACCCCCACCCCCCTTAACTTCCTGCGCCCAACATCACCGGAGCGAATGAATCTTTCCTCTCCTGCCCCGTTTTTTCCCTTTCCCTTTCCCCTTCCCCTTCGTCTCCCACACCTAACTCATCTCTCTTCACCCACCGCCGCCTCCCCTGGCCCGACGCCGCCACCCCTCTCCCGACGCCTAATTCATCTCTCTTCGCGCCGCCGCCTCCTGCCTGACGCCGCCACCCCTCTCCCGGCATTGCCGCCTCCCCTGGCACAACGCCGCCACCCCTCTCTCGACAATGTCGCCGCCCCTGTGTAAGATCGAGGTGGCCAACTAGAGGGGGGTGAATAGGCGGTTTTTAAAATTCTTTTGGCTAAAACCGATTTCTAAAACAGAAGCTTATACAAATACGGTTTTGCGCAATTAAAGCCTAAATCAACTAGGTTCAACTAAGTACACTAACAAAACAAGTCTATTGATAAATAGCAATTAAGCAAGGACTTGTAAGCTATTCAATTCTAGCAATGGTAAATAGCACAAAGAACTATTGCAATCATACACAATGGATAAGCAATTTAATACAAGGTATATAAATTGCACAATGTAAAGCAAGCATTCATACACAATGAAAGTAAGTGCAATAGTGAGACACAAGAGATCAAACCATAATTGTGAGGCGATGTTTTACTGTGGTGATCGGAGACTTGCGGTCTCCCTAATCCACGTTGAGAAACCCAAACCAATTGGGCGGCTCCACAATTAAGCCTTCCTCCGAGGTATCAACACCTCGCTCCACTAGGGTTGCTCTTACTCCACTCCGGAGATGGCGAGCACCAAGCCACTCACAAACACCGGGCCTTCTCACAAGCTTCACTTGAGAAGATTACCGGACCACGACGCCTCCACGCCGTCTAGGTGTCAGCAAACATCAAGAGTAACAAGTCTCCAACGCTCACTTGAACCAATCAAGTGTCTAAGCTCAAATGGATACTAAATCCACCACCTAAGGCAATACATGCACTTCGGGTTTGCTCTCAATCACTCACTAAGTGCAACACATGCACAAAGGAAGAGAGGGCTTGCTCTAGCTCAAAGGAATGTCTAAGGAACTTGCAACACATGTAAAGTCCTCCACAATAACACCAGCAACCTTCCACACACGGCCAAGGTGGGTATATATAGCCCACACATGAAATATAGCCGTTGGAAGCAAAGTCCCTGAAAAAAAACAAGACAAACGGTACTACCGCCGTTGAACGGCCGGTACTACCGCACACACAGTAACGGCTATAAAACTAGTCGTTGCAAAGAGCTCCGGAACTACCGCCAACACATACGCGCTCATTCCGTTCACCAGTAGTTCCGCCCAATACATTGCGGTACTACCGCTTAGCCAAAGAGAGCAACACATGCTCAAAATCGGCTAAGGACCAGATTACACTGGTACTGGAATTTACGTACCGTCAACAAATCAACGGTAGTTCCGCTAGCCGGTCGTACCGCGCACAAAGCGCCGGTACTACCGCGCTACTCCAGAGCGAGCCAAGTCCAAATTGTAACGCTACTGGAATTTCCATACCGCACTGAAAAACGGTAGTTCCGTTGTGCGGTAGTACCGCGCACACAGCGCCGGTACTACCGTACCACACGCGACCAGTCCAACACATGGACTTGACACGTGGACGGCTGAGATCAAATGGCCGTTCGGACCGCGTGTCTAAGCCATTAGATCTGGGCTCCGTTCGGTCGATCCGAACGTTCACGCAAATCTGGACCGTTAGATCAAGATCTAACGCCTTCTGTGTGATGCTCGAGCGACCTCCGAATACCGCCACACACGGCCGGTACTACCGCTCTACGGTAGTTCCGCAATATCAACGCCGGAACTACCACATCACCTCAGAGCAACATATGCTCAACAGATGCGGTAGTTCCGCCAAGGAACCATCGGTCATACCGCAAGGCGGTAGTTCCGCGCAACACATGCTGGTACTACCGATTTTTAACAGAAAGCAAAGTTTGCATTCGTGTCAACTCAATTTTGCAAAACACATTTGCCAAATTGATACGTGATGCAAAAACAAGACAAAGGCATGATTCTCAACAAGTTGCAAAACATATTTGCCAACTTTTTAGAATCAATACCACAAGGAATAAGGTACATGGACTTAAACAATTTGCAAAACACATTCGCAAACTAAGTCACATGCTACAAGGACTAAACATGAGCCACAACTATTTGTAAAACACATTCACAAATATTGGCAACATGTTAAACAAGGATAAGGTACATGGACTACAACTATTTGCAAAACACATTTGTAAACTAGTCACATGCTACAACAGATAAGCACTTAGCTTAACCTATTTGCAAAACACATTCGCAAATAGCAACAACCCTTAGAGAGCATAGAGCAACCAAGATGAGCTATCAACACATGACTAACTCAAGCTACTAGTCAAAGACCCCTCTTAATAGTACGGCAACCTATACTAACAATCCGGTCTCCCAACCAAACACCGAAACCGGTAAAAGACTAAGAACACATCCTTAGCCCTAGCTAGCCATACCTTTGCCTTTAGCATCTTCTTGAAGCTTGATGACGCACAACCTTGCTTCAACTCCGGGTTCTTGACTTGATGTTCATCAACCCATGATGACATCCTTTGCTTGCCCTTCATCAACGCATGATGAAGCTTGTCTTGTCTTGATAATCAACACATGATCATCTCCTTTTTATGAACATCATCGACACACGATGATTTCCTTTATCTTTGAGCTTTATGCTCATCAACACATGATGCATCATTTACACCAAGCTCTTGACTTGATGACCATCAACACATGATGTCATCCCAAATCATCAACCACATGGAACATAACCTATTTCATCCAACTCATAGAAAATGTTAGTTCCAACAATATGATTATCATTAATTACCATACCATACCATTAGCTCATAATGGTTTGGGACAAGATACCGCAATCTTTCCCTCTTTGACAATTGATGATAATCACTTTAATGGCAAATAATTGAATATAGATTGGTATGAGTATATACGCACTACACGAGTTGTATATACTCATATGAATATATATAACTACACAAGTTATATATATTCACGGATATGTGAGTACACATTAACTACACAAGTTATGTTAAACTCATATACAAGTATATTTAGACTACACAAGTCTTATATACTCACAAGAATATGTTAACTACACAAGTTCAAGTATTCGAGGATATATGAATTATAATGTCGAACTGCATACCTCTTTGATTTTCACCTTTATATCCAAATGAGACTAAACATGATATGACAAGTAGAAGTGTTAGTCTCACAATTAGGTTTGTCATTAATCACCAAAACTCCATTAACACATAATGGTGGGTCTACATTCTTCACCCTGGCCCGACGCCGCTGCCCCTCTCCCAATGTCTCCGCCTCCCCTGGCACGACGCCGCCACCCCTGGCACGACGTGCCTTTCCCTTCCCTGACTGGTGGATTTCCAGGTTGTTCTTGAGCATTTCCTTCATAGTTTAGGCTTTTGTGGTATGTGTATTTGCAGCTGTTCAGGTATCAACAGCTCTGAACCTCTCTTGCGGTGGTAGTTTGGGGTATTTGGCACTTTAGCTCCGAGGAATTGTTTTTGTGCCTAATACACGTTCTCAAGCCTGAGTAGTGGCATTTTTTTAGCAGAACTAATTGATGTAGGTATCTCCTAGATCGTAAACATAATTATCCACTTCTTTGTACAAATTACCAGACTTACATTGGTTTAATTCAACTCAGCTTGATAGTGCCCTGTTACCTCAGTGTGTATCTGAACTCTTGTCTTGTTGTCAACCAATTGAATAGATGTCGCATTTCAAATAGGTTCTTTCTTTAGATGTAGTCTAAATATATTCATATCGATAATAAATTATAATAGCTGTTAGAAATAATCAGGTTCCATCCATGGGTAAACATGCTCGTTGTTTGATGATATACAAGTTAGTTGTGTAGCATATTAAATTTCCCCTTTGATCGTATTAGAATGCTTCGAGTTAGTAACTTGGAGCTTATTTTCTTTGAAGGGTAACTTACGACTTATTATCGTATTAGATTGAATTAGCAACTCTGACATTGCAAAGAAGAATGCAAGACAAATATATGATGGTAAGCTAACTCTCTAATTAGATGGATTCACTTTTTAGAGGAAGGCAAATTAGATGGATTCATCGAGATCTCACCTATTGTGCATTTAGTTTTGTACCTAACTGTGTGTTCTTAAGTTGGATTAAGCCATGGTAGTAATATCATATACCCAAGATGCAGTAATCTGTGATCAAATATTTGCTGGTCTTTCTGCCGCTATTAATCTTTTATGCTTGAGGATTGAGCAGAAATGGAAAAGCTTGTGCCTATTAACCGTTATTCAATTTTTTCTAATACCATTGTCAAAAAAAGAAAACTCTAGTGAGATTCTATTTTGATACTTACATGAATGCTATGTATAGTCAGAATAGATTAAGAAGAGTATGGTTAGCGTGGTTGATTCAAACATAGTACAATTGCTCCATTCTTAACTCCAGTGATTTATTACTACCTCTGTTACCTACACGTGCAAGGCTTATTCAGATTAATTGAAAAGCATAGAAGCCATATTACACCCTGGTTGTGCACTTTAAAATCATTTACTTTTTCCTGTTGTCATTCCTGAAACTGAACCTTGTTCTAGTAACTTTCAGGAACATAGTTATTCTGATCTAGTAGGAACAAACTAATCGGTTGGTGTTTAACTTCTTTCACAATGATATTCTTTTCCTTATACACTCTTTCTGTTTGGTATATCATTGTCTATTTACTCTCTTGTTTGATACTTTCAGGAAAATGTTGATATTCCAGGCTGAAAGGATCAATTGATGATTTCAGACATTAGGATATTTTCTTGGGAGATGAGGAAGGATAATAAATGAAGCAAAATTGATAGAAATACATAGAATTTTACATTCTAAGGCTAGATGATGTATGTAGTTGTGTATTGACAAATTCAAGTTGTACTTATGAATGAAGCAAATATTGTATTCTGAGATTTTTCTCTAATGATATATATTTTTCTGAGTTATTTTCTCTATGCAATGGAATAATTGTTTTATGGTATCTTCTTATTGTGAATTATTAAATTGGACCATTTTGAAGTACCAAAATATCCTAGGTTGAAAATAATGAATCATCTTGCAATGCTTATATATTTTGCAAATAAAACAATTTAATCATTTGCCAATAGAAGGTACCAACGCATAAAAGTATTGCTGCAACCTTAATATATGTGTTGCAAGGTAGCAACGCTTCTTCCTGTATGTTACCAACGCTTAAATATGTGTTGTGACAAACCCTTGCAACAGCAGCAATAGCAACGCATAGATAATGCGTTGGTATAGACCGTTCCAATGCTTATGTGGACTTTTAACAATGTATGTATGCGTTGCTAAAGGGGTGTTCCTGTTGTAGTGTGTTAAGTAAATCCCCTCAATCTATTTTGTGTTTCATTCATAGGAACCTTCGGAATTTGGATTTTGTTCAACTCCGCCCAACTTCGCTCTTTTCGTTCTCATCTCCAACCTGGTGAGTTAATCATCAATTCCTTCTGGTATTAGCATCTAATGTGTCTATATAACCTATCCCGACCATCCATTGTTTGACTCCTTGTCCAGGTTGTCGTGTCGACATAAAGCCCATATCACCGCCGCTAGGTCATTGTAGCCAGCGAACTTCAGTGCTTCCCCGACCATCTTCTCGATCCTGGTAGGTTCACTGGACTCTGTGGATGCTCTTGCACACTTTTGTTAGCTCAGTGCATATACGGGTTGACATGCCCGCTTGTGCCGTAATAGTGCCACTGCTCCGGCCATGTTCTGACCACCACTAGATCCGCGAAGTTATTATGAATCCATTTTGGGCCTTAGCTCGCGCGGCCGTGGACCACAGCGCCGGCGAGCCGCCGACCAAGCTCACGGGAGCAAGGGCTCTATTGTCGGATTACCGACCGGCAACTGTAGCGAGGCGGTTAACCCTAATCTCTATCGGATTAGCATTAAAGTATCGGTTAGTTTCGGTTTAACATTCGTAATGACTCGCTGACTGGTGAGGTCAGGAACAGAAAATGAGGAAGTTAATAAAAGCTGTTTACGTGTCGTGTCAATGACATGTCGGCCATATGACCGGTTAAGTGTTGGAGTAATTTGAGTAGTGTGCTTTCCTTTAAGGAAAACATATTTCTTATACGCTTAAAAACTAAAGTACGTTTTTAAAACACGAAGACGTATTTCGTAAAATACGCCTTCGACGTCGCTTCGGCTAGGACTGAGTCAAGGATCACCGGGTCAACCCTTGACTTGGGGTCCCGCGTGTAAGCGACAGTGACTAGGTTCAACGGAGTATAAAAAGTATTAGTTACGTTTAGAAATCCTGAAATGGTTTATTTCTACACTGAAAATAGTTTAAACTTTAAAAATTCATAAGTAATTCATTTTAACTCCAAATCAAGTGAAATCAATTTTTTTGTTATAATTTTTACTGTACTTTAATCTGAAATAACTTTGAAATATGTCTCTGTCACAGAAAAATTTAATAATTAAAGTAATTGCACATTAAGGACTTTAACCTTATAAAATTCATAGAAAATTCAAATGAACTCCAAGTGAATTAAAATTTTCACCTAAATTCTCCTAAAATCAGAACTGATAAAAATTACTCGGTCACTCCAGGCTCCAGTGGACCATCCTGCTGCAGTCATCTCATAAAAATTACAATTACCGCTCGATAGTCGATAGTAGAACATGTGTTTGCAAGTTGCCCTTCACAAAACAAAAATAGACATAATTAAGTGCGTTCAATGAGAAATCGTGTGTCCACGCTCCGTAAAGCACTTGTGCTTTGGCAAGATTCTGTGTCTGCAATAGACATGCGTATGTGGCATGAGTAGTGTGCATCGTGTGGTGTGCATCCTTACGTACTCTGAAAAATAGCATGTGTTTACGAGTTACAACAACACCCGTTCATCCCCAGTTACTACGAAAGGCAAGGCACAACCGAAGCTGCAGAACAAGACACGTGTTGGTGCAACCACCCTTCCCGCCACCCTCTAAGAACCGGGCCATGTGCTAACGCAGAATCCTTATCCCAAGACCGATTCGGGTTAGGAGCTCAAGATCAGACCAAACACCCAAAACAAATCAGGGCACCCGGCCCCAAGCTGCCTGCGCCCCACCGGCGACGTGTAAATCTCGATCGATCGCGTGCGGTGCAGCCACTGTTGCCGCAACAGAACAGCGGAAGCACGTAGTACGCATATATGGAATCCAAACTGAACGCTGCCAAATTCGATCTCCTAACACGATCTCATCCCATCTCAATGCATGATTCTGTTCTGTGCAAGCTGCTGCTGCAATATGCAGGTAGGGGTCGTCGTCTCCGAAGAACGACACAAGTGTCCACAAGATTACGCGAGATCAGAGGCAAAATTAGGTATGCATATATAGATAGGAGGAGGCGAGGAGCCGAGATGGAGACGCAACCAGCCACGAACCCGCCGGGACATGGGTCGACGAATCGCTGTGGCTTTTGTCTAATCTAAGCAAGCAACCCCCGAAACCACAGCGGCTAGCTAGCACAGCATGTGGCCGCGCCTCTCACTCAACCACCGTCGGTTTAATTTCCCGGGTGTCCTCTTCTGTTCATGCATTGCACGCCACCGTCCCTTGTGGTTGTTTACGGTTTACTCGGGGGGCCACAAGTCAACTCGAGCTAAAGGTTTTGTTGAGGAGGAGGAAAAATTAGTGCCACACTTGGCGAGTATCGGTTGCTCGTCTCTTTGTTTAGGAAATGCTAGGGTTTGCTCTCTTTTTTTGGTAGAGATGCCCGTAAGCTACGGTGTGTTTTGGTACATTAATTGCTGTCCAACATAAAAGTACTAATGGAATCTCCGGCACAAACATTTAGGACTTACATTGTGTGCTCGAATTTTTCATCTAAAAGTACAGAAATGTTCACTCGGTTAGCAATTTGCGAGAAAAAACGTGAAAAACATCTCGCAATAAACAACATTAATTTTCGCGAGGAGACCGCCGTCCACCACCCCTCAACCACAACACTACCGCAAGCGCCCTTGTTTATTGCAAAATGCAAGCTAAGGATTTATATAAATATTTCTCCTGACCCACTATAGGCCCCTCCTTGTCTAACAAGAGAACAACTGCACATGGGCGCCCGCCTATCAAGTATCATCAATCTATCATCAATCCGTTGCACGAGTTATGTTCCACGATAAACTGACTGCATTATTATTCATATCGCAACCAACAAATGCTGAATCTTTATGAGTGCTGATAGGGAGAGACCATTAGGCCCCATTTGGAACACAAAAATTTCACTGAAAACAGTTTTAAAAATTCCCGTATTTCAAACAGGGTCTTAATTGCTGGAAGAAGTAAGAACAAATACATTTAGCACAGACGAAGAATGGTGAAGAAAGCGAAATTCCATTTCATTCATTTCACTCGGTGGTTACAAGTGATCAAGATAAACAACAGGGAGAAGAAAACAGAAGAGAGGCTTCAGAAAACGGAAGCTATACATACGCCGGCACGGCGGGAACGATGAACCAACGCCGCGTGCCCGCGTGCGTGCATGGGAGGGGGAGCGTACGTCGTCGTCGCCTCGCCTCTCAACCCAAACCTCTCTCCTCCGTTCTCTATGTCTCTGTTCATATCTTTCACGATCATAGGTACGCGGCATGCCCGAAGGCGTACGTACGTACACAGTGCATGTAGAAGTACGTGCTACCTATGTATCCATACTAGGACGACTCCTCGGGGATGCTCTCCAGCGCCGGGCGCCACGCCGGCGCCGCGGCGGCATTGGCGGCGCGGCGGGCCTCCATCCTCTTGATCTCGGCCACGATCTGCGCCGCGGTCTTCTGGCACCCGACCGTCAGCGACAGCAGCCGCGCCGCCTCCTCCTTGGTCAGGACCACCTTGACTCTGACGACGCCCTTCCTGTGGACACCACCCCGGCCACCATGAGCTGCTCTTCTCGGGGACACATGCTTGGAGCTGGCCTTGCTCGCCACTTGTACCTCTTCTTGTTTTTCTCCTCCTGCTGCTGCTGCTGCTTCTGATGGCGACGATTTGCGAGCTATCTTGGCCTTGTTGCAGGGCCTCTTGTTCATCTTTTTCAGGGAGTTCATGAGCAGCTTCAGAGAGCGGAGCCTCTGCTTGGGGCTCATGGCGGCCGGGAGAGTTGTGCCTTGGACAAAGCATGGCAGCATGTTGCCCATTTCTTTCAGTTCTGTGCTTGTGTTTGGCTTGTGCTAGCTTGTGAGGTTTGGGTATGAGAGAGCGAGGGCTAAATGGCTAATGCCCCCGGTGGTGACAAGCATGGTGTTTATATAATGCTGCCACAGGGCACAAAGGCAAGGCTTGTAATATGTGAGGAGTAGGTTGCGTTGCACCGCCCAATGGAGTGCTTACAATGCAGGAGTTTGAGGTAAAAATGGGTTTTGACAGTTAGCACTTGTCCACGGCAAACACAAATTAATACTACTGCACAATGAAAAATTAATCAAAACAAGTCGGCAAGTTGTGTATTGCAAACTAATTTAGCTAACATTTGTACAGTAGCACTCCCTCTTATTTCAAATATAAGTTATTTTGGACATTAACATGGTCTCTAAGGTAACACTTTGACTATCAATTTCTATAAAAAATATGTTGTTTAAAATAAAAATAATTATACATTATAAAAGCATATTTCATGATGGTTCTAGCGATACCAATTCCATGTTGTTATATATTGATTATCAAAGCTAAAAATATTTGACCGATACATATTCTAAAAGGATTTATATTTGGAATCGGAAGTAGTACTTCGTAAAGGTGGGGTCGCATGGAATTATCTGACCACTAGCTAACACGTACGCATGGATCATGGATGACTACATTCCTACGGGAAAGGGGGCAGAAAAGGTAACCGCATGAGCTGCAAAGGGAACGAATACATTATCTATACATGGCCGGAATAATATTTACGGGAAAGGGGGCAGAAAGGCCATCCATTGCATTTTGCACGACTCCACTCCATGTAGTCCCAAGCAGCAGCCTTGGGTTAATTGGACTCCCTAATTGCAGAGCAAGTTGATCACAACTACTCTGCTTAAGCCTGCTAAGCCCCACGTGTATGCATACAACGGCAGTCGGCAGGTGCTATTGCTGATTTGCCTAACCCAGCGTCCTGCTGCGTTTTGCATGTATCAGTACAGTAAATTAAACCACGTGTGATATCGATAACCGGGCATTTAACTTTGCCGAAATGGATCGAAGTAGGGTTTCAGGTGGCTCCATATGAGCAGCCTTGGCAAGGGGAAATCTCAAGTTGGTGCGAAAGTTGCAGTTTGCACCCTTCAGAATTGCTGAGCTCCGAGAGTGACAGTTACCTGCAGCTGCGAGTTCAGAACTTAAAGGTGAACACAACCAACTTAAAGCTCCATTGTGCACAACTGGTAAGGGATTCTAGTGATCCGCTTCTTCAAAAATTGCTGGTGATTCTAACCACTCGCTGCATTGTACTTTCATGTAGATGCATACACCAATCAGTTCATCTAAAAGTTTAAGTTGATGAGGAAAGACGAACGACTCACTTATTCTTCAACACTCTCCCTCACGTGTAGACTTTCTCAAGCCTAAGACGTGGAATAGAAGTGGACTATATTATTTTTTTTAATTGCGCCAACTGAGTCTTAAACTAAAGACCTGTTGGCTCTGATACCATATTGAGTTGCAGCCACCAACTACACCTAAAAACTTAAGCTGGTGAGGAGAAACAGACAATTTTCACTTCTACTTCAACATTTTGGATGCAGCATGATTGTGCAATTGTACTGGTTAAATTTACACATGTAAGTCAGCTACCCAGTAAACTTGCAAATAAGAAATCTAACAGCAGTAGAGGAATCTAGGTTTTGTGGAAACTGCATTTGCCAACAAGGAGAGATCAATAGTGATATTTTTTGAAGAAACGTGAATCCTGCAACCCCTCCAGCGGTAGGTCTGGCGACTCCGTAGAGACCGGCGCCTCCTTCTTCCGCGCCGGTGCCGCTCCGGCACCGGCGGCCAAGTAAGCTCGCGCGTCCTCCCCACCTCTCCCCCCTCCTTCAGCCATGCCCCCCACCCTACCACCCCTCCCTATCCCTCCGCCGCCTCTGCCCTTCCCTTTTCCCCGCCCCTCCAGACCGACCATCGCCGCCATTCGCCGGATCCCCACCCTCCATTGCCCCTCCCCGTCCTTCAGCTCCTCCCTCCTCCACCTACCCTCCCCCTTCAGGTCCTTCCCGCCCCCTCCTCACTGCAAGCCGTTGTTGGGGCCAGATCCAGATCTGATCTGGCCCAGTCTTGGATCTCATAGCTTCTCCATCCTTCAAGCCCCGCTGGAAGACTCTCCTAGCCACGCTCCGACAGCCCCCGCTCCCCTCAGCAATGGCTTCCCAAAGGCACCTCCGCCTCGACCAGCGCCCCGCACCCGGAATTGAAGTCTCCAACTTTTGCGCAAATCCTTCAGCGTTAGGCTCCACCAAGCGGCACCTCAT
This sequence comes from Phyllostachys edulis, assembly GCA_036346405.1. Lineage (NCBI taxonomy): Eukaryota > Viridiplantae > Streptophyta > Magnoliopsida > Poales > Poaceae > Phyllostachys > Phyllostachys edulis. Next base: position 110,271,835 of record CM070546.1, read on the forward strand.
TTACTACGCTTGCCTGCCCAAATGCCCCTCCACCCAAGTCCATTCAAGAGCATCAAAGCTCCTTCAAAGCTATTGTAGAAACGCGGCGCGCCCTATCCCATCGTAGCTTCCTCGAGCGAGCTGCGGATCCCCAAGTCAGAGGAGGGATGGCCTCGTCCATCCTCAAAGCCTTTCGGCCCGGCGCATCAGAGGGGTGGCAGGAAGTAAAACGGCCTCACTGGTGGCGTGCAGAGGGTTGGCGAACCACCCAGTGGGCCGACACATCTTCAACAACCACCTTGCTCCTTAAATCTGAAGGAAGATGTTTCCGCTGCCTCTCGCGCAATCATAAAGTCCACAACTGCCGTGATCCCATTCGGTGTCTCCTCTGCTTCACCTCAGGGCACAGGGCAAGGGAGTGCAAGTGTAGGCAAAAGAAATCCCACTCCACCACCGCGCATCAGCAAGCTCCGCCGAAGTCACCTCGCCGGCAGGCTACCCCGAAGCCACAGGCCCCAACCATGACGTCAACGTTCCTGGGCGCGCCTGATACCAGGCCGGAGGAGGACTACTGCGTCGTCAACGGCTACCCCCAGCTTGATCGAGCCCGTCAGGATTGGGAAGTCACTGCTCTAGTGGCGTGGGTGCTCAAGGGTGATGCCAATGCCGATGACAGAGCAGTTGCTGAGGCGGTCCGGCGTTGCTTTGGCCTGCACCGGGAAGAAGTCGACGTCTCTCTACACCACCCGGAGACCTACCTCCTCAAGTTCGGCAGCAGGCACAACAGGGACAGAGTGCGCGAAGCGAAGAAATTCCAACATGATGCTTTGGAGATCCATGTGCGTCCCTGGAGGTCTATGAGTCATGCCTTCGGAGCGGCGATGTTCTTCTAAGTGCGGCTCTGTCTGGAAGGGCTACCGGTGTTCGCTTGGACACCGGATGTAGCGGAGCGCGTCGTCGGCCGAAAATGCTCGCTGCACACCATTAAAGGTGTCTCGGCGAGCCGGGAGGACACGAGGATCCTCAACCTCTGGGCCTGGACGGCCAACCCGAGCTCTATCCCAAAGGTGGCCTGGATCACCTTCACTTCGCAAGGCTCTGACTCAAGCAGACCAGAAGCGAGTTCTCGCCTTCCTGACAAATGGAGGCGCTGACTCACCCACCGGGTGATCATTCACCTCGACTACGTCGAGGATCACACTGCAACACCTCTCGACGACTTCATCTCGGTGGCGGACACCGCAGCGTACAAGCCGATCATAACTAGCCTCCCGTGGAACTTGGGGGCAGTGGACGGCACGCCAGAAGCTAAAGGGGGGCCGAGCCACTTGCCTCCACATCCGCTGAGGCAGGAAGAGGAAGCGGAAGACAACCATGAAGCAGAAGCTTACCGCGATTCCCGCGGTCAACGCCGCCCCCCTCGCCATGGGGTCCACGATGACCACCCTTCCTCCATGACCCGGAGGCGCAAGGACGACGACGACAGGGACGATGACAAGGGCCGCCACAACCGCACCAGCCATAGAAGTTATAGGAGCTTTGACTCGACTTTTAGGCAGCGTCAAGGCCCTGGCAGGGAACGGGAACGTTCCCCCCGCCGGGGACACCCCCACGATGACGACCGGGAGCGCAAGGCTGTAGCGCTAGGGGGACCAGCACCCTCACCCGGGGCTTCAGAACAAGGCGCAACCGGTTTTGGTCTTCCTAAGCAGCCACCTGAACAGGTCAAAGCTTACACCGACCGTACTCTCCAGGAGCTCTTCGCTTCCTACACCAGCTCCATGCGTGAAGCTCTACACGAAGTCTTCGACAACACCCCTCACCAGCCCTCCCTGCAATCTCTATCCTACTCCGAGGAGGCTCGAGGCGACACACGTAGTCGAGGATTACATCTTGGCGACCTCGATGATCATTGGTAAACTCCTGACTCGCCGGGTTCTTCGTCAGCTTCTCAGCTCAAGCTAACTTGGTCTAACTTCCTCCAGGCAGCGGGCCGACTAGTGGCCCCAACATCCCCGAAGCAGATCCCCGTTCAAGAGTCCAACACCAGCCAGGAGAACCACTTCGGCACAGCCCTTGCAGACTCACAATTGCACATCCTGATGCCCTCTCCAGAACAGGCTCCAGACGACTCTCTGCTCACATCCCAGTAGGACCCTTTGGAGCGGTCCCTCCTGCCTGACAACATCCTGGATCACAACCAGGGTAGCCTCGAGGAGGCGCTGGTGGCCGAACTCCAAGGGACGGATCCTGTAGGAAGGTCTTCCTCACCGTCCAAAGGACCACACATCAATGAGGCAGCTTCGCACCTGTAGATCATCCAAGTGCAGATGCCACCAGAGACGCCCCCTCCAACCGGTGGTTGTACCCAGGAGATTGAAAAGTGGCAAGACCTAAAAGAGGTGTTGTTCTCAACCCCGTCTCCCTCGATCCTTGCAGCCCCTGCACCGATTCCTCCCCAAACCAAATGCAGCCGCACTCCTGTGCGGTTCAGCCTCCGACGCAGTACGCGCCTCGCGGCCAAGCGAAAGCAAGTCTCCATGCTGCACCACGCTCAAGAAGCCCTGGCCCGTAAATTGGGCACCCTTCCCAAAGACCAACCTCTAACGGAGGAGGCGCTCAAAGAATATCTCTCCTCTTTTGAAGCGCCTTTACCGCATGATACAATTGCTGCTTTGTCGCAGCTTTTCAAATTGGACTGCCAGCTCACTTCGCTGGCAGACGAAGCCCTTGCCGAGCTTGGAGGCCACGGCGTGACCGACAGCCAAGAGACCGAGACTGCGGAGAATCCACTGTCCATGTCTACACAGACACCTCAGACACCAGCAGCAGCTCAGAGCGCCCTTGTGGCAGCGGCTTAGAGCCTGCTCCTCAGTCCACCGAAGTCGACGACACCACCAGGATCATGCAAAGTACCATGACTGCTCCTGTCGCTTTTGCCTTTTCGTCGTCGTTTATTTTCTGCTCTTCTTGCTGGTTGATGGATGATGGTTGTTTCACCAATGTTATTTGCCCCTGTTCTCAACTCCTTAGAGGCCTCAGCTGGTTCGGTGGTTTGCTTTGGCCGTTTTGCTGTTTGACGGATGTTGAGTGTAGGTCAAAGGGTGCTAGTCCCTGTTGTCGGTCGTCAAACTCCACGGATGCTGTTTGTTTGGCAAATGTGGTCACTCCCTGCATTGGTTTCCTCTGTCAGCTGTTTAACTACTCGGATGTTGATTGTTTGCTGATTGTGGACTTCACCTGTTTTGTTTCCTGCTGGTTGCCTTCAAACTTTTCAGATGTTGCTTGTTTGTTGGAAGTGACCACTACCAGTGCTGGCTCCTGCTGTCAGCCGCTTATCTCCTCGGTTGTCGTTGGTCTATTGCTTGTGGTCACCACCTGTGTTGGGTCCTGCCATCAGCCTTCTCACTCTTCTAATGCTTGTTTGATGAATGTGGCTAATACCTGTGTCGGTTCCTGCTATCAGCCGGAGGTTGTTGGCTCGATGTTTGTGTTGATATGTGTGGACACCACCTGTGTTGGTTCCTTCTGTCAGCCAACGCACTCTTCTGATGTTGGTTGTTTGAAGAATGTGGCTAATACCTGCGTTCAGCTGGATGTTGTTTATCTGCTGATTGCAGTCACCACCTGTGTTGGCCTCTACCTGTGTTGTCTGCCGTCCAGCCCTCGGTCTTAGTCCACTCTTCGGTTTTTTGTTGTTTGACGAAAGTTGTTACTACCTGCTCTCATCCCCATAGAGAGCGTTGGCCGACCTCCTGTGTGCTGGTTGGTCTAGCAAAATGGGCTAGTTTCTGCTGCAAACTCCTAAGAGTCCTCAGTCGCTGGTTCAGAGATCCACTTTTATCCGGCTCCAGCTCAGTTAAACCATTTAAACGCTTCTACGCACAACCTAATAAAGATCGTCCTGAACAACTCGAGCATTCCACTTCAAGTTGCTACCTTATTTACTAATGATTGGTCCAAACATCAATATTTTAAGCTGGAACGTGCGCGACCTTAACAACCAAGCTAGAAGATCGATAGTCTACGAGACTTTGACCACGACAACATGCCATTTAGCCTGCCTTCAGGAAACCAAACTTAGCGATGTCGACCAAAGCCTAGCATGCTACCTCGGGGGGCTTCAACCTGCGTAGCTTCGCTCAAAAACCCGCCGAGGGCACGAGGGGTGGCATTCTTCTCGTGGAATGATGGATCAGACGACGAGCGGAGGTGCTTGATCGGTCTCTGACTGTTGGCATAAATCACCTTGAGAGAGTGCAACTCGACCTTTCGCTTGACCATCGTCTACGGACCCTCCCAAAGTAGAACCAAGCGGGCTTTTCTGCAAGAAATTGCTTCCTTAAAACCTCCGTTAGGCATCAACTGGCTGGTCCTGGGCGACTTCAACCTCACTCGCCAAGCCGCCGACTAAAACAATTCCAACATCAATCCAAGACGCATGGCACAATTCCAAAACACTCTTAATACCTGTGAATGAAAAGAAATCCACCTTCAGAATAGGAAGTTCACGTGGAGCAACGAACCGCTACGCCCAACCCTAGTCCGGCTGGATAGAGCCTTCTATAACGCAGGCTGGGACACCCTCTTCGAAAACCATGTTCTTCAGGCTTTGTCTTCTTCAATCTCCGATCATTGCCCCTTGCTGCTCTCAAACACCTCAGGCCCTAGTCGCCCAAAAATCTTTCGGTTCGAAAGCTTCTGGACCAAGATGCCAGGTTTTCTCGAGACGGTCCAAAAAGCATGGTTAGGCCACTACCCGCACACTGAGCCGATGCACCGACTACATCACAAATTAGCAGCAACAGCGTCCACGCTAAAATCCCGGAGCAGAGACCTCTTCCCTAGACCAAAACTCCAACTACACATGGCCTTAGAGCTCATCTCGCAGCTTGACGTGGCTCAAGAATCCAGGGTCCTATCTTCTCAGGAATTTGTTCTGAGGGCTAACTTAAAAAAGAGAGTCATGGGGCTGGCGGTCATTGAGCGTACCAAGAAATGCCAGAGCTCTCATATCGTCAACCTTAGAGAAAGCGACGCCAACACAAAATTCTTTCATCTTAAGGCCAAGGGATGCAGACGCAAAAACCACATTCTTAGGCTTCAATCTGGGCTGGGCTGGGCAACCTCACACGTAGAGAAAGAGGACTTAATCCAAAAGCACTTCGAAGACTCGTTGGCCCCTCCAGAACCACGCAACACTGTCCTCAATGGGGATGTGTTGAACCCACCTACGATAGACTTGCACTCCCTGCAAGACACTTTCACAGAAAATGAAGTTCTCAACGCTTTAGACCACCTACCGAGGGACAAAGCTCCGGGACCGGAAGGTTTTTCTACTACTTTCTACAAATCCTGTTGGTCAACCATCAAAGCTGACATCATGGCAGTTTTCAAAAGCTTCCACTCTCTCCGCACGTCTCATCTTCACCTTCTTAACACAGCCAACATTGTCTTCATCTCGAAAAAAGAAGGGGCAGACAGAGTGCAAGACTATAGACCTATCAGCCTCATTCACAGCCTGGGAAAGTGGATTGCTAAAACACTAGCGCTGCAGGTGGCCCCGTTCCTGGACAGTCTGGTCTCGCAAGCTCAAAGCGCCTTCATAAAGACGATGAGCATTTAAGACAACTTCCTTTACGTCCGCAACATAATAAGAAGGCTTCACCGCTCCAGAACACCATCACTTTTTCTCAAACTAGATATTGCAAAAGCCTTCGACTCAGCCCGTTGGGACTACCTCCTTGATCTTCTACAAAAAAAGAGGCTTTCCCTATAGATGGACCAACTGAGTAGCGGCCCTACTAAGCTCAGCCTCGTCTAGAGTGTTGCTTAATGGCATCCCCAGGAAGGCGATCTCCCATGGAAGGGGGCTGAGGCAAGGAGACCCCCTCTCACCCTTCCTCTTCATATTGGCCATAGACCCCATTCAGCGTCTTCTTGAGGTAGCCACGGACTTGGGCGCCCTAGCTCGCACGCAAGACCGCTTCGCCAGACTCAGAACCTCCATCTACGCGGATGATGCAGCCATTTTCATCAACCCGAGTGCAAGAGAAATTCACATAACCTCCCAGATCCTCTTCAATTTCGGGATGGTCTCTGGCCTTCATACCAACTTCCAAAAAAGCAAAGTTCTCCCAATTAGTTGCGACCACCTTGACTTGAACTCGGTCCTCCAAGATTTCCCGGCAATCCGATCGACCTTTCCGATCAAATATCTCGGATTACCGCTCACCTACAAAAGACTTCGTAGGGTGGATTATCACCGCTCGACAAAGTCGGGGGCGGTTTGCGAAATTTGGCAAGGTCGTCTTCTGTCCCCAGCAGGGCGGGCCACCCTGGTCAAATCCGTCCTCACCTCGATCCCGATTTATTACCTCACAGTCCTCAAAACTCCCAAGATGGTCCTTCACGCTTTGGACCGAATCAGGCAACGGTTCTTGTGGGCTGGCCACGGCAATGGCACAAACGGAAAGAGTAAAATTAATTGGGCCAAAGTATGTCGCCCAACCCAGCTGGGTGGCCTTGGCATTCTCTGCCTCCCGCAATTCTCCTCGGCACTTAGACTGCGGTGGATGTGGCAAAACTGGAAGGACCAATCCAAGCCTTGGGTAGGTATGGAAATTCCTTATGCATTTAAATGGACCAAGCATTTTTTCTAAGAAGAACTAGAATTTCCCTCGGAGATGGCCAGACGGCTAATTTTTGGCACTCGGCCTGGCTGAATGAAGAAGCACCTAAAGACCTAGCCCCTAAGATCTTCAAAATTTCAAAAAGGAAAAACCGAAACGTGGCCTTGGTGCTACAGAATGGACGCTGGATACAGGACTTAAACCTTCTACAGGGTTTGTCAATCCACCACATCCAACAATTCGTGAAACTTTGGACCAAAATCAACCAAATACACCTATCACAAGGACACTCGGACAACATTTCGTGGAAGCCTACCCTTACAGGATCCTACTCGGCAAAATCCGCCTACAATTTATACTTCCTAGGGTCCATTGCGACGAATTTCAAAACCTTAATCTGAAAACCCACGCCCCCCCCCCCCAAGTGCAAATTCTTCGCGTGGTTGGCAATCCAAAATAAGCTCTGGACCTCAGGCGGATTGGGAGCCAGGGGATGGCCTAACCAGCGCTTTTGCCCCCTGTGTAGACACACCCTGGAATCGGCCTTACACCTCTTCACCCAATGCCGCTTCTCCGTCAGAATCTGGAAGCACATGGCGGACTGGTTAGGCAACGACAGCTTTCAACCATCTCTTTGGCCCCCTAGTATGAACTTCCAAGAGTGGTGGTCAAACGCTGCGGAAAAGAAAGGATCCACCAGGAAAACCATGACAACAATCCTGATTCTCATAATCTGGGAAATCTGGAAGGAACGTAATGCTAGAATCTTCAACAACAAAGCTACCAGACCGGTGGAGCTCCTAGCGAAGATCAAAGAGGAGGGAAGAACTTGGTTCCTAGCGGGGGGCAAATGCCTGGAGTTTTTCAATATCCCGTGATTAAGGCCTTGTAATCCTGTAACTGGTTCTTTGCGGCTCACGTTCCGCCCTTCTCTATTAATATAACAGGCAAATCTCCTGCCAGTTGTCATTCAAAAAAAAGGAGAGATCAATCTCAAGGTATACAACAGGGACCCCGAGGATTGGTAGCTTGTTCAAGTATCATGTCACTCATCCAACCAGAAATCAGTACAAAGAAGGAACAACTAAACCTCATTGTGCACATCTTAACAAGAGACCTCCTTCACTTGCATTTGGGCCAGCACTGACATCTACAGATAATCCAATTTGTGCATCGAAATCATGCTATTATACATGAGAAATGCAAGTCTACACGCACTTGCACCTACATACATTACCGTGGTCATTCATCGTGCTCCAAGATTTGTGCAGCCTGGGGAGAGAGAAGGGCATACATGGCATATACGGTTCAAAAAATAATTCCCGTATTTGAGAGAGTAGGAAATACAAGTCTATCTGGTACAAAAATCATATTTGTACATACCATGTACAATATTATAATTGTTTGTACAATATTATAATTTTCTGTATTTGAGAGCCGCCCGCCGCCATTGGGCCAAGCTCCATGGCCGAACCGGTGAGATGAGAGATGTACACTATTGCTTTGCCACCTCACTTCCCCGAACGAATCTCAAAACATCTTGAACCCTAGGATTATGATTGTAGGTGCAAGCACTTATAGAATGTCCATACTCTATTATACATACAAAGAACTGCAAACCCAAATGCATACAGAATAAAAACAGATATTCTCTAAAAAAAATAGATATCACAAGAAAGATCCACACATTTGGGATTCTACATGTCTCTTCTTGCTACATTTGTGTAAACAAACAACAAGTGAGCAGGATACTACGTACAGAAGATATTTTTCAGATTTTGTCCAATTTGTGTCTTGATCTAATAGTGTATGGCAAAACTAGAAAGAACTAGCATCTAAAAGTTCAGCAATGCCAGTGTCAGTGAGAGGTTGGCAAACAGCCCATGTCTGGAGACAAGAATTCTATTGTTTGCAACACTTCGGTTGCAATTCAAAGAATCTCTACAACCTGGATCTCAAATTATCCATTATGCAGCAGTGTCCAGTCTATTTTGCAAACAGTGCAACAGCAGATAACCATCCAAACAAGCAGAGTCGGTGCAGTACACGCAGTATTAAGCTCATAAAATCCGCATGATGTTACGCAAAACAAATTATGCAACTTTTCGATGAAGCACACAATAGACAATATGACAATACTACATTAAAAACATGTAAGAAGTTCGTATGCACCCCCCTACCCCCGGCGCGAAGTATGGTGGTGCGGCCACTTAACCATCAGACCTAAAAAAACGGCTATTTAACCACATGACATTACAAAAACCAGCTTACTTGACCCCAGGGGTGGTTTTGGAGGCAGTTTTGCCATCGTGGTGACTGACGTGGCTGCTGACTCAGCATTTCTTGTGGCAGAGGCGCTCGATAGCGTCGTGCGTCCTGAGAGAGAAATCAAAAGAGAAACAGTAAGAGAAGAGAGGAGCGGGCGCAGTGGCTCTGGCGACCAGCGGCGATGGCAACCAGCAGCTTAGGAGGCATAGGCGATGGGTAAAATGGGTCAGCAAGACTCTAGGGGAAGGGATGGGCAGCGGTGGCGCTGACAACAACGGAGTGGCGGCCAGACGTAGGAGGACAGCGGCGACGGTGCTCCGGTAGGGTTCTTCGAGGTTTGGCGGTGCGCACGGGCAACGTGACAGCACGAGGAGTCCTCCAGTGCGGGTGGTGTGGCCGGAGATGGTCGGAGATGGTAGGGCGACGGTGGCCGGTGCTGGGGAAGAAGGTAGTGGCGGTGGTGATGCACCACAGATTAGGGGTGAAAACAGATCGGATAGTTTCCAACCGATCCAGACGGAAACAGATTCGGATTATCACGGATTGGATTTTTCTCGGATAATTTTCGGATTGGAAACGAATTCGGATTTTTTGTCGTAAACGGAAACGAATATGGTAGCCATGCTATCCGGCGGATACGGATACGAATACAGATTATTCGGATAATATGATGTCCGGATTTCAACCCATAAGAGAAAAGGAGATTTTAATTGATTTTTGAATTTCAGAAAATGTAACAAATCAAATAGCCTTTTAGAAAATAACAAATTGAGTTAAAAAATTTCTAGAAAAAATCACGAAATTCCTTATATTATTTTGAACTTAATAAAATTAATTCCAACTTAAATTTAGTTTTTATTTTTGTGCATAAATTATTTTAAATTTCTAAAAATAGGAAAAACCTTTTAAAATCCGTAAAATTCAAGAAATTTATTAGAATTTCCTTTTTCACTTTAAATTCAATAAAATCCCAGAAAACTCAATAAATTTTATTTTTGACATTAAAAACTAGGAAATTAAATAATTGACTTTATTTTATTATTTTTTTCTTTTTAACCAAGAAAACTATTTTAAATCTCATAAAATCCAATAAAATAATAATTTTATTAATTTTATTTTTGTAACATACTTGGGATGTTACAGGTCATTTGTGTATAGATTAACCATCGGCTGATCAATATTAGTGTGAACTAAGTTTTATATATGTATGTGATGAACTAAGTGTGAATCGTGATGACTTTTGACTTTATGAAGTTATGACTTTTGAGCTAAATATGGTAAACTAAGTGTTATGTTTGTGATGAACTAGTTAATACAGCTTGCTAGTGCCAATATTATGTGTGGTTACTGAAAATATGAACAATTCATGAATGTTTGCATCAAATAAACTAGTTATATGTTTTCGTTAATTTACGGCATACAATTTAAAGGGTTTTTGTAACGTCCGTTTTCGGACGAATAAATAGTGAATACTAATTCCGTTTCGTTCTTCGCCGTAATTCAAGTATCAACTATTTTCGAAAACCTCCGTTCTTTCTCGGTTCGTGTTTCAAATGTAATGTTTGAAACATTTGAAATTCAAATTTCGTGGTTGGAGATTTTCTCCTCCGTTTTGAATCCCGGGCGAATTGGGCTGACCTCGCCTCCTTCTTGAGCTCGGCCCATTGCCTCTCTCGGGCTAAGCCCACCTCCCTCGGCCCCTGAGCCGGCCCGGCCTTCTCTCCGCCCAACCGTGCGGCAAAGACTCGAGGCCCTCTCCCTCCCCTGCGTCTCCTGGTCAATAAGAGCGATGGCAGGGCAGAAGATTAGCCACCCACTCCTCTGAAGAAGAAGCAGCGACGACTCTCCGTGGCGCCACCGGCTCCCTTTGCCCATCCCTCCTTTCTGCGCCGGCCGCCTCCTTCCTGTCTTCCTCCCTTTTGCCCGGCCCGTCTTTGCGGCGGCCGTGGAGGCCATCTTCTTCTCCCCCTTTTCTCTCCCTTTGGTCAACCCGAGCAGCAGCTCGCCCCATCCCCTCTGCTGTTCCTCTGCTCCCTGCGCACTGCAGCGCCACCACCCGCCCACGTCCTCGCCTTGACCCCAGAGTCCATCCGTGCAAGCAGTGACATCCCCGTCGTCCTTGTTCGTGGACTGAGCGCGCGCCCTCGTCAGCGAGTCGTCAAGGTCGCGCCCTGGACATCACCAACTCCCGTCCTCGCCGGTGGGATCGATTCGTGGCCTGCGCGCGCGCGCGCGTCGCCGCTGCCGTCGGCAAGACCACGCTCCCTTCGCCTCGACGCCGCCAGAGCACCCATCACCATGCCCATGTGCGCCCTAACGGCTCCTAGCTCCTCGACGCCTACAAGAGCCCAGGCCTCCCCTCTTGACCTCCCCATTTCTTTCGCCTCCTCTCCTGGTAAGCTTCCCCCAAAAGCCACCGCACCCGAGCTCCTTCGGCCGCGCCGCCTCGTCGCCTCGCCGCCGCTCCGGTGAGCTCCTCACCCGGAACCCGTCATCATGAGCCCCATGACGCAAGGATCCCATCCCCCTCCTCCTTCGTCTTCCCGTCGCGAATCAAGCCGCCGTGCATCATCCTCCTCCACCCATGTCCGTCGCCGGGCCAATCCGCCATCCCCGAGCCGCCGGGTCATCCCATCGGCATCCCCATGCCACCGCCTTGTTGATGCGTCGCCACCCTCTCCTGGCGTCGCCGCTCCGCCAGTGCCGCGAAAGCGTGAAGCCGCCGCCACCTTGCTCCACCGCCGCTGCCGCCTCTTCGAGCGACCGCCACCTCCTTTGGACCCGCCACCCTCTGGCTCCTCGCCCCGCCGCCGGCCGCCTGCCGCTGCCCCACTCGTCGGCGCCACCACCGCCCGCTGCCGCTGCCAAGCCTGCTCTGCCTCCCCCCCTTTCTGTTTTGGTGAGCCGAATGGGAAAGAAATGGGCAGGGCCCCACCTATCATGTGGCTTAGCCCCCTTCCTCTCCCTTCCATGTGGGCCCCATCTGTTCCTATTCCCGTGGACCAGCACCCCATGCACAGTGAGACCGGTCTATGCACTGTGCTGTGCACCACTCTTTCTCTCTCCCTCTTTTAATTTCAATTCCATGTTCGGGAGTCCCGTTCTCCTCCGTTTTTACTCCAAAAATTATGAAATAAATTTCTAAAAATTCGTTAATTCAAGATCTTGCTAATGGCATAGGTCTTGTTCAATTTGGAGTTCATTTGTTGTTCTTTATTATTTATTTGCTCTCTTTGTTTGTTTGTGCTCTTTTTCCGGTGCGCTCGTCCGATTAGGATTCGAAGACGCGGAGGATCTCCACTTCGATCAAGCACAAGATTGTCAAGCTCCTCTTACCTATACCCAAGGCGAGTCAATACTTTGATCATATTGAACCTACATTTTATGCAAATTATGTTTGTTTAAAATAGCAAATTGCATGCTTTAATTTCGTAATCAAATGTATGTTAAAGCTTAAGGTAGTTAAATACCCATTTGATGATTAATTAGTTAATATGCCATCCCTTGATAATTGAATCCATTATTCCATGTCACCCTAGTAATCTATATGGTAATACTAGTTATAGGTTGTACTTAAGCGACATGCTAGTCTTGCCTAAGTACCGGGGTATTAAATACCCCAATCATCATCTCTTCAAAATAAAATTTTGTTTTGGGCAGTCATTGCAGGAAATGGTGAGGTAAAAAGTGATAATTTGGTTTTCCTCTCAAAACCCTAATAACACCTTTTCCCATCCGGGCGGATGGTATGATGGATGATGCGTTGGTGGGCGCTAATGCAGCCCAAGGATCTTGGTATGTTGGTGGGTACTAATGTAGCCCAAGGGAATACTAGTATGTGGAAGGCGCCAGATAACCCTAAGGACTTAATCTTGTCATGACCTCCTGTGTAAAACAAGTACAACCACAAGTCTGTAAATTACAACCTGGTTAAATAATTTGTATCCTGTCTGAGTTGCACGTGGAGATGACTCATGACGCCATGAGCCTTTGTGGCGAGGGTGTCGAGTGTCTTGACGTAAGTCGTTAGATGGCGCAAGAGGGGTCTAAGTAAGGGTTAACGGATCTACATGGGCGTAACCCTCGAGGGCGAAACCTTAGCGGGTGTAACTAATCTTGTTGGATGCATTGTAAAGGCCTTGTGGTGATCTCCTTGATTCACATGTCTAAGGAAGCGTGTGTACATATCAAGGCGATTACCTCTTGTGGGTAAAGTGTACAATCTCTGCAGAGTATTAAAGCTGTTTAAGCAGTAGTGCCCTACGGTCAAAAAGCGGACAGGGAACTTAACTTGAGTTAGTTCTATTTCAAAAACCTTGTGGGTGGTATAAAAATGTGGAGGGCTCACCTAGCCTGTGTTGGATTTTTCACGAGCCTTGAGCTCGATGGTGGTAGTGATTGGAGGTAGCTCAATCAAAGAAGCTTATCTGATATAGGTTAAGTCGGATGGAACCTCTCTTGAAATAAATATTGCACAATTACTCTCTTTATAAAATGCAATTTGTTAAAATGCTAAGTAATAGGAATTTGTAATTATGATATTTGAAAATATTACTTTAGCAAATAAAAGAACCCGAGCCATCCTTGTTTAGCCTTGCATGTATATTATTGCATTGTGTGTTGGCTCATGAGCACTGTAGATGTGCTCATTCTCGCTCTTTCCCCAAACCCTCGTAAGCGAAATCAGGAGGATTCGACTACTACGAGGATCCGAAGTTGGAGGCCTTGGAGATGAATGAAGCGTAGTCTAGTCTTTAGTTGCTCTAGTCTCACCCCAGTCTAGTTGACTCCGTTGGTGCTTGCGTGCATCCTATATTATCTGAGTCTTTGGGTAATATCGGACGCACACAGGTTTCCCCAGTCGCTTGCCTGTGGAGAGATGTGCTCTACCCCTTTTGCTTCCGTTGTCGCTTCCGCTTTTGTAATGTAATCTTTGGCCTTGTGCGGCCCCTTTTGTAAAACCCGACCCGACGCGGTCTATGTAAACTCTGTGTGTTAATTAATGAATGGTATGGTATGGTTTAATCTACGACCTGTATGAATTGATTCAGTGATGTATCTGTGAGTGCTATCTACTAATCCAGGGAATAGCACAGTGTCTTTCACAGAGGATTTGGATTCTCGGAATCCGGGTCCGACAGTTTTCATGTTCCGAAAAATATCCACGACCGTATTCGTATTCGATATTATTCATATCCATATTCGTATCCGGGTTATTCGTATTCGCATCCGGATCCGGAAAAAAAATATGAAAACAAATATGGCAGAGCCATTATCCGTCCGGATCCGATCAGTTTTCACCCCTACCACAGATGTGCATTAGCCAAACTGTAGTGAGAAAAAGATAAAATAGATGATGGTAATGTTGCAAGTGCGAGGAATTGCAGAGAAACTTACCGAGGGCGATGAGATCGACCACAGCGACGGGTTGAATTGTTACACGGTAGACGACGAAATTCCGGGGATGAGCCGCGAGAAATATGAAATTGAATGAGGGGAAAAGTTGATGTGATGCTAGAACACGAAGTGACATGAGTGATTTCGCTAGAGCTTAACTAGTGATGGTGGAGTCGGTGGCGGAGCGATGGCCAGCTTCGGGGAAGACAACCTCGCGCGGCTGCGACAGAGCACGAGAGGTGATGGGATTTGCGAGTGAGTGAAGGAGTGGAACGCGGTGTCGATGCTCCTATTTATAAGCTCAGGCAGTGAACAAAGCGGACGTGACGCGATGTGATCGACGGCGCCGATTTTTTTAATACGATTTGATTTTGCAGGAGTGAGGAAAGAAATAGTCAGCAATGGCGATGACAAGCAAAGTAGCAGAAGAGGAAGATCTAGACATAACCACTCCTCTCTCTCACACACACACAATGCACGACACCGTCGAGCACCTCTGCCACAAGAAATGCTGAGTCAGCAGCCACATCAGTCGCCACGGTGACAAAACCGTCTCCGAAACCAACTAGGGGGTTAAGTAACTTGGTTTTGCAACGTCATGGACTTAAATAGCTGGTTTTTTAGATTAGGAGGTTAAATGGCCGCACCGCTATACTTCAGGGTCATATGACTTCTTCCTTAAAACATTGTTCGATACAAACCACCGAAAAACTGCTCCATTCGTGCCTACTCTAGTATACCTGTATTCCATTCATGACCATCCCTGTCAACACTAAAATCACAGCAAACTAGGCATTAACACATTCTACTACAATGCGGCAGGAACCCAGAGCCAGAGACCACTACTACAAAACAGGTTATAGTAGACGCCCCATCACAGACGGTTCCTTTGGAACCGCTCGTATGGGTATGTCGAACCGGCGGGTGGCGCGAAGCCTATCACGAGCGGTATTTTTAGAACCGCTCGGATAGTCATATATCACGAGCGGTTTGTAAATAGAACTGTCGTGAATTATCCTGACGGTTCTATTCACAAACCGTGCGTGATAATCCCAATCACAGATGGTTCTAGTAGAGAACCGTCGTAATATCCTGAGCGGTTCTAATTAAGAACCGTGCGTGATATCCCTCGCCGCGCCATCGCCACTTGCGCCAAGATCGCCATCGCCGCAATTATCATAGGCGGTTTGTAATTAGAACCGTGCAGTGAATGATCCTGAGCGGTTCTATTAAAAACCGTGCGTGATATGGCGTATCCTGAGCGGTTCTTAACAAGAACCATCTCGATTGTTAGGCGGAAACAAAAATTTGAACATAATGGGCGGGTTTCGAAACTCGCTTTATATAACCTCCATCTCCTCCTCTGCGGTCTCTCCTCCTCACAGCTCATACCTCCATCTCCTCCTCTGCCATTTCTCCTCCTCACACCTTGCGCCCGGCCTCCGCCGGGCTTGTCGCCGGCAGCCTCCTCCAACTCGCCCGACCTCGCGTCCTTGGCCTCCCACGACCTCGTCGCCTTGACCTCCTCCACTTGTCGCCCGGCCTCCCACGACCTCTCTCTCTACTCCCCCCTTTGCTTTGTGATGTGGATTCTTGAGTTGATGCTCTTGTGATGTGGGTGATGCTCTTTGTGATGTGTGTAGTTCATGTTGAGTTATTTGGTTTGGGCAAAAATATAGATGGTAGATCGCGACTGTTCGGTAAAATCATCATAACTTTTGCATACGAACTCCGATTGCGACGTTCTTTGGCTCGTTGGAAAGCTAACGAAAAGCTCAATCCGAAAATCCATAAGTCAAGATCAAATTCTCTTCGCGAGGTCTCGAAAAAGTGAAAACCCCAAAAAAAGTCGTTTAGGGCCTCTAAACGGCCTCCGAAGTTTTAGCAGCCGTTTTCGGTTTTTTTTGCCCCAGAAAAGGCTATCACAGACGGTTCTAAACCAGAACCGCTGCGTGAAAATTCATCACGCAGCGGTTACGAACAAGAACCGCTGCGTGCTCTTCCTGAGCGGTTTTGATGAAAACCGTGCGTAATAATAGCCTTCACGAGCGGTTTCAATAACCGCTCAGCGTGATCTATATCCGCGAGCGGTTTTGAACCGTCTGTAATAACTGCCTGTTATCACAGACCAACAAATATAGACGGTTCGGAAACCGTCTGTGATGACGGTTCCGAACCGTCTGTGATGAGACTTCCTGTAGTAGTGGATGAACCAAGCACCGAATCAGAAGAGCTGTCGTGTGACCCTGATAGACACGATCTGCCCGTCCCTTGTCATGTCCAGCATTTGCCTGGAACCTCGTCAGCAACCCTGTCATCCAGAGACGAATTGCAAAGATTCATGTCAGAACTAGAATCGAGCCAGATGATGCTTGCTTCAGTTCATGCGCATACTCTGGTTGCGCTGGAGGTTGGTGTTGAGGGCAACAGCATATGGCCTGAGGCACGCCTTGGGCTGCAGGTCGTTGCGTCTCTTGATCCAAGACTTGGCATTGAGAACACCTGCACTGGCAGCAGCAATGCCATCCATGTCATAGTCAGTGTGAGAGTGTCATCCTCATATATCAAGCATGCACGTACAACAGTACAATGTACTGGAATTAATGGCCAAATGGTGCGGGAACGAACGGGTAGCGGAATGGGAAGCGAGGTTCCTGCCGTTGAAGATGGCGCAGGCGGCGATGACCGCCTCCTCGTCGATGAAGTGCTCGCCGAGGTCCTCGTACTCCCAGGTCCCATCCCTGAAGCTCTCCTCCAGGTACAGCTCGCAGTGCCGCGCGTCCAGAACCTGCATCGTCCCTGGCTCCCTGCACCACCCATTCCATCCCAACCAGTTTCGGTAACCAGTGCCACAATGGCCGAACCCAATAACAAACTTCCAGCATCTGCTGTTGGCCCAAACCGAAGAAGACTCAGCCGGTCCCAAGAAGACTGGAAGGAACAACACACATGCTAGAAGCGATCCTGCTGGAGGAACCACACGCATGTACTGGAAACGATATGATGATGTACACGCGCACAGATTTTTGGTGCTGCATGCACCGCATGTAGTGTTTTCTGTTTTTTCTATTGCGTTGCTTCATCAAACACATCTGATTACAAGTCCTTTTAAAGACTACCTAATCAACTTGTTAACCAAGTCAAAAACTAAACATGAAAAGCCTAACAATGAAAACAAACTAATTTGATCTGATATTGATTGCATCAGTATCCTAGCACCCTATTACTTGGCAAGTCTAGATTAATTTCCAACAATCTCCTCCTTAATCCAGACTTGCCTTCTCCTAGTTAATGACTTTAGACTTAACGCATGATTAGGACTACCAACTACGCCTCCACATGAAGCGGTCTACACGCAAACTAAATGCACATAGCTGCGTGCAGGAACTCAACTCAGCTGGTACACGTCCATCTACATGCAGGGATTCTAACTCGACTAACATGCAAAAAAAAACTAAGACAATCATCCTCTTAATCTTGTTGCGTCTTCCAATTCGAAAGTTATTCTTCTCAGCAAGACACGGAGATGGCCGACAATGCCATCTTGTCACGCCGGCTGTCGACGACACCATCGGCTTTGACAGCGTCGGTGCTCGACGGTAACAGGTATTAGGGAGATGCACCTCTTCCACCCTTTACCGCCACCTCTTCGTCGCTAGTGACACAACTTGCCAGTGACTCCAACCTCGGCGACCTCAGTTCTTCTTGCAATTATGGCCTCCACGCTATCGCTGCCACCTCATTGCCGTCGGTGACACGACTTACCAGGCAGCATCTCCTCACGCCGATTCTCCTTCACCTGTGACGCAACTTGACGGCGATGGAGACTCGGATCTCCCCACGCGGCCGCCGACTCCTCGGCCTCAAGCTTGCACCGGCCGTGCTCATCGGACACAACAGGCAGTCAGCTCCCCGCTACGGTCACCAGCACGCTCGCGCACTCGAGCCGCCGCCACGCCTCACATGGAGCTGCGTTGGCGCAACACTGCTTGGTGAGCCATCATCGGACAGCTTTTCCTCGCATCAAACCTTGCTCTGATACCAATTGTTGGCCCAAACCGAAGATGAACACACACGAACATAATGGAACTCAAGAACACAATAATTTTTTTGTGCCGCCAGAACAACAACAGTTTTTCTGATTTTCTCTTGCTCTATTGCTCTTGTTCACAAAATCTTATTATAGTGATGCCCTTTTTTCATAGCAAACGATTATTCGTATCCGGAAAGGATTCTACGTATTCTAAAGGGATACCAAACGAACTCTAGTATCCATAATGAATACTACCTAAATACTGTAGGACTACGTAAACAAACTCTACGTAAAATCTAAATATACCATATGCACAAAGATTACTGACAAATCACTCTCTAATCTTTGTGCGCTTACTTATTGATACACCCGGTCTCAACTACGACTTGTCTAACTGTTACTCAATACAGGATGACGAACGCATCTCCTCAACGTCCTGAACTCAACTCCACGGAATCGACTCAGGATGGTGAACACATCTCCTCAATGTCCCGGACTCAACTTCACGGACACACACAAATACGGCACTGCAACCGCCTAGTACCAACACACCGCTTCCATCTTGGCAACACGCAACTCATCTTACGTTCCATCGACATGCACCACTATCTATTCCACATGCACACATGCATGCAAACAACTAACTCAATGTGTTAACATGCACACGCATATGACTCGGCACTACTGCTCCTACATGCATGGACTCAACTAGATGCATCACGCTCGTAAGCGAGATTGTGTTCTTGTGATCGCTGCTAGCTCGAGCGTCGCTTCTGGACCCGTCGAGATTGACCCGTGCCAAAATTTGCGGCCGCTGCTGCGTCTCCGTTGCTTTCGTGCTGCCGTCTTGCACTTACCGTCGCATATGCCACCCCGGGAGTTGAGATCGCCCCTCCAAGACAGCAGCTAGGGTTTTAAACCTGAAGCTTTAATACCAATCGTTGGTCGCTCGGCAGCGCATTCAGCAGCGCTAGAAACCAATCCTTCACTCCGGAAGCTCACGTACGCAAGACACACATACGCGTTGTCACGCTGGAAGGAACAAAGCACACGCTAGAAATGATCCTGCTGGAAGTAGCAGTAGCACACGCATGTACTGGAAACGATATGATGATGTACACGCGCACGGAAGCAATACTCGACAGAGATTTTTGGTGCTGCATGCACCGCACGTAGTGTTTTCTGTTTTTTCTGTTGCATTGCTTCATCAAACACATCTGATTGCACGTCCTTTTAAAGACTACCTAATCAACTTGCTAACCAAGTCAAAAACTAAACATAGCAAATCTAACCAAAAAACAAACTAATTTAATTTGATGTTGATTGCATCAATATACTAACGTTCTATTACTTGGCAAGTCTAGATTAATTTCTAACACCGCCGACTCACATTGCTGAGGACTTGATGTTACACGGGGCATCGCGCAGTTAAGTCTGCGACATTCAAGAATGGCAAGGAACCTTGAGAGGATCGAACGGTTTAACAAGGCCGGCAAGCGGCGAGAATAAGCGAGAAGCGGGCATGGGCACGCGTCTGCGATCCAGATGCGAGGCGGGCGTTGGTGAGTCTTGGCGCCGGTCGTCTCGATGGCGACTGAGGGCCGTCGTTAATTTGGGGTAACCACGCGGCACCGCCAACATCCCGTCGGCGCACGCGGCGTGTCGGCGATGTTGAAGTATAAGTGAATTGCGTCTTTCCTCATCGACTTAAGCTTTTGGGTGAATTGGTTGGTGCATGCAACTCAATATGGTATCGAGCCAAGAGGTCTTGAGTTCAAGACGGTGGCGCAATTAAGAAAAATAATTGCGGCCCATTTCTATTCCCGTCTTAGGCACGAGGAGCCTACGTGAGGAGTGTTGAAGTATAAGTGAATTGCGCCTTTCCTCATCGACTTAAGCTTTTGGGTGAATTGGTTGGTGCATGCAACTCAATAGCGAGAACCTACCAATCCGAAACCACTCTGCACCACACGGCGACACACAAACCGATCTACATCACGATGTGGCGGTGGCGGAAAAAGCAGGAGAGAATTTGCGACATCATTTGCGGCTGCGCTTCGATGTGCTTCTCTCATTGGCGGAGCGTCTGAATGGGGTCGTCTGGAAGTAGCGAGAGGATGAGGACACGTGTCGATAAGCGGGACGGATGCGATGGGGGAGGCGGAGGAGCACTGCGCAGGTGCTAGAAAGCGATGGAGTAGAAGGCGCCGGAGGCGGTGGAAGTGGCGGGAGGTGCGAGTTGGCGTCCTCGGCGGGAGGCGAAGGTCGCGGATAAGCGTAGCGGCGCCAGATGGAATCGCCCGGTGAGGCGGCGAAGAACCGGCGGTGGTGAGAGGCGCACGAGTCGGCCGTGCGGTACTTGGCCACCTCCATCCACATGTCAAGGCTCATACACACCTGTGAATACTAGTCTTGATTTCAAATCTCGAATTGGAATTCGATGGCAAAAGTAAAGCAAATTCAAAAGATGAGAAACTTGCGATTGCAAATCCCGAAACGGTAGATAGATGACCACGAATTCTTAAATTGAGCATAAGCGACAAACCATTATTCGGACCCCGAAGTTTCAACTCATTTGAAACATCGAAATCTGGCGATTGAGCTAAATTGCAGCTATTAGCCATTGATTAACAAGCAGCACTCTGCTCCAGCGAATTCGAATTCGAACTGAAACAACTAAAAATTGTTACAAAAGTTCACGCAATCCAACTACAAAAACTGCGATTACAGGTTCAAACAGCAATGCAGGACACCTTTGGACCAATTCGAACACCTGTTGCTTCAAAAAAAAGTTCACCCAAACCAACTACCAAAACTGTGTTTAGAAGGTTCAAACGGCAATGCAGGCCACCTTGGACCAATTCAAACTCATGTTGCTTCAAAACTAGACACAGGCAGCGGAAATCGTCTTGCAAGACGCAAGACGCAAGACGATGGACCCAAGGCGGACCATGCCGTCTTGGCCTAGCCGGTCGACGGCCAAGAAGCCCACCGTGCCGTGCCGGCCCAAGCACGGCCCCGTCGCATGTCGCACTGTGGAAAGTGGAAACGAGGGAGGGTCAGGGACCGAGCCACCAAGGGGCGAGGGAGAAAAGGACATGTGACCACACCTGGGCGTCATCGCCGTCAACCTCCACGCACTAACACACCCGAGGGCCGAGGGCGACGTGGAACGCCGCCATGAGCCCATGGCCTCCTTGCACCCGCATCCCGCAGAGCCAAAGCCGTCCACTCCGCTGACAAGTGACAACCCTCTCCCGCCCCATCCTCGATGTGTGTGGAGGCCGACGGAGGCACGGGCGGAGCGAGGGGGCCCGTGTGCCTCACGGAGGGCCAGTGGAGGTGCTTGAGCCGGAGGGAGGAGGCGAGCCCGAGGAGGGAGCAGTGCAGTCCACGCGACACGAGGGGTGAAGGCGAGTGTGGAGGCGGGGCGAGCAGGAAGGAGGAGAATAGGGGAGGGGGGGGGAGAGGCGAGGTGGCGCCACCACTGGCCGCGTGGAGAGGGGAGGTGGGGACGTGGGGCTATGTGGCGACGGAGGAGGAAGAGATTGGGAGGAGTGGAGGACCGAAGGATAGAGGACCGAGGAGGACTTGAACTAGGGGAGAGAGGTCGACGGGGAAGATGAAGAACCGAAGGGGAGAATTGGTGGTCTAGTGGATAAGGATGACTTGAGGTCGAGGAGACGATGAGTTATGTGTGTTAGACTGTCAGGTATCTGGTTGGGGGTTAGTAGTATTTGGAAGGGAAAAAACAAATAAAAGGAAAGGGATGTATGTAGCCAGCTAATAGATTTTGTAGTACTTTGTGGAGGTTTGTAGTTTGTTCTAACTCTAAAAAAAAAAGTTATAGCTCTGAATTAAAATAATTTTGATTTGTAGTAGTATTAACTTTGTGAGTTTCTTACATGATTTGTGCTTAGTTTAAGGTTTCTTCACTCTTTATTGTCATATTTTCGAGTAGTACTTGGATAGTCTTTCGATCATTTTAATACACTCGGTTTTTCTTTGCACTGGTCGAAGAAGGGTAACATCACCTAGTCGAAGTCTTTCCTCTCTGCACGTAGTTCTGTCCACTGGAAAGAACTTCCTAGTGTCTATTAGTTACTAAACTCTTACGACTAGAACATAACAATCAAGATCGACAACACATGTTGGACAAACTTCTTTTTCGGGAAAAAAGGGAAGGAGTCACCGAGCTATGCGAAGGGAAGGAAATAAATGGGCTAAGCTAGGAGGTCACTTTTCGATCCATCACGAAGGTTTTTCCCTCTCTCGCCCCATCATCGCACCCAGTCACGCTATCGGCTCAAACCCCTATCTATTCATCTCTTTTTATATATATATATATATATATATATATATATATATATATATATATATATGAAAATGGTATAGTACTCCTAGAGTGCGTACTCCCCACCTCTCATATACCACTTAAATCATATGATGATACCTCTTTATCAATTTGAGTATACTCAATAATGATTATAAGTTACAGAAAGTGAGTTCCATGAAAAATTTTATGAAAATCCACATTTTATACCAAAATCCGTGTATATACTTCTTTTATATATGAAAAATGGTATATAACAAAAATAAAGGGCTCCAATGAAATTTTTTCAATCAAGTCGTATTAGAGTATCTTATAATTGGTATTTAAGTATATTGAAAATGATAAAGAAGTAAAATATATTTTTAAAAGTGGTTGTTCATAGTGGGTGGGTGGGTGTGTGTGTGTGTGTGTGTGTTAGGATCTCTCTTGTTCATAGATCTTGAAAGCGGATCAATAGAAATTTCTCAAAGGATCTATCTATAGAAAGATCTAAATCTCTATCATCATCTATCTCTATATCTAAATATTTATATACACTATTTACCTAGTTTATCTAAATAAACTAAGCAAATAGTCAAGGCTAGGATAAAGCCATGAATATGACTTCAATTCTTAGTATGATATTTTATTTCCTTTTTCTATTTATTATCTTATGAGTTACTAACTACTCGACAAGATAATTTGCAAGAAAAAGCAGGTATATATATTCATAACCAAAAGACTTGTCTTTACAAGTTTTCTTATTGCAGTCAACTCTGATGAAGGAGATCCAATTTGTATCTCCCCCACGACCTTCTGGTGGTGGCTTCACCTCTTGATCGAGACGAGTTATACCTTGAGCGATCGAAGTCATCCTCGATTGGTTGAAGATTGAGACTACGGTCGTATGCCTTAAGTTTTGCCAAGGCATAACCTACTGCACCTTCGACAGTTTCTCTTATCGAGTCAGCCTAGTTGGCCTTCAGAGTAGTTATCTGCTCCCTTAAGGCTCTAACTTGCTATCCAACAATACTCGATTGAGTAGTTAGGGTGTTTTCAAGAGGAGTAACCTCCTCAGCACCAAACCCACCGAGTACGTTGTTTAGAAGTGAGATGTTGTCTTGAAGGTTGATCTTCAACGACTTCGTCTCCTCCTGACTATGAGTCGAAGCTTCGTGGAGTCGCTTGATTTCGACTGCTTGCTCTGAAATAGAGTACAACCAGTCAGAAGCATATCCCTAAACAACTCGTAAGCAACACTAGTCGTGAGTAAAGAGTTATTTACCCGCCAGTCGAGCATTAAGTTGCTTAATATCGTTGTCATGGGAGGCATCCTTCTTCGCAGATTGCTCTGCCCATGACTTTATCACCTGATCTTTTTCTTTGACGAAATGAGATAGTTCGTGAACAACCAAGGCCTTTTGTTGACCTTGGTTTGGAGCCTACCCATTTCGACCTCTTTTTCTGGAAAAAAAAAACAAGAGTTAGAGAAAGAACAGGAGATTGTTATCATAAGCAGTCTTAAGTTCAGAACTTACTGTTTATCTCACTCTGTAGATCAAGAGATGCAGAGTTAGCCTCCTAAAGTTTCTTCATCAGGTCGAGATTTTCATCCCTTAGCCTCTCCGTCTCGACTTTCTCGTGGTCGAGTGCATCAGCCAGAGATTTTGTCACTCTTAAACCTGCAAAGGTTAAAGATGCACATGAGAACTGCACAAGTAGTCGAGTAAAAAATGATTACGAATGGCAGTACCTTACCATCTCTCTGTCTCCTCGCAGAGTTTTGTTGTCGTAACTGTATAAGTTGTCGGTTGTATTCACCAACAGTGACAATTTGTTTCAGAGCTTTCTGCATAAAGAAAGATAATGAGAAGCGAGAAACAAGCCACATATATAAATGTTTGGCATCAGATGCTTACATTTATGCTCGTTCGAGCAAACATGGAGAATACCCTTGTGAGATCCTTCAATTCATCGATCTCCTCGACTCGGTCCCACCACACCTTTTTGAGACACTCGTCATTGAAAATATTCCTCCTGTTAGAAATATCCTTAAGGTGAGAAACTCGGTTACGAGACCTGAATGTGGAAGATCCCACAATGGAAGCAGGTCCAAAGAACTCGGAGAAGAAATTAAGGTACTCTTCTTCTTCTTCTTCGGTGATGACAGCGTCAGCATTTTTTCCTTGGGAGCCTCAGGGAACGTCCGCAATAACTTCCTTTCCGGCATGATGATTAGAAGTTGCGCCACCTTGCCCAGATGCTTCCACCGCATCATTCGCCATCTTCGCCTCTGCCTCTGTAACCACCGGTGGTCATGGTTGCTGGCAAAACGACCACCTCCACGGAGGAGCGGCGGTCGATCCATAACCGCCTCCGTGGTCGTAATCGCTTCATGACAACGACTTCTTCCACCCGCGAGGCGATGGCGTAGTCGTGGCCACTCTGCTGCTTTTTCCTCATTGCGAGAAGAAAAGGCGCGAGCTTCTCGATAAAGCATCCTCGAAATTTGGAGGGTGAGCTAAGATCACATAAAGGAAAACATGTCAAATTTGTAGAAAGCAAAAGATAAATGTTGTTCTTATACTTTTGTCTTTTTACATACCTTTGTTTTCTAGACTTGATCTTGAATCTAGAAGAAACCTTCCCTAAGGAAGATTTCTTCGACTTCTTCTCTTCGACCACGTCTGGTCGAAATTCAAGCTGAGGAATGGGGTCATGTGACCACATCAGTCGTTGGTGTTGGCGAAGCTGCTGCTCCTTGGCCTCCAGAGCTCTCACGATGGTTTGAAACTGTTTCGACTACCTCAAAGCGATGCTTCCCTCGACCATAGGCTCTGTAAGCAGCGATATCATTCACAAAAGATACAAAACTTTTCCGGTTCTCCTTTTCTAGTCGCTTAACAAAGCCGTGAGAAGTTGAGACTGAAAAAGTCTTGTCATCATAGTAGAATGATGCCTTAGTCTTAGGGGCTTTGTGCTTAAGGGTTTCAATCGCTTCGATCGCCTTTGCTTTCTACGCAGCAACTAAGTCTATAAAGAATTGTGCAAAGGGCCTGGTCGGATCAAAACTTGAGCCCACCTCTTGCTTGTCAATGGCCTTTACAAGACGACGTTTTTTGGTCGGACAAGCTTTCACTCGCTCTGCCTCCGTGCCAATAACCATTAGTCCGACCTCTTGGTCGTCCTGACGGTCTTTCATGCCTACTTCTGCAAAGGTCAGAAAGAGAAACATTATTTAATGGTCGTTTCCTACCACTACGAGGGTCCAAAGAAGGGACCAATCCTTGGTTACCTTTAGGCATTCCTTCTTCTCCTTTGCGAATCCGATCGCCAGGATTTGAGGAGCCAGCACATCAGGTGGTGGATTTTTCTCGCAAATAATTTTGACTCGAGTGTCAATCTCTGTTTGAGGGAGATCTGTGCAAGCAGATAAAACATTTAGCGGTTGGGCTTGAGGTTAACCAAAAGAAAGCTAAGTTGAAATATTACTTACATTTCTCGTAATCTCTGGTCGAATCCTTAGCACCCTGAGTACCTCCACATGGGATGTGCTCATTTCTTTAAAGGGCTGATGCGACGCATGATGAAATTCTTCACCACATGTCATCTGGTGAGTCCCTCTTCCTTCAAGTCTTTTATAGCTTGAATATAGGGGGTGATCTGACCAAGATCCTTGGAAGTCGAATCCTAGGAAGAAATATTCTCGGTAGTCTTCCCTACGAAGGAAAGGTTGTCTTCATTGGTTGTCTCCAAGTAGAACCACTTCTTCTTTCACCCCGACCACGACGACCGGGTGAACATCTGAATGTACACCTTGGTCTTCCCGTCGTGGAGCTTCAAACCACAGCTCCTCGCGATTCCATATTGTCTGCTCATTCCATAGTAGTACTGGAGGAGCTCTAAGTCTAGAAGGATCCCAAGGTAAGCTTCGCATAAGTACACTAACACACTTAACATTGTGATGGAATTGGGAACAATGTTCACCAACTCCACCCCAAAGTGCTCGAGTATGAGTGTAAAGAAGGGATGAGCGGGCAATCGAAGGCCACACTCGCAATACGCCTGAAAGACGAGGATCTGACCGATGTCCCCCGACGACCAATGTTGCCTGTCAA
Organism: Phyllostachys edulis; assembly: GCA_036346405.1. Taxonomy (NCBI): domain Eukaryota; kingdom Viridiplantae; phylum Streptophyta; class Magnoliopsida; order Poales; family Poaceae; genus Phyllostachys; species Phyllostachys edulis. Next base: position 110,298,574 of record CM070546.1, read on the forward strand.
CCTCAATCCACTTCACAAATTCCCTCTTCAGAATCTTCTCGGCAGCGACCAAAGCCTTTATCTTGGATGAATCCATCTCCAATTTCGCCCACTTAGAAGCCGCTCTGGCCATTTTCTCTAAGTGCGAGTAATTTGGGTTTGGAAGGATTTCAAGAGAGAGAATGATTTGGTTGGCGGCGAAAAGTGCAAGAGCTTGACGAACAGTGCAAGCAAATGGGGAAAAGTAAAAACCCTAAGCTGCGCCTACAATGCCTTCTTATAACCGCACGCTTGAGTTAAAAGATCATGAGAACTCAACAGTTGCCATCTCTTCGGGAACAGCTCCAACATACAGATTTGTAAGAGTCGATTGAGATTCTTTAATTCGCCTATTCGAGAAAACTGAGTCTGTATTTACACCTCAAACGAAATTATCTTTTTGACCAAAGTTCATTTTTGGTCAAATGAAATACCAGTCGGAAAGGCTTTTACTTCTGACCATCATTCTACGACTACTTTATGGTCGTAAGACCTTCTACGACTCCTTTTCCAAGTAAGCTACTTTCACTTGAAGCTGGGGGCTAGATGACGAGGATATAATAATCCTCATTTATTTATTTATTTGTAATTATTATTATAGATATTAACATCTCTATATTAGTCTTAAGTATAACCCTTAATATTTATAAGGGAGAGGTAAAGATGTCTGGTCGTAAACCACCCCATGGTCGTGAGTCTTCCTGCGACCATAGTATAGTCGTAAACCTTTCTACGACTATCGAGCAGTCGTAAGATCTTCTACGACTAGGTTGGCTTCAACCAGCCTGGCTTCGACAACCCTGTAATTGATAAGGCTTGCTGACTTGTGGGCCTAATCAGTTAGGGAATGTTATGCACCATGTTTAACACATGGGGTATTTAGTATACGCTGTTACTCTATGTGAGTAACCGCGTGAATTACTTCTATCTCTGACAACAACTGCCTAGCAACGTGGGGGTGCCACGTCCCTAGCGGTAACTTCCATCAAGTGGTTCGTCAATTGGAACGTTGGGACGTCTCTTCATCTGAAAGAACTGCCACCTCTTCATACGTTATATAAGATTGAAATCACAAGGCAGAAGGGGACAAGCGCAATCTGGAGCACAAGCCCTAGTCTTTCTCTTGATTGTAATCAGCATACTCAATATAGCCACACAGAAGTATGGTTGTCATCCTCTCTCTGGAGAAGGCCTGAACCTATATAAAATCCCCGTATCATTCTCTGCGTGATTCTTATCTAGGAGACCCCCTGAATCAAACAATCATACGTAAAATCAGTTCTAGATCACCGACAATGGGCATGAGATAACAATCATGGCAATCTTGTTAAAAATTGCAATACAATTATTAGAATATAACACTTTATCAAACCTACCATCGATTCCATAGCCAATGACATCACAAAGACACAAAAAATTGCTCAATCACCAATACCACCAGAGACGTCACCAAATCCATCTCCATCATCTACCAGCTGCTTGGCCTCAACCTCCTCCTCCTCTGCCCATACGCCCCCAGCCACCTTGGCCTCCACCACCTCTACCCACATACCCCCAGCTTTGACTAGACCTGTTCATGGGCGGCCTGGCCCGCCGGCCCGGCCTGAGCCCGACCATGTCCGGGCCAGGCTTGAATTAAATATTAGTTTTTTATTCCAAAAAATGATTAAAATAATACATTTTAAACAGTAAATATGTTTTTCAAGGCGGTAGAAATTTGGGCCGAACTCGAACTCTTGATTTTAGGTGAGCTTTTCAAGCCTGGTCCGAAGCTCAGCCCGGCCCGGCCTTTGAACAGGTCTAGCTTTGACCTCCACCTTCTACCAACCCGCATTCGAACCTCTCCAGCAACTCTATCTCTGGTATCCATACCAACACCACTACACGACACCAATACCATCACCATAGCCTCCACTGGAGCTTCCACCAGCTCCTGCTTTGTCACCTATACCACTAGGGATGTCAACAAATCCATCTCCACCATCTACCAGTTGCCCCGGCCTCGACCTCCTCCTCCTCTGCCCACACCCCCAGCCATCCCGGCCTCCAACACCTCTGCCCACATACCCCCAGCCCTAACTTCCACCTTCTACCAACCCACATCTAGACCTCTCCAACAACACCATCTCTAGCATCCATACCAACACCACCACAAATCCATCACCTACAAGTACCAACACCAACTCCAACGTCAGCACCACCTATGAGACCGCCACCAATTCACCATTAGCACAACCACCAAAGCCAACGTCTGAACAGTCTTCTCCTCCTATTTAGGGCCTCTCTGCTTGCCCTAAAACTTTTCTCTTATCTCTCTATCCCTCCCTTCTCAAATCCCAACAGCTCCTCCTGTCTCTCTCTCATCCTTCCCTTCTCAAGCCTACTGCTACTACTCCCATCAGAGCTCCTCCACGTCATGTGGATATCATGGGGATATGCTTATGATCTTAGGATGATAATACAATTGGCAGTGGTGGCGAGGGTTTATCGAAACACTCATTTTCGGTAAAATTCAGATGCTATCAGGTCATAGGCGGTCAGCCCGACCAAGCTGGCGGTCTGACCAGCCGTGAGGGATGGTCTGACCGACGAAAACATTCGGTGGAATTTTGGGTTGGGCCAAAAATAGAAGGTGTAAGAAAGAGAGGGGATTTTTCTGCATTTGGTCCCATAATTTTTGGAGATCCGAGCCAAAAGTTCTATCCATTTTAAATTTTCAGAGAGGTTTTGAATTTCCAGGGAGAAAATATAGCTAAGTCCCTGTGTTGGCAGTTAGACCGACCATGCTGGGTGGTCAGACCGACCAGGGGCGTCTGTCTAACCAATTTTATCCTGTTCGTTGGCCGGTAAGGCGGCGATGTTCGTAGGTTAGGTCAAATTCCAGGTTTTCAATGCATATGTGTTGCATGATGTATATTTTTACTAACGTGGGTCAAGTTGCGAAGAACTTGTTCCCAGAATCGATTTCTTGGTCTATTGTTGTGCAGGAGGCTTGGAGGTCAATGACGGTCAACGGCAAGGATGATCGCAACTAGGCTTAGAGAGCTAAGGTCCAGAACGATCGAGGATGCGGAGTGAAGTCAGTGGACTCAAGCGTGGCACAAAATGGACAAGGATGACTGAACGGGAAGTTCGGTGCGACGGGTTGCATCAAGCGGTGCAGGGGTTGATGCAAGTGCAATGGTGGTTTCGATGGGAGCCGAATGGGAGAGACTTACCGACATGAAGAGAGCCGTTAATAAACCTACACATGGCGAAGTATGGGATTGCTTTCATAATGATTGAACTCGGTCTTTGGAGAAAGATCGAGAAGGGGTATTTTGGTAACTTCACTAAAATACCGTCTTGGTGACCTTTAGCAAAATCGTGGCATGAGACAACCCAAGGAAAGGCGGTTTTGTTCAAGTAAAGATAAAGATCACGAAGAAACGGATTCGAGAAACCGGTTCATCGTCCGCTTTGAGAAGCCTGCGTGAGTGTAGACCCATTTGTGTGTGGGCTTAATTGGTGTATGTTAGGATCTTCTCTCTCAGCCTAGCCTCCACAATAAAAGGAGAATCTCTAGATATGGAGTTCTCAAGTCCTTCCAAGAGAAAAAAAATTTGGAGTCGTTGAGGCTAGGGTTCGTAGGAGATGGATTGATTGTGTGCTCAAGTGTTGAGCTTTTGTCCTCCATGGTAGAGTGTCTGCAAACCAACATCTATCTCAAATCAATCCAATCAAGATTGCTTCAAGATGAGTCTCTTCTTGTTCTTGCTCCCTTTTTGGTGACTTTTGGGATTTTGGTGATCCTTTGGTTTTCCTTTAGTTTCTTGCTGTGATCTTGCTTGCTGTGACATGTGGGAATGCATCTAGGATCATCTTGATCATCTTTTACCCACGAGCAGGTTTTAGGATCAAAGTTTGATTTTCATATGTTCTTGTGCCATTCTTTCCTCATCTATGAAATTCATGGAACTTTAGCCTTGATCTTCCCGGTCGTCGATTGAAATAGGTTCCTGGCCTTCTTGATGAGATATGGTTGAAATTCGAGGGGATTTGGATCACCAGATCAAAAGTTGAGTCCATTTGTGTTTTTGAATTCGTGATGATTTTACTGTTCATCGTGCTAGAGGTCAGACCGCCCCCTTGTGAGAGATATGACCAGTTGGCCATCGGTTAGACCGCCCAACTCACCTTTCTTTGAGTTTTCTGTAATTTTGGTTGTTGTGCTTCGGGGTTTCGATTGGATTCAATACAATACTTCCAATGTCCTTGTACTTTGATTTTCATAGCTATTGGAGTAAGAATTGGGTTGAATCTGATCTAGGTGAAAAAGAGGTAGTGCTCCTATTCACCCCCCGCCCCCCCCCCCTCTAGTCGTCGTTTCGGTCCAACAAAGCCAACGCCTAAACAGTATTCTCCTCCTGTTTAGGGCCTCTCTACTTTCCCTAAAAGTTTTCGCTTATCTCTCTATCCTTCCCTTCTCAAATCCCAACAGCTCCTTTGGTCTCTTTCATCCTTCCCTTCTCAAGCCCGCTGCTACTCCTCTCATCAGAGATCCTCCACGTCCGGATCAAAAACTCCACCGGACGTGATCTCCTCGGCCACTCGTGCGCAACAGTCGAATTCACCCCGGATCTACATCTCCACCCACCTTTTCCTCTCTTTTTCTTCCCTTTTTCTTCTTTTCTTTTCTTCCTTTTCTCCTTTCCTCCCGCGCGGCTCTTCCTCTGCCTTTCCTCTTTCTTCTTTCTTCCTCTTCCTTTCCCCTTTCTCTTCTTCCTTCCTCTTCTCTCCAGCACCTGTCTCGACTTCTCTCTACTTCTTCCTCCTCGCTTCGACCAAGCCGGCTTGGATCCGGCTAGGGGCCACCGGATCCCGCCGCAAGCTGTGATACGGGGTGGCTCGATCTTCTCGAGTAGAACCATGGATAATTTGTGTTTAATGATGAACAACGCTCAGCTGTACACCACGCGCCAGTGCACGTACTTGCAGCTCTATGGATATCTGCGGACACGCACCGGGATGATCGCCGCTAGACCACGAGCAGAGATCGCCAAGCCCTCAATTCCCAGCAAAAAAGCAAACTTGATCTTGATTTATAGAACGAACAATGAATCGCCTAATTCTCTCTCAGAAATCCCCGCATGAACTCTGGTATTGAAGAAACAAGCAATAACTTTGTCTATTCTTTTACTCAAAAGTGGTATGTCGAATACGTTTTTGCTACATGTTTAAAAAGGTCACTGTCGTTAGCCAGGAACTGATTGCCAGATCCTATTCGGTTTCCAAAACCTGGCCGGCTAATTCTAAAAATAGAATCCTTCCTATTCTATTACAAACCGATCACGTGGGATTCGATCAAGTGCAAGGTGTGCGGGCACTGACCATCTCCAAGTCATGTACATGAATGTGGCTTAATGCATGGCACGCTGGCCAGCTCCAAGCCATGTATGTGAAGCTTCATGTTTTCCTTTTGGTGTTGGCCAGAACATGATACGATGGATGTTTTCCATTTTGGCGAGAGTAGGTTACGGCTGGACGCTTCCTTTTGATAATCTCGATGTGTAGACTCGGGGCAGCACCGAGCCCATCTCCCACCTTCTTGTACTTGTGCTGGAATCACTAATAGGCACAATAGCGCCGACTCCTGTACCACCTGCGACAGCTCATCTTCTCCTTCCTCAAACCTGAGAATAAGTAAAGAACAAGCGTTGGGTAGTATAAAATTCTCGTTAAAATTAATGACATGTTCATTAAGGAGCAAGTTTGTAACATCCTGATTTTCTAAATCCTTCTTAAGTGTGTAAAATAAATTAAAACTATTTTGTTTTGATGAGAATTCAAAGTTTGGTTCAGTTGGAGAGGTTTGAGTTGTTGATACTTCCTTTACGGTATGCTCGTGGTCCTCCTTTAGCCTATCTCTTTTGGGTTATGTAAGGTTTAGACCCTCTCTGTGGCCTAGACCTCCCCAGTGGTTCTTGAGGTTAGACCTCCCTTGGGGCTCAGACCTTTTCTCACTTGGGCATATCTTTATGTCCAGACCTTACCCTTTTAGATTGATCACCTTGGATCTCTTTATTGGTTTGAATCTCTTTGGTTCAGACCTCCTTCCTATCCAAACGTCTTCTAAGTCTAGACCCCCCTTGTTGCCTGGGCACTCTCTTATGCCCAGACCTCTTTTCAGTCGGGACATCCTTGTATTCCATTGGAGCTCTCGCGTGCCTTCGAACCTCCTAAGTTCATTTGAACCTCCTCGACATTTCCTCTTGGCCGAAAGGACCTCCTTTGGGTTCATCCTAACCGCCAAGACTTTTGACCTCACCCTAGCGGTTGGAAATCTCCTTTGAGTTACCTTGACCCTTGCAACTTCTTTTGGAACCACCTTTTGTGGATCTCCTCAAGTGGGATCCCTCTTTCTTGGAACCCTCACTTTGGACCTCTCCTTTGTTTAGATCTAACGGTTCGGACCTCTCCTTATTTCGAATCCAAAGGTCCAGACCTCTCCGTGCATTATTTCCCTCTGGGAACCTCACCTTCACCTTTGATCTTGGCTGTTGGACCTCCCTCTCGGAGATCCAACCGCCCGGACCTCAACCTGCTCTTGATCCCAACCACGGGACCTCCTTGTAGTCCTCTAGACCTCCTGTCCAAGATTTCTCTGTGGCCTTTTAGACCTGACTCTAGACCTTCTCGCCAGACCTCCCTTGAAGAGATCCTGACTGTCAGGACCTCCCCATGTCCAGACCTCCTCTGCATGTCTGGACCTCCCCAACCTTTAGACCTCCTTGTCCTTTGGGCCTAGGACCTCCTCAAGGACCTCTCCTGCGGGGCAAGACCTCCCTCCTTGACCCGTCTGTTTCTAAGTTGGCTGGTCCCACTTGCCAGCCTTGGTCATTCTCATTTCCTCATACGTTAATATCTTGGGCATTTAATGCGTGTCATGTCATATTAAATGCATCCATATCGTGGCGTTTACTCTAATTTAGTCACTTAGGCTGTACTTTGACATCCTTCCTTGTTCCTTTCCATAGCAATATCGTTGTCCTTTCCTCGTACCTTTTTACCAAGGTGGTAGTGACACACCTTACATCACTCACCTATCTTTGACCCATTTTGTACTTATCCTTGATCGTAAGCTCCTAGTTTTCTTCACCCTTTGACTATGATTAGTCGAGAAAACCCTACTACATTACCGTTCTTCACGCTCATCATCTTAGCTCTCGCTCGGTGACTTCGGGAAAACCTTGTTGCCCACGACCTCCCTTCATCCATTGTCTCCTTCTTGTCCTGGTAAGTCCTTGGTGATCTGCTCTACTCTTATTCTTGCCGCCACATTAAAATTTGGTGTGTCCTTCTCGGGACCTCCTCTTGTGGGTACCTACGGATTTCTATGGCTTTTATATGAGGAACTCCTCCACGGTCTTTCGCTTGAAAGAACACTCCCTCTGTCCCTTCGGCGGCGTAAGGATCATATCTCGGGACCTTCACGTTACGTGGCTAAATCACTCTTTTGGGGTCTTTTGTTAAAGACCACTTCCTCTGATAGCTTGGACCTCTTCCAAAAGAACCTATTCTAAAATATAGATCTCTCTGTTGGTTGAGTTTTGGGTTCCCTCACGGGTGCGCTTGATTTTCTTGTTGATCTCGGTTGGTTCTTTAGTTGAGCTTTGATTGAACTTGCCCTTTTTCACGTGTAGATTGCGAAGACTCTAAGGAGTGCGAGTGTCTTGAAGAGGAAGATTCTCAGGATAGTGAGCAAAGCAAGTTGCACTCTTGATCATATTGCACCTAATAATTCAATTTATTTATGTTCAATTTCAAAGTACAATGCATGCTTATTTCTACCAAGTTATTTCAATACCTGTCTTTAAACACATAGTTATGCCTATTCCCTTCATATGACCAACTTTGACATTGAACCAAAATTGTTGTCACCTTAGACAAAATCTAGTTGATACAATAGTGTGAACCAGGAGCCATTTGAAAAACATATGCTTAGTCATGCTTAGACCAAAAGTATTGATTTGGGGAAAATCTTTACCATCATGACCAATTACTGTTTTAAATGTTTTCACCATGACATTGGGTTGTCATGGGAGGATGAAAATGTTGCTGGGAAAGCAAAGAAAAGGAAAATGGAATTGGTGAGGCGCGGATGGTTGCTTGGATGGTGCATGTGTATGCAGGACCATGCCATTTCTATGGCGGTGCCGGGGTTTGTGAAAGCCGCCCTAGTCATTTGAGGACTGTCTTTGGCGACCAATGCCATGCCTATAATGGGCTATGCCACAATCGTGCAACCACATATCTCGAGAATGGGGCGTGGGACTGGTGAATAATTTGCAAAGTTCTACCATAAGTTGTTCCATTGGAGGTGTGGGAGGTCTTTTATGGCCAATGGTCTTTTATAACCAAGCTGTTCCCATTTGGTGCAAGAGGGGCTTTCATGGGGTTTCTATCCATAGGAAAGTGAAACCTTAGCTAGGAGGAGGCGTGGTGGAACAATGCTTTGTAAAGGCCTTGTCATGAGCTCTAGACCTCTTACCTTTGGTAGTGAGAGGTGGCATCGGCGGATCTTGGGATAAACTAGAGAAATCATGTCATGTGGGTGAAGTGCACAACCTCTGCGAGTTAAATCTATTCAAATAGCCGTGTCGCGTTCATGGACATCTTGGCAAAGGCTACTCGAGTTAGATGTTGGTTTTGGGGTTTTTGAAATGTTTATCAAATCTGTTTTGGGATTTCTATCCCATGGGTTTTAGGCGAGGAGCCTTGTGTCGGGAGGTATCCTTCACCAACTTGTTGATGAATGTTATCAGCGAAAATCAAGTTTAGAAAATGAATTTTATCTATTGAATACCTTTGGAACTTAGTATTTGTATTTGAAAGAAACTTGGCTTTGTGCAAATTAACCATATTATGCCATCTATTGATTATCCATATATGCATGTCATCTTGCTAATCCACAGGTGTAACTTGCGAGCACGGTTGTTGTGCTCGCTCTTACTCATTACAATTTTGCGAGAGAGGACCTTGGCGTTGATGAGGATCAAAGCGATTAGGTTGTGCCTTCGATCGATTACGTGGCGTCTTGATGGACCTTTTGTACTCTTGTGCTTGGTAGTTATGCTTGGCCCAAGGCCACCTTGTAAACAACTTCTGTTGATATTTTGCTATAATAAATATGCGTTGGATGTCACCACCTTTGTATTATTCTTTGTGAAGAGCTAGCCATGATCCTTGGGACTAGCTCGGTATGCCTGAGGAACCTTGGAGCAAGCCAGTCCTCCACGTCCACTCATGGAATGAACATGTGTGGCTCAGGGGTGATCTCAGTCCCCCACGACCTCCTCTGGAGGGTCGCGGGTGGTCTTGGGATGCCCTCAGACCTCCACGTTTTTCCCTGACCTAGCGGTGGAACGTCTTCGGGGTGCTCTCTGGCTCCAAGACCCTCTCGGGTTTTGTTCTCCTGGACTTCCAGGAGGTCCTGATGGACCTCCTGAGAGGACTTGGTGGACAAACCAAGAGATCCTTTCCGGGACCTCCTGGGAGGTCCAGACGGACTTCCCTAGAGACCCAGGAGGACCTCTTGGGAGCCCTAGAGTTGGGTCGTTACAAAGTTCACCTGATCTTGTAGTTTCTTGCCACATGCTCTTGTAATTGGTTCAGTCGGCAGCTCGATGTGTATATCTTGAGCATTAGATGGAGGAGAAGAATGTGTTGTAGGGATGCCCTCATCATCCTCCACCTCTTGAAAATGTGTTGTCCTCGACGCTAGATTAAAAGCACCACAGACTGGCGATAAATTAGCAACGTTGAATGTCGAGCTCACATGATAGTCATCTCCCGGAAGCTCAATTTTGTATGCATTATTGTTAATCCACTCAAGCACTTTGAAAGGTCCATCTCCTCGTGGCAGCAATTTCAATTTGCGTCGATCCGGAAAGTGTGGACGGGTTGGCAGCGTCACTCCCGGAATCAAATTAATTTGATGCTCTATCCCGCGAATTGGTGGCAAATTCCTGCAAAACATGAGAGACACCACTAGGAAGAGACTTTAAGTCGTCAGACGAAAGCAATGTATCTTTGTACAAAAGTACAAAGTGCACCAAATTAGGATACTCACAAAAAGCACTCATCTCTGATTTGGTGGCTAACATTACTAAACATTTCTCTCCCTCACTTTTCTTTTTACCGCTCAATTTTGGCTTGTGGCTCTCACTCACCGAAGGTGGAATATCTCTATTAGGTGTACTCTCAATTTTCACCTCAACTTTCTTCTATCAGCATTGACTGTTTCTGGCAGTGTAAGCGGATACAAAATCACATCTGTGTCGCTCCACTTAAATTTGTAGCAGTTTGTATGCCCATCATGATAAACATGGCAATCAAGTTGTCATGGGCGCCCCAACAGCAAGTGATAAACTGACATGGGCACCACACCGCAAACAATGGTATCCTCATACTTGCCAATCTTGAAGTACACCGTCACCATATGACTGACTTTCACCTCGCCCACATCGCTCAATCACTGCACATGATAAGGATGAGGATGCGGTAAATATTTTAAGCCTAATTTTGTGTACATCTCCTTGCTAGCCAAATTATAACAACTTCCTCCATCAATTATTACTTTGCACACTTTACCGCCAACTGTCGCTCATGACTGAAACAAATTGCACCGTTGTGCGGTAGACTGGCTTTGTGACACGCTAAGTACACGAGGTGTGCACACTAGCATATGCTCGTCATCTGACGACCCCGGCCTACAGTCCAATCGCTCATCCTCTGTGGAATCCTCTGCAAAATCAGCAAACGAAGTAGTATCGTCCTCATCACTAGCTAAAATATACCCATTATCAGTAAGTATCATAACTTTATTATTTGGGCAATCTTTCTGAACATGACCAACTCCCTTGCACTTGTAGCATGTCATATCACGTGAACGGCCTGTAGAACCCATCGAGGATGCCGCGCTAGCAGTGGGCACTGGTGGTCGGCGCGCCGATGGCAGCGTACTATCTGTCTTCCTCTGTGCTGAATTGTGCATCATTGAATTGCCCCTGGATGGAGTGGCATTGCCTGGTTGTCCCATGCTGTATGATGGTGTCGTGCTCGCTGAATAATGTTGTCGTGCAGCATACTTAGTATCTTCAATTACCTGATTCTCAGCCTCACGTGCCTGATGCATCAATTCGACCATTGTTGTATGGATGATGATTAACGATCATAATTCGTCCCAGCAAGAAAGCGAGCCATTGCTTGCTCCTCATTCTTATGCACATCAGCATGTATGGTAATCTGCTCTGTCTCTTTATAATACTTATCAACTGATTTCAAACCCGATCGCAACCCAATCAGCTTCTCATGCAGCGAGCGCTTGTAATGTGTAGGTACAAAGCGCACACGTATCTGTTGCTTCAGCTCGTCCCATGTAACAACACGTGGTGCGTGTCGCTCCATACACTGTTGCACACAATGCTCCCACCACGTAGCAGTATATCCATCCAAAGTAGGAACGGCAAGATCCAACTTGCGCTGATCAAAATAGCGGTTCATGCGAAACAGCTTATCAACTTTTAGCTCCTATGCAAGATAAACCTCCACCTTTGTAGTACTCTCAAAGGACGGCATCGTGAACTTGGGCTTTGCAACCAGATCATCGGCGTCCTCATCGCGCCGACGATTGTGCACATACTGATTATATTGACGGCGTGCTAAGTGGTCGACGACCACAGACTCGGCGCCGTCGTCGTCGTCGTGGCGGTTGCCATGGCCTCCTCTATAGGCACCATAGTAGGCACCCCCATAGGCGTCGTTGTACGCGCCTCCATATGCGCCATCGTGGGTGCCATCATTGGCGCCTGGGTGGGCGCCGCCTCCTCCAGCGTTGTTGCCACTGCCGCGCCCTTGTGTAAGGGACGCGTCATGACCTCGACAATAGCACGACACTGTTGCGCCGCCTCGAGCTATCGTTGGTGTGGTTCATCCTCGCGCTGTCGTCTAGCAGCAGCATTCACATCCGTCTCGTCGCGCGGTTCATACGGGAGGTGTACACTCCCCGCATCGCCACGCGTACCCAGCTGCATCGAAGCGGTGAGCTTGGCAATAGTGTCCAGCAGCATCTTGTTGTTGTCGTCGACGGTCACGGACAGCTTCTGGAAATATGTCCCTAGGCCGTTCAAGTTGTTTTGGACATGCCAAGGTCATCGCGCACCTGGTCGACCTTAGCCAAGAACTCATTCCGGAGCGTGGCACGAAGTGTAAGTAGTGCATCTTGGTGACCGGATCAGTAAAGTTGCCGTCAAGATCCTTGTCCTACTCACTTCCTGGCATGGTTACGGTAGCAAAAAAAATACCAAGTGAAAATATATATAGAAAATAAGTGGAAATCTCTCAACTATTGTTCTAAAACAAAGCAAGTTGTATCGTTCTTAAGTAAATTAAGAGTGGTAAAAACTTACGCTCGTAGTAACGAACGACCAACCAAGATTGTACGAGCGAATATCAAGAACAGCAGCCAATACTTGACACGGATGTTTTAGGTGGAGCTAGGTGAGGAAAACAACCTGACTCAGTCAGAATTTAATGATTGTCGAGCTAGGTAGCAGTCCAAACGAGACTCACAATGCCTAATTGCTAATAGATAAATACAAGTGATGACTGGACAGCAACACACAACGATAATAGCACTATTGCAAACAAAGGAATGAGCGATAAAATAGAATCATTCCTATTCTGTTACAAACCGATCACGTGGGATTCAGTCAAGTGCAAGGTGTGCTGGCGCTGGCCATCTCCAAGTCATGTACATGAACGTGGCTTAATGCATGGCATGCTGGCCAGCTCCAAGCCACGTACGTGAAGCTTCATGGTTTCCTTTTGGTGTTGGTCAAAACATGATAAAGTGGATGTTTTCCTTTTTGGCGAGAGCAGGTTTCAGTTGGATGCTTCCTTTTGATAATCTCAACGCGTAGACTCGAGGCAGCACCGAGCCTGTCTCCCACCTTCTTGTACTCATGCTGGAATCACTAATAGGCACAGTGGCACTGACTCCTGTACCACCTGCAACAGCTCGTCTTCTCCTTTCTCAAACTTGAGAACAAGTAAAGTATAAGTGTTGGGTAGTATAAAATTCTCGTTGAAATTAATGACATGTTCATTAAGGAGCAAGTTCACCTGATCTTGTAGTTTCTTGGCACGTGCTCTTGTAATTGGTCCGGTCGGCAGCTCGATGCGTATATCTTGAGCATTAAGTGGAGGAGAAGAAGGTGTCGTAGGGATACCCTCATCAAGCAGCCTCCACAACATGCCGCCGCCACCTCCGCCACTCGAGCCCACCCACTCTATTGCGCCTCCCTCGGCCTCGGCTCCACCTTCGCTCTTCTCTGTTGTCGCTGCCCCCGACTGCCCGCCTCCACCTACACCGCTCCAGCCATTGCCGCCCTGAGCTCTCAGCCGCCCTTGCCCTCCCCCTCGAGCCGTACCGCCGTTGGATTTGCCTCATTTCCTCCTCAGACAGTCGGATCCGGCACTCTCCTCGTCGGATCTAGCATTCTCTCCATCAGATTTGACCCCGTCACCGAATGCAACTTCTCACCTCCGTCGTGCCGATCCTCCTCTCAAACCACTCCACTCCAACGCCCCGCTACGCCACCCGGGCCACCACCAAGCCGCCACCTGGGCTGATATCATGCCCTCGCCGCCTCCAGTTGCTCCACTGCTCCTATCGTCGTCGTCGTTCCAGCCACCTCGACCTCGACCAGATTCGTCGTCGACCTCCTCCTGGCCGAATCCAGATCGTCACCAACCTCTCCATGCCTGTGAAGTTTCCTATGGCCGCCCCCGGGAGTGGAGATCGCTCTTCCCAGGGGCAGCAACAGCGGACGATCGACAATGGCTACTAGATTTCAATCATAATGCTCTGCTCCAAGGTGTGTTCAGGAATTAGGGTTTGGCTCTGATACCATATAGAATTTTGGGAATAATTGTGTATCTCTTGGGACTCCACACCCTTTATTTATAATGCCAACGTTTACAATCCGACTGTAACACAACTCTCGACTCACACATGACTTAGACTCTTATTAAACTCTAATACTAATTCTCCAACATCTAGCATCCCAATTTGGTAACCGCTAGTCATGATGCTTCTAGTATAGCATAGACAAAAGAATTTGTACATTATTGCCCCAAAAAAAAATTCACTAGAAGCAGATAGTACGATAGATCAACAGAAAGTGTCGATTGCCAGCACTCCGATGAGCAATATAGCAAATCTTGCATGTACACATGACCAAATTAATTACCAACGTTTTCATTTAAAAGATAAAATAGCATCTTTTGTTCAAACTGGTTAGAGCGTTGAACAGACAGCTATCAGATGATTTGCCACACACATAATCAACATATTATTTGGAATTAACTAGAGGAAGATGTGCATGCATACATTTAGGAAAAGAGAAACTAATAGGGAAGAATAGGAGCATACAACTACATGATGCATACATGATAGAGAGTGATTATGTTTCTAAGAACCCCAGTATCTTATTATGCTCAACGATTTTCTTCCATCAAAGCTCATAATTTCCGCAAGTTGTACGTTCCTTCAAGTTTCTATTATTATTTTCAATGTTTATGACGTCTTAAAAAAACTAAATAGCACGCAAGATACGAAAATATTTTTAAGCATCTAAGTTATATTATTTGATATTATAAACTTTGAAACAAATTCAGCCACACAATCGTGTGGCCACCCTGCTAGTTTGCTCATATGATTATGTCACAAATTAAACTTTGAACCTAGTTAGGTAAGTCTAAATACCTAGTGACATATTTGATATATTTCCATGCGAGTAATCCAAGAAGCGTAAATATAACTCTCTTTCAAAATCATTTAGTGTATAAGATCCGATTGCTGAAAATAGCATCACCTGCGAGGCTAATTCTTCACCTGCATAAGAAATTGGCAACTCCAACTACAGACTACAGTACTACAGCAATAAAACAGACGATGGATTATAGGTGGAAATCGCAGCAACGGACCGGGATCATCAGGGCGAGTCCAGCAACCAAGCACGACGCGAATCCGTAGACCCGCTGAACCAGGCAAAACAAGGGGAATAAATCAGATCGACCCAAACCAAGAAACGACTCCTGCATTACAGGGTTCTTTGGCTCTTGTGTTTGACTTGGAGAGGGGAGAGAGAGCAGAGGCCCTCGGTGTCGCCCAAGATGGCGTCTTCCGGCCGCTCGTCGCCGTCGCCACCGGCGAGTGAGCGGTGGAGTCAGGTGAGGGCGTCGATTGCGGAATGGCTTGGATCGAAGTCGAACCAGAAGACTGGAGAGAGGCAAAACAAGAATGTCGCGATGGCTTCGACATCGTATGGAAACGAACCCAATTATCCAGGCCTGCCTAGACCTGAGCAAATTTAACCCAACCTGGACAAAGCTTGGTTTAGGGCCGGGTGAGCTCAGCAAATCAGGACTGTTAGGACGTCAGTCAGGCTGGAGCTCCTTGGCTCAAAAGGGACCGGGCCGGATCAGCGGATCAGGCCCGTTAGCTCAACAGGGACGGACTCGGCGAGCTGATGAGTCCTGATTTGCTTAGGTTTGGGTACTGGCCTACCGGGTGGACTATCTCAGTTTGTAACAATTCAACCCTAGTCAACTCAACCACACTCCTAGTAGAGTAGTGGCGGATCCAATATTAAAATTTAGGTTTTAGGTTTGGCAGAGTAGACGGTGGATCAATAGTAATATCCTAAGTTGTCCCGATACGCGATACATGTACGACAATACAAATATGTCGATGTGGCGATACGAATTCGTCGATACGGTGAGACGATGTTTCTTAAATATAAGGATATGTTGATTCAGCGAGTATATATATATATATTTATTTATTTAAAAATAGACGGACCAACTACGTTACGAGCACTTAAGCATCAAACTAGAATAACCAAAACTACAATATCCTCCTTTATCTAAACAAGAGATAAATTTGCCACAATCAAACTAGCTTAACCAAAAACAATATAGGGTATGACCGGCAATCAGCAAGCAACTTGAATTTGTATAGGGCTAGAGCAATAGCGCACTCTCCCTGTAAAGAAATGGTCCTTAATTGGGTTAACTAAAACTCTGAGAATCACGGTCATCAGTTCAATTAACATCAACAAGCATCAGCATAGAAGAATCGACTACTAAACTAACCATGAGAAGAAAGCTTGCACCTTGCGCAACGTTGCCCCAGTCTCACTGCCACTCTCGCGTGTCGCCGCCTGCAACGTGATGCACGTGCGCCGCCTTAGACTTCCCTCGTTTAAGTCGCTTCTCTAGGATTATAGAGGAGAGTCATTGCTACACTGTGCTCTATGCTCACTTCTCAAGCAGTGGGCATGGGCTAGTGGGCTGGGCCTTCTCAATCCTCACGCACATGCCAAGCAACCAAGATGCTCGCGCTCTAGACCCAACAGCCACTGCGTGTCCTGGCTTCTTCCTCCTTGAGACCGAGGCACCAAGCAACCTTTCATAGACCAAGGCCATGGTGGGCGGGAGATAAGAGGGAGGTATCGGCATCGCGGGCTACCTCGGGCGACCACCTATGCTTGCCCGATTGCTGGGTCCACCCTTAGTTTAGAGCAACATTAGACTATGGTGTAGAAGTGTGGATGCAATTGGACTCATGCAACCTAGCATCAACTCAAAGATGTATAGGTTTACCATGAACCAACTCTCATGGTGTCTTTAGGGTTACTCCGAAGTATGGTTCTCTTTGTATATTTGGACTACCTTGGATGAAGTTTATCCATTCCATTACCTCCTACCAATTATATATTGGATGAGAAAATCTTTTTTAGAGTCTCCTCTATGGAAACATGATCCTAGAAAAGAATGTTCAGTGTGGACTATTGTCCGAAGAGTTAGGGGCAAATTTAACTATTTTCCTCCAAACTTATATGATTTCATTCACACATTTTTGCCATTGGTCGCAAAGTTATGAATCCTAGAACAATGAATATCAAAGTTGAACTTTTTAGGGCGATGCCAAAGTGGAACTTATCCTTGCAGGTTATACTAGAAAAAAAAACAAGTTAAATACATGAAAAATAAACCTAGCGCTCAAACCGACAACTCTCCAAGCGGACCACCGACCACCCCATAAAGGCACAAAGACTCAGGATTACTAAACAC
Source organism: Phyllostachys edulis (assembly GCA_036346405.1). Lineage (NCBI taxonomy): Eukaryota > Viridiplantae > Streptophyta > Magnoliopsida > Poales > Poaceae > Phyllostachys > Phyllostachys edulis. Next base: position 110,315,773 of record CM070546.1, read on the forward strand.
AACCCCTCTGTTGTATGCACAAGAAACAACCTGGTTACAACAGAAAAACCAAGTTATTCTAAAAAAACACGCAAAAATAAAAGCTAACGCTCAAACTGACAACTCTGAAAGTACACTCACCCACATAGACGCAATACTCGAAATTATATAAGGAAGAAGTCCATATGACCCCTTGAAGTATTAATGTGCGGCCACTTAATTCCCTAACCTAAAAAAATTGGACATTTAACCCCCCTTAAGTTGCAAAACCAGTGCACTTAACCCCACATGGATGTTTTTCTCAGTGGTTTTGCTTACATAGCTCTCAGTTAATCCGGTTTCGCCACATGGGTTGTTGTGTCAACAAGGTGAGGTAACAGGAGCCAAACGGCAGTCGGCTCGAGCCCATCTGGCCATCTGGCCTGCATGAACCCAACAAAAAATCATCACAAATCCAGCATTGGCCAACTGGCAGAGTGTCTTCAACAAAACTCCCCAAAAAACCTTCGTGAGTGAAGCGTCGCACCCCAAACACCACGCAGCTCCAGTCTCTAGTCTCACGACATGTTCCTCGTCCTACTGAATCTCACCACCACCACCGCCCAATGCCTCCCTCATCGTGGCTCGCCATCGTCGATCTTTGCCATCTCGTTGTGGCCGTCACCGTGGTTGACCCACCTCAGACTGCCTTGGACTGAGACACCACGACAAGGAGAATCGCATTGAACCCCTCTTATTTACGTGCCATCCAATTTCCCCGAAGCTCCGTCACTCCTCGTCGGCACCAAACTTTTCCTCCCGCTGCCACCACAGTTGTCCTCACCTCAATTCGACCACCACATACCTCTTTAGTGCCAAGTAACACCACCACCCGATTTGCCTCGGCTAGGGAACGTCCTTGCGCACGTCGTCCCTGCCTTTTCACCATTGTAGCTTGCTGTCACCATGCGCCCCAAGCTGCCCCTATTTTGGCCACTACTACACCCTGCTGCGACGCTTCTTTGAACCCAGCAATTGCGCAATGTCATCACCCTGACCCGTGGAGCTACCTGCGCCACCACCCACTGGATCCTCTACCTCCCTGTCGCTCACATCCTCTCGCCCCTCCCTCTTCTTCCCGGAGACTCCCTCCTTCGAGGACGCGCTCGCCACCGTCTATGACGACTCCGTCAACACCTGGGCCTCCGACACCATCCAGGACGCCATACAACGCCGCTTCGTCGCCCTGCCTGAGAGGGTGGCAGAGAACCTCCACATGGCTTGCACATCGTCCCGACGCCTGTGGCGAAGGTGCTCAAGGAGGAGCCCTGCCTTATCGCGCGCACCATTGAGGGGTTCTATGATCGGTGAGCTTCCCTCCAATTCCTTCCTCCTGGAGCACCCCTAGCCTCCCTCGTCCTCCCCCAACCTCTAATTTAAGCTCCTTTCACCTCCAGGGCGCCGCCGAGCTTGCCTTGCCGCCTCGGGTCTCCGTCGTTGGGCTGCCTTGAAGCCCATCTGCCTCCACCATCTACCATGGTGTGTTCCACTCACCCTACTGATGCTTGTGCTCCCCTTGTTCTTAGCCCCCTTTTGTCCCAAGTGGCATCGCCCCTTGGCTTCCCAGAGCCGACTGCCATATGACGTAGTTAGCACGCGACCGACCATCTCAAGCCAGGTCGTGGCCACCTAGCTACTCACCTCGCTGTCCTCGTTCCATTTTGCTCATGCCCGACCCTCGTCGTCGCTTCTTCCCGAACCGACGTGGGAAGCAAAGGAGAGCAGGGGAGCGAGAGAATGATTGAGGAAGAAGGGTAACCCCATAGTGTTAAAAAAAAATTCTTACTTTGATTTGTCGAGTCATAACCACGTCGCAGCTCTTGTGGTAAAACCGTCTCCAAAACTACCTAAGGGGGTTAAGTACACTGATTTTACAACGTTAGAGAGTTAAAGGTCCCGTTCTTTAGGTCAGGGGTTAAGTGGCTACACAACAATACTTCAGAGGTCATAAAGACTTCTTCCATTATACTGTTTTTGTACATTTGCATGTGTAGCCATGCCTTTGACGATAATGATATCTTATGAGCCCTTGTCTGTGTAGACTGAAATATTGTTCTTCCATCAAGTAGAATGTTGCAGTATTTTTATGTTCCATTTTTGTGTGATTCCTCGTTAAAAGTACATGTTGCATTGGCAGGTACACTTGTCGCGGCTACATCGAGACAAGCTTGGACTGAACACAGTCCCTCCGCTATATGCAAGAGAAACAACCCCCCAAAATTCCAGAAACCACGAGAGTTTATACCGGAAACAAGAAGAGAAGTAAGGCCGGTTCGTAGGATTTCATCTATAGAGGTGCAAATTTTATTTGCGATTACAAAGAAGACACATATACACATACTTCACCTCACACACCTGAGTTCGTCTCATATCACATAACTAGAAAGACGAGGACGAGAATAAATCCGCGACCTTAAAAAATATCTATTGAAAGCGCACTCGTGTGTGTATAAAGGTGCGAACTTAAATGGCATATTTCAACATAAAAGTTTAAATGACATAGTAGAGGTTCAAGTGGAACAAATTACATGTTACTAGTACAACCGACATCACAAAAAATTGCTTGTGTTGGTGGCTGCTGACTATTGATTGCTGAGAATAACCTAATGTAATTCATTGCATAATTTGTGTATTATACTAGGCATACATATTGTATAAAGAGTCTGCATGCAAAAATTTTGGGGGTGCAACTGCACCCCCATGCTCTAGTGTGGCTCCGCCACTACCTGTTTGGTTTACGACCCACGTAATTATATCAAAATTTTGGTAATGCCAAAACTAGGGGAAAATAGTGTTTGGATCGTAGTCATACCAATTCACAAGCAATGCCAAAATTGATGTGTTTGGATTGCAGCCATATTAAAATTTGCTAAAATTGTGATTGTAACACGTGGGTCACGTATGACATATATTTTTTTGCCCCAAAATATATCAACATGTGTTTTGTTTTGTTAATAAAATGACAAGGAACACAACAGTTCAAACGGATCACAAATCGGATACTCAGTTTAGGAAATATGATCATTTGAAACTGATTAATTCATCTAACCATGCAATTAATGCACTTGCCTCATTCTATCACCATCTAAAAAGCTGTGCAGAGTGCATGCATTGCTTAGAACCAAATCCGTGGGCGTGTTTGGGCATGGGTGAAAGCCCATAAAACATGAAAAAAAAAATCAGGTGTGCTAAATTTTTTGAGAGCGACGCCAAAAATTAGGGAAGAACCAAATGCTAGTCAAATTACCTCATACTACAAAAATTTAGAAGGGTATGGCACGTTAGGATTGTGAACCAAACATACCCTAAACTCCCACGGGACGAATGTGGCAGTTCCGACAAAATTACCGAGCTACCCCAAATCGCTCTCGCAGTCAGTAACCGCCAACCACGCCCAGTCCCTGGAACTGCACGGTGGGTATTTTGGTCACTTCACACGACCAACCCGACGGCGTCGCAAAAAACAAAATTTTCGGGAGAGAAAATTAAATCCCCACGAAAATACGCGATCGCGTCTCCTCCCCCTCCTCCAGTTCCCAATCCCTTGTTCTTCTACCCGGCTACTACACGTATTCCACCCCAGTTGATTCGATTTCTTCCGAGATTCTTCCCCGCCTACTCCCGAATCCTAGTAGGCTTCGCTTCCTCCCACTTCCCGCGCCGCCGCCTAGAGCCCGCCCGATTCCGGTGGATTTCTGCGGCTTCCTGCGAAGTTTTGCATCTGTTTTTTTTCTTTTTTTGGAGGATTCTGGGCGGTTTCTTTGGCGAGGCGAGAAGTTTTGGTGGATTTGCCTTCGGCTCGCTCAGATTCCGGGGCGGTGGGGGTTCCAGGGTTCTGTTGAGGATTGGGGGGGAGGGGGGGGGCGAGGGGTTCGATTTCGTGGAGCAATTTGGGAGCAGAGGATTGGGATTGGTGCGGTTCCGGTGAGCCCTTGGCCGTGGGGTTGAGGTTTGGAGGCCGGGATGCCGAGGAGCTCGCGTCGCAGGTCCCGCACGCATGATGAGTACCGGGAGGAGCGGGAAAGGTCGGACTCCGACGAGGACTCGTGGCCGCGGGAGCAGGAGGAGAAGAAGGGGTCTGTTAGGACTTCCAAGGGCTCGGAGCAGCACGAGAAGCGGCTGTCCTCAGCATTGACGAAGCTTCCCGACGCCGGTGCCCCGTCTGGTTCGTCAGCGGAGGGGCAGAAGAAGAGGAAGGGCAAAGAGGAGCAGGAGGCTGTCGCTGGGGATGATAGGTGGAGTGGTGGTGGTGGTGAGGAAGACGATGGGGTCGATTATTACGACTCGAAGAAGTCGAGGAATTCAGATGGTGATGTGAAGGGAAAGTCCACAGGGAAGTTTGAGGAATCTGATAGGTCCAACGAGGTTGGCAGAAGAAAGTCAGAGAGAGGGGCATTATTGGAGGACGATAGTGCCGGTGAGCATCACAGAGTGAAGGAGGGGGTGAGGGAGCATGGGGTTGAGAAGTCGAAAGAAAGCAAGCAAGTGGTGGTGCTGAAGGAAGACAGTATCGAGCAGCAGTATAAGATGAAGGATACGAGTAGGGAGCATGGGACAGAAAAGGGGAATGAGAGCAGGCACGATGCGTCATCAAAAGTTATGTCAAGAAACAAAGAGGTGAAAACACAAGATTCTGAAGGGGATAGAGCGAGGAATAAGTGTAATGGAACTGACGGTAGGTATCTTTCAGCTTGCCTTTCATAGTAAAACTTGTCGGTGAACAGTAGATAGTCATGATGAAATATTTGCTATACTGAACAAAGCATCATGTGGAACATGAACACATGTCAGATTGCATAGTTCTGGTTGATGATATTGGTTGCAAAAGAAGTGGAAACTAGAAATGTTGAATTTAGTAAACTGGAGATTAGAAACTGGTATTATATGACATTATGACCATCTGAAGGGTTTTCGCTTGATTTTCTTTCCCTGTTTTTACTTATTGCAGAAAACATAACATCTAATTATGACATTGGAATTCATCTGGTCATATAGTCGTCATACCTGTCCCCTATCTTTCTTGACTAGTATTTATTTTGATACAGGAGGAACCACTAGCTTTAGTTTCGTGGAGGTCCAAATTTCATAGGGTTTTAATAGTGGCAGCAAATGTTCTTGTAAAGACCCTATTGTTTCTTTTAATACATTTTTACTGTACAGTAATATAGCCTTTTTTTTCATTGACAAGCTAGTTAGAGTTAGGATTAATATTTGTCATCGTGCTTTCTATTGTAAAAATGTAGTTTGCATGATATTTTGCGAAATAATCATGGCTCTGTTTCTCTTGTCATCCTCCCTAACGGTATGTAATATACCAATATTTTATTTAAAAAAAATATGTTGGTGCCCATGAGTCATCCACCTTGCATGGGGATACTGAATGCATAGAAGGATCTCAAACAGCTCATTTACTTGTGCTGAAGTTTGCACTGAGTAAGTGTTAACTAAACCATAAGGACTACTACTGGCAAGCATCCACATGTTGTATGGGTTCGCATGTCATTGTTGGTGCATAGTTGTGGAAATTGATGGCACAAAGACCCATGCACATCCAAAGGCAACACAAATCTCGTATGCTTTTGTACTGTGTAGGGCTAGAGAGGGTGGCACTGTTACGGGTATGGGCACACATGTATGAGTTTTAGAGTTGTCATGTTGTTTTTGGCGGCATATCATTTTCTTAGATGTTCTTAGAAAATCAGATTTTATGTGAATTATGATAAGTGTTTTCTCTTTAATTTACCAAGTAGAAATTTTATTCTCGTCAGAAAGGCCTAGTCCTTAAGAGTCATGTGTCCTTAAATTTATAACCGAGTAGCACTGTTGTTTTTTTAGCTGTCGTTAGCTCACCATATAATGAAATGTTTCTGTATCGAAGAGACGTTTCATAGATAACTGGATATGTTCAACATAAGCATTATGGGGGGAAAAATATAGAAGTGCACTCGTTCATTAGACTCTTCCACGCCAGTATTTGGAAACTTCAATGGGCATAAAGTTGACATGATTTAATGGGCCATACATAAGTCCATAGTGCCAGGTTCTTGTTCATAGTGCATAGAAGTGTGTGGAACATACAAGACCGCAAAGAAGTGCACATGCTTTGGAAAATTTTGATGGACATCAGTGTTCGCCAAGGCGCTAGACGCGAGTCGGGCGGTGGACCAGTGCCTAATCGCTGATTAGGTGGGGCTAGGTGGACTAGGCGGGAGGTGGCCCGCCTTTTAGAGCACTGATGGACATATAGAAGTGCATAGTGTGCAGGTGCAGGTATGTGTTGTGTTGTGTGTGCCAGCAGTCAATGAAGCATTTAACACTTCTTACACTTGATGGGAGTGTGGTAATGCCATTGGCCCATTTGCACCTATCTTGATGGATAAAATTAATGGACGTGCTGGGAGGGGTGGGGGTTGTTGGAGCCCCTGGACATCAAATCCTCATTCGTTTCCAATTCTTGAATTTCCGAATCTGAACAATGTTCCATTTGTGTGTGTATTATACATGAACCATTTATATATGTTGTCAGGATGAATTTAATGTGAAATAGGTTATGCATGCATTGTTCATATAGAGCACTAGGATGGATGTGATTTGAAATGGTTTATGCTGTCTAATCTGTTAGCTATACAGTGTTCTCAATTTTCATAGCAAGCTCTGATTATCGTAGCATCACAACAATTCTTGAGCCTTGTCCATCTCTTCATTGTTCTATCGGTTTATGTTCTATTGTTAGCACCTTCTCATTAGGACACTGCCTACCTGCTGACGATTGACTTATGTAAAACAGTGGTGTACTTTTGTTGTCTGCCTACCAGTCCATCTGTATCAGCACTAAATAATATACTTGCATAAGCGTATGGTTCTCTTATGTTTATTTGTGCTGTTCTGCATTTTTTCTCCTAGAACTCCCACTGCACTTATATTCATTTCAGTATTGAATGAGAGGAGCAGATAGCATTGTAAATGTTCTAATCCGATTCATTCAGTCTTCTCCTTATTTTTAATCTCATATGCCATGGTTGAATTAGCCCACAAAATCCAAACTAGTGGTATTTCATGGTCACCGTCTTAGGATTGTAAAAAAAATCGCATTAATCAAAGAAAGAATATTGGTGTGGGTTCATTGTGAGTTGAGACCTTATGTTCATGTTGTATATGTCTGAATCTTTACTTTTAATAACTTCTATTAATATCATATTGTTTTCATTGTCTATTAGCAGATCGTCAATTTCAAGATGAGTTGCATGATGGTGAGTTAGAGAAGAATGCGAGGCACAGGAAATCGAAGGATCAGTCTGATGGAAAAGATGAATCACAAAGAGGCAGCAAGGACAGGCAAACCATGTCTAGGGATGTTCATATCAAAATTGATGGATGTTATGAGCAACAACATAGAGATGTAAAATTCAAAGATGAAATGTCTAGAGGTGTGGAAAAACGTAGAGAAGGAAAATATAAGGATGAAAGGTCCAAAGCTGAGGACAGATACAAAGATAATAAATATAAAGATGATAGGCATAAAGAAGAGGAAAGGTCTAGAAATGAAGATAGACATAGGGATGGAAGATACAAAGAGGAAAGGTCGAAAGAGGACAGGCATAAGGATGAAAGATACAAAGAGAAGTCTAGAGATGTAGAGAAGCCTAGGAATGAAAGATCTGATGACAGCTCAAGAGAGAAACACCGAGATGATATTTATAGAAACCATAGGCATCAAGATGGTAGATCATGGGATGCACGATCCTCAAAGGATAACACTAGAGACAGGTCTTTGGAAAAGCACCACAAAGAGGAACATAATTACTCAGAGAGCAGGCACAAAAAAAATAGACTACATGACAGTGAGGGTGACACATCTGCTGCTGATCATAGAAGCGCTAAATATAGAGATGATAACAAAGGGAAGAAAAGGTCCTATGAAGAAAGTGTTGATGTTGGTCATCTGGAACCCCGAAATGCAAAAGAACATCATGGAGATGCTACTAAACGCAGGTCAGGAGTTGGTTCATTTTTATCTAGTGCAGACCGTAGACGGGAATTTTTCATACAAGAGAAGGTTGATTCTCGGAGGAGGGATAATGAGAAGAAGAGCCCCACTAAATCTAGCACATATCCTGTCAGGGAGCAAAACAGGTAATTATCTTCCATTTTTTACCACATTCTTCTCTTCATACAATATTACATTGCACTTAAACTGGTCCAAGTAGCATGAACCTGTTTTGATATCTGTCTTGTGCCTTTGGATTCTACTGTGTTTAAATGGATATGTTTTGTAATACTGCAAATACACAAGCATAGGAAGATTAATGCGAACAATACATGTAACAAATGAACTAAAAAGGAACTCAGATCTCTTCTGGCAAAGGATAAGAAGGCCACTACCTCATTATAAAGAAAGAAAGATTGTATGAAGATGATGTGTTAAGCTAATCTTGTGTGAGTTGATGGATAGAGCTACTTTGTCTTATTGGTGATGGGAAAAAATTTTGTAAGAAAAGTGGCTGGAAGAGATATTAGTATTACTTGTGTACAAGCTCAGTTTTTACTTTTTGACATGCATTTGCAGCCTCTTTTTAACAGAGTTAGGCATTGTTATCACTTATCACTGAAAACACGAAAGTACTAGTAATTGTATGCACTTCTCGTCATTTGTTCCTCTATGTAACTGTGCTACTGCAGTTCTAAGTTTTTTCTCTGTATTTTAAAAGTTTGTATTTTGGTCACACTATAAGACCAAGTTAGAAACAGCATGGATGTGACTATCTGGAATTTTAACCATATTATTATTTATTTCAGGCATTTCCCGAAACAAGAGGAATCCTCACCCAAGGAATATAGTGCTGCTTCTGGAAGACATAGAAGAACATCTGACTTTCAATCAGTTGAGGGTCAGAGTAAAACTGATGTGAACATGAATGAATCCTCTCTTGCCTCAAAAGATGGTAGAAGTTTGAGATCTGATGGTCGACCAATCCATTTTGCTGACAGATCGCCATCGGCAAGTGATCGGCAAGTTTTGAACCGAAGCAATCTGAGGCGTAGTCATGATACCGCTGATGACTTGCTGAAGAAAGGTAATGCTAGACACCATGATTTACCATTGAATCGTCAAGCTACCGAGAACTATCAAAGTGCATCACCAGGACACCTCCCTCCACCACCTGATAGATTTGAGATGGACATTCGAAGGTCCTTTGAACAGGATAACAGGAGCCACACTAGAGAACGGAGATCAAGCAGCCGCTCTAGAAGAAGTGGTACTGTTGATAATGCAAGAGGACATGGTAATACTTGGAATAATCCTTCTTCATGGCCTTCGCCAGTACCTAATGGTTTTGGTCCTTTCCAGCACGGGCCTCCACTCCCTGGTTTTCATCCAGCTATGCACCAATTTCCTCAATCTTTCTTTGGCATGCGGCCATCTATGGATATGAGCCATGCTGGGGTTCCTTATCCTTTGCATGAACATCCTGAAAGTTTTTCTCATAGTGCACAACCATTTCCATGGCACAATCCTGCTGAAGACCCATACCTCCCTCGATTGCCAGGTTGGGATGCAAACAGAAATGTCTTTGAAGAATACTCACACAGCTATGACAGACAAGAACTGGGCAGAAATAAAGATTTTGAATTCCAACAGCAGCCCGATGTGCCATTTTCAGCGCATGGTACTTCTGACAAGCCTTCATCAATGCAATTCTCAGGTCAAATCCGAAGTGAACAATCTAACGCAGAGAGTTCTGAGATCAAAATAGTTGCTGAGACCAATGCTGCAAAAACTGATGCACAGGCTCCAAAATATAAATCTGAGAGAAAGCCTGGGCCTTCTAATGTAAAAGTGGATAATTCTCTGTTTTGCTCTAACTACTTTAAGAGGCTTGACATTTCTACAAGCCTTGCTTCACCAGCGTTATACAAAAAATGTGTTACTATGGTGGGGACGTTGGACCCAGCTGGATCATGTAAACTGACCATGCTTCGGAGTTTGCAGGTATTTGGAATTATACATGTTTAATATACTGTAAAAAATGCTTTGTTTTTTTATTATTAAAAACTCAGTTACCTTTTACAGAATAATAAAGATGAGCATGCATGTCAAGCGAAAGGTTCAAAAGACATGGTAAAATCTATATTTTCTGGGAAGACAACCCCCATATTCGAGGTACATTTCTCCAAGATTAACCATGATTTTGGGAAGACAACTTCCAACTTCAAGCATTCATGACAGCATCCCCACCAGCACATGCACGGTGCTGTTCAATATCTGTTGCATTTGCAAATCATGTCATTTAAGTCTCTTGAGTAGGGCCTTTTTCTTCATGTGGTATGCTTCTGAGAAAAATATAATCTCCAAACCTGCCTAACATAGGTTATATGGCTTCTAAGCTAATGGCCACACAAAGCCACCTATGCAGGGAACCATGAACTTGTTTTTGGCAATATTTGGCTTATAAGCTTTGAAAGCTCCTATTGGGTATTGAGCAACTTCAACCTAGACCACCCTAGAACCTTCAAAGTCATAGCTGGCTTTTGGTTGGCATATTTGGCTTGAAATTATTGTTCTGTATCATTGCTCAATGCCATCATTATGCTGTTTTTTTTGCAGTAAAAAGATGTAAAATTTAATTATGGGTATATGGAAAACTACCTTGATTAGCCGAATGAAGATGTTATTAGTATTTCGTATCTTTCAAACAAAAAAAATGTTAATGGAATGATTGTATTGTTTGTGGGAATTGTTACATCAGAACCTTCTTAATATTGTACCTATTGCCACGACATGTTTCTGCACTTCAGTTATAGGCAAATATAGCCCTCGCTCATATAAGTAGATCAATCTTTGAATGCATTACTCCATGTTGGACCGGTGATGATTATTAAAGTGGTTTAATTTCTACAGAATGCCATGGCACTTTATAGATCGAGTACTGGATCTATGAAGTCCAAAATTCCTGCATCATCCGCACATCCAGAAAGTGAAGAGGTGATTAAGCAGGCTTCTGAGGACATGGTGGGGGAAGTCAATGTTACAGCCCCTGAAGATCAAGCATTGCCTCGTACTAATATGTGCAATGAAGTACACAATATCGACCAGCCTAACGATGGAGTGGATTTGAGCAAGTCTGGTGAATCTAGGTTGGCAAAAGATTGCAGCAACATAGAAGAAGACAAGGTAGGCTCAAATACTGGAGACAAAAGCCTCAGCATCAACCATGGTGAGGGGCGTACTTGTTATACTGAGGAGCAGCAAGCTCCGAGTAACTACGAAGGGGAGCTCCCTGGTGACGCCAAAGCTTTGCAACCTTCTTGTTGCAACGCGGAAGGCAGCCTTACCGACGTTGCGAAAGAGCAGTTTTCTGGTGTCATTTCTGACGCTGCTTTTGCCTCTAGTTCTCAGGCATGCGAAGATGTCATGCCAGGTTGTAGGGTTAATTTAATCCGGATACCTTGCTCTCCTGGGAGTACTTGAAAACAATTAATTACGTTTATTGGTCCAATAAGTATCCCATTTCCTTTGGCTGGTGCCCCTTGCATTTCCTTTTCCCTCTTTTCTCCCCCCTCATCTCTGTTTCTCTTGGAGAATGGCAGCATTCTCCGTGTGCCCCTCGTGTTATGCGATCAATAATAGAAGTGGTTTCTTCTTAATAGAATGACATTGGCGCGTCCTCCACTCTTTTTAATGGAATGGCGTGCAAATCTTTTGCGCACTCTTAAAAAAATAGAAGTTGTTTCCTCCGTCTCAAGATTTTCTTTTAGAATTTCCCAGCCTGGAACTAACAAGTAACAAGCTAGAACTTTTTTTATTAACTTTTTTTGAATTTTATTTTAAAGTTAACCCCGACGCACTTTATTTCCAATTCTGACCCTTTTGGTCACGTCACGATGATGACGTGACAAAACAACACTGTCACACACCAGAATAAATCCCCAAAATAGCACTTTTTATCATGCCACTGGTTGTAACGTGACCAAATAACACTGTCACGTCACTGACAAAAATTTGGTCAAAAATATGCTGACGTGACAGTGTTGTTTTGTCACGTCATGGGTGGTGACGTGACTAAAAAGGTCAGAATTGGAAATAAAGTACGTCGGGAGTTAACTTTAAAATAAAATTCAAAAAAAGGTTATGTCACGTCACTGGAAGTGGTGTGACAGTGTTATTTGGTCACGCCACAACTAGTGGCGTGACAAAAAGTGCTATTTTTAAGGTTTATTCTAACGCGTAGCAGTGTTGTTTTGTCACGCTACCACCCATAACGTGACCAAAGATGTCAGAATTAGAAATAAAATACGCTGGAGGCTACCTTTAAAATAAAATTTAAAAAAAACGGTTAATTAATAATAAAAAGTTCGTGCAAACATCAACATATTCTTATCATCAAATCCAAACGTCTCGCCGGTTGCTAGTGGGAGACCGGCCAGGAACTAGAAATACAGGTTATAATCTAGATTTTCGATTTTGAATTTAATAAAAACTGTACGTAAAATATGGCTATCAACATGGTTTGTTGTAGTGGTCAGGGAAGTCCGTGCAAACCTGAATACAAAGCTCTAGTTGTAGCGGTTAGGGGGTGTGCTTACAGTAACTATTGATTGCCTAAACAGAAGGCTCAATCCGTTTGCACGGGATCAAATGTTATTTCAGTGCTGCACTGCTCCGGGTTTATTTGTGATACAGGCAAGGGCGCATGGCAGCAAGTTCTTCATAGGCAACAACACAAACGCAGTAATGACACGGAACCGAGACCAGGTACTAGTAACTTGTTGCTCTGCATATCAAGAATTCTTACAGCAGATTGACCCAAACACAAAATGATCTCTCCTGAATCCTGATATATCTCAGATTTAGGGGCTATTTGGTTCAGCGCCAAAATAAATCATACCAAAATTTAATATTGCCGTAAAAATTTGTCTAGTGTTTGGTTTAATACCAAAATTTGGTTTTACCTATTCGTCGGCTGTGCTCGGGTGCCAAATTCGGCCGCTAAAAATTTGGTAAAATTTGGTTCGGCAACAGCCGTGCACAACGCCACATGTCAGATAGTGATTGGCATGGCTAAATACATTAATAGCTTGGTTAGATGGATTAATTATTTTCAAATGATTATATTTTCTAATCTAATTTATGATCCTTTTGAACAGTTATGTTCCTTTTTATTTTATCAACAAAATAAGACCCATGTTAACATATTTTAAAGCCAAAAATAAATAAATATCATACGAGACCCACATGTTATACTCATTTTTGGTATTACTGCAATCCAAACATATCAATTTCGGCATTACCGGTGAATTAATTGATATGGCTACAATCCAAACACAATTTTTTTTTTAGATTTTGGTATTACCAAAATTTCGATACCCTTAAAAAAATCTCTAATTTCCCTTTTCAAACTCAAGATACCACTCAACAAGGCAACAACACAGCTAATGAACAAGAACACGGAGAAGTAAAGTGAGAACATCTTAAGTATAGAGCGCATCCAACTCGATCCGGCCGGAGACCCTCGCCACGGCCTTAGCCGGGTCGACGCCGAGCTCCGCCGCCACGCGCCGCATGACCCCGAACTCCGCCGGCCTCGCGCCCGCCGGCCACGTCACCACCATGCTCGCCGCCTTCCCCCGCATCTCGCACTCGGTCATCACCGCCGCGCCGAGCCCGTCCACCACGCTCCCCGGCGGCGCCAGCGCCGCCACGCCCCTGGCCGCGCCCACCCCTCCCCGCCGCCGCGCCGCCCTGGTCTCCAGCTTCCCCTCCACCGGCTCGTCCGCGGCCAGCCTGCCCCTGTACGCCCCGCTCCGGACCGCGTCCAGGACCAGCACCTCCTCCGGCTGGAGCGCGGAGACGAGGCTCTTGGCGGCGGCGCGCGCGCGGTGGGCCGGGACGGCGCCGTGGACGGCGGCGAGGAGGGCGCCGGAGGGGTGGTGGAGGTAGACGCGGATGGGCGCGTGGGACTGATGCAGGGGGAGGTCGGGGAGGAGGAGGGAGGCGTGGAGCGGAGGCGGCGGGGAGGGGAGGAGGGCGAGGGAGGTGGGGGAGATGAGAACGACGAGGAAGCGCGGGGCGGGGCTAGGGTTGGGGGAGACGACGAGGATGGGGGTGGGCTGCGGTGGGGGAGCGGCGAAGTTGTCGAGGTCGTCGGGGGCGAAGCGAGACGGCGGCGGCGCGTCGGTGACGACGTCCTCCATGGGTGCGGTGCGGTGCGATCGGTATTCGGTAGCGGGGTTTGCGGCGGCGGTCGAGGGTTTCGGGGGGTGATCTGCTGCCTCTTGGTGGTAGCTGGTACGACTTAGGGTGCCTCTTGTGGTAGCTGGTACGACTTACTGTTTATACAATAAGTATTTATAGTAATTTTTCGTGTTATCTGTAGACAGTATTAAAAATAGCTTATACAATGAATTGTAGTGATATAGTCGGCTATAGTATTATAGATAACACACAATCTTTTAATGTTTTTCTTGGTTCTGGTGCTACAGTCGGCTACAGGATTGTAGACAACACATTTCTCTCTCTTTATTCTTTTTTATTCAGATCAGCTTAAATCCCACGTTGTAGATGCTATAGACAGCTGATGTAAACCCATTGTACATGACCTTAAGAGTTTAGGACTTAGGAGGTTTCTCTTTTCTTTCTTGGGCTTCAGGTAAAGACCGACAAAAGCCAAGGAATTCGACCGAAGGAATAGTTGGACAAGCGTTCAAGTTCAAACTGAAGAAAACGAACAACAGTTGGATAGAGAGCTAGATTTGGTATCAGGTGCAACATGACACTATATGGATAGGATGATGTTACAGAACGGTATCCTGTTGAATTACACACTCGATGGGATAGCTACGAGCGTCCGATTAGTTGCCGCCAAACAAACTCGAACATGTGTCTTCGAACCAAACGACACCTTGGTGAAGTATCCCCCGTGTGCGCCTCCGTATCAATTTAGTGACCACCCCGTTTGGATAGAGCTCTCCCAACAGTGGAAATGAAACTTCAAGTTTCAAAGCTGGCAAATTCAAGTTTCAAAGGATTTCAAGTTTCAAACATGAGTTTTAAAAGTTTAAAAAACTGAAACATCAAATTCCATATGTCGGTTTCAAGACTGAAACTTGAAGCTTGAAAAGTCAATTTCGATTAAGTTCAAATGTTAGTTTCAGCAAAGTTTCAATCTCAAGTTACAAAAAAGGAGGCAAATTTCAAGCAAGTTTCGCAAGGAAGTTTCAAAATAGCAGCAAGTTTCAACAAAGTTTTATGTAAGTTCCACAAAAAAAGGACAAGTTTCATGCAAGTTTCACTCAAGTTTCAGAAAAAGAGATAAGTTTCAACAAGTTTCGCAAGGAAGTTTCAAAACTTACAGCAAGTTCCAACACATTTTTGTGCAAGTTTCACAAATAAGACAAGTTTCATGAAATTTTGCAAAAACCATACATGTTTCAGAATAGCAGCAAGTTTCACACAAAAAAAGGACATGTTTCATGCAGGTTTCAGTCAAGTTTCGGGAAAAGAGACAAGTTTCGCAAGGGAGTTTTAAAAGCTACAGCAAGTCTCAACAAAGTTTTGAGCAAGTTTCAAGAGATTTCGCAAAAAGACCATACAAGTTTCAAAATAACAGCAAGTTCCAACAAAGTTGTGTGCAAGTTTGACAAATAAGATAAGTTTCAAGAGGTTTCGCAAAAATCATTTAAGTTTTTTTTTAAAATCAATTGGATTCCACATAGTTTCAACAAGCTTTATGTAACGTCCCGTTTGTCCTAGAGTTCTTGCTATATTTCAAAACTAAAAGGAACCATTTGGTTTACTTACTTGCTCAAACTTAACCTGGAATTTTGGAAATTTGGGAGCTTAATTTGAACTAACCAAACCTCAACTAAGTCATTTTGGTTTGTGTTCTTTGTCCTTTTGGGGTTCTCTGGTGCTCTCTGGTTTTAGTTCTCTTTTCTGTGTTCACCTTGTGTGCCCTTTGGTTTAGTTCATCCATCTGGACCTCCTTGTTCTCTTTGGATCACCCCTGGCATCTTCTCTTGGACCTCCCCTTTCCAAGACCTCCCTTGTGCTGGTCCTCCTCTTGTCCAGACCTCCTTTGTGGGTCTAGGACCTCCCCTCGTCCATTTGAACCTCATCTGCGTTCATTTGGACCTTCTCGTGTCCTTTAGGACCTCCCATTTGGAAATCTTAACCGTTTAGACCTTCTCTTTGTTAGATCTGACCGTTAAGACCTCCTATTTGGAGATCTTAACCGTTCAGACCTCCCATTTGTTAGATCTGACCGTTAGGACCTCCCCTTTGAAGATCTTAACCGTTCAGACCTCCCCTTTGTTACATCTGACCGTTAGGACCTCCCCTTTGGAGATCTTAACCGTTCAGACCTCCCCTTTGTGGATCTGGTCAGGATCTCCCCTTGAGAGATCCGACCGTCAGGACCTCCCCTTGAGAGATCCGACCATCAGGACCTCCCCTTGAGAGATCCGACCGTCAGGACCTCCCCTTTGTGGATCTGACCGTAAGGACATCCCTTTGCTTTTGGACCTCTTGTCATCAGGACCTCCCCGTTGTTGTGTCTTTTGGACCTCCTGTCCTCAGGACCTCCTTTTGAGGTCACGACCTCTGGTCTTTATGCAAGGACCTCCCTTGCGGGTCAGGACCTCTGGTCTTTTGCAAAGACCTCCCTTGCGGCTGAGACCAACCCTTTGGCTGATCTATTCTCTTGAGTTTGACTGGCCCCACTTGTCAGCCTTGCTCACTTTTCCCAATTCTTTCGCCTCAAAACTCTGTGCGCATTTAATGGTTGTTGTATCACATTAAATGCAGTCACATCTGAGGTACTTTGTTTTATTTTTTTATGGTATACACTGTCCTAATATTGTCCTGTCTACCACCGATCTTTGACACGTTTGCTCAAGCCCCTCCTTGTTTCTCCACTAGCTCCGGCTATAAGTAGTCTGGGCATGCCTCCCTTTGTCACCTTTTTGCTCATTTCTAACTTCCTTGCTCTCGCCCAGTTTTCTCCATGCCCAAGACCTCCCCAAGGAGCTCTCCCAGGCTGTGCTGTGCATCTTGTTTTCTGGTTTTGGCTGAGTTTGTTCAAGCTCTTTTTAGTCTTCTTTTAAGTTCTTTGCTTGGAACTGGTTTGCTTATTTGGTTCTTTGGCGAACGTGTAGATCCCGAGTTTGAAGAGGAGTTCTTGGACCCGGCAGTTTCAACCGAAGGCTTACCACTGCTCAACGAAGGCAGGTCGTAGACCTTTGATCATATTGAGCCTAGCTTTTCAAAATGTATTTTGATTTTCTTAATCATGCATGGCTATTTTTATAAGAAATGGTTCGGGCAGTAGATAATTTCCTACTTGACAATATGCCTCCTTGGATAATTGTATTTAACATGTTGACATGATCCTCTTGGACGCCTTAGAATGGATATTTTAGTTGGTATTGTTTGGTATTGCCAACATGGGACCGTATGTTTATGCTTAGCCTTGCTTTAGAATCGTGGGTCTTGAGAATCATGCTTCATCTTTAATAACTTGACTAATGGAACTGTGGTTGGTGCCACTTATGAGCAACTGTGGTGGGATGCCACAGTTGTGCTGTTTGTGGTGCGAGGCCACTTTGTTAAAATCTTGTGTGCCAAGACCAGGGAGGTCTTTGGCCAGGTGAACCCAAAATGTTTTCTTGCTCAGGCAAGTGATCGTGCAGTAAAGGGGGTGCTATGCGTACACTGGGATGTGGAAGTCTTGCCTGAGCAGCCATTAAGGACTTAACTTTGTGTTCTGTTGATCTGGGCCTTTCAGTGCAACCACAAGACCACTTTATGGGGGTGGTCTGGGCCAAATAATTAGCATTGAGCTAGCTTGGTTACATTGTGGTGGAAGCGTCTTGATTATTGGCGCAAGAGGGGCATGAACTGAGATGGAGGTTGCAGCCCAACCGGAAGCAAAATCTTAGCGGGCAGCTCTAAGCCAGATCAAAGCTTTGTAACGGCCCTGTCGCGCTCTCTAGACTGCTCACCTTCAGAAGTGAGCAAAGGGTTCCGACGGGAACCCGACCCGTTGGAGAGGTTGTGAATTGTGGGTAAAGTTGTACACCTCTGCATAGTATTAATCTATTTGAATAGCCAAGTCCTTGATCATGGACATGCCCGGTGAAAATGGTGCAAGGGGTAGACTTTGCAAAATTTGTGTTCTACGGCTGGCTTGGGATGTCTGTAAGTATTCTGGGTGGCTCCGAGTGCTTGTGATGTCCTCGGCGGGTCGTGGAGGTTTTGTGAACCCTAGGGCGGCCCAAGGAGCTCCTGAGTAGGTGCTCAGAGGAAATCTTGGAGCCCTAGGGAGGTCTTTGGGAACTCTGGAGTTGGTGCTCCAGAGAGGTCTTGGGATAGGTCCTGGTCGTGGGTGCGGCCAGAACTCCCCAAGTGGCTTTGGAAGTGAGTTGGTGCTCACTCCCTTCCTTTTCAAACAAATGTATTTATGTATTATCGTTTTAACTTGAGCTTTGCAATCTATACATGTTATTTACTGTCAAATATTGTTTTGAGCAACTAACCCTACAGCTCTCATTGTTAAGCCAATGCATGAATATTATTTGCATACTTGTTCCCTGCGATTTGTTGTGTACATTCAAAGTACTCATAGCTGTAAGCCCTGTGTTAAAGCAATGGTCAAAGATGAACAAGTGCAGGGATGCTCAAACCTCTTCAAGGAGGAGTTCTTTGATGACCCAGCCGTCTAGGACGTCCTCCACTCGACAGCCTATGGGCTTGCAGGGTGGCTTTGTGCGCTCTTTGGTGTTCCTCTGTAAAGTTCTCTTTTGTGTCGTTTTTGTAAGCCCAAGTTGGCAACCCCTATAAGCAACCTTGACCATAAGGTCTCTGCTTGATTTATGTTAATTTGTCTGCTTCATCTGTTGTTTGGCCTTGTGGTTGTGATTACTGTTGGAAATATACCCTAGAGACAATCATAGAGGTGATTATATTTCATTATGTTCATAATATTTGATAATATGTTATCTTGTTCCTTGAATGAATCATCAGTTATGAAGATTAACGAGTATGTGACTTGTTGGCGAAGCTCTTTTAACTTATGATGATGTCGTTCTAAAAGGTATCCCTGGTCGAAAGTCACTGGTCGGAACACTACAACCAGCACATGTATTGATTGATGACCATGTTTCACCAGTCATAGATATAGAGATATCGAATCGATAATGTGAACACATGTTAGAGAACATGGTGTTGGATAAGACCCACATTGAGACACTATTGAGATTGTTATGATTTTATGTGTCATTAGTTGGTCTCAAGCAATGATGATGTATAATCCTTAGACCTGAGATCAGCATGGTCTCCTACATGTGTAATAGCACTCTTAGGGGTTACTAAACGCTACTCGTAACTGGGTAGTTATAAAGGTAGCTTTGGGGTATGCTATAAAACATGCAGAGGGTTGTGACTGGTCGGATATGGGATTTGCCCCTCCTAACATAACAGGAGAGATATCCCTGGGCCCCTCAAAGTGGTCGGATAAAGAAAGTGCATGGCCATGCCACTAGTGGTCGAAGAGTTCAACCACATAAGGTTATCCGATACTCGATCGAGAAAGTATTGAACAGTCCATGGATGACACAACATCTCACCTGGAGTTCAACCAGATATCGTGAAGCAAAGGGAGAATACATGAGTAGGTCGTTAGTTCGACCGATTCTGACCGTCGTATGGAGATACGAGCTGGTCGTAGACTGGTCAAACGTAATCACAGAGTGGTCGAAACCAAGTCGTAAGAAGTTACGAGCTGGTCGTGACCAAATACAAACTGGTCGTATAGATATAGGACCTGGTCGTAAGTGATGAGGATATGGTCGTAGATCATATTGTATTAAGGTTCGTCCGATATAATTTGTGTGTATTCGGGAATCGTTATGTCCTACTAGGAACCGTTATGACTCGTGGTCGGAAAGGGTTTCCGAGTCACAACCGAACTACACATGAACCTAACGGGTCACACACTTAACGGGTTGGAACAAACCTGTACGGATACTATTCGTAAAGCGTGTTCGGATAGGATCCGTCACGGGCACTATATAAGGAGATGCATGAGGCTGTTGGGAAGAACAAGAGTTGACGTGAGTTGTTCTCCCGAAACCCTAGCCGCCATCTTCTTGAGAGCCTTGCCATGCGACTTGGTGCTAGCATACCGGCGTACAGTTGTTCCTTCCCTGGACGTGTGGATACTATA
The DNA here is from genome assembly GCA_036346405.1 of Phyllostachys edulis. Classification (NCBI taxonomy): domain Eukaryota; kingdom Viridiplantae; phylum Streptophyta; class Magnoliopsida; order Poales; family Poaceae; genus Phyllostachys; species Phyllostachys edulis. Next base: position 110,336,013 of record CM070546.1, read on the forward strand.
GAAGCGCTTCTACGTTGTTGCACTTGAGGACGATCCGCGATCTTCGCAAGGAACTGCAGAGGTGCTGGAGGAGACGATCGACTCGCGAGGATGCTGGGCGATCGACTACGACCAGTACATCGACGCGCTCTTTGTCGGACCAGCTGCTCCGATGCTTCTTCCATTTGCTCTGGCGTCTAGTGGTAACGATCTGTGATCATCTTCTTGCTTGGCTTCCTGGTTTACGCGGTAGAAATTTTGAATTGTTGCTATCGTAGCCTACCCGTATCCCTTCAATTACACCTATGTTGTTTGTGCGAGCTAGCTTGGAATCCTGGGACTAGCTCAGTGCACACAGTCCAGATCTCTAGGAGGTCTTCGAAGATCTCCTGGGAGGTCCTGGCGGACCTCCTCTTAGTGTACTTGGAGGACCTCCTAGAACCTTCGGGTGGTCCTATCGGACCTCCCTAAGAGGTCCTAGGAGGCGTTTCCCAGTGCATCCCGAGAGAGGAGCTCACACTTTAGATCTGAAATTCACCTTTTGAGCCAGTTTCAACGCAATTTCACACAAGTTTCACTGGGTTTCAACAAAATAATTTTAAAAAACATACAAGTTTCAAGGCCGCATTTCGGCTCAACGGTGGTTGTTTGTTGCTCGCCGCGCCGTGTGCGCACGCAATCGCGACCTTTGCCACCGCCGCATCCTTCAACTGGAGCTCCAGTGTCGACACGACGGAGCGTGCCGCTTACACGGCAACCGCACACACTCGGTGCTCACCACCGTTCTCACTCCATCGCTCATGGCAATCGCGCCCTCCATCACCCATGGTCACCCAATGCCACCTTGCTCATGCATCGATGCCATGAATGTTGTTCGATCTATGTCAAATCCACTGCAACCACCACGCTTGCTCAGGCTTGCCACTGCCGCTCACACAAGATGGAGTGGCTCAGCATCAGATCCACTGCCACCACCCCTTCTCAAACGCTGGCCTCGCGCTTGCTCGGGCTCGACATCGTGCTCTTACGCTAGCTTGGAGAGAGAGAGAGAGCTAGAGAGGTTTGGGGGATGGACTTGGATGGGGATTGGGGGTAGACCTGTTCAAATGCCAGGCCGGGCTGGGCTTGAAAAGCCCGGCCAGAAATCAGCAGGCCCGAGCCCAGCCTGGCCTGAAAACTAATTTTTCAGTTTAAAAGTATTATTCTAATCATTTTTTGGAATAAAAAACTAATATTTAATTCATTTCCAGCAATAAATAAATATTTTTTTTGTTTTTTAATTGGTTTTACCGGAATTTCGAGCAGTAGGGCTTTTATCGATCAAATTTCGCCCCAGGCTCGCCCAACAAAGATGTCGGGCTCGGGCTGGCCGTGGGCGGCCACCCATGAACAGGTCTAATTGGGGGGAGATGGTAAGAGAGAGAGAGGAGAGCATTGGGAATGGAGAGAGAGATAGGAAGAGGGGTGGAGTACTGGAGCGATCGATGCTTCAAGAGGAGTCTGGATTTGCAGTCACTCAGATTTGTTCGATGAGAGGCGATCCAACGGCAAAGTGGTACCCCGTCGGATGACGTTGGCACGGTATATCGTTCCCAGTTTTTCTCTAGGGTTAATTCCTTATTTGCGAGTGAAGTTAGCCGGGTCCCTAAAATGTCACTGCGAAATTGCTTTTCCTTTTATTGCCATCGTATCTCAAATTCTATCCCATTTTTGCCACTCCTGTTAGTCTCGTTGGGTACAGCCGCCGTTAAGTGCTAAAAATTTGTCAAAATACCCATCTTACCCTTCTTCTTCCTCCTCACTCTTCTTCTTCTTCGTGCCCCAGCCTCCCCTACCGACGCCACCCACCCGACCTGTCGCCCACGCCGCTCCACTGTCGTCGCCCCTTCGCGTGCCGACCTGACCTCCCTGCCACCATCGCTGTCGTCGCTCCCGCTCCCGACACCCCTCCTTCTCCCACCCATGTAACGGGGACGAAGAAGGGAGCATGAAGTGTTGCTGAGCTATGTATATCTTAGGGCGGTGGCGGCTGGTGCGAAGGAGGAGGACAAGGATGGTCGGAACACGACGACGAGCAGATGGACATGGAGGCGATCGATTTCGGTGACTAGGGGCGGAGTTAGCATGCACACAGAGTGTTTTCGAGCACGGGGACTCTGTTTTTGTGGATGTTGAAGCGAAGCATCTTGTTGAGGATCTTGCCATGGACGGCCATGGCAAAGAATGAGGAGGATGACGGAGGAGCTGGACAGTGGATAGGGTGACCGACGGTGGGGGGAATAGTATCAACACGATAAGGCGCACCTTGTGACGTGGTTGGATAGTCGAGATGGCGACGGAGGTGGCGGCGATGTGGCCGACGGCGCGACGAGCGGCGACAATGATTCCGGTGGTTCTCCGGCGTGGCGAAGGCACTACTAGAGCTGTAGGAAGGTTAGGAACAAGATGTCACAATCAATTTGAGAAGAATGTGGCGCTTCGCTGGACTTGGGAACGAAGATGAGCTTGGCGGTGGTGCAGCGTGGTTTAGGGAGATGGAGAGGGCGAAGAGAGGCGAGGCGGCCTCGGCTCGAGCCGTATATATAATGTAATGTATGGCGGGGATAGGTAGAGGCGAGTCTGTCAATTTGGGCAAAGGAGGCTCGAGGAGGGGAGGGCGAGCCGATGAGGAGGGAGGAGAGAAAAGAGGAGGAGGAAGATGGGATATAGGAGATTGGAAGAAGGGTAAATATGTCCTTTTGCACACAATTTGACAGTACACACATGGTTGATCGACGGGAGTACCAAAAACGGGATGAAAGTTGAGATTTCGTGGCAGTAAAGGGATGAGCAGTTTCGCGATGATATTTTAGGGGCCCAGCTAACTTTTAGTGGCAAATAAGGAATTAGCCATTTTCTTTATGATATATTTGCTAACGGAATGAGCACCGAAAACTTTCTAAACGAAGAAAGCCACAAAATGGTTGTGGCTTCTCTTGTAATGACAAACAACCGAGTTAGGGGTTATGTTTTTGGTTTTACCAATCCCTCAACCATAACTCTGGGTGGTAGGTAGGACTAGTGGTGGGTGGGTGGTTGGGGGTGGTGATGCCAAGGTTGATGATTGGGTTAGGTTGGGCGGTGATAGCATCAAGGAAGATGTGACAGATCAACGAGGTGGTTAGGGTACAACCTTCTTTTGTTGCGTGAGCAACCGTCAGTGGCACAAATAGTAGACATAATGCCTTTGGTGGTGTGCCAATGGCTGAGTCGAGCAGTGGTTCGGCATGAAGGCGGAAGTGAAATTGGGGACTCAAAGGAGGAGGAGGATGGATATGACGCAATTACATGGTGTTTAAGCGTTTTTGGTGATGTGCTCCTAAAATAACTGGTAGTAATTTGATTCTGAAAGGGGACAATTGTCTTCAACAAATTATATCACCCTATCTGTTCCTTAAGCACAGTAAACTCCTTGTCTACTCTCCTATCATTCTATTGTTGTTTCCCCTAAGTGTCTTCCCTCGTCTCACCATCAACCTCACTGTTGAATCCTTTCTCCACATTTGTTCACTTTGCCACCTCCACATAAGACTACATTTCCACATTTGTTGACCCTCATCCTCTTCCTAGCCCCCACAAATGAGGCCCCACTTTCACCCTCCTAATTGTTACACTCCATTGCAGTTGTTTGCTGCATTTCCACCACCTCCTATAGTCACCCTCAATTGCTCAATGCTTTTCTTGTTGCCCGTGCCACCTTTTGTTGGACCGATAAAGCGACTAGAGGGGGGTGAATAGGAGCACCTGATTTTTTTTTTCAACCTCGACAGTATTCAATTTCTCCACATGGACAGTCTGACCACAAAAACCTAGCTGGTCTTACTGCCAAAGGGTCGGTCTGACCGTTGGGTGGCAGGTCCGACCGCCGCCGGCTAAAGGAACAATAGCCCGTGATGATCTCAAATCGACCTAACTTTTTGATTCTGAAATCCAAACCCCCCCCCCCAGATTTCAACCATAGCTCGTAAAGAATGACATAAACCTATTCCAATCAACGACCGGGACGATAGAAGCCAATATTTCATGAATTTCTTGGATGAGGTCAAGAAGACACAAGAATCGAGGAAATTCAAATTTTGATCCAAAAACATGCTCGTGGGTGGAAGATGGTCAAGATGACCTTAGATCAATTCCCGCGAGTCCTAGCAGGCTAGATCACAACAAAATACCCAAGGAAAACCAAAGGAACACATAAAATCCCAAAGACATAAAAGAGAGAGCAAAAATAAGATAGAACTCGTCTTGGGGAAAACCTTGGATTGATTCAAGAGATTGTTGGTGTCGGACCCTCGGGCATGGAATACCTGAAGACCCTGTATGTATATTGTACTAGTTCCATGATTAGTGGCTAGTACACACATTCACAATATTTGACATTCACATCTATACATACACATACAAAAGTAAACAAAATGGCACTCTACTTAAGCTATTATGAGTGATTATATTCACAGTCGACCGGCCAAATAAAAATAGTTATCAGAGTAAAAATATAGCAGCGGAAGAAGTAATTAAAGTAGCAAAATTCAACGGTATGTCCATCCGATCCCGTAGGCAACCGACAAGGAACAAGGCCTAGGTAGACCTGTCACCGAACCCTCTAGTTCCGGGTGCAAAGAACGCATCATTCGGCATTCGCTCATCTTCGATTTCTGAACAACAATATTAGTAAGATTGAGTACTTGTGCACTCAGTAAGACTTGTAGTGTATTGCAAAATTTATTAAATGCAAGGCTATCAAGGCAAAAGGCTCTACTCTACAAGTTCTTTTGCTCAAAGCTATTTTTGTTTGCAATATTCATAAATAATAAATTGCAACGAAATTCAAAATCACATTTTAAATAAGTACATGACAGTAAGTAAGGAATTGAATCAAGTAATAACAACACCCGCAACCCTCCTCAGTTGCGAGCAAAAATTCATATTCAGCCATAGACATGGCACTGACAACAAATCATGTCCAGCGATAGAAATGACAGCTAACTCGGCAAATAAAAACCCCATGTCATTACCCAAGTTTTGTAACAAACAATTTTTGAAAACTCAAAGCTACAACCATACCAGCCGCACTAAGCATGCTCATGACCGCGAGCGTGGCTATTTAAATAGAATTTTACTCTGCAGATGTGTACAACTTTACCCATAGTACGCGAATATTCTAGTTACCCGGAATTCTCTATATCACTGCTCAAACCGTAGATGAACAGTCTAGAGCTCGCGATGCAGCCTTTACATCACCTAGTTCTAAACTTGTACTAGCCCAGCGAATCATTATCCTCATTCACTCGGATATAAACCAGTCGAATGAGGAGCCTCACTTGCCCGGATAGAAACCCGTCGAGCAAGGTAGTCAGAGTAGAGATCCTGAGTTGGATCGATTTGCCTTCGGTAGGATCGAAATCGTAGTATCGAATCGTAGAATCAATGATTGTACGGGATTGTAAAAATACACATATTTAACATCTATACTATAAGTTTGTATGATTCTTATATGGTTTACCACTTGCATGTTCCTTAAAAGCAGTTAGACATACTCCAGAAATAAAAATAGCTTATCATTATCAAGCTCAAGATTGCTCATGCCATAATATAGATATTTGTACTAGCATTACCACACTGATACAATATTTTGCATGCTCCTTGTTTATTTATAGTTGCATTCTCATAAATTAATATCAACAAATTTTGCTCTAAAACAAAATATCTGAAAAGCCTGGCCTCTAAAAAAAATTGCAATTTTTTTTTGCCCTAAGTCTTTACAAGTAGGATCGACAGGCTATCGTGGGTTTGTAGAATCGTAAGACTCTAAGAGTAGGATCGTGATCCTAACTACCTTGCCGTCGAGTGAGTACCCCACTTCACCCGGATAGAAACCCGTCTCAGTGAGGCATTCACAGTTGTGTCGACAAACTTTGTTCCCAACATCGTAGTGAAGGGAGCCCTTTCGGACAACCTTTCATTCGATCATCCGCACTCTACGACCTACTCGTCATGCAAGGATAGTTTCGGTAACTTATTTAGCTACCGTTACCCCATCCTAGCATATACGGTTGTACGATTAGGTCTTAGTCCTGGATTTGCTGGCTCCAATCCGTAATCAACCACGGGTGAGAATCTCCACCCTAGCTACTAGTGAGTCACAATACTCACTTTTTCATAATACATTATAACTCGCCCACGTCTAAAGACTATGTTTTTATTTTATTTTCATTCAAAATAGCAGAGGTATCTCCTCTGGATATTTTTCAAAATAACCCAAAATTCATAATTAACATGTTGTCCTTTTATCCATTTTTTGAAAAATCTACCGTTTTAGTTGCATTTGTGTGGTAACCACACTAAAAAATTCCCAAATGGCATTACATATGGTCTAACCCATATTCTAATAGCTACAACAGTAGGTGGTCAATATTACAAGGAGATATGTGCAGCAAATAGGATTACATCTACCAATTTCCCAATAATAGCATTTTCATACAAAACATACACGCATGCATAGTAAAATTTTACAAAACAAAGTACAATAAGTAAAATACTGGGATCAACTTGATCAAAGGAGGTTTTTGCCTTGGTCTTACTATTATGGAAATATAGTTGATTGGTCGTCGAAATAATTACTCGGACAATCGACATCTAAATAAAAAAGAGCCAAAAACGAATTAAATAACACCGAATAAATTCAAAAGTGAACAAAATTAAATATTTTTACATATTCTGGTAGATTATGATTTTAGATGAATTTAGAGATAAATTTTATTCACTTTGGAGTTTTGTAGCAAAAGTTATTATAGTTTGAATATGGTTCGATTTAATAAATCGAGAGAAAAATGAGAAATACGCTTTCTAACAGAGAAAACGTACTCTCGCGCATGCACTATTGAGGTTTACGCTTTCCAATAAGGGAAAGCGTATTCTCCTCAGAACTGAAAACGTATTTTCCATTTTTCTTTTGATTTCTCTTTAAACCGACATGTGGGTCCTACATGTGAGTGATTCGGTTCACACGCTTGATTGCATAGGCGAGGGTCTATAAGCACTGATCTTGTGATCCACGCGCGATGCGCACAAGACTTAAGTCTTTGTGGAACCCGCATGTTAGTGACTCACTTAAGTTACCGATTCGTTTTAATTTTTCTTTAACTTAATTACTTGGTCCCACACGTCAGCGACTTATGCGTTAATAAACCGATAGTTAAACGTTGTTTAGTGTTTAATGACTGGGATTAGGCATGTTGATGATGAGCTACAGTGCTCATCCTGCAGAGCAGCGTGATGGCGCTAGTGCTCGCACCCGTCGCCGGCGAGGTGAGGCTCGACGAGGCAGGAGAGTTCCCAAAATGGGATCCCGCATGCATGCACATCTACTGGTACTGGTGGCGTGGTCGGAGATGGCTCCTAGCGGTGGAGCAGCTACGGCAATGAGCCATTGCTCAAACCAACAACGCTCCTAACAAAAGAAAGCGCGTAATAGCATCTAAGGACTACCAGGAGTGTACCAGAGGTGAGAGAAGGCTCGGGGATGGTCGGAGTAGTGTCGGCGACGAAGAACAGCGGTGGCTCAAGGAGGCTCCACGTGGAGAAGGCGTTCGGCTGAAGGAGGAAGCTTGGTGATGGTTGGGGAAGCTTGAAGATGCTCTGATGATGCTCCTGGAGAGATGAATCGGTCCGAGGTGCAGCAAAACTCCGGCGGTCCTTATGGCGGCGATTTTGGCAGGAGGTGAGGAAGAAAAAGCAATTCAACTGTTCTCGTGGATCAAAGGCAAAATTGAATGAGGGGAAAGACTCAAGTGCTCTGGGATGTGATATGACGTGAGAAGAGTGACACAAAACCCTTCACGATGTTGGGAACAAAGGTGGCAACGTGCGCCCAAAATGGCGCTCGCACTCTCCGAGCGATTGAGCTCGATTGAGTGGAGAGGAATAAGGAGGTGCGTACTGGCGAGGAAAAAAAGAAGAAAGCTCTTGGCGTCCGTTATATAGACGGAGAGGCGGAGAATCACGAGGGAGAATCTCGAGCACGTGCGGGCAAACGGTGAAGCTCCCGGTGTTGTACGGGCAGGGTTAGGCCTGGTCGGGCAGGGGGATGGGCACGGAGTGATGGCGAGGTGACGGGGTAGGTTTGGCCGGTGGCAAAATAGTGGGCAGCGAGGAAAACTGCGGGCGTAGCGACACGCCTGTGAGCGGTGAGCTGCCGCAGTCGGGCGAGAGGTAGATGAAGGAGCCTACGCGCGGGGCCCACCGGTTAGCGAGGGTGAGAGAGAGAGAAAATAGGTTTAGGGTTTTTGATCTTCTACTGATTGCTTTGCTAATTTTATTTACGAAGCAAAAGACTTCAAAATTTTATGAATTTTTTTTTGTGAGGGCTATTGTCCTAATGTAGTTTCTCCTGTAAATTTTTTAGAGGTTTAAGCCTTCTGTGAATTTCTACAAAATTCAAACAAGGTTCTATTCTTATGCTTTTGTATTTATTTTTCTAAACAAGCTTTCATGTAAATATTTTGGTGAACTATTCTGGGATATTATGTCCGAAATGATTCTCACAATAAATATTTTTTAATTTGTTTTGTCTCACTTCTTTTGAGTACAAGTTTGTATGTAATTCTTGTTTTACTTTTAAACCAAAACTCAAACTCAAACAAGGGTAAATTCATATGCATATCATCAAAGTATTTTTCATAATGCATTTATAATACATAATCTCATAATCCAGATTTTAGGATGTTACAATTGGTTTATAGTCACTCCACCATAGAGGACAAAAACTCAACACTTGAGCACTCAATCAATCCATCTCCCTCAAACTCTAGTCTTGTCTATTTTCACTTTTTCCAGATCACAAATTAGGGTTTCTCGACTTGGAAGGGTTCAAGGTTCAAATCCTATACCTCTTCCTTTTATAGTGGAGGTTAGGTCTAGAAAGAAAACCTTATCGGACACTCGTTAAGCCTACACACAAACGGGGTCTACACTCATGCACACTTCTCAAAGTGGATGACGAACCGGGTCTCCCGAATTCGTCTCTTCGTGATATTCATTTTCTGTTGACCTAAATCGTCTCTACCTGCGCCATCTTTGCGCCACAGTTTCTCCAAATGTCACCAATCCTACATTTCGACAAAGATACTAAAATATCCCTTCTCGATCATTCTTCGACGACCGAGTCCAATCGTCGTGAAACAATCCCATGCTTCACCATGTGTAGATTGATCAATGACTCTTTTCATGTCGGCAAGTCTCTCATCCGGCTTTCACCAGAACCACCATGACACTTGCACCGACCCCCATTCCACTTGATGCAACCCGTCGCACCAAACTCTCTGTTCGGTCGCTCTTGTCCATCTTGCGTCATGCTTGAGTCCAACCACCTCACCTGATATTTTTGATCGTTCTGGATCTCAGCTTTCCTAGCCTAGTCCCAATCATTCTTGCTATTGATTGTTGTTGACTCTAAGCCACCAGCACAACCATAGACCAAGAAATCGATTTCGGACACAAGTTCTTCGTAGTTTGATCCACATTAGTCAAAACATGCATCATGCAATACCTATGCACTAAAACCATGACTTTAGCCTAACCCACGAAATTCATCGCATTCCTGATGCATGAAACAACACCGGCTAAGTTAGATCGTTGCCATGGTCGGTCCTCGACCACACCGCCAATCGATCAGTTTAATTGGTCTCGACCTCCAACCAACAGTCGGTCAGACCATCTAGGAGTTAGGAAATCTTCATAAATCTCACACTCCCACTCTTTTTTGAAGCTTCAAACTTTATCTAGTTTTTCTTAAAACTCTATTTTCAACGAGACCAAGTGCAAACATACTCTCTCACCTTCCTACACACGCAATTTTTGGTTGATTCAAAAAACAACACTTTTCATTTTTGGCGTGTCTAGTCATTGATGTGGTTGGTCTCGACTGTTGCCCCTACGGCCTAACCGTCGACCTTAAGGCCGGTTAGACCACCGGTCACCATCAAGATAACCGCCATGTGGTCGGGTCGACTCTCTGAAGTGTCAGTGAGCTGAACTTCTCAAAAACGAGGGTTTCTCTAAACGTCTAGGCACTATTGCCAATTATTCAACAAACTGATATTACAATCAACTACCCATGATCTCCACACCTTTCAACGTCCGTCACCCTTCTCAAACGAAGTTACTGACAATGCCAGCACGGCCTCACCACCTCGCTAGTTAGAGCATCTACAACAGTCCACGTCAGCTGTTACTAAGAGGTTGCCACATCAGCATTTATGTGATGTGGATGAGAGAAGGTGAGGAGAGAAGGTGATGTTGTTTCTAGATTAAGAAACTAGCAAATTGTTAATACCAAGACACAAGAAACAACCAAATACTCTATTGGAGACTTACTTGTTACTTAAAAACGCGTTTTGTGGGTTCCACTGTCTTAAAGCATAATATTCACTAGATTATTTGTGCAGCCCAACTTCATTATTGATATGATAAATGAACTAAAATATGTAGACCACAAAGTTGTACTTCATTATTGATCATCAAGAATCATACACACTTCAGAAGAATTAAAGTCTTGAGATCTGTTCGAAACAATCTATTGGAAGACTTATTTCTTTTTATTAGATGGAGATTTATCTTCTCTTAAGAACAAGTCAAGAAATAAACTATTATAGATGCTCTTAGATAACATTTGAGCTCAAGTTAAGGCAAGTTGAACTCTGCAGACGACGACACAGAAAAGTGGTATATATTCGGTTCTTTCCTGAGCTTTAATTACTACTGTTGTAATACGCAACGTCTCTAGTCGTTTTCTTTTAAAAAAATCACTATTAGAGAAGAGTATATTGGACGCTTTCACTAGCAGCAAAGCGTACATCCGACGTGACCTTATCCGCGCCGGCGCCGCGCCGAGCCCAAGTCCCCGAAAATCCAATGGCCGAGCCCGCCCCCTGGGATCCAGATCCGCGCGAAAACTTCCTTTTTACGCCCCGCCCCCACCTGGCCGCCTCTCGTGACGTCGAGTCGTCTTCCTCACCTCACTCCGCCTCGCCTCCCCTCCCCTGCCCCGCGTTCGAAAATTTCATTCAAAACCCGCACCCCCCGAATCCTCGGAGGCTCGGAGGGACCCAATTTTTGCGCCCCCGCGTCGGCGCGCATCGTCCCAGTCCGCCCAAATCCCCAATTCCCCACCCGAGAGCCGAATCCCCCCTGGCCTTAAATCCCAAACCCGACGCTCTCGGAGTCGGAACCCTAAACGCGTTGATTCCCCGAGCCCTCGCGCCCCAATTCGCCGACCCGATTTGAGATTCTAGGGTTTCGCGTGCGCCCGCATGCCCTAGCCGCCGCCGGTGGTGGGGGTGGTAGTGCGATGCTGGCGTCCCGCATCCCGCTCAAGCGCTGCACCGCCGCCGTCCCAGGCGAGGGGGAGCCCCCCGCCGCCGAGAGCATGCCGCCCGCCAAGCGCCGCCGTGAGCGCGTGGTCCCGTCGCGGTTCAGGGACTCGGTGGTGCCGCCGCCAGCGAAGAAGGGTTGCAGGGCCGGGGCGGCCGGGGTGGAGGTGGGGCGGGACGGGGACGGGGAGGTGTACGATGTGGAGGTGCGCGCCTTCGCGCCCAAAGGCGCCGCCTTTGGCGCCGTGGATACTGTGGTGTTGACCGGCGAGGACCCGCCGGCGCCGACGGAGGAGGAGCTGTACCGGGCGTGCCGGAATATCAGCAGGAGCAACAGCTCCGGTGGTTTAAGCGGCAGTGTGGTCACGTCCGTGGGCAATGCCGGCTGGAATGGTGGGCTGGAGGGGAGGCCCGTGGTGGTGGAGTGCAAACCGAAGAGGGAGGATTTCTACTGGCCGGAGGATTTCGTGCTTGAGGACGTCGTGTGGGCGAGGTCGGGGAAGAAGTGCCCGGCGTGGCCTGCGCTGGTGATTGACCCGCTGCTGCACGCTCCGGAGGTCGTGCTCAACTCCTGCATTCCCGGTACCCTCTGCGTCATGTTCTTTGGGTACTCTGCTGGTGGCCATGGCAGGGTAATTAATCACAATTTCCTGGTTAAGCGTTGCAGGGTGTTGTTCTTTTTGTTGACTGTATGGTTCACGAAACTCGCAACTTAAACATGAAAAATGTAAAACTCCTATAAATACTCCCTCAGTTTCACACTTGTACGAGATGCAACTGAAACAGGTAATTATGGGAGGAGTGGGCTCACATTGCCACATTTCTTTGCAGGACTACGGTTGGGTTAAGCAAGGGATGCTCTTTCCCTTTGTGGACTACCTAGACAGGTAAACTTCTGGCATGTTGAGGTGAACAGGGCTTTCCTTAGTTGGGCCGTGTCTGAAGTTTCTCTCTCTTCTGGCAGGTTTCAGGGACAGCCTCTGTATAAGCTCAAGCCAAGCAAATTCCGTGCAGCAATTGAAGAGGCTTTCCTTGCTGAGCGTGGCTTTTTTGAACTCCAAATGGACGGGGGGTGCTCACTGGAGAAGTCTGTCAATGATCAGTCTGTCACTGATGGCATACAGGAAGGGACTGGTTCTAATAATGAGCAAGAGTGTCAATCTGAGTCTCAGGTAACTGGATGTGGTGAAATTTTAAAATTTGAGCTTGTAGCTGCTTCATTTATTACTTCCCAGCCAGGCTGCAATATAATATACTGTATTGCAGGTTGTTGGTAAATCAGCAGCATGCTGTGATAGTTGTGGTAATCGCCTTCCATCCAAGATTTCAAAGAAAAAGAAGCAAGATGGAGAACAGTTACTTTGTAGGCATTGTGAAAAGGTATGTGTCCAGCTTGTGACCCTGGAGACAAGTGTTTTTGTGTGTTCCATTAACTTGTTTATTTTCTTTTGGATTTTGGTGCCTTACGTGTGTAAACATTATTATGCCTGCAGCTATTGCAGTCGAAGCAATACTGTGGCATATGCAAGAGAATTTGGCACCATACAGATGGTGGAAATTGGGTAAGAGCCTGGAATGATATGTGCTTTGGTGATGTTATATTTTATGTTATCTTGATTGTTCTAGGCACTGACCTAAACATCTTGGCAGGTTTGTTGTGATGAGTGCCAGATTTGGGTTCATGTAGAATGCGACCAGATATGCAGCAACATGGAGGTTATTTGTTCATGTTTTTTGGTGTTGATATTTTGGATTCCTATCGCTTGATATCTATATGTAATGCTCCTATGAATAGGCTTCACTGACTGAGCATAATTTTGTAGGATTTAGAAAATTCCGATTATTTCTGTCCGGATTGCAAATCAAAACGCAAGAGAGTATCGACAGTTGAACAAACGAACATGTCCAAAAGTTCAGAGTAAGTTATTTCTTTTTTTCTCCAACCTTATGGACGTTTGTTGACTGCTAGAATAAATAATCATGTCAGTTTCTAACGTGTGTCTGCACAGATGTGCTAGCACTTCTAAGGAAAAATTGCCTGAAATGGTACCTGTGTGCTGCTTTGGGATGGAGGCATTGTATTTACCTGAGAAGCACATGTAAGCATTTGGCATATCTTCTAGCGAATCTTCAGATTACGTGTTTCTTTAAGTTTACTTAATTACCAATACTCTGTCTGTTTTTAATGTGTTTTATTTTGCTCAAACCGAAAATTGCATAAAGTCAACTGCCCAGAAAGAGAAAACCTATTGAATGTGTGTGTAGTTATTTCTTGGAGCAGTATCTTTCTCTTTTGGTTCATTTATTGGGCATGAAAATTGACTAGTGGGCTGGAGTAGCATCACATGCTATGGAATTTGACTGGCTACTGTATATTTTCAATTGGTCGTTTAATCTATGATTGGTGCATAAACAAGTGACTTTTAGGCTGGTTCTTATTGTAGCAGCCACCTTTAAAGGATTGTTTGGTGGGTCACTTGTGATGGAAATTGATATGTTGTGTAGAGACCAGAAGCGCTGAAAACCAATTCACAATTGCCAGCAGTCTTTATGTTACATTGATTTTGTTATATGCATTCGGCACCATTATTGGTATTTGAGTCATTCTTGTTACTTGCAGGATACTATGTCAATGTAAGTCTTGCAAGAAAATAATAATGAGTCTGAGTGAGTGGGAGAGACATACTGGCTCAAGGAAAAAGAATTGGAAAATGAGTGTTAAACTCAAGAGCACTGGGGAGCCACTAATTACCTTGGTAAGCCCTCAAGATCTTCATCAACTTGAAAGTTCATGGCCCAACATGATCTGTTGATGTCTATGTACACCTACTTTTAAATAAAAAAAAAATCAAAAGACATGAAAAACTGACATGGTTCGTTCTTTGTCTGTCATTATCTGCAGCTGGACGATATTCCTGGTGGAAATTTCAAGTCTTCTACCCCAAGTATTAAGAAAGAAGAGCTGCTAAAATTGCAAGGTACATTGGCTCTCGAATTTGTGTTGGGCTGTATAGTTGTTGCAACATGACCTCATGTGATTGATTGTTTCGATGTCTGCAGCAAACTCTTATAGTCCAGTATACGCTAAATGGACAACTGAACGTTGTGCTGTTTGTCGATGGGTTGAGGATTGGGACTACAATAAAATTATCATTTGTAACAGGTATTTCCCAGTAGTCTTTGATTTTTTTAACACCCTTAATTTAATAATTCATTGTATGTTTTAACTTTTAAGACTACCTTTTTATGTATTGTTATGATTAGTAGTTGACAAAAGCTTCCAAAATTCCTATGTTCAGATGTCAAATAGCTGTCCACCAAGAGTGCTATGGAGCACGTGTTGTACAAGATTTTACAAATTGGGTTTGTCGAGCATGTGAATTGCCCCAACAAAAAAGAGAGTGCTGCTTATGTCCCGTAAAAGGTATTATTTTTATCTTGATGAATAGCCTATAATAAATTGAGGCCCCTTTTGGAATGCATGAACTTTTTTCTGATTTCTATAGGAAATGATCTGTTTCTTGTGAAATCCGTGCATTCCAAACGGGGCCTCATTGGATGTGCTCCATAGTTTCACCAGTCACACATAATTGTTTGGACAGTTCAGTAACTGCCTGAAGTGTCTCACTTATTGCTGAGGCTTTCCAGTGTTCCTCACTCTCATGTTTAATATTGTTCCTTTTATATGATAAATTTTGATTTGTGCTCAATGTCATCTATTTTTCACTAGTCTTGTTTGTTACGTTGCTTCTGGATCATACTGCCCATTCATGATATTAACTTGGTAATTCTTTTTTGCATTGCCTTAGGGGGTGCTCTTAAGCCAACAGATGTTGACCAACTGTGGGTTCATGTCACATGTGCCTGGTATCAACCTACAGTCTCTTTTCCTGTTGATGAAACAATGGAGCCAGCTATGGGCATATTGAACATCCCTTCAGAGTACTTTAAGAAGGTTAGGATTTTGATCTGGTATTTTTCACAATGTTGTTACCTAGATGGTATTTAATGTCTGCGCTTCTGTGTTCAAATCTCACCTTACACTTTGTTTGACTGTATGCTTTTTTTTTGTTAACTCCAGACATGCGTTATATGCAAGCAGATGCACGGCGCCTGCACCCAGTGCTACAATTGTTCTACTTATTATCATGCAATGTGTGCATCAAGAGCAGGATATCGCATGGAGGTAGACTGCTGCTGTCATATTTTGTAATGGACATTTATGATGATATTTTTTTGCATGTCCGTTTGTTGTTAATTCAACCTGCTCAAACTCTTTTCTTGCCTAAATGAAAACAAAATTTGTATTATCAGGCATGTTATGTTGGTTGAAAGATCAGGTTTCAATCACTGACCACTTAACAGGCTAATGTTCTTTGCTGTGGTGTAATGTTACTGTGGATCAGCAAGCCTATTACCACCTACATTTTCTGTTTAAGCTATGCGACGTGGAAAAATTACCTTTTGTGGCTATTTTTCATTTGTACCATTGCTCAAATACTTCCGTTGAAGCTAATGTTTAATGTAATTTAGTATGTTTTCTTTCATGCATGACTTGTTACATTTGTTTAAACTATGAATAATTCGATGTACTAATTTACTGGCAATTGTTTCATCATTAATCCATTTTTTTTATGAAAGCTGATTAAAATTGCCATTTTTCTGTGTGCTTGTAGTTGCAATACTCTGAAAGAAATGGTAGGCACGTTACAAAAATGGTTTCCTACTGTGCATTTCACAGGTAATATTACCCTTTTCACCATAGTGTTTCCCTTTTTGGGGTTAAAGTTACATAAATTCACGAAGTGGTATCTATTTTTCTAAAAGAATAATTCTACTGTGGCTGCGTGACCCTTATAGACTACCTTTTGTGTCCTTTTTGGGGGTTTACTTTAATATCATAATCAAAACATATTTAAGCAAAAACAATGATAATAAGATCCATAGAGCCGACATGATCTTGGAACAATGTTAGTTGCAAAGGTGACAATTTGCCCCAAAGGATGAATTACCACAAATTTGTGTTGCTGATACCTGTTATGCTTTTCTTTTGCCTGTTTTAGTACTCCCGACCCAGATAATGTGTTGGTAGTGAAGACACCTGAAGGAGTTTTCTCTACCAAATTTTTGCTCCAAAACAATGAGAAGCAGTCTGTGACAAGACTTGTCAGGAAAGAAAACCACCAGGATGTCTTTCCTGCTAAAATTTCTGACTGCCCAGCTGCAAGGTGCCTACCTTATGAAATGGTGAAAAACAAGGTAATTTTCTTGCACCTGTGTTTTGTGTCCACACACACACATGGATAATTTATATATCATCCACACAAAGAGTCCGCTTGCTTTTACTGATCATTTTCTAGCTCATCTATTGGACATTACTTTTGTTTACTTTGTGACCATTTCCTCACTATTTATCAATAATACTTTGATAGTTTGACTGCTCAGCTTACATGTAAGATTCTTAGTGCAATGAAGCAAGGATAACTGCTTTCTCTTGCTGCATTCCGTGTCCTGCTTGTTTGCTGGTTCAAAGATGAGGCTCTTAGTTACAGTTACTTGTATTCACCACTTGTTTTTTGAATAGCAGGCTCTCTAGCATTGCTGCATTAGGATTAACTGTGTTCTACATGTTTCATGTATACTTTCTTATCTTTGAGTATGTGTGTTGATTTTCGAAATTGTGCCATACTAACATATGTTTACGGGCAATATATGTAGTTACTGTTAATTTCTAGTGCTGTTCTGATTGACTTTCTTGCAGTTGGATAACTAATTTGCTTATCCTATGGATCTTTGTCTAGGTTTTATTTCTGTTGCTTTGTCAGCAAGCCTTTAGTACTAAATTATCTGCATTTTCCAGAAAGAACCAGGAGATGCAATTGCCCACCAAATAATGGGACCCCAACATCACTCCCAGGATTTGATCGAGTGCTTGAATGCATGCATGGTAAGTGTCCCATTGTGAGGTCTGGCATTTTCTTTCTTTTCAGCCACTGTTGGATGCTAGAAGCATTTATACAACTTATTCCCTTGTTAACAGGATCAGAAGGATGATCAACCTTTTTCTACGTTTAAAGAACGGCTTCGTTATTTACAGGTTTAGTTTCTGAGTGATTTTTGTTCTTACAATGCTATGTCAGCATGCCGATAAACTCTATGTTTGTTGATTTCAGAAAACTGAAAATAAGAGAGTCTCTTGTGGTCGATCTGGAATACATGGATGGGGGCTCTTTGCTGCTAGGAAAATTCAAGAGGGTCAAATGGTATATCACTTCAAGCTATATATTCTTTTCAACAAAAATCATACTGTATTATGATAAATTGTTTAATTTGCTGATCCAGTTAGTTTGTTAAGCATCTCTAGGATGACATGTTCAAGCACATGCACTCACACGCTGTCATGAGCCGGTGGCTACTATTCACGCATGACTGTTCATGGGTGAACAGTACCCGCCCGCGATAATTAGGAAATGTTTATTATTTAAGAATCTATCTATTAGGTGTTTGATATTATCTATTAGTTAGACAAATTATTATTGGATTTGATTGTTAGAGATATGTTTCCTTAGAGATTATTTTTTAGGGGTCAAGTCAGGTTATTCCTATAAAAGGGCTAGTAT
Source organism: Phyllostachys edulis (assembly GCA_036346405.1). Lineage (NCBI taxonomy): Eukaryota > Viridiplantae > Streptophyta > Magnoliopsida > Poales > Poaceae > Phyllostachys > Phyllostachys edulis. The sequence goes on from CM070546.1 coordinate 110,354,017, forward strand.
GTATCCATTATCAAGGAAAAAACAAGAAAAATGAATTAATCTAGTCTCCTACCCAAGGTTCTATCATTCCAGTCTATAGTCTAATCTCTCATCTCACCAAGTCGACGCCGCCCGGCCTTCTTCCTGGCGGTGTTTACCCTGTTATGAACCAAGGTTCATGACAATTTGGTATCAGATAGAGGCTAACGCCAACAAGATGGCCATGAGTACCAATGGCGGCGACAAGAAGATGGCGGCCATCTTCCTTGACATGCATGCTACTTCAGAGAAGATGATTGCAGATTAGAAGGAGAAGAAGGCGCAACAAGATGAGGTGGCAATGTTGTTTTCAAGACCCACAATGACATTGTCGGAACTGTCATGGCGTTGTCGATCTCGCCGTGGCAGCCATAGCTCGCCGAGGTTCGTCGTGGCGTCGCCCAAGCTCGCTTGCCACGAGCCAAAACCTTTAACGGTCTTGCCACGTCTTGTCGTGAAGTGCCGGAACTGTCGTGCCCTATCGAAATCTGTTGTACCACGACGCTACGGGTTTGCTACGGGCTTGCCGCAGCATCTGGTGAGTTTGCCGCAACCGCGCGTGGAGGCAACGATCTCCAAGAACTCATGTAGCCATCGCAACCTCTCGTCAACATGGGGTTTCCTAGGGCTTCAGCCATGGCCGTCACCATAGCTCGAGGACGAGCTGTCGCGAAAGGAGGGAAGTAGTTGTCATGAGCCGGTGGCTACTATTCACGCATTACTGTTCACAGGTGAACAGTACTCACCCGCGATAATTAGGAAAGTTTTATTATTTAAGAATCTATCTATTAGGTGTTTGATATTATCTATTAGTTAGGCAAGTTATTATTGGATTGGATTGTTAGAGATATGTTTCCTTAGAGATTATTTCTTAGGGGTCAAGTCGGGTCGTTCCTATAAAAGGGCTAGCATGTATCCATTATCAAGGAAAAAGCAAGAAAGATGAATTAATCTAGTCTCCCACCCAAGGTTCTATCATCCTAGTCTATAGTCTAATCTCTTATTTCACCAAGCCGACGCCGTCCGGCCTTCTTTTTGGCGGTGTTTACCCTGTTATGAATCAAGGTTCATGACACACGCACTATGTAGATTTCCTGTATCTAAACCAAGGATCAAAGAACCGTTACCGAGCTATTTCCCGCTGGATGGCCGGGACCGGTTACCGGTCAAACCTGTTGTTTCCCAGATAAAATTCGTTCAAATTTGATTAAAAATCATTTGAGTTTGAATTTGAATTTGAAAAACCCGGGATTACCAGCCGGGATCCCGTATCCCGGCCCCCCTCCGGTAAGCGGTTATCGGCCGGGATTTTAATCCCTGATCTAGACTACCGTAGAGCACTGTTGGTGATCTGCATTGGTTGAGCTCCATTTAATGAATATCAATGATCTGTGCAAAATTAAGGGGAATGTATATATACCAGGTTACGTAGATATCACCTAATGAGTTAAACTACTATCTGTGTTTTTTTGCTGTTTTTGTTTCATTTGAGTAAACAACTTAAGAGCTAGAGCCCTAAAAAAGTCCTCATTTTTCTCAGCAACTAATAGCAGTGGTTTCCACGGAGCTTACTGAAATATGCTAAATCAGTAGCACACACTTTTTTAGCAGGTCATTTTCACATGTTTGTTCTACATTACAATATAAAATTTTATCATGATAATGTAATCATTAATTTTTCTTGAAGCCCTTATTCAAATTTCATTGTGCATCCATATGCAAGGAGATTGTTCTTAATATGTCAGTTACCAATCTTGTGCTAGGTTATTGAATATCGTGGCGACCAAGTTAGACGGAGCGTTGCTGATTTGAGGGAAGCACGATATCATAGGGAAAATAAAGATTGCTATGTGAGTTATCCTTTACTGTCTTTACTTTTTATAAAGTTCTAGTGTTGTACTTTCAACCTGTAAGGTTTAAGTGGTGCAACCTACCACAGTTATGCAGTTATTTCTAGATTATAAGTACTTGGAGCGAACAAATTAGCTTTGAAAGTAATGCCTCTCGTTAAGCAACAAGCAACCAGGGCTAATTAATTCTTGGCACACTAACAAGAACTCTGCCCTCAGCTACCATGTTTGAAGTATTACTAGCCCTTTGCACTGCTTCGGTTGAATTTTCTACCCGAGTGGTAATATGAAGATTAGTATTTATTTGTTCCGCAGTTAAAGACTTGAACTATTTTTGGTAGTGCATTAATTATTTTAGAGTGGTAATCAGCAGTTAAATGTATGCAACTGTTTGCTATGGGTACTATAAAAAAAGGTGCTTAACGCACACCCCAACTGTGTTCTATCCGTTCAGAAGAGTTGCTGAATCAAATTCACTACTGTTAATGTTAGGCATTGCTAAATAAAACAGTTATATGTTTTACACTGATGTTTTTGTGCAGTCATATTTTTTTTTGATGTGCTTGAACTTCGAGTGGTACAACAGACATCCTTCATGAAATATTGCAGTTTGGTTTTCTGGCATGGTGCATTGATTCTCTTTTGTATTGTGCTGTAGCTGTTCAAGATAAGTGAAGATGTTGTGATTGATGCTACGGAGAAAGGAAACATAGCCCGTCTAATTAATCACTCGGTAAACCTAATCAGATTTCACGCCTGCAGCCTTTTGCATTCTTAATAGCTGACGAAATGATAACCAAATATTCTTGTCGCACTTGCAGTGTATGCCCAACTGCTATGCAAGGATCATGAGTGTTGGTGATGACAAGAGCCAGATCATCCTTATTGCCAAAAGAGATGTCTCTGCAGGAGAAGAATTGACGTAATTGCTTCTTAACCCTGTCTTGTTCTGATGCCTTTATACCTTGAGTGTAACTGACACTCTGCATGGATGAAGCTACCTTAATCATCTGATCTGTATTTTTTTCTCTTGCGTGTAGGTATGACTACTTGTTTGACCCGGACGAGTCGGAGGATTGCAAGGTTCCTTGCCTGTGTAAAGCTCCTAACTGCCGAGGATACATGAACTAGACTGCTCATGAGCTGAGCTCATCTCACAAGGACTAACCCCCTTTACAGCGCCAAAAGGCCGGCCAATTTCCCTGATTTATCCGAGATTATTTCTTTTTTTTTTCCCGCTTTTGCCATCTCAATTATGCGTGGCTGTCAACAAGTAACAAGTTTGTGTATTTTTGTCGCAAATTTTGTTAGATAGCGAGGCAGGATTTACCAGGTTAGGTAAAAACGGCAGCCACAGGCAGCTATTGTAAATTCTTTCATTGGTGTAATAAGATGATGCTTTCTCAATGATAAAAAATTTATTTCAATCCATTTCCATGGTTACGAATTTACTATCTGTTGAGGACTGTTTCTGGTTTCCCGATAGGTTACGTGTGGTGCTGCTGCTGCCTCCCAGCGAGGCGTCCCTCGGCACGACACGTGCCTTCGTCGTACTGGCCACTGCTGCTGGGCCCCGGTCCATCTGGGACTAGCGTGTCAGTGACGCATGCTCCATCTTGTAGCAGATCCAAACACCCGGAAGCCGTAACGTCTCGTACTGGGGCGGTAGTATTCTCGCTAGCCACGCCGGTACGCCTCCCTCCCCCACCTCCACCGGACGGCGTTCGCCATCGCTTGCCCACCAACCGCGACGAGCACGAGCTTCTCGAGCCTCGTCGTCGGTGCCTCACTGGCTTAGCTAAAATCCAGGGGAAAAAAGGGGATAAAAAGGACAAAAGGATGACGCACTTGTCTATGCCCATATGCTTCCCCTCCACTCCGTCTCCGCAACTACCACCACTTCCGCTTCCGCGTCCACCACCGTTGCTGCGGCCGTCTCGCCGCCTCGCCCCCGGCTTCGTATCCGCCTGCGGCTCTCCGCGGCTCCGCCCCCCCCTGCCCCCGGCGGTGGCCTCCTTCATGCGCCGCCGCAGGCGTCGCAGGGCTGCGCGCCCTCCGGCCGCCGCCGCGGGCGAGGCCACGGGAGACGCCCCTGGTCCCGGGGCCGAGGACAAGGTGATGGTCTGGTGCTAAAGTTTCTGCTCCGCGGAGGCCGCGCTGTGGTTTATGGGCTCGTGCATGCCGTCATCTGCTCGGTGCTTTGCTTAGAGCTAACTTTGAGTTCAGGCTTCCATGCGCGCTAGATATCTACTGTATTTTGACGTTTCAGGTTTAGGTCTGTGCTGTAACCGGCTCGTAGGTGGTAGCTTTCCTGCTGCATTATTAGATTTTGCAGTTGACTTTTAGGCTGTGGTGTGATTTGGAACTGTGGGTGCAATATTTCTGCGGGCGTCCTCGTAGTGACCATGGGATTGCATTTTTGATCGTTTAGTCATACATAGGCAAAGTTTTAATTTGCCTGTTTTGTTATTATGTCATTGCACTCCATATGCTTCAATCTGGTTGGATCTGTATCAAGGTTATTAAGTCGTAAAGTCGAGTCGAGTCGCAAGAGAGGGGTGACTTGTTGACCGACTAGTCGCGACTACCCACGACTAGTCCACATACTAGAAAGTATTTAAACATGGCATGGCATGTAATATACGAAGTTGTATAACAATTAAACATATATACACATTGTAAATCATGAAATAAAGAAAAGAACAACATAATCACGATGATGAGTTGATGACTTACTCGTTTTGATCGTAACAAATCTTTCTTGATGAATGACTTTCTTTGAAATTGAAGTCGGGTGGCTAGCAAATCTCGATTAGTCGCCGACTAGCCGGCAAGTCAGGCGACTAACCCTCCTAGTCGAGTCGATGACTCTAGTCGGAGGTTGTGTACCGACTTGTCGACTAATCGTCGACTAGTCGCGCGACTTAATAACAGTGATCCGTATTGTCAAATAGTACAAGCTTTGAGATCATGGTTGTAAATGCAATTCTAGTTTGTGTGCGAGTTTCACAATGCGCTATCAGCTGCCATTCCTTTTAGGGAAAGGAAGTTAAAATTAACTTTCATTTATCGTTATCACTGATTAATTTCAGTTAATGTTATATTACGGTAAGTGGCGCTAGATTTACTTTTACCTCAGATGTTATTAGTGTTTTGTGTCGTTGTATATCAAACAACATTCTGGAGGTTGGGGCGTTGTGCTGTGCATGCTACTCTGTAAATGCTGGTGCCTCTTGTGCTCGTTATTCTCCATGTTGCTAATGAGTGTGCATTTTTCTTTATCTCGTGCTGGTAGAGAGCTGGTACAGACCTCAAGACACTAGCTAGAAGATTTTGGAAAGTTGCCGCCCCTTACTGGTGGTCGGAGGATAAAGTCCAAGCAAGGCTGAGGCTTGGTGCTGTATTTGCCCTCACATTGGCAACTACAGGAATAAATGTTGGATTTAACTTTCTGGGTCGTGACTTCTACAATGCCCTTGCTGGTATGTGCTGTTAAAGTTTTTATGTTCTTGTAGCTTCAATGTTAATGTTCTGAATAAATATACACATGCACAGAATTGCCAGTGCACGTGATAATATGAGGGAGCAAGAGAGGGAGAGATTTTTTTTTTATAGCACACAAATTCTCAAAAGTACTACTAAGAAGGAATATACTCATTTGAAAATTTGGGTGATCTGCAATATCCAAACTAGACAAGAATAATGACATTTCAACCTTCTATAGTTCTATTGGTATGAACATAACTAATGGTGGCATTTCATATCATTCATAGCGGTTCTCTTTCTGTTTGCTGATACACATTTAGTGATTTCTCTTGCAAGACAAGGATCAGGAACAATTTACCAAGCAACTGCTGTACTACCTGGGTGGTTTTGCTGTAGGAATTCCGGTGAGCATATTGCTGCTCTTTTGTAGGTATTGCTCTTCAAGCTGTTAGCCTGTTACAACTATTTGTATCACCTAGACATAAATAGTGAAAATATCAGATGATGTTAGCTTACGAGTAATATTTTTCCATCACTGCATTATCCTGTTTAACTACCAATGACTAAAGGAAGAAAAAAATGTTGGTACTTGCTGTAATATTTGGAAGGCAACATAGTCGTAGTTTGCTATGTTAAGTATCAGTGGTTTGTATTGCACCAGAAAGCTGCGGGTTCTGTTTTTATCATGGTAGGCATCCTTTCCAAGGCTGTCTAGATCCACAGTTTTGATAGTATTTTCCTAGCTCTCTCAGAGACTCCAGCAAATTTTGTTGTAGATGTTCTACCAGAAATCCACCAGGTTGTCTCCCCCATTTGACAAAATGTCATGGTAACCGGTTACCGGCCGGGGTCCGGGATACAAAATCCCGGCCGGTTTCCCAGGTTTTCTAAAGTTCAAATTCTAAATTTCAAATTTTGACTGGTTTTTAATCAAATTCAAATGAATTTCAACCGGGTTTTTCCTGGGAAAACCGGTAACCGTTCTCGACCAGCCACCGGGAAGCTGCAGTGCTCCGGTTCTTTGTTCCTTGGGTCATACACCATGAACACTTTGTGATTTTTGCCCTGGATGGCTAAACTGCCAGGATTTTACTCCCAGGCCCCAGCAGTGTCTGGAATTGCTATTGCTTCTATTAGCATCCATTAATAGAGGAGATGTAATATTGTACTTCCTGCGCTTTGTTTTTCATTTTGCAGAGTCATGTAAGTTCCTCTTAGTAGACTTATGTTCTGATTTGCAAATTCATTCTTGCACTGTTCTGCAGTTCTTTGTCTTGAGAGACTATGCAAGAGAAACCCTTTCTCTAAGATGGCGATCTTGGATGACAAGTTATTACATGAAGCGCTACTTTAAGAACAGAACTTTCTACAAGATTCAATCTCAATCAATAATTGACAATCCAGACCAACGAATCAATGATGATCTCAGTGCATTCACTGGAACCGCCCTTGCGTTTTCTCTAACACTTTTCAATGCTGCCGTGGACTTGATATCATTCAGCAACATCCTTTATGGAATCTATCCACCATTATTTGTTGTTCTTGTTGTCTACTCTCTTGGGGGCACAGCTATTAGTGTCTTCCTTGGTAAGGTAATGTGCTTATTGACATTACTTATCTATAACTTGCATCGAAACATATTAAATTGTTCCCACTCTTTTGTCTTCAAGCAACTAATACTTGGTCATGCTTGCATCGACAGAATTTGGTGAACTTGAACTTCTTGCAAGAAAAGAAAGAAGCCGATTTTCGTTATGGACTTGTCCGTGTTAGAGAAAATGCTGAATCAATTGCTTTTTATGGTGGTGAGGAAAATGAATTGCAACTTTTGTTGGATCGGTTCAGGAGGGCTTTTGAAAACCTAAGTGTAAGCGTTGCTTATATAAAATGTCCTTTCATTATATGTTTTTGTTCATTTTGCTCTGCTTTGGTTGTTTGTTATGACATTTTGAAAACCACTCTTAGGCCAGTTATCACTAGGTGATGGTAGTCAGACTAGTGCCAGATGGAATAGGGTGGGCAGCATGCAAATCAACTGCAAGCAAAATCAACAGAGCTTGCTTGTTTTCAACCCTTTCTTACATTCTCTCTAAAAGAATATTATGATAATTTGCATGGATTGCTAAAAAATATTCATAATTCAGACTTGCTTAGCACAAAAGTCCTTAAACATTTTATTTGCCAAAGCTGCATGTCACTGGTAAAGCAGATTACCAGCGTTTTTCAAATCATGGTTTGCTCAGCTTCGATAATCCTGTAAATCACTACTCATATTGGGATGTGAATTTCTTTTGTAATATTCAAATACCAGAGTTGCTAATTCTATGATATCCCAAAATATTGCTCATATTAATGATACAGCGGCAGGTGAAATAAAATATCATAACCGACAAATTTGCTACAGAAAGCATCACACATCTTAAAAATGTATATTACATAAGTTACATTGTGATAAGAGTGTTATACATTTTCTACATTCTCTCTCTTTTGGCCCATGTGGCCCATGTGCTACATGAGGCCTATGTAACAATGTCTATATATACCCTCAGTTAATGAATAAGCTGCACAGTTGTGAATAATAAAATTACTCCAATTTTTCTAACATGGTATCAGAGCTATTGAACCCTAACCCTAGCCCTGTTTCCTAATCCCATCGCCGCCGTCTTCCGCTAGCGGCGTCTTTCGCTTGGGTCGGCGGGCCTGAACCACTCCTGCGCCGCCATCGCTCCAAGCCTCTGCTTCCGCCGCCTCCTCGCCGATCCATCCCTGACCCGGCACCCAGAGCTCGCCCGACAACGCAGATCCTCGCTCTGAGCCTCTGCTTCCGCTGCCTCCTCTCCGACCCATCTCGGATCTGGTGCCTGGAGCTCGCCCGACGATGCGGATCTTTGCCTACGTCGTCCTCGTCGCGGATCCGACGACGTCCTAGTCGCCTCGCCTCGAATCCGATGTCGTCCTCGCCACCTCTGAGCCACCACCTCGTCCTCGACCTTGACCTTGACCTCTTCAACGCCGGTCGTCTAGTCTAGCCCTCCGCCTCGTCTTCACCACAGATCCGGCGGGATCTAGCGCTGGAGGCCAAGGAGTCGGCTACCTCAACCTCTGCACCGATGACTTGATCCAGCACACCGTCTCCTCTGCTCCGGCGGGATCTAGTGCTCTGGCCTCCTCCGCTTCAGCAGGATCTAGCACTACTCCTCTGCTTCGTCGCCAAGGTTTCGGCGACCTCCTCTGCTCCGGTGGGATCCAGTGCTCTGGCCTCCTATGCTTCAGCGGGATCTAGCGCTATCTCCTCTGAACTGCTCAGTAACCTCTGCTTCACTACTGCTGTTAATGCTACTAATGCTTTGTTGTGCTTAGTATTGCTGCTGTTGATTGCTTGTTGCTGTGTGCTCTGCTCTGCTACTGCTGTTGATGCTGCTACTGATGCTCTGTTGTGCTTAATACCGTCGTGTGGTTGTGGTCCATCAAGATGGCCAAATTTGACTCAATGTTTGGGGGCAATTCATCTCTCGTGTTCACGGACATCAAGCTCGATGTGTTGAACTACCGATCATGGGCCTTCTCAGTCAAGACTACTCTTAGGGGTTATGGTTCGGCCTCTCATTTGGTGACGATCCTCGACCAAGAAGGTTGATCCGAGGCGAAGAAGGATTAGCGAAAGAGGATGATCGTGTCATGACTGGCCTTGTTCTAAGTGTTGATGTTTCTTTGAGGATGAATCTTGAGTATCATACTTCAGCCAAGCAGATGTGGACATACTTTGAGAAGAGATATGCTCAGTCCAGTGGTGCTCTTCACTTCACATTGCGCAAGAACCTTCATAGTATTCAGCAGCAGCAAGATCAGTCAGTGGAGGAGTATTACAGTGCTTTCATTCATATCACTTTCCCTCTAGAGTCTAACACCGAAGGCTGCTACTGCTTGCCAGTCTTGTGTTGCCAAAGATAAGTATGCTCAACAGACGCTCATGTATCAGTTTGTGATGGGACTTCGATCAGAGTTTGAGCCTGTTCGTACTCAGTTACTCAACTATTCCACTCCACCAACTTTGACTGAGGTGCTCTCTAGTTTGATTGCAGAAGAGATTCGTCTTCATTCGCTTATGCCTACCTCAGGATCCTCACCACATGCTGTCCTAAGTCTCTCACAGCGGTCTAGATCTACCAGAGCTACATCCACATGAGCGCTGGTATGTTCTCATTGCAAGAGGATTGGTCATCTTGTTGACAAGTGCTTCAAGTTACATTCAGATCTGCTTGTTGATTATCGTGCTAGAGATCCATCAAATCGTCGTCGTGGAGCACCTACTGGGCCTCCGAGAGCACTTCATTGGATCGATCCATCGCCGCCACACCCACACCCATCTTGTGACTTCGGATCGATGTCCGCTATGACCTCGCTTGCACCTTCCGATCCAAATTTGCTCATCCTTGGGTTCTGGACTCGGGTGCCTCTTTTCATGTTACATCGGACAGATCTCAGCTTGTTGCTCGTAGGCCCGTGACTAATGCTGCATATGTTCACATTGCTGATGGTACACCTTGCTCTATTACCCATCAGGGCATTCTCTCTCCATCTCGCTTCTTTGTTCCTGATGTGTCTTTTGTTCCTCAGCTATCTATGAACTTTCTTTCTGTTGGTCAACTTACTGATATGAACTGCTTCATTGGATTTGATGATTCTTCTTGTTTCATTCAGGATCGTTAGAGCAGAAGAGTGGTTGGTTCTGGTCATCGCCGTAGAGGCTCTCCTAGTCTCTATATCTTGAACACCTTACATCTTCCTTCCACCAGTACGTTGAAGGCCTTAGTGTCTTCTACTGTGTCATCATCTCAGTCTCCTATTGGTTCTTCCTTCAGCAAGTGGCATCGTAGACCTGGTCATCTCTGTGGAGCTCGCCTCACCACTCTAGTTCACCAGGGTTTCTTAGGTCATGTCACTGTTGAGTCTAGTTTTTATTGTACTGGTTGTAAGTTGGGGAAACAGCTACAACTTCCATATTCTAGTAGTACCCTCAGTCTTCTTGTCCTTTTGATTTGGTGCATTCAGATGTATGGGGTTCATCTCCTTTTGCTTCGAAGAGTGGTCATAGTTATTATGTTATATTTGTCGATGATCACTCTCGATATACTTGGATCTATTTTATGAAACATCGCTCTCAGTTAATTTCCATTTATCAGTCTTTTGCTAAGATGGTTCATACACAATTTTCTTCTTCCATTCGTGTTTTTCATTCTGACTCTGGGGAAGAGTATCTTCCATCAACCTTTTGTCAGTTCCTTTCTTCTGAGGGTACTCTTCCTAACTCTCGTGTCCTGGTGCTCATACTCAGAATGGTGTTGCTGAGCGCAAGCACCGTCACATCATTGAGATTGCTCGTACTCTTCTCATCTCCTCCTTTGTCCCATCTCACTTCTGGGGAAAGCGGTCTCTATGACAGTCTATCTCATCAACCGTCAGCCCTCTTCCAAGCTTCAGGGCAAGTGTCCTGGTGAGGTCTTGTACAGAGCACCTTCTCGCTATGCTCATCTTCGTGTCTTTGGTTGTGTCTGCTATGTCCTTCTAGCACCTCGTGAACGCTCAAAGCTGAGCGCTCAGTCGGTTGAGTGTCTTCCTGGGTTATAGTCCTGAGCATAAGGGCCATCGTTGCCATGATCCATCAGCACGTCGCATTCGCATTTCTCATGATGTGATCTTTGATGAGGATCGATTCTTCTTTTATCATCCTTCTACTTGTACCAGTCCTTCCACAGATTTCACCTCCTTGTGTCTACCTCCCATTCCTTCATCAGACTTACCTAATCCAGCTACACTTTCTCTACCAGTTTTTGTTTCACCTCCTAGTGTGTCTCCTCCACTAGCTTCACCAGTTTCTGACACTTCCACTTTTTCCTTTCACTATAGTCGCAGACAGAGAATTCCTTCTGATCCTCAGCCCTCCTCTCCTCCACTTGACCCTCCGGCCAGTGCCACTGACTCTGACGATCGTTCTACGGTATGCCCTGTGTGATCGTTCTTCTATTTAGGCACCAGAGAGATGGGGTTTTTCTTGTGCAGGTACAATAGCTGAGCTGGGTACCTATCAGGAGGCTGCCAGTATACCTGAGTGGCAGTTGGCTACGACAGAGGTGCTCACAGCATTAGAGTGTACAGGTACTTGGGATCTTGTTCCGCTACCATCTGGAGCTGTTCCTATAACTTGCAAGTGGGTGTACAAAGTAGAGAACAAGTCAGTTGGTTCAGTAGAGCGATATAAGACTCGTCTTATTGCAAGAGGTTTTTAGCAGGCTTATGGTCGAAATTATGATGAGGTTTTTGCTCCAGTTGCTCATATGACCACAATCTGTACTCTCATTGCCGTTGCAACGGTACGCACATGGGTTGAGCTCTTGTCGTTACCACCTCAGAGATCATTTGGCTTCGATAGCTCTTGATTGATCTCGGTGTCCATTGTGACAATCCCACACTCTTATGTGCCAATATAAGTGTCATTCAAATTGCTAGTGATCCAGTTAAGCATGAGCTGACAAAGCACATTGGTGTTGATGCTGTTAGATTTGTATTTTCCCCATTGTTAAGGGGTTACCTGCATACATGCCACACCTGTACTTGTATATATATTGGCCCATTGGTCTCATAATGAATACAAACACTATTCATAACATGGTATTAGAGCAAGGTTAGGGTTAGGGTTTTCTCACGTGCTTTTCTCACGTGGCCGACGCTGGCCTCAGCCGTCGGTTGTCGCTCGCCGCCCTCGTTGCCTCTGCTCCTCGCGCTCTTCGTCTGCATTCGGTGCTTCATTGCCGGTTGCTCGAGCTCGACATCCACGCGCTCGTCTCCACCGCCGCCCGTGGCTTCGTTGACGTCCAACTGCGCGTTGCCATCCACGCGTTTGTTTCCGCCGCCGCCTACGGCTTTGTCGACGTCCGCCCGCGCGTCGCCATCCACGTGCTCGTCATCGCCGCCTCACCTTCATCGGTCGCCGCCACTATTGCTTCTTCTCCGAGCCGCCGCCGCCCTCGAGCCCGGGCCGTTGCCTTTCCTCGCCCGTGGCCGCTTGAAGATCGAGCCTTGGACAACCGAGTCGCCGCTGCCGCCCTCGAGCCTAGGCCGCCGCCTTTCCTTGCCCGTGGTCGGACGCTCGGGGATCGGATCAGGCTGCTTCCATCGACCGTGAGGCCGCCGCTCGTCACCGGGGTGGCTGCTGCCGCCGCCGCCAGGGGGGAACCCTAGTTCCCCCCATGCGCACTGCTCCCTCGCCCTTGGCTCGTGTGGTTACTTGTGGGCCGAGTGCTGCTTAATTGAGCCGCCGGCCCATAAGTAAAGTAAAAAAAAATCAACAAAAAAAAACGTCGTTCTAACCGCCGCGCCGTCCAGCGCTGCCTGTTAGATTTCGTTGTCTTGGTCGCCACGCCGTCCAGCGCCGCCTACCAATGGGTACTGTTTCCGTTCCTCGCTGCCCGGTGATCTTCGATTGTTTCAATTATTGGGACTGGTTTCAACACATGCGTGGTCAGCGCTTTTGGGAGTTTCATATCGGCGAGTTGCCTTGCTCGCCTCGCCCTGCTCCAGCTGCTGAGTCTGTGTTCCCGAAGACTACTTCTGAAGATATTCGTAAGGAGGCATCTGATGCTTTTGAGGATGCTATGGAGACTTTTCAGACTCAGTATGCTGCCTACAAGGCATGGATTGATGAGGATGCCCGTGCCTCTGCTATTCTGGTTGCTAGTATGGAGGTGCAATTCACTGGGAATGTGGTTGGTTTGGCTTCAACACAGTTGATGTGGACACATCTGCGCAACCGCTACGAGCCGATTGGTGATTCCTTGTATCTTTTTGTTGTGCGTCAGGAGCAGTCGTTGCAGCAGGGAGATGCTACTGTGGACGAGTTCTATGCCCAATTGTCCGCGATATGACGTTAGATTGACTCTTTGGGACCCGATGTTTGCCACACATGTCAGTGCTGTCAGCGTCAGCAGTCTCACATGGAGCTTCGTCGTATCTACGATTTCTTGACTCATCTCCGGGCTGAGTATGAGCAGACTCGTGCTCCATTACTAGCACGCCACCCTCGTATGACCTTGTTGGAGGCCCTTGCCGCTGTTCGTGCTGAGGAGATTCGTCTTCGTATTGCGGGTTTGCTGCCGTCCCCGTCGTTTCCTTCGATTCTGGCAGCTCTTCCAGTTTCTACACCCGCCACGTCGCCAACTACTCCTTCACCAGTGGTGCCTTCGCCGATGGCAATTGCTTTGTTGGTAGGGACTCCAGCGCACTTCTCGCAACAAGGATGGACATGTACAGTAGACCTGCTACAAGAAGAGGAAGGATTTACGTCATGGTGGCCGCCCTCCATATGGAACTGATGGTTCCTCCTCTCAGAGGAGCTCTGGTGCTTCTGATTCTTAGGAGTTTCTCACACTACTGCGTCGCATGGCTACTCTTTCACCGTACGGTTCTGTTGGTTCTGCTGCACAGTCTTCTAGTGAGAGACCACCTTCTACTTTGACTCACAGCGTCTCTAGGAGCTTGACTGGCTTCATCTTCCTTTCGCTGCCCCTGCCAGTCTTGTCGCCTCCACCGTCGCCGCCGCTTTTGCTGCATCCTCCACTGCGTCTTTTGCTCAGTGGCATCATCGTTTGGGACATCTTTGTGGGTCGTGTCTACTTTACTTCGTCGTGGTCTTTTAGGGTCTATCTGGTGATGTTTCTCTAAATTGTCAGGGTTGTAAGCTTGGTAAACAGTTTCAAATTCCTTATCCTTCCAGCGATTCAGTGTCACAGCGTCCTTTTGATCTTGTTCATTCTGATGTATGCGGTCTGGCTCCTTTCGATTTGAAAGGAGGTCATCGATATTATATAATTTTTATCGGTGATTTTTCTCGCCACACATGGATATACTTTATGTCATCTCGTAGTGAGGTTTTATCCATCTATAAGGCTTTTGCCACCATGATCCGTACTCAGTTTGATTCTCCTATTCGTGTCTTTCGTGCTGACTCTGTTGGGGAATACTTGTCAGGAGCCCTTCGTGGTTTTCTTCTTTGGCGATGCACTCTCTCACGCTTTTCTTGTCACGGTGCTCATACCTGAATGGTGTGGTGAGCGGAAATATCGTCATCTTCTTGAGGCGACTGTGCTCTTATGCTTATACGCTATCCCACCACACTACGGGTTTAATTTGTTTCTCGCCACTTTCTGATTAATATTCAACCTTCTTCTGCTCTTTAGGGTGGGATCCCAGTTGAGCGTCTCTGTGGCAAGACTCCTGACTATTCTAGCCTTCGCCTCATTGGGTGTGTGCGCTATGTTCTTCTTGCCCCTCGTGAGCGCACCAAGTTGATCGCTGTCGACTGCGTTTTTCTGGGCTATAGCGCTGATCATAAGGGATATCGTCGGCCCATTGGCCTCATAATGAATACAAGCTCTATTCATAACAGATGCATCCTTCACATGATCTCATTGTTAGAGGTCAACCATCGCCCTCAAGTATGTTCCCTCAGAGCTTCAAGTTACAGATTTCTTTACTAAAGCTCAGACTCAAGAACAGTATCAGCTTCATCTACTCAAACTCAGTACATCAGATCCTTCTGATCCACTTTGAATTTGAAAGGGGGTGTTAAGAGTGTTGTACATTCTCTCTCTCTCTCTTTCTCTTGGCCCATGTAGCCCATGAGGCGCATGTAACAATGTCTATATATACCCTCCCAATTAATGAATAAGTTGCACAGTTGTGAATAGCAAAACTACTCTCCAATTTTTCTAAGACATTCTAACATTAATATGCTGATTTGTAGATTTTAAGTAAATTTGTCAATAATATGTTTTATTATCATGCTGTAACAATAATGTTTTGGTGTTACATATGCTGTCATAATATTTTGTACTACCTGTACTGAAATACCACACCCAGTATCCCAAAGTAAGCTAATTTTTGGATCCCAAAACAAATCCATGGTTGTACACTCATAAGAGTAATTGGCTTTGTATATATACTCTACTATTCTTGAAGTGGTACTCTGCGGCAGCTCTATGTTTTTTATGTTTAGACATAAACTTCTGTTGCAATTTATTTTTCTAAATGGGCCATTTTATTATTTTATGTTATATTGCAGGAATTGCTGTTAGCATCTCGGAATCTGGAGTTTTTCACAAATGGTTACCGGTATTTAATTCAGATCCTGCCAGCTGCAGTTGTTGCTCCAATGTACTTCTCAGGAAAAATCGAGTTTGGAGTAATAAACCAATCAGTGTCTGCTTTCAACCACATCCTTAGTGATTTCTCTCTCATTGTTTTCCAATTTCAGTCAATCAGTGCGTTCTCAGCAGTTATTGATCGTCTAGGTGACCCCCCCCCCCTGCGCGGCCCCCGCAGCTCTCTCTAATATAATCTGAATATCTGATTAACCTAACTGAACTGTAAACTTCTTCATTATAGGTGAATTCGATGATCTATTGGATGGAAATGAATCTTCTCTATCATCTCGACGTGATAGCATTGATGGGATCAACATTATTTTCAAGAGTGGTCCTTCTGTTCTTAGTTCCAATGGATCATTAAGGCAACCTGATCCATCCATCGTTCTAGAGATTCATAATTTGGCACTGTTAACACCCAGGAGCAGAAACGTTCTTATCACTGACCTCACTATGGAACTAAAATACAAGGATCACCTACTGGTATTTGGTTTCTTAAACTAGCTGTATAATTGGCAAAATAAATGTTACTGCTGTCACCTGCCAGATTATATGCTATTTTTCACTTTTAGGTGATGGGACCCAGTGGAAGTGGGAAGACCTCATTGTTACGTGCTTTGGCTGGCCTTTGGACTAGTGGTACTGGCGACATCATATATCATGTGACAGGTTCTGTGCAGATTCAGACATCAAATTTATGTTCTGATGAGCCATCCAACACAAAGTCAGAGGGTGAAGAACTACTAAAAAGTTCCAAGCAGAGAAGGGATAATGGCATATTCTTTGTCCCACAAAGACCGTATATGGTCTTGGGAACCCTTCGTCAGCAATTGCTCTATCCTACATGGACTGAAGATGTTCACCATTCACCAAATAATAATGCGGAGAATACAGGTAATTGTTGTTATGTTGCATGGGGAGGTATCTAGTCAAACTACCCTCTCAGTGCAAATCACATTGATTTGGACATTGAATCAAGATGAAAAATTTGTATGAAATGTACAACGGTAGTCCTAAAAGTACTACACCACCACATAAATTTTCAAGTTCAAATTCAATTTATGTTAGGAGAAATATCTTTGTAAATAAAAAATATAAAAAAATGGGAAATATTATTTGTATCATCATATTGATCTTCTTTCTATTGTTTCTCCCAACATGAATTGATTTTTAGCCTAAAACTTTGAAGGTAGAAACACTAGAACCAGTGTATTTCGGTTTAAATTTTAAAGTTCAAATAGCCTTGATAACCTATAGCTTTGCTGTTTGCCGAAATGACCACTTGGTGCAGTGGTAAGGGTCTAAGGGATAGTGGTGGTGTCAAGGACTAACACCATGCGGTAGTATGAATTTTAAGACAATGTAGAATCATCTCGCCCAAGTCCCAACAGAAGTAAAGTAAAACATAAAAGATTGTAGTAGCATGAATCACTTCATTGCTGCTTCTATTCTTCTTCTTCTGATCCTTGTGGCTGCATCATTCTGTTCCTAATAGTGGTGCATGATTAGTTGAGTAATATAATTGTTTGAATTTTGTTGTTGGATGTGGGACAAAGCAATGGAAATCTGTTGTCATATGTTGGAAAATTCAGAAACTCTGCCACCAAGTAATTTGCTTAAGTACTTCTTGCAGCAAGTTCCCGAAATACGCATGCATAACTATCCTAAAGTTGCACCATTTTTTATGAATGCCAGATCCTCTTCCCTTTCTATCCGAAGTCTCCACATCAGATGGGGTTGGTGCCAAGCCTGAGATGCCCTCAACTGATGAACTGATCAGAGTGCTTGAGGTTGTTAAGCTGGGCTATATATTGCCTCGTTTCAATGGCTTGGACTCCATGCATGATTGGGCCAGTGTTCTTTCTCTAGGGGAGCAGCAGCGCCTTGCATTTGCTCGGCTGTTACTTGCAAAACCAACTTTGGTCCTACTGGACGAGTCCACAAGTGCACTAGATGATACAAATGAGGTAATGATCCCTATCCCGCGGCTATAATACTTGTCCTACTTTTATTAGCTGCTTCCGAGTTCCGACCATGAATTATGGAATACTGCTAAGCCTGGACTCATCACCCACTGAATTGCATTAATATTTTTGAGCTCTTTTACGGTACACTCAATTTAATATGGGCCGTCCATTCTCTTTGATCCAATGGTTCAGATTAGTTATAATTTAGTTATACTACACTTGGTAGTATTAGTAGAATCCTGAGGGGTATAATTGTAATTGCCCATGTGGGGATCACATGTCACGAGTAATATTTTTAACTTTAGTTGGAAAAGTCCATAATACCTTCACAAAAAATTATAAATACAAAGAAAAATCTATTATACCCTTAACAAATAAATGATCAGATTTGATTTATATTACCACCATATTTGTACCCTGTTACAGAGAAAAGAACAGAAGAGGTTGATGGTCTGCAACCTCCTTTCTTATGTATGCAGAAATAATGTAGTGACCTACACCTACCTCGATAACACTTTTGATGGTTTCGCTTGTGCCACAGACTCATCTTTACAGGCAGATTGAAGCTGCAGGGATTACTTACGTAAGCATTGGTCACCGCAAAACGCTTCACAAGTTCCACAACAAGGTTTTGTACATTTCAAAGACTGATTCGACGGCTAGCAACCTACGTAATTGGGAGCTAAAGTCCACAGACCAGATATCAATTGAAGAGTCATCCCCATTCGCTTCGTAAGAACTTCAGCATTTGAGCCACATTTGCCCCGTGCTCAATTTTCCCCCTCATTTGACCCATATGGGAAATATCGACGCCCTGCCAAGGATCCCACGTGCACGTGTTCATCGTTATTAACTGAAGGTGGACTGTTCGAGGGGTTACTCTTTCAGTTGGATCACGATTTGCGAGAGTGCTACTAACCAACCTGAGATGCAGTACAGATTTTGGCACCTGAAGGATAGATCTCCTTTTCGTGTATGTTCATACTTAAAGAGCTCAGAGTGAACAATATCAGATGTATATATACGGATGATAGTGCTTGTGCTGTCACCAACTTCTTTTTCTTAACCTATCTGAATTTTCTTTAGCAATATCATGTACCCAGGTCCGTGACATATGGGGCCAGTAGGAGTATATGCGAGTGTGTGTTACATAGTCCTAGTTCATACACTATAGGGCTCATGTGTCCGTGTAACACAACTGCAGTTACAACCTGATCGCCAGCGAGTAGCCGGGAGACCGAAATCATACAAATCAGTAGCAAACGAAACAAGTAATTGGAGGATTTGGGGAAGAAAATGCAGAACGGGATGAAGAACCAGAGAACAAGATGGGGAATCAGATTTCTATTTTATTTGGTTGATGCTTTCAGTTGCGTACAGGAGCCAACATTTAACTCTAGTTGTGTTACACTGACACATAGTGTATGAACTAGGACTATGTAACACACACACACACTCACAAATATTCCTACTGGCCCCATATGTCATGGGCCTGGGTACATGACATTTTCCCCTCCTCGAAATTCAGCTTGTCCTCAAACTGAAACCTGCAACTACTCCATTGCAATTGGCACCGGCACAAAATCAGCAATGAGGAACTCTCCAATAGCTCATGCCGCTGGTGACATTTCAAAGAGGTGGACAGCTTGTACCTAGACCTCCGGCTGCCCTCAAATATATGCTCTGAACTTAAACTATAGAACTTCTCAAAGCTATACTCTCTGAACTCTGAATGTGAGTCATCATATTTCTCATCCAGTAGGAGAAGTACAGAAAGGAAGCTCCCCACAACAATGTTAGTGCCTACTAACCAAACCATAATTTATATATCTCGACATCTTTTAGCAACCGATAAACCCACCATCCTTAGAATGTTACTTGTTAAAATAATGAAGCACAATCTGTTAAGCTCAAGGAACTTTAACCACTATAGTTGTATCCAATAGAGATCAACCACTATATGGATATGAAAACTGAACAGCTTATACTGGTATCTCTGTTGCTTTGCTTGTTTGTGGCATTCTTCCACTGTCATTAGCAGCAGCATACATCCTTTAAGAGTGGCATCTGGCCACTTGCAGCACCACTGAATCTCATTGAATTTGCCGTAAAGTTCATGTCGCCATCTAAGACCAAAGGCAAAACACTGAAGGTTGGTAGACCACTTGGCTAGCGCAACAATCACTTCAATGGCAAAACATTCAGTTGCTCTAACATGTACAATGACATGAAAACCAAGTAGTGGACTAGATCGTCTAGGCTTAAGCATATAGTCAGGGATGTATACTGATTGATAGGAATGTGGCCAAGGTAGTAGCATCCATAACATCTCAACAGCACACCACTTCAAGAGAAAGATACGAAAACCAATCTGTTTTATTCCTGAGTCCCATTGCCTTACAATAGTGTCTGTCCTCTTTAGCTCCTTGGCCTTGAAACACAAGCAGTCAACTGAAGCACTCCATTGCATGCTTTTAAGCCAGAGATGTGTGTCACTATTGATAGTAAGAAGAGACATAGGCATCAGGCCATCAGTACCAAACATTATGTTCTTAGTATATATGTTGATATCTCCATGAAACCATCGAGGTGCATCAGTAAACTCGAGAGGACCCCAATCACGGTAATCAAACAGATAGTCCATTGTTCCTCCGGTCAAGACGCCTTGCAAACTTGCATTTAATCCCTCCTTGTATAGCTCTTGCTGCTCAATGTTTCCAGGACTAAATCCCTCTCGTTGCCAAGATGGTATCTTGTCAAGCTCTAGACGATCACCTTCTATTCCACAACTTTCATGGCTAAAACAATTCCTTCTCCATAGCGACCCTTTGTCAAGCCCATGATGAGCACTTTCTATTCTAGATTTTCCAGGGCTAAAATTACTTGGATGCCACGATGGAATTTCCTCAAACACCTGTTGTGCATCACTGTTTTTCAAATCTAGAATCAGCCATTCATTGTCGTCGATGCAGCGAGTATCTTGGTTGCCACCTAGCTTGAGCATGCACCCGATGTGGTCCGCGACCGTGGCATGCGTGCCATGCATCCGCACAAACGATGGTGATTCATGCGTGCACCACCCACTCATGGGGGCTGTGCGCTGCTCAACCCCCATAGTCGAAAAGCTCGTCACGGCGACTGGTTGGAGTCATGCCATGAAATTCTTCTGTGAAGGTAGCTCTTGCGGCTTGCCATCTTTTGGCATTTCGACGAACACGACGTGGTCACCACTCACAACCAGAGTATGCCACCGCCGTGTAGATGTGTAGTATCCTTCCTCCCATAGGGACAACCCGTCGGTGTTGCCCTACATCACTCCAGCTTTGAGAGTCATTTCATCAAACACCTTGGTGGGTTGCTTGATGTCGAGCTTGATGGTGTGCTTGAGCTTAGTGTCAAGGACATCTCCATGTGCAGCATTATCTTCCTTGACATCCGAGACCTCAACTTCTCATGGCCCAACGCACCGGGTGACGAGTGATGCGCACTCGTGACACCCACTTGACGAACCGATGGTACTTTGCCTCACTCTCCGTCTTCCTAGGCATTCCAACAAACACCTTGCATGCACCAGGTTGCTCTGCTTTGATTTGCATGAATGAAGTGGTGGCCATGGCCACAGAGGTGGTCACGAGCATTGACGAAGCAACAACAGGGGTCGATGCAGCCTTCGGCTTCTCGGCATCGTGGTTGAGACGTGGCATCGAGCACTTGCGGGGCATCACTGGGTGCTGTTGGTGGGGAGCGGCTGCACGTACTAGAGGTCCAACCAATAGCAGTTGTCATAGATGCAGCAGTCACGACAGACATCTCGAGCTCGCACCACATCGTGACTAGACCGGAACAGGATGAGCGCCTCCGTACTATCTGCCACCTCGAGATCGCACACCTTCTCAGCACCATATGCATCAAAGACTTGGTGAAGCACCTCCTCGGCCACCGGGTAGAACACTTGACTCACCGTGACCCGAAGAACCCTTCCTGTGTTCGTCTCTTGGTGGCCTGGCATTTCATCGAACACACGGCATGCACCGAGTTACGCCTCCTTGGCTTGTGAAATCTGAGTGGTGCCTACTGTCTCCGACACACTCGACAACGGTGACACGGCCGTGGAGTGCTTGTCACTGATGTCGTGGTTGGGGCTCGCCATCGAACCCGTGGTGGGAGCTATGGTAGAGGTTGGAGAAGACGGCGACGACCCGAGTATATGGTCCAGTGAAGCGTTTAGCTTCACCAGCATCTCCAGGATAGTCTCCTCCTTTTCCTCTGAGGTCGCCATAGGAGTTGGCTGCTTGAGCTCATCATCCATGGCTTCCCGAGCGCCGGCGGGAGAGCGAGATGGGTGGCTCTGATACTAAATTGTTACAACCCGATCGCCAGCGAGTAGCCGGGAGACTGAAATCGCACAAATTAGTAGCAAACGAAACAAGTAATTGGAGGATTTGGGGGGAGAAAATACAGAACAGGATGAGGAACCAGAGAACAAGATGGGGAATCGGATTTCTATTTCATTTGGTCGATGCCTTCAGTTGCGTACAGGAGCCAACATTTAACTCTAGTTGTGCTACACTGATACATAGGTCCTATAATGTATGAACTACAACTATGTAACACATACACACTCACATATACTCTTACTGGCCCCATATGTCATGGACCTGGGTACATGACAAACAACTTCATTATGGAATCCCTGCTCAGATTGTGATTCAGTTCGTTGTCGTGCCATCTGTGTTCTGCCAACTATTAGGAGTTTCAGCTCTTATACAGTGATCTAAATTGCGCCAAGCACAGTGTATAGTTGTTCAGCAACTGTTGCGTGGCACTGGCAAGATATTCCGATGAAGATCGAATAGTACCCTTCGCTCGTTCTTGTCTTCTCCAGGGAAATTTCACCAGTAGGCAGTAGCCCATAACTATCAGCAAGGATCCCAGTATGGATGGAGCGTTTTCTCTCTTCTTATTTGCCAGTGCAGACGAGCCCATTCCGGCCCAAACTGGAAAATTTTCAGGTCATGTAGGAGCGGTTGCTACTATGTATTCCATGTGATTACATACTAGAATATCATAATTTATCCTGATCTAGCGTCATCATCTTTCTACAATCTGCAAACCATGTACTGCTATCTGAAGATGGCTTTTCTGCGTACCCATGGCGTGCATTATTCTTGAGGTTATACAATGAACTGTTCTACTTTTAGAAACGCCTGTAACATGGGAATCCTAGGATTTACCCTGTTTCCCGCGTGCCAGTGCACTATAATTTACCTTTGAACAACATGCTTGATTTCTCAAAAACCCAATAAAATGTTTCTGCTACTACTAAGGTTTCTGACTTTAAAAAGGCACGTATTATCGCGTACCAAGAAACGCAACAACTCAAATTGTTGGACATACATGCAACGATGCAAATCTTATCTGTTCATGAGCACAAATCTGCATGTTGGGCACATATGCTGTTCTTAGACAGGACACACCTTTTCTATTGCTATTTCAACAAGATTTAAACATTTTCGTCAGATCCGTTGATATGGATATGTGCACCTGGAAAATTGGCTCTAGATATGAACAAATACTGGGAGTTACAATTTGTTAAAGTTGCAAGAAAAAAAAAGCAAAAAAGAAGAAGCATTTGGGCTGGCTCCTTATGTACAGCATGCATGGGAAGGTCGTTTCCCTGCAACACTTATGAACAGTGGCATAATTATGCCAACTTCTGCTACCAACACAGCTCAAATAGGTAAAACTTTTGCAACAATTGATTGATATTTAAATTTGTTTATCCTTATCAAAGGGACATACATACGACGTTAAACAATTTGTAGCTACAAGAAAGTTTGACATCATATTTCCTAGATTTAGAAATAATTGTTTGTTGTCCCTTAGACCCCTACAACCTATATTTATAGTGCCAAGGATTACAATTTGACTAAAACACAACTTTTCGTTAGACTCTAATACTAACATACCAAAACTCCCCCTCGAGATGGGCAGCATATATCAATTAGGCCCATCTTATTATATATTATAGCACCATCGTTAGGACCTAACCCTTTAGGGAAACAATCAATCAATTGTTCACTAGACTTGACATACTCTAGCTTCAACATCCTGCCATCGAGCTTCTCCTTGATGAAGAATATATCAATCTCGACATGCTACATGTATGATCATGCTGTACCAGATTGTTAGCAATGTTGATTGCAGATTTATTATCAAAATGCAACACCAAGGGGTTATTCCTCCATACCCGACTACTACAGAAAAGGTCTTCACAGACAGTTCAAAAACATCATTACAGACGGTTTCCAGAGCCGTCCGAGTTTATGGGTCGATGATGACATGAGGTCATTACTGAGCAGTTTTGGAACTGCTCATGATGCATGCTATCACTGAGCGGTTATTAACTCGTAACCGCTCATGATATATGACTATCACTGCACGGTTCGTGTCTAGAACCGTGTGTGATAATCGCTATCTATCATGAGCGGTTCTAGACACGAATCGTCTGTGATAACTTTCTATCACAGACGGTTCTTGTTTAGAACTGTCTATGATACACACACACATATATACATATGTATACACACACATGTGTATATATATATATATTAAATACATCGTTCAAAGTCCCCAGACACTTTTGGGGGGTCGTGAGGGAGGATGACACAGCTGCCACGGGCAACCTCTCATGGAGCCTGCAAGTTCAAGAAGTAAGGCTGCAAGAGAAAACACGTGGACATACAATTACCTGAATGTCGTCGATAGGTAATTGGACTTGACATCAAGGAATGGTTGGTTGCTAATACATGATGCCACTTCGATCGGATAGAAGTGGCTTCATGCATGAATCCACTTCTACCCGACTGGGAAGTGGCATCATGTATTAGCAACCAACCATTCCTTGATGTCAAGTCCAATTACCTATCGACGATATCTAGGTAATTGTATGCCCACGCGCTTTCTCTTGTAGCCGCATTTCTTGAACTTGCAGGCTCGATGAGAGGTTGCTCGTGGTAGCTGTCTCATCCTCCTCATGACCCACCGAAAGGGCTGTGTGTGTGTGTGTGTGTGTGTGTGTGTGTATGAGGCCAGTTTTAAAGGCATAAGTAGCCACTGCTTGGAGGTTTTATAGAGAAGAGATCAGGAATAGAATGGTAGGACGTATACGTACCTAGGACGCAAGGGAGGAGAACTTGACCAGTATGAACACGGTTACAAATTAGCCTAACCTTTACAAATCTGAAAAGTTAATTACAGCCAAGCCCCATCCGAACCACATCGATCCCATGTAAGCCAACCAAGTACAAAGAGCCGGCATCAATAACCCTCAGTACCCATCAGAGAGCATTAACCAAACCCACCATTTTGCCCCATTCATTCAATCTGAACCCACAGAATGCACACACACCAATAGCCCTCAGTTTACATCACAGAGCAAGGGGACTATTAATATGAACTAATTATCAATTCAATTTCAGCATAAGACTATTAACATCATTACATCACAGCGCAAGGGGAATATTAATATGAACTAATTATCAATTCAATTTTAGTATAAGGCTATTAACATCATTGAGCAGTTCAACAGCAAGACAGCAAGACCAAGGGTGTCCAAACCCACCATACCAGTACGTGGTAGCCCTCGGCATCCATCGCATTCATCACAGTGCAAGGGGGGTAGAGATAGAGAGGGAGTAAGGTAGGGTGATGCCTCAGTACAGCGCAACCATGGCGGCGACCCCACCACCAGCACAACCCTCGTCCATCTCCTTCATCTTGCATAAATCACACAAACATCAGGACACAACTTAAGGCTCAAGCATAAAAATCAAACTCAACAAAAGACATTAAGCTAACAGAGAGGAGAATAGAGGGAGGATGGGAAAGCAAAGCCAGGGAGGCCAGGGGCCGAGCGCAGGAGGTCGAGCAGGAAAACCAAGCCATGGACGTGGGCAGGCAGTAGGTGCAGGTGGCGGCGCAGTGGATTGGGTGGCGGCGTCGTCGTAGTTGTGGCACGACCCTGATACTGCATAAGACACTCCTATCATATGAGTATCTTGTGCAGTGCAGAGTGGTGTCACAACCGACGGCGACGGCGACGGGGTCGGGTGGCGGCGTTGAGGTGGGGAGGGGAACGGACGAGAGTAAGTGCGCTGGGGAGTGACGAGTTAGGGTGGGCGCAAACCCTAGTGGCACTGAGGAGTGACTAGTTAGGGCGGGCGCAAACCTAGAGGTCGCTAATAAAGAGACTTATCACAGACGATTCTATTATGGAACCATCAGTGATAGTTATCACAGACGGTTCTATAATAGAACCGTCCGTGATATGTCCCATATCACAGACGGTTCCATTATAGAACTGTCTGTGAAATGGTTTTTCTCAAGTATATTATCTTGTATATACACTTACATGACATGAAGAAATTACATGTTTATATGTCAATTTTGTCATTTAAATACTACTAAAAATTTTCTTTAACTATATATACATATACATATATATATACATACATACATACGTATACACACACACAAACATATATACATATACATATACATATACATATACATATACATATACATATACATATACATATACATATACATATACATATACATATACATATATACATATACACATACATATATACTGAGATACACACACACACACACACACACACACACACACACACACATAGATATGCATATATACATATACATAGATATGCATATATACATATATACATACATATACATACATACATATGCATACATACATACATACATACATACATACATACATACATACATACATACATACATACATACATACATACATACATATATATATATATATATATATATATATATATATATATATATATATATATATATATATATATATATATATATATATATATATATATATATATATATATATATATATATATATATATATATATATATATATATATATATATATATATATATATATATATATATATATACACACACACACACACACACACATATAGTAATAATTCAACATATAATCAATATAGTAACTTCACCTCCAAACTAGATTTTTTTTCATTTTGGCATTTTCATATGGCCAAACAATGTGGCTATCGCTTTTACAAAGATTAAAAAAAAGAAACCTATAAATAAGCAAAGTTTTTCTAGTGGCGGAGGTAGGCTGCTATCTCCGTCTTCAATACTTTGTAGGCGTCAGACGGTTCGTGATCGAACAAAGCCTGAAATGCATCCACCCGCTGACGCGCTTGTTCGAGTGTCTCCCGAAGACCCTCGGACTATTGAACCAAGAAGAATTGAGCCCATAGGCTCTCTTCCCTTACTTGAGGGGTCCCGGTCTGGTTGACTCGGTCGCCCGTTGCCTTGATTAAGCAGTCCAAGTCACGGCAAGCTTCCTGGAGACGTGCAATGTCGTTGTGGAGGACCACGTCGATGACACGATAAATTCACCGAAAGTGGGAGATCGCCAGAAGACGCGGCGGAGGAGGATGTCAAGACGGCGGAAGGTGGCTGTCACCTGCTTCGGCAAATTCTCAGAGAGAGGAGTGAAGACACTGTTGAAACAGTGTTCTTCCGCAGCATCCACCAATGTACGGCCGGAGAGTTGCTTGTACAGTACGGCCAGGTAGGCCATCAATGCCGGCGACAAGGAAACAGAAGAGGCAGCCATTTTTGTTTTTTTATAAGTACTAGAGTTATATGCATGTGGGGATGATAATCATCTTCGATGCCAGATGGTCTTTTTTATAAAACAAGGAATAAATTCAGAGCGTGAGACGAAGAGACGCATCGGGGAGCTGAAGCGGCGTTGATGCGACGAAGAAACGCATCGGTGATGAAGAAACTGATCATCGGGCTTCAACTGGGAGCTGTAGCATTATTATCATAGACGGTTATAACAAAAAACCGTCTGTGAGGTTTCACAGACAGTTGTTTGTTGAAAACCGTCTGTGATATGTAGAATTATCACAGACGGTTTTAGTTATGAATCGTTTGTGATATTACCTCTTCACAGACGGTTTCTAAACCAAAACCGTCTGTGATTACATGTAATGCAGGCTGTTTTGGTCAACCGTCTGTGATGAGGCGTCCAGTATTAGCCTTTTTGTAGTAGTAGCTCAGACAATAAACCCTTAATCCATATCATTTCACTGACGCTCAACGCTATTGCTTTGCACTTTGCCTCTGCATTAGACCGAGCCACAACCTCCTACTTCTTGCTCCTCCATGACACAAGGTTACCTCCCACAAAGATACAATATCCAGATGTAGATCTCCTATCATCAACACTGCTCGCCCAATCAACATCGCAATACCCTTTCACATTTAGGTGATGATTCTTCTTGAACCAAAGGCTTTGTCCAGGGCTACTCTTGAAATACCGCGGGATTCGACATACAACATCTGCATGTCATATTCTGAGATCATGCATATATTGTCTCACCACACTCACCTCATATGAAATATTAGGTCTTGTGTGGCACAAATAGATAGGGGTGAAAACGGATCGGATAGTTTCCGACCGATCTGGACGAAAACGAATTCGGATTATCCCAGATCGGATTTTTCTCGGATAATTTTCGGATCGGAAACATATTTGGATTTTTTTTCGGAAACGAAAATGAATACGGTAGGTATGATATCCGGCAGAAACGAATACGAATACGGATTATCTGGATAAGTCTAATCCGGATATTCAGAATTTGCAAACAGCCACTGGCCCACTGCCCAGCCGGCCCACTTAGAGAGTGACTTAGGGAGTTAGGCCTGTTAGGGTATACCTTACCGAGTTAGGGCCTTAGGGGAGCTTCAGCTTTAGTTCTTCCACTCCACGCCGCTGGCTACTCTAGTCTCCAGTGGCGCTGCCCTCGCCTCACCTCGCCGCGCCACGGCACCACCTCGCCCACGGCCGCCTCCGCCGGCCATCTCGCCCCGTCGCCGTCCTTGGCACCACCTCGCCTCGTCGCCGGCTACTCCAGTCGATGGCGCCACCCTCGCGCCGCCCGGCCACCTCGCCCGCGGCCCGCCTCCACCGGCCATCTAGCCCTGTCGCCTGTCCCCTCTGGCTCCCTGCGCGGCAATGCTTTCATCGGTTCCCCTCACGCGGTCACGCCCCGAGCTGCTTGCGGATCCTCAGGCCATCTGCCTCACGGTGGCCACCTCACCGCCCCAAGACCTCGCGGCCTCCTCCCGCCCCAAAGACATCCACTGCTCACCTACCCCGAGGCCCCGACGGCCTGCTGATCCCTCGTCGGCCGCCCGCATACTGTTGGTTGTTGCCCACCAAGGTAAGGATCTTGATTCTTGAGTCTTGAGCAATGGCCAATGAGGCAATGAATGATGAATCAATGGATTGAGTTCCTAGTGCTAGCTCCCTGTTGGCAGTGAATCAAAGAATCAATGGCCAATGAGGCAATGAATCAATGGATTGAGTTCCCAGTGCTAGCTAATTAAATTCCACTCATTTAATGTTTTTGCTAATTAAATTCTAGATGTGTTGTGCAGTGGTACTCCAAATTTACTTTGCACTATGGAACATCTCATCAAGAGTATAATAAGCCAATTAACTGAAGATCTAACAATAGCTTTGCTTTAGTTGGGATTGAAGAATGACCTTGTTATTCTGAAATATATGGCCTTTAGAAATACTCTGCAAATTCATTTGTGTAGCTTACAGTTGAAATGCTCTTGAAGAAATCAGTCTTTTTTAGAAGTACCTGAAATGAGCCACTGGAAGGTTTATATGAATACCAAGAATTGGTGGAAATTCAATGCAAAGTTGTAAAAGGAGCGGATTGTTGTTATAATAATTGGCTATTACATTATCCTACAGGATTACTAGAAAAATAAAGTTTTTTTACCCCTGCTTTGGATGAGATCTAGTTTTCTGACCTTTTTTGTTCTTGAGAAAATTGGAGGTTTGTGGTACCCTGACAAATCACGAATCATTTTCCCATGAAAATTGAACATGTAACCATTCGCATAATGAATCCCAAATCTAATTATGTCAATTCATTATACACTAGATCTTGTTAATCATTTTGGAATTGGAAGAAACATGTAAAAGCATTTGAATGAAGCAGGTGTTTTTAATACTGTTTTCGACTATGATTAAATATTCTATTGTTGATTAATACACATATTTAGATGATCTTCGTAGTTTGTAGAATATGCATGCCTCAACATGTTCATTGAAATTGTCTCATTCATAGTTGAATGTTCATACCATTACGATGTCCATATGCATGCCTGTTGTTATAGATAATTTATCCTTACAAAATTTCACTATTGATTCTACGACTAATTGTTTTGATGTTGTTTAACTAGTTAATTTCTATCTCTTAAAAATGGTTGTAGTTTCTAATTATACACTTGGGGGTACATGTGAGGGTAGGGGTGCCTAACACTGCCGATGCCGGTCCCAAGCCCGAAAAAAGGTGGAGGGGGCATGAACTGTTTGTAATAATTATTTATGTAATAATTATTTGTTGTAATAAATATTTATTGTAATAATTGTCGTTAAATACGCTAATCCTTGATTCACATGATGGAGAAATTCGTGCAACATGTTACAATTCGGTGCTTGATTAGTTTTATGACCTAATTGAGGTTAGTAAGGTGTACTTGATATCTAGAGGATCAATAAAACAATTCATGAATGTTTGCATCAAACAAACTAGTTATATGTTTTCGTTAATTTCTGGCATGCAATTTAAGGGTTTTTATGTTCCGAAAAAATATCTGTGACCGTATTCGTTTCGATTTGTATTCGCTCCGTATTCGTATTCGATATTATTGGCATCCGTATTCGTATCCGGGGTATCCGTATTCATATCCGCATCTGGGAAAAAAAATATAAAAACAAGTATGGCAGAGCCATTATCCGTCCGTATCCGATCCGTTTTCACCCCTACAAATAGATGAGGTGCCCAACAAGCCTTTGGTAAGCCTCCCTGTCAACTGGATCTCCTGATTCAGCACATTGCTTGCGATTCCTATCAACAGACGAAGCAATAGGGCGACTTCCATGCATACCTATTTCTACCAACAGATTAAGAACATACTTCCTTTGGAATAGAACTATACCCTTCGAAGAATGGGCAATCTCAGTCCCAAGAAAGTATCGAAGACTTTCAAGATCTTTCAACTCAAACGCCTCTCCCAGTCATCTCTTCAAGGACTTGATTTCCTCAGTATCATCTCCAGTTGGCACAATATCATCGACATAGACTACCCATATGGTGGTATGTGATCCTATATGCCTGTAAAACATAGTATGGTCTCCATTGCACTAAGAATATCCCATACTACAAATTACACATCTGAATCTATCAAACCATGCCCTTGGAGATTGCTTCAGACCGTATAAAGACTTCTTGAGTTTACGCACCTTCCCATCGGACTACCTGTTCTCAAAGCCTGGATGAATCTCCATGTATACCTACTATTGTAAATCATCATGTAGAAAAGAATTATTCACATCCAACTGATATAGGGGCCATCCGAAGTTAGTTGCACATGAGATCAACGTTCTTGCTGTGCTCATCTTCACCACCGGTACAAAGGTCTCATCATAGTCTATCCCATATGTTTGACTATAACCTTTTGCAACCAACCGTGCCTTGTATCTTTCCATCTTGCCTTCAGGAGTTTGCTTAATCGCAAACACTCATTTGCATCCCACAGCCCTCCTTCCTACTGGAAGTGGAACAAGATCCCATGTTTTGTTCTTCTAAAGTGCACTAAGCTCTTCTTTTATAACATCCTTCCACTTAGGATCATGTAAAGCAACTCGCCAATCCTTTGGAATAGGCACCGTCTGAAGTGATGCAATGAATGTTTTGTATGCATATGAAATATGAGAATATAAGATAAAATTTGCAATGTCATACTCAAAGCCATACCGAACCGGAGGCTTTCCAGCATTAGCTCTAGTTTTCCAATGTTGTGCTCTAAATTAGAAGGGTCAGAGGGAACATTACCACTCACCCTAGGAGGAGGCAAGGAACTTGATGGAGAGAGACCCGAGGAGGGATTTGGGATTGGATCAACTAGAAAGACTGATTGTTCAGGTTGTGGCTTTGCTCCTCAACCGATGGCTCAGGTAGTGTCAATTACTTCTCCCTCTGTCTGCCAAAGTGCCTTCCTTGATAAACTTTCAATTCTTTTGATGTTGTCACATCTCTTGCACATTCCGTTAGGCTCAAGCTTGGAGACATAATTGTCCCCACAACAGCTTCATCTCTCCCTATCTCAACCTCTACTCGGCTATCACTCTTTTTGTTCCCCCCGCTCGATCGTCACCCTCAATGATGGGAGAGAACTCCTCTAAGAACTGACCAAAATCACCACCACTTGTGTAGTACGACTCAAACTCTTGAAAAGTCACATCCATACTTTTAAATAGTCTTCTCTCAATTGAGTTCCAGCATCTATAACTGTCGGGACCCAAAATATGCAATTCTGGACCCTCTGTGTATAATGCACTAGTCCAGGATCACGCTAGTGCACACAGTATCAACACAGGTGAGTATCGATCCACACAAGCGATTAATAACATAAACGAGTAATTTGATAACAAATAAGGGTTTTGACCTTATGGTCGAGTTTACAATTATTAAGCCACGCAGGGCTAGCAAGGAAATAAAATAACAGCGGAACGAAGAAACTTCAGTGGAATCCCATCAATTCACCACAGGCAACTGACTGGGATCGAGACCCTACGATCAAGCACCTTCGATGAACTCCTCCTCGAAAGTAGGCGAAGACTCCTCCTCTTCTGTTGCATGTTTTACAACAAGCATGAGTACACACCGTACTCGCAAGTCATACCACCGAAATGCAATTATAGATGCAGGCTTATTCCAAAGGAATGACTTCTGTGGTTCTTTGGCAGAAATGTAGCATTTGCAATTTAAATACAAGTAATAGATTGAAAGCATAATTCAAAACAAATAGACAATAATAATTTGACAGCTTTAGTTCACAAAGACACATAGCCTAAACAAGTTATTTACATAGCCATATGACTTAGGTCACACAGCTCCCTTCCCAAGGTTTTATGAAAATCTACCCCTCGTGTGAAATCACCGAGCATGTCCATAACCGCGGACGCGGCTATTCGAATAGATTGTTTAACACTCTGCAGAGGTTGTACACTTTACTCACAAGATACAACTAGTGTAGCTAGCACTAGCCGTAACAAAACAGTTCAAAAACTTCATCTCGACATTGACACTCCCGGTATGCTTAGCCGCCATAGACGCACACCGTTGGACAGGGACACGGCGAACCACCCCGTGATGCGACTACTTGGTCGTACACACCTCCACCCAATCCGACACAGCTAACCTACAACCTGAGTAATCAATGTCAAGACTCCATAACTTACTAAGTTAGGTCCGTCCCATCAGGCATGTGGTTGTACGAAAGGCCTAGTTCAATGGCGCACAAGGTTAAGTCCTTAACTGACCGAGGCAAGACTTCCAAATTCTAACCTATCATTGCCGCCAACATAGATCCACCATAAAAGTATACCAGACCACTTGCCTCCGTCCAAAACCTTTTCCCACCCTGTTGGTTAAGTGCAACATATGCCATCAACGAGTAATAGCACATAGTACACACAATTTTATCAAACGGTTCCATAGTCACTTAGTCAAGTTTATAATTGCGACTTACATGAAATGATGACTTGTAGCATGGCTAAGCAAACTAATCGCATCTAACCAACCCACGTTGGTAATACTATAGCACCAACTAAATAAACCAAACTAGGGTGACAAAAGATTATGGCATACAATTAGACAAGGAGGTCATAACAAATTGGATATTAACTAATCCCAAAAACATTGAAATAAATAGTTAAAGTAAATGCAATAATTTAAAACAATATAACTTTTGAAAACTGGGTTCAATATGATCAAAGGTATAACTTGCCTTGTAAAAGGTCTTGGTATTGATCTTGGTCTTGAGATGCTCCTTGCTCTTCAAAACCTCCCGAAGTATCGACGTCTACTCGCAAACGAGACAAACAAACAAAATAAATAAAAACAGAGGTAAAACAAACTCCAAAAATCAAATAAAAATCTCAGATAGATAGATCTTGAATTTAGAAATTTGAATGGACTCAATCGGAGTTCGGATGCAAAAGATATGGGCTTGGGAAGTTGGAAATCTAAAGAAAACCCTAAAAATTGTTTATTCTGAATTATTTCTTAAAATAAAAATCGGATTATTGCGCAACGATGACGTCAGCGCTTGGAATTAAAGAATTAAAAAGAAAATCTGACATGTGGGACCCACACGTCAGCGAGATGGCTCACGGTAGACCAAGTCCACCGAGCTGATTGGATCTGGAAATCGCTCGGGTGGCAAACCCGCACTCACGTGGCGCTGATCTGGCGCCACGCACGTGACACGTCGGCGACACGCGTGCACGGCTGCTGAGATGGACGCTGACGCGGGCTGCCACGTCAGATCGATGGTGGCGGAGGCTCGGGAACCAAGGGCACAGCGAACGACGGTGCTCCGGTGGGTGTGGATGGTACCAGGCATAGCTGAGGCTATTGCGCACCTCCTGGTGTACTCCCGGGTGGTCGAAAATGACTGAGGCGGCCGGCGGCGAGCTCCAAGCGGCGGAGAGGATCGGGTGTTGTTGGACGAGCTCTCCAGCGAGGCTCCGGCGAAGTGGGTGGTCCCTGGAGGTAGCCCACGCGACGCTGATCACGATGGTGCCCTCGGGGACGACGCGGCGGCGAAGACGGCGGTGAAATTCGAGTTTTCGTCGGCGGCGGCAAAAACCCTAAACCTCGAATTGCGGCGGCGCTGGGGCGATTGAGGCTCAATGGGTGGCGGCTTTGGGTTGAGGACATGATCGCGAACCCAGGGGTTCTATTTATAGGGTCTGGGCGGCACGGGATAAGGAATCCCCAAATTGGGATTTCTTGAGTTCGTTTCGGTTTTAGAGATAGAGTTCGATTCCGTTCCAATTGAGAGCAGATACGAACGCGGTGAGATAAGGGATGAGATTTGGCACGTTTTTTAGAAGAGATTCAGTTGGGAATTCTCCATTGCCGTATCGAGCTCGGAGAGCTTCAATGGCGGACGGCGAGCGCGGCTTCGCGAGGACGAAACCGAAATGGAGACGACGACCTCGGCGGGCCCACCCGCCAGTGACACGGAGCGGGGGCGCGCGCGGGCGAGCGCGGGGAGATCGATCCAACCGTCCCGTGATGATCCAACAGTGGGGAAAGGATGGGTTGCACAGTGACTGGGCCAGAACAGGAAAGGGATTGGGTTTCGGCCCAAGGGTTTATCTGAGATTTTAAATACCTTTTCCTTTTTAAAAAATACCAGAAATTCAAATAAGCAATAGAAAATAGCAAATGAACTTGGAAAAATTCCAGAAAAATCTGGAAAATATATCCAAGCCCTAAGGATCCAAATAAAATAGTTTTGACCATTGTTGATGTTGGCTTTAATCATATTAAATTATTTTGATGTACACAGTCCATATTAAGTTTTTGAATTAAAATCAAATAAAACCCAAATGGTGAATTTTATCCTACTAACTCTTTAAAAGATTTTTAAAGCTTAGAAAATTGGGATGTTACAATAACCCTACTGACTTGATGAATAACCTACAAAGATACACTTCACTGCTTGAGAATCCAACTTGCTAATCGTTGGTCTGTGATCCCGTACAAAGCACACACAACCAAACACCTTGGGAGACACCTTAAAATCCCGCTGACCCAAAAGAAGTTAAGCTGGAGACTTCATCCTAAGTATTTGAGATGGTGTGCGATTGATAAGACACATTGTCGTCATTACAACCTCGCTCCACAATCCCTTTGGCACATTCATCTAAAACATGAGTGAACATGCTACCTCCAACAAATATTGATTCTTTCTTTTAGACACTCCATTTTGAGGTGGGGTTCCTGGGCAAATAGTTTTATGAAGTATTCCATCCTCTAAGAGATACACTGCAAACTCCTTGTTAACATACTCAGTTTCATTGTCTATTCAAAGAATTCGAACCTTTGCATCAAACTGAGTAGCAACTAGCCTATGGAAGTTCTGAAAACACCGAAGGACCTCACTCTTGTGCTTCATCATATAAATCCAAGTCATATGAGTATAGCAGTCAATGAATATGACAAACTACTTAAAACCACTCACATAAGTAACCGAGCATGGACCGCAAACACCAGAATGCATTAATATAAAAGGTTCATAACTCCAAAGACCAATGCTACTATATATAGACCTTGTATGCTTTTCAAACTCACAAGCATCACACAAGTTTACTGCTGTATACTTTATTGAACAAATCATGGTACAACCGACTTAAACTCTCAAATGACGGATGTTCCGAGAGACGATGATGTAACAAAGCTTCTCCCTCAACTCCTCCTGCAGCCACAACCAATGCCGCATCAACCTGATCAATGTACCACAACCCATTACGCCTTATTCCAGTTCCAATCATCTTCCTGGTTCTCTTCTCTTGGAACAAACATGAATCCTCATCAAATGCGATAATGCATTTGAATTGGTCAATGATAGAACTAACTGAAAGAAGGCTGACCAGAAAGGAGGGAACATGCAAAATGAATGATAAAGTAATGAATGGTGTGCATTCTATAGATCCTACATCCTGAATAAGCTGGGAGGTTCCATCAGTTGTTTGGATAGTTCTAGAATGAGTATATAGAGTGTAAGATGCAAATGCACTAAGTGAACCCATGACATACTTAGATGCCCTTGAATCTATGATCCAATCAATACGAGAGTACTTATATGTGGATGCAAGTGCATGTGCTTGAGTACCTTCGTCCACGTGGGCGTAGTTGGCAAAGTTACCAAATGAGGTGGTAGTTGTTGTAGTGTAATCATGAGGAGTCTCCAATGCCTTTCCCTGCTGCCACTTCTCTCACTGCATAGCTTGCTCGCATATCAGAGTAACAAACGTGCTCACTTTTGTTAGGGCTATATTGGCCTTGGGGCCAACTCGGCCCCTTCCTTGACCTCCATAATCTCCACCTCCACCTCCACGACCACCACGATCTCCACCTCGGCCTCTATAATCTCCAATTCGGCTTCCGCAACCACCACGACCTCCACCTCAGCCTCCATACACTACTACAAAAGGGGCTATCCTGGACGCCTCATCACAGACGGTTCCTCGGAACCGTCTGTATTAAAGACAATCATAGACGGTTTTGGTTTAGTGTACGTCTATGTTACTGGCTATGGTAAAAACCGTTTGTGAAGATATAATATCACAGACGGTTCATGTTTAAAATCGTCTATGAAATTATCACAGACGGTTATATTTAAAACCCGTCTGTGATATTTATTAACATCACAGACGGTTCATTTTTAAAACTGTCTGTTGAATATCACATATGGTTCTTAATAAGAACCGTCTGTGATATTAATAACTATCACAGACGGTTGTTAATCCGAACCGTCTGTGATATTTCATAGATGGTTCTTGTTAAGAACCGTCTGTGATAATTTCGTATCTCAGACGGTTTGTGGTTGGAAGTGTCTGTGATATGTTCAATGCCACTTCGCCTCCCGCCCGATGCATCTGTTCGTCTCCCACACCGACGTTACTCCTTGCATGTTTTATAAGAATGATCAATCGCCATCGCACTCTTCACACATCGCTCTACTCTCAAGCACAAACGAGATCATCCACCACCATACTCCTCACACATCGTTCTACTCTCAAACACAAACAAAATGGCTCTCGACCACTCTTCTCCCCTGACACCGGCATTGATGGCCTACCTGGACATCCTGTACAAGCACCTCGCCTGCCGTACGCTGGCGGAAGCTGCGGAAGGATACTGTAATTACAGTGTCCTCCCTCCTCCAGCTGAGGTTATGCCGGGACACGTGACAGCGACGTTGCGCCGTCTAGACAACCTCTTTTGCTGTGTCTTTTGGGTGGTCTGCAGCTTCCGGCGAGCTAACCTCGCAATCGGTGTAGTCCTCGAGCAAGACATTGCACATTTGCAAGAGGATTTCCGTCGCTTGGAATGCGACATCGAGGCGGCGAGCGACTGAGTCAACCAAGCCGAGACCCCTCAAGCAAGAGAAGAGGGCATATGGGCGTTTGTCTACTTGGCTCCTCAGGAGGAGCTTCTTTGGGCGAGTATGGAATGATCGCGTCAACAATTAGAAGTGTTTCAAGCTACCTGCGCTGATCCTGAACCCTCTGATGCCGATGACGTCGCCTACGAAGCTTTGATAATGGAGATAGTAGGCTACTTGGGCCACTAGAAAAACTTGATATTTTATTATGTCTATTTTTTAAAATATTTTGTAAGAAGCGACTAGCTACGCTGTTTGACCATATGTAAATACAAAAAATGATATAAAAAATCCAGTTTGAAGTTTGAAGTTAAGTTATTATCTATGTTGAACATGTTTACTATCACAGGCGGTTTAGTGGAAAAAAACCATCTGTGATATATTAGTGGAAAAAACCGTCTGTGATATATAATTATCATAGACGGTTATTAATAAGAATCGCTTGTGATAATGCATACTTCACAGACAGTTTTATAAATATAACTGTATGTGATATGTATTTCACAGACGGTTTTATAAATATAACCGTCTGTGATATGTCTTATCATAGATGATTTGTGGTTGGAACCATCTGTGATAGTTTGCATACTACTACAGGAAATCAGCTACTTCACAAATATGCCATAAATTACAACAATGACACACACACACACACACACACAATCTTCTCCAGCCACTTGATATGGTCCAGAATGCGCTCCATCTTCAACTCCAGCATGTTTAGCCTCTACTCCAGTATAATTTTCATTCTCTGCTCCAGCCCAGAATCCATCCTTTGCCCCGTATTGCTGCTCTCCCTTCCTCTGTCCATGGTGTCTACCCATTGGAAATATTGACATCCTCCAGCCTACAGAACCGTACAAACGCCAAAACAACACACATATTTCATAGCTACTGGAGAAACATCCAAACCGCAAGAAATCAAACTCAAGTTTACTTAGTGAGAAATAAGGATATTTGTAAAACACTTGACCAATATTTCCTTGGTGTTGGCGTAGAACACATTTGCTTGCACACGACAGTTAGCACAATCCACATGCCTAGTAGTGGCTAGTGCTAGGGCCCTCCGATTCAGTGAGCTCGATGCCTCAGACATATGGCCCTTACTAAAGAGAAGTAGATGAGGTGAGGTTAGAAGGAGAAAGAGCTAAGCTCAACTACTAAAAAAAGATGAGAAAGCTCAGGATTGGGCCTACTTATGCTGTCGTGCGAACATTTTTTGGCTATAGAACTATCACAAGCAGTTTAGTGGAATAAACCGTCTGTGATATGTATCACAGACGGTTATAAACTACAACCGTCTGTGATATATAATTATCACAGACAGTTAGTAACACGAACCGTATGTGATGTTGAATTATCACAGACGATTTTTAACTAGAACCGTCAGTGATATGTATCACAGACGGTTATTAACAAAAACCATTAGTGATAAGAGTTTTTTTTTCGGAGGATTATTGTCGGGACCCAAAAATGCAATTCTGGACCCTCTGTGTATAATGCACTAGTCCAGGATCACGCTAGTGCACACAGTGGCAACATCAGTGAAATATCATTTCCATATACAAAGATGACTAATAAATAGGCAAATAACAATAAATATCAGAGTAAAGACATTAAGGTTAAAGTTTACAATTAATGCATCAGAAGGCAAAAAGCTCAATGAAGCTGCAGCGGAACGTAACGAAATAACTTCAGTGAAGCCCATCCATATGCCCATAGGCAATCGGCTGGGGTGCGCGACCTAGTTCTCCACGATCCTTGAAGTAGACCTTGTTGACTCATGATTCCTTCACTTCTGCTTGATTGATTAAAGCAAGCATGAGTACACAACCGTACTCGCAAGTCATACCACAAAAATGCAATTATACATGATGGCTTATTCCAAAGGAATGGCTTCTGTGGTTCTTTTGCAGAAATGCAACATTTGCAATTTGAATATGAATAATAGATTGAAAGCATAATTCAAAACAAATAGACAATAATAATTTAACAGTTTGATTTCACAAAGACACACAGCCTAATCAAGTTATTCACATAGCCATATGACTTAAATCACACAGCACCCTTCCCAACTGTTTTATGAAAATCCACCCCTCGTGTGAAATCCCCGAGCATGTCCATGATCGCGGACGCGGCTATTCGAGTAGATTGTTTTACACTCTGCAGAGTTTGTATACTTTACCCACACGATGCAATCAACTGGATCAGAGCTGATCACAACAAAACCTTTCAGAAGCTTCATCTCAAGCATCGATACTCCCAGTGTGCTTTACGCTATACCAATCCTTATACAGTGTTTGGCATAACACACATCGTTGGACAGAGACACGGCGAACCGCCCCGTGATGTGCATCCAACCACAGCGGTAACACACCTCCACCCATCACAGAGCCTAACCTACTACCTGAGTAATCAATGTCAAGACTCCATAACTTACTAAGTTAGGCCCGTCCCATAATAGGCATGTGGTCGTACAGTAAGGCTCAGTTCAATGGCGCACAAAGTTAATTCCTTAATTGACCAAGGCAAGACTTCCAAATTCTAACTAAGGCACATAGATTATTTTAACACACAGATTAATATTCCCATTTAACATAGCCACCATATCACACAGTATCCACCACTTGCCTCAGTCTAAACCTTTTCCCACCCAGTTGGTTAAGTGCAACACATGCCATAATAGCACACAGTACACACAGTTTTATCACATAGTTCCATAGTCACTTAGTCAAGTTGATAATTGCAACTTTACATGAAAGGTGATTCGTGGCATGGCTAAGCAACCTAATCGCATCTAACCAACCCACGTTGGTGCTACAATATTACCAACTAAATAAATAACCAAGCTAGGGTGACAAAAGATTATGACATATCAATATAGACAAGGTGGGTATAACAAATGGGATTAATAACTACATCCAAAAGTATTTAAATAAATACTTAAAGTAAATGCAATAATTTGAATCAAGGTACTTTTTAGAAAACTGGGATTCAATATGATCAAATGTATAACTTTCCTTGCTATAGCAATGACGATCTTATTTAATCTTTAATCTTCAACTTCCTTGATCTTTAGCTCCTTCTTGATCAGCACTTCTCGAAGTATCAACGTCTACTCGCAAACAAGCAAATAAACTAAATAAATAAACAACAGAGAGCAAACAAATTCTAAAAATTAAATAATAATCTCAAGTAAATAGATCTTGAATTTAGATGAATTTAGGAATTTGAATGGACTCAATCGGAGTTCGGATGCAAAAGATATGACTCTTAGAAGAATCACATGAAATGATGAAAAAGAATATTCAGAGAATATTCCTTCGGATTAAATAAAATAAATGATTTGGAGACTTACAAGTGGGGTCCACTGGTAAGTGAAAGAGATCAAAGGTAGTGAATGACAAGTGGGACCAACTGGATAATTGAATTTCAGAAATTAAATGAATTTCCGAAAAGGGCAAAGAGGATGACAGGTGGGCCATTGGTCTATAGACCAAGTCCACGGGCTAGGGTTTGACTGAGGGTTGACTGACATGCGGGACCCGCATGTAAGAGAGAGAACTAATCTAGGGTTTTTGATTGAGTGGATGACATGTGGACTATTGGTCCATAGACCAAGTCCACGATCTAGGGTTTAGGTTTATGGCAGATTGGGTTCATGGAATAGTGCACTGACGTGCGGGGCCTGCTTGGCATAGGGGGCGCACTGTGAACCAAGTTATGCAGTTTCGGTTTTAGGCTTTGGGTTAGGTGTGCCACATTCGCTGCCATATGACTGATGACTGGATGCCACCTCACAAGGGTGATGACATGGCTGGCTAGGTGAGGACATGGAGGTGAGGTGGCAGATGACAGGGCAGGTGACGTGGCCAGGTGATGTGGCAAAGCACAGGGAACGGGCACATACACAGAGGCGCATGCCCTTGGTGGCGCTCGGCCATGCTGGCTCGCTGGCGGCAGTGGCCACGGCGACGCACAGGGATGGGTACACGGGACAAGGAGGCAAGGGCAGTCTTGGTGACGCGGTCGTGGCCACGGGGTTCGTCGGCAGGCGCTGGTGATGACCAACGGAGCGGTGGCAGCGGCGGCTCGCACGGCAACGGGGAGCTACTGCCTTGCTCCGGGGAAGTGGGAGAGAG
This sequence comes from Phyllostachys edulis, assembly GCA_036346405.1. Lineage (NCBI taxonomy): Eukaryota > Viridiplantae > Streptophyta > Magnoliopsida > Poales > Poaceae > Phyllostachys > Phyllostachys edulis. The sequence continues at coordinate 110,395,827 of CM070546.1, forward strand.
CGCCGGATGGAACGTCGTGCGAGGATCATGATGGCGGCGGCCATATGCGGCAGAGATCACTGGAGACGGGGGAATTAGTCAACGAAGAGGCGTGTCCGGAGATGGAGGAGACGAGCGGAATCTTAGGCTACGATGATCCAAGATCAAAATAGAAAGAGGGGATTTGTAGATTGGAACTAGGGGCATCCGGTGACGTGATTGGATTCAAGAGTGGCTTACCGAGTAGCGAGGGACGCAGCAGAGACGTGTTCGGGCGCACGGGTGTGGCTTTAGGCAAAGAGGATGAAGCGGCGTAGGCGATAGAAGGTGAGGGAGCTTCGAATGGCGCACGCACCGAGAAGCGGAAGGCGGGGCGGATCCGATGGCGCAACAGGCGTGGCTCGGGAGGCTCCACCAGCGGAGAACGGTGACAGAGACGGTCGGCGCTGGTTGCGAAGAAGAAGGCGCTCGGGGCGGTGGTTCTTGGCGGCGATGCGGACCGAGAGGCGGCACTTTTTATAGCGTGAGGGCGCCAGAGGGCACGGACGCCAGAGCGGGCGGCGACGCGAGTCCGGGTTGCGCACTCGCGTAAGGCGGCGGCGGTGGTTGCGTGCTGCGGTGACCGCGTCGTGCACGCGCGTGGGAGCGGTGGCGGCTGCAGCTGGTAGGTGGCCCCGAGTGCAAGCTAGGGTTAGGCGGCGGCTGGGCCAAGGGAAGCGAAACGGGCCGGGCCGATGGGCACGACCCACTAGGGTTTGCGGTTGGGAGGTGATGGCGGTTGGGCTTAGGCGGGCCAAATGGGGGAGCTGGTGGGCTAGAGGAAAGAGAGGTGAAGTGGGCCGAAGCCAATTCGGCCCACAAGGACAAACTGAGATTTAAATAGTTTTTCTTTTTTAGAAAATAGCCGAAAATCCAAAAGGCAAAAAGAAAATAGCAAATGTACTCGGAAAAATTCTAGAAAATATATCCAAGCACATAGAACCTAAATAAAATAGTTTTTTTTAATAATAGTTGATGTTGAGATTAATCATATTAAGTTGATTTTGATTTATGAAAGTCCCATTTAGGCTTTATTAATTCAAATAAAATTGGTGAAATTTTCCGGGGACCTAAACTACTCAAAAGATTTTTGAAAAGCCAAATTTTGGGACGTTACAGTCATCCACGCAGCATGAGGAGGATGAGACAAGACCACGGCCAACCTCATTGAGCCTGCAAGTTCAAGAAGCATGGCTGCCAGAAGAGCGCATGAGGAGGCTATTTGGCTGGCATTCATCCAGACACAACTGCAGGCCTCGGATGTGACCAAGCAGCATGAGGAGGAGGATTCTAGAAGCTGCGTGGCACAGATCCGAGGCCTGCAGTTGTGTCTGGAGGAATGCTAGCAAAATATCCTCTTCAAGCACTCTCCTGGGAGCCATGCTTCTTGAACTTGCTGGTTCGATGAAGTATACCGTGGCTGCTGTCTCATCCTCCTCATGCTGCGTGGACAACCCCCCCTGAAAAAAAGATCATGCAGCCGCATCAGAGACAAAGGAATACTAACTTTAGATCCGATTCGGTGAGCTCGGCGCCTTAGAGACATATGGCCCTCACTCAAGAGGAGGAGATGAGGTGAGGCCAGAAGGAGAAAGAGCTGAGCTCAACTACTAGAAGAAGATGAGAAAGCTCAGGATTGGGCCTACTTATGCTGGCGTGCGAACATTTTTTGGCTATGGAACTATCACAGGTGGTTTAGTGGAACAAACCGTCTGTGATAAATATCACAGACGGTTAGAAACTACAACAGTCTGTGATATATAAATATCACAGACGATTATTAACAAGAACTATCTGTGATGTTTACTTATCACGGACAGTTATTAATTAGAACCGTCTATGATGTGTATCATAGACGGTTTTTAACAAGAACCGTCTCTAATAAGGCTGCTTTGAAGAAGACGACGAGTACGCCTAAGAAAGCAACCAGGTCCACGATGAAGAATGATTTTTTGGGGGTCATCCATGCAACATGTGAAGGATGAGACAGCAACCACGACCAACCTCATCGAACACACACTCTCTGGCGCACCATGCTTCTTGAATCATGAAATTTGGTCATACCGACTACCAGAGAATGCTAATGAATACAATCATGGTATGACGAGCCCCTACAAGTTCAAGAAGCATGGTTGCAAAGAGAGTGTGTCAGCTTCGATGAAGTAGGCTGTGGCTACTGTCTCATCACCTCATGCTACGTGGATGCCAACCGAAAAAAATATCATGCTTTGTGGTGGGCTTGGTTGCTTTCTTAGCCGTACTCGCCATCTTCTTCAAAACAGCCTCATCAGAGACAGGAATACTAACCTTAGATCACCAAGAACAAATATAAATACAAGCACACCTAAATATCTACGGTATTTCTTTCACCAAACGCGCCCCAGAGCTGGCCGCCTCCTTCAAAGCAGTCGCATATATTAGAGACATTTCTCACTTTAGATAGATCTAGATCCGAGGGGATGACCAGACATTTAATGGCAAATATCACAGACAATTATTGTTAAGAACCATCTGTGATACGTACTACAGACGAATTTGAATAAATATTGTCTATGATAATTCAGAGACCGTCGGTGAGGTCTCTGAATGTCACAGATGGTTCTTATTAAGAATCATCTATGAAGGTTCTTCACAAGAACCGTGTTAGGCCTACTATTACCACAGACGGTGGTTATTTAAAACTGTCTGTGTTACTTATCACAGACAGTTTTTTAAGAACGGTCTATGATATGCACAATTAAATATCTTGTCGTCTCCGACCCGCATGATCTGCTCTCGATATGCGGTCGCTTGAAGGAGGTGGCCTGCTCTGGGGCGCGTTTGGTGAAAGAAATAAATACCGTAGATTTGCAAGTGTGCTTGTATATCTATTTATTCTTGGTGATCTAAGGTTAGTATTTGCTTCTAATTATATGCATTATAATCTAGAGAGATGCATGGATGATAGCTAGGTTTATCATCAAAAGAGGTTATTGGCAGCATGATATGTTGAAGAAGGGGATAAAATTTAAGTATTGTCCATGCATTGATTGCGATAATATGAAGATGTTTACCAACCCGACGCAGATCGAAGGGCACTTGATTCAAAGGGGTTTCAAAAAGGGGTATACATGTTGGACCAGTCATGGTGAAGAGCAGATTATACTAGAAGGTAGTAACATCGTCGAGGGAGATAACGATATGCCGGATGTGGACTGTGCTTTCGACGAGGGTAGGTCGTACGATGACAATCTGGATCAGATGCTACATGATGCAGAAGTGGACTATAGTGAGAGAGAGTTTGGTAGATTCGAGGGCTTAATGGAGGACTTGGGGATACCTTTGTTCCTGGGCTGCAAGCCGGAATACACAAGGTTGTCCTCCATGCTTGAACTGTTGAAATTGAAGGCAAGCAATGGTTGGTTCGACAAGAGTTTCACGGCGTTACTAGGTCTCCTAGCGGACATCCTTCCAAAGAAAAACGTGTTGCCCATAACCACCTACCAAGCCAAGAAGGTTCTTTTTCCATTGAGAATGGAAGTAGAAAGAATACATGCATGTCCGAACGATTGTATCCTCTACTGTAAAGAGTATACAAACATGCATGTATGTCTGGTGTGCAAAGCATCCCGATACAAGTGTAAGAATCACTCCGATGACGGTGAGGGCATCGAGGTGAAGCAAGGATCTCCTGCTAAGGTGTTGTGGTATCTGCCTATAATTCCCCGTTTGTAGCATTTATTTGCGAACCAAAAGGAGGCAAGATTGCTGCATTGGCACTCGGAAGAGCGTAAGAAAGATGGAAAGATAAGACACCTTGCTGATTCTGCCCAGTGGAGAAACTTTGATAGGAGCTTCGAAGTCTTTGGTGCGGAACCGAGGAATATAAGGTTTGGGTTGAGTACAGATGGAATGAATCCTTTCGGTAACATGAGCAGCCGACTTAGCACCTGGCCCGTGAATCTATGTATGTACAACCTTCCTCCTTAGCTGTGTATGAAGCGGAAGTACATTTTGATGTCACTACTTATCCAAGGACCGAAGCAACCTGGGAACAATATTGATGTGTACCTAGCACCATTGCTGGAAGGTCTTGTGACACTGTGGAACTAAGGGGTACATGTATGGGATACATACAAACGAGAGAACTTCACTTTATGCGCCATGTTGTTCTGCACCATCAATGATTTTCCTGCCCTTGATAACCTATCAGGGTTCAGTACAAAAGGATCCAAAGTATGTCCGCACTGCTTACATGATACCGAGAATGTGTGGTCAACAACTCACAGAAACCGTGTACATGCGCCATCAGAGGTTCCTTCCTGTATCACCCATACCGCAAGATGAAGAAACAATTCGACGAAAATAAGGAGGACAGTTCAGCTCCAAGGGCTTTTAGAGGGAAAGAGGTCTATGATATGGTCAAGGATATCGATGTTGTGCTTGGAAAGAGACGTAAATTGAGGACCCGTCCGAAGAATATCTGGAAGAAGCAATCAATTTTTTAGGACTTACCTTATTGGAAGCACTTAGAAGTTCGCCACTGCATCGATGTCATGCACGTGGAGGAGAGTGTATGTGATAGATTGATTGGTCTCTGAATGAACATTCGTGACAAAACGAAGGATTTTAACATACGTCGTGACTTGGTTGATATGAACATAAGGACCGAGTTAGCACTGAAAGAGACCGATAAAGGACGAACATACCTTCCCCCAGCTTGCTACACTTTGTCCAAGGTCGAGAGAAAGTAACTGTGCCAGAGCTTACATGGTGTGAAAGTTCCATCCGGTTACTTCGCTAGCATAAAGAAACTTGTTTCTATGGAAGATTTGAAATTAATTGGTATGGACTCTCATGATTGTCATGTGTTGATGATACAAATGCTTCCTGTTGCAATTATAAGTATTTTGCCGAATAAGGTCCGAGTGGCAATCATGTGGCTGTGTTATTTCTTTAACTCAATTACTCAGAAGGTCATCAATCCCGAAGGACTAGATGCACTGCAGGTCGAGGTGGTGGCGACTCTATGTCATCTTGAGATGTATTTCCCTCCGTCATTTTTTGATATCATGGTCCATCTCACTGCTCACCATGTGAAAGAGAGAAAGATATGCGGCCCTGTGTTCCTACGTCATATGTACCCGTTCGGGAGGTACATGGGAATTCTCAAGTCCTATGTATGGAATCGATCTCGGCCAGAGGGCAGTATCATTGAAGGTTATGCAACCGAAGATGTCATTGAGTTCTGCGTCGACTACATGACTCATGTGGAATCGATAGGTGTGCCTCTGTCATGTCATGAGGGGAGGCTGGAGAGTATCGAGACCATCGGAAGAAAAACAATCACTCCTAATTTCGACACGTATGCTCAAGCCCATTTTACAGTCTTACAACACATGACCCAAGTGTCCCCGTACATCGACGAGCACAAAGACATGGTACACCAACAGAATTTAGGCCGATCGGAGGTTTGGATCACGAGAGAACACAACCGCCGGTTCAACGCATGGTTAAAGGTGCGATTCACTGGGAGGCCGTCATCAAGTAATGATACGCTGCTATGGTTGGCAAAAGGGCCAAAATTTACAATTATGACATGGCACAGATACGACGTAAATGGGTACATGTTTTATCTGATACCAGATAGGAAGAGCCTGACCCGTAACAACGGTGTCCGCATAGATGCGTTTCACGAGAAGTTCAATACTGCTGGGTTGAGCTCCTATTATGGGTTCGTAGAGGAGATTTGAGAACTCGACTACGTACTTTTCAAGATCCCCCTGTTTTGGTGCCATTGGTTCAAACTTCCACAGGGTGCGAAGGTCGACAAGTACGACATCACTACTGTGGACCTCGAATGTGTTGGATACATGGATGAACCATTCGTACTCGCTAAGCAAGTTGTTCAAGTTTTTTATGTAAAATACCCGGCAAATAAGAACCGCCACGCAATTTGTCGTTGTTTTAGAACCAATCTTACGTAATGATTGTTTGATTCGGGGGTCTCCAAGACTCAAATCACGCAGAGAGGATGACACGGAGATTTTTATACAAATTCAGGCCTTCTCTGGAGAGAATAACAACCCTACTCCTGTGTGGATATATTGAGTATGCTGGTTACAGATCAAGAGAAAGACTTGAATTTAATGTCTTGTGCTCTTGATTCCCCTCCTTCCTGATGATTTTGCCTTTTTATATAGTACTCAAAGTGGGCTGTCGTTTTTCTAGTCCAAAGGGCTCCTCAATGCATCGGATGATGGAGCCATTACTGGAGATTATTATGGGAGTAGTAACGTTTCCACGTCGCTAGACATTTATTACCAGGACAGAGAGTTAAATCATGCCATTATCCTAGAGAATAACAACGTAATTAATTGCACATATCTTTAGATATGGTGTGGAAGATTTCTTGATCGACTAGGCCTACATGTCTGTAAGCCCCATCGACTAGGGACTGGTCGTAGAAGAGCTTACGACCAGGTGGTGGCCGTAGTAAAGCTTACGACCGCAGACTGATTGTAGGAGGACCTACAATCAGGGGATAGTCGTAGAAAGACTTACGACTATGGGGTGGTCGTAGAAGGACTTATGACCACGGGGTGGTTGTAGAAGAACTTACGACCTCCAGCTTGTCCCTTATTGTAACGTCCCAAAATTTGGCTTTTCAAAAATCTTTTGAGTAGTTTAGGTCTCTGGAAAATTTCACCAATTTTTATTTGAATTAATAAAGCTTAATTAGAACTTTCATAAATCAAAAATAATTTAATATGATTAATCTCAACATCAACTATTATCAAAACTATTTTATTTGGGTTCTATGTGCTTGGATATATTTTCTAGATTTTTCTGGAATTTTTTCGAGTGTATTTGCTATTTTCTATTTGCCATTTGGATTTTCGGCTATTTTCTAAAATGAAAACCTATTAAGAAATCTCAGTTTGGTCTTGGGCTGAATTCCTTTGCTCAGCCCAATCCTCTTTTCTTTCGGCCTAGCCCGCCAACTTCATCCCTTGGTCTGTTTGCCAGCCCGACCCATCCGTTGCTTCAGCCTGTTTCTCCTTTTCCCAATTTTTCGCCCACCGCCTTCAACCTGTCATAGTACACTCAAACTTAGCTCCTTTTCACCGTTCACAAATTTGGCCGGTCGGACACGTCGCCAAACCCTCTTGGCGCACCAGTACACTTGCCACCGGCCGTCGCCAAGATATTGCGCACACGCGCGCGGCGTGGTTCCACAGCCATTGCCGCCCTTGGCGTTCGAGCCCTAGCGTGCCTCCCGCACTATAAATAGCGCCGCCCTCGTGTGCACTGCGCTCCCCTCGTGCCGCCGTCGCTTGGAGAGCCGCCAATAACCGCCGCCCTAAGCCATCTTCTTCGACTCCGGTGCCATGCCCGCCACGCCGTTCTCCGCCGTCAAGTTCCCCTAAGCCGCTGTGACTGTGTCACGGCATCAGGCTCGTCGAGCTACCACCCGGTGCACCCTCGCTCTGCCTGGTGTCATCGCCGCTGTGCCGAAGCTCCGCCGCCCTAACGCTTTCTTCTCCGAGCTCGGCTTCACGCCTTTCCTCGCCACCACCATTAAAGTCGTACCGCGCCTCCTCCTCGTTCCACGTTCACCGGTGAGGCCTCGTCCCTGTTTCCTCTTTTCCACCTTGCCGGCTCTTACGGCCCGGGACCTCTTTGGAGCCGTGCTGCCGCATCGTTTGCCTTCGCCGCCCTCTTGCCCGCACCGAGCCGCTCTCACCCTGGTCGACCCGCTGGTGCCGCACTCAACTACGCCGCCACTACCGTCGATCGAGCTTGCCGTAGTCCCACTGGTCTCCGTTCGCCGTCGCCGTGGATCACCCGAGGAAGCCATGGCTGCCGCACCACCCCTCTGTGTCCCCTTCCAAGTGGGCCTGCTCTCTCTCCCTCTTGCATCTATGACGAACGCTCCCGTTTTCTGGATCCACCCAAGAGTGCCATGGTTGCCCCACCGTCGCTAGTCCTCTCCTGTCTTTTCTTGTCAACACCATGTCAGCACAGCCATGCTAGTGCCACCTCATGGCCACATGGTTATTCTGTCCTCCGTGGCCTCCACGTCATGGCCATGTGCATGACACACAGGCATCCTTGCCACCTTGTCACCCGATGCCACATCGCCGTCATCCCTTGCCACCCCGACACCTCAGCATGGCCTCATCAACTGCTAATCAGATGCCACGTCGCTATCCCATCCTCGCCACCTTAGCGTCTGTGCACATGTGGCATGCACTGTCGTCACCTGCGTGGCCTACTCCTAACCAAATCCTAAAACCGGAGCAGCGTAGACATGGTTCATTATGAACCTAGTCTATGACCTGCGGGCCCCCCTTTGTCAGTCAATGCCAGTAAAACCCTAGCCTTGGACCAATCTATCTTGCACCTTAAACCCTAGATCGTGGACCTGGTCTATGGACCAATGGCCCACTTGTCATCCATTGTTCCTTTTCGGAAATTAATCTAATTTCTGGAATTCCATTATCCAATTGGTCCCACATGTCATCCATTGATTTCATCTATCTCTCACTTACCAGTGGACCCCACTTGTAAGTCTCCAATTCATGTTATTTAATCCGAAGGAATATTATCTGAATATTCTTTTCTCTCTCAATTTCATCATTCCACGTGGTTCTTCCGAGAGTCATATCTTTTGAATCCGATCTCCGATTGAGTCCATTCAAATTCCTAAATTCATCAAAATTCTAGATCTATTTATCTGAGATTATTATTTAATTTTTGGAGTTTGTTTGCTCTCTGTTATTTATTTATTTGGTTTATTTGCTTGTTTACGAGTAGACATTGATACTACGAGAAGTGCTGATCAAGAAGGAGCTGAAGATCAAGGAAGTAGAAGATTAAAGATTAAATAAGATCATCATTGCTATAGCAAGGCAAGTTATACCTTTGATCATGTTGAATCCCAGTTTTATAAAATTACTTTAATTCAAATTATTGCATTTACTTTAAGTATTTATTTAAATGCTTTTGGGTTTAGTTATTAATCCAATTTGTTATATCCACCTTGTCTATTTGTTATGTCATAATCTTTTGTCACCATAGATTGGTTTGTTTAGTTGGTAATATCGTACCACCAACGTGGGTTGGTTAGATACGAGTAGATTGCTTAGCCATGACACGAGTCATCATCTCATGTGAGTTGCAAATATAAACTTGACTAAGTGATTATAGAACTATGCGATAAAACTGTGTGTACTGTGTGCTATTACTCGTGATGGCATGTGTTGCACTTAACCAACTGGGTGGTAAATGATTTAGACTGAGGCAAGTGGTGGATACTGTGTGACATGGTGGCTGTGTGAATGAGAATATTAATCTGTGTGGCATAGTTAGAAATTGGAAGTCTTGTTTTGGTCAATTAAGGACTTAACTTTGTGCGCCATTGAACTGAGCCTTACTGTATGACCACATGCCTGGTATGGGACGAGCCTAACTTAGTAAGTTATGGATTCTTGACATTGATTACTCAGGTAGTAGGTTAGGCTGTGTTGATTGGGTGGAGGTGTGCTACCAAGTAGTTACATCACGGGGCGGTTCACCGTATCCCTGTCCAACGGTGTGTGTCGTACCATCCACCGTGTATAGTTTGATATGACGGTTTGTAAGCACACTAGGAATATCAATGCTTGAGATGAAGTTTCTGAAAGGTTTTGTTATGATTGCTCAATCACGTACTTCTGTATGACGAGTCATGGCAGACATGATGAGTTAATTGTATCTTGTGGGTAAAGTGTACAACCTCTACAGAGTGTAAAACTATTCGAATAGCCGCGTCCGCGGTCATGGACATGCTCGGGGATTTCACACGAGGGGTAGATTTTCATAATACAATTGGGAAGGGACGGCTGTGTGATTTAAGTCATATGGCTGTGTGAATAAACTTGATTAGACTATGTGTCTTTGTGAAAACAACTGATAAATTATTATTGTCTATTTGTTTTGAATTATGCTTTCAATCTATTATTTGTATTCAAATTGCAAATGTTGCATTTCTGCAAAAGAACCACAGAAGCCATTCCTTTGAAATAAGCCTGCATCTATACATTGCATTCTGTGGTATGACTTGCGAGTACGGTTGTGTACTCATGCTTGTTGTAAAACATGCAACAGAAGTGGAAGAATCGTCAGTCAACAAGGTCTATTTCAAGAATCGTGGAGAACTAGGTCGCGCTACCCTAGCTGATTGCCTGTGGGCATATGGATGGGCTTCACTGAAGTTATTCCGTTACGTTCCGCTGCAGCTTAATTGAGCTTTTCGCCTTTTGAGGCATTAATTGTAAACTTTGACCTTAAGATCTTTACTATGATATTTGTTGTTATTTGCCTATTTATTAGTCATCTTTGTATATAGAAATGATATTTCATCGATGTTGTCACTGTGTGCACTAGTGTGATCTTGGACTAGTGCATTATACACAGAGGGTCCATAATTGCATTTTGGGTCCTGACACTTATGAATATTAAGGGGCATTCTCAAGAACCATATAACGGTATTATTATCCACAATAAGAATTATAGATAAATAATTAAATGAGGATTATTAGATCCTTGTCATCTAGCCCCCAGCTTCAAGTGAAAATAACTTACTTGGAAAAGGAGCCGTAGATGATCCTACGACCAGTAGGTGGTCGTAGAATAATGGTCGAAGGAGAAGCTCTTCGGCCAGTATTTCATTTGACCAGAAATAGACTTGGTCAAGAAAGGTGTTGAAAATCCTACGACTCACAAGGTGGTCGTAGAAGATCTTATGACCACAAGGTGGTTGTAGTACTGTAGTCGGAAGTAAAACCTTTCCGACTACTGTTTCATTTGACTAGAAATAGACTTGGTCAAGAAGGTAATTTCGTTTGAGGTGTAAAGACAGACTCGGTTTTCTTGAGCAGGCAAATTAAAGAATCTCAATCGACTCTCATAGACCTGTCTGTTGGAGCAGTTCCTGAAGAGGTGGCAACTGTTGGGTTGCCACGTCTTTAACTCAAGCGTGCGGTTATAAAAACTTACCGTGGGTGAGACTTAGGATTTTTTTTACCTTTCCCCAAATTGTTTCCACTGTTTATCAAGTTCTAGCGTCCTCCACCACCGACCAAATCGAGCGTCTCCTTGAGACCTTTCTAAATCCAAATCTCCTTCCCTGAGAAAGATGGCCGGAGCTGCTTCCCAGTGGGCCGAGTCGGAGATGGATACGACCAAGATGAAGGCTCTGGTCACCTCTGAGAAGATCTCGAAGAGGGAGTTTGTCAAGTGGATTGAGGTTACTGGGCAACATTAGCCATCGGGGGATATTGGACAGATTCCCGTCTTCCAAGAATACTGTAAGTGTGGCATTCGATTGCCTGCTCACCCTTTCCTCACACTCATACTCGAACACTTCGAGGTGGAGTTGGTGAACCTCGTTCCCAATTCCATCACAATGTTGGGTTTATTCGTTTACTTGTGCGAGGCCTACTTGGGGATTCTGGCCGACTTGAAGTTATTCCAGTACTTCTGTGGGATGACCAGACTAGCGGAAATCACTGGTAGCTGTAGTCTGAAGCTCCACGATGGGAAGTCGAAGGAGAACATTCGATGCTCACTCGGTCGTCGTGGCTGGGATGGAAGAAGAGGTGGTTCTACTAGCAGATGACCAGTGAAGATAGCCTCTCCTTTGTTGGAAATCCGGCCGAGAAGATTCCTTCTTGGGATTCGACTCCCAAGGATCTCGATCGAATTGCCCCTTTCATTCAAGCCATCAAAGACTTGAAGGAAGAGGGGCTCACTGGATGGAACGTGGTGAAGGATTTCATTACACGCCATATTAGCCCTCTGAAAAAGAGGGCTCATCCCACGTGGAGGTACTCAGGGCCGCAAGACCCGACTAGAGATTATGAGAAGGGTAAGTAAATTTCCAATCTTAGCCTTCTTTCTGTTGATTTCGAACTTGGCTATTGAAAGTTTACTTACTCTTGCAGATCTCTCACAAGCGAAAATTGATGCTTGAGTTAAGCTCATTTGTGAGAAATCCCCACCACCCAATGTGGTGGCTCCTCAAATCCTAGCAGTCCTGTCCGCAGAGGACAAGATGGAACGCCTAAAGGTAATCAAGAATTGATTTCATCTTTAGGATCTTGTAGTCATAGAAAAACTTATGACTGGGTCCTGGTCGTAGAAGAACTTACGACTATGGGATTGTCCTAGAAAAACTTACGACCAGGGGATTGTCATAGAAAAACTTACAATTACTCAATAAAATTTCTTTTTCTGGCTTCTGCAGAAAGTAGGCATGGAAGACTGTCCAGATGACAAAGAGGTTGAACTGATGGTCATCGGCGCAGTGGCGAAGCAAGTCGAGGCTCCTCCGGCCAAAAAGCGTTGGCTTGTGATAGTCGCTAACAAGGGAGACGCAAGTTTCAAGCTCTGCTGCTCCGACCGGGCCCTTTGCAAAATTCGCTGCAGAGATGGCTGCTGCAGAGAAGGCAAAGGCGGCCAAAGCAACTGAAGCACTCAAACACAAAGCCCCCAAGATCAAGGTACCCTTCTACTAGGACAATAAAAGTTTCGCAGTTTCTGTCTCTCATGGCTTTGTCAAGCAACAAGAAAAGGACAACTGAAAGAGTTTTATGTCTTTTATGAAGGAAACTACTGCAACAGCAGTGCCGATGGTTGAGGGCAGTACCACCCTTGGGGTGGTCGAGATAGGTCTCGGCCATCCGGAGAGCCAGGAGGCTCAAGGAGAGGTAGTGCTCGCTCAAGACCCACGACCAAACGTGGTTGTGGCTGATCCTATTCTTCAACTCAAGTTTTGATCAGACCTAGTCGAAGAGAAGAAGTTGAAGAAATCTTCTTTAGGGAAGGTTTCTTCCAGATTCAAGATCAAATTACACGAAGGTATGTAAAAAGACAAAAATCGTAAGAACAACATTTACCTTTTGCTTTTTACAATTTGACGTGTTTTCCTTTTTGTGATCTTAGCCTGACTCCACCAGCCCTCAAGTACGTTCCTGTTGAGGAGTCCACTGCTATTTCTCTGGCTGTCAGAGAAATGACAGTGACGGTGGTCGAAGGGTCGTCCACCGTCCGAGTGGTGGAAGAAGTCATTGCTACCGAAGCAATTATGACGACGGGAGTGGTCGTAGAGGCCGAGGCAAAAATGATGCATGATGCAGCGGAGGCATCAGGCCAAGGCGGTGGATCGTTGGGTGACCGCGTCGGGAAGGAAGTCGCCATAGACGTTCCTCCCGGTCCCTAAGAAGGAGCTGCTGTCACCGAATCAGAAGAAGAAGAATATGTCAACTTCTTTTCTGAGTTCTTCGGTCTGGCTTCCGTTGTGGGGTCTTCTGCTTTTAGGTCTTGTAACCGAGTTCCCTACCCCAAGGACATTCCTAATAGGGGGAATGTTTTCGATGACGAGCATCTTGAAAAGGTGTGGTGGAATCAGGTTCAAAAGATTGATGAACTGAAGAACCCTACAAGCGTACTCTCTATGTTTGCTCGAACGAGTATTAACGTAAGTGCTTGTTATCCAACATTTATATATGTGGCTTTTCTCGCTTCTCACTGTCTTTCTTTGTGCAGAGAGCTCTAGAGTAAATTGTCCTTTGTTGCAGTACAACCGACAACTCAGCGGCCGCGACAGAGAAAGCGTAACTTCTGCAAAGCAGAGAGATGGTAAGTAATCGCTACTCGTAGTTGTTTATGTTTCACCACTTGCACAAAGGCTTATGGGGGTTGTTGTAGAAGAACTTACGATTAGGTAATCGGGTCGAGAAGGACTTACGACCGAGGAATTATCATAGAAAAATCGACGATTAGGTATTGGTCGAGAAGAACTTTCTGACTGAGGATTGTCGAGAAAAACTTACGAACGCTTGTTCTATGCTCATGTCTACTCTTTTCCTCTGTAGGTTCAAGAGCGACGAGAAAAACTTGGCTGATTCGCTCGACTACGAGAAAGTCGAGACGAAAAAGCTAAAGGAGGAGAAAGAAGCCCTTCTAAAGAAGCTTCAGGAGGCAACTCTGCAATTTAAAAGTTGCAGGGATGAATAAACGATAAGTGCTGAACTTAAAACCGCTTGTGACCTGCTTTTCTTTTTCTAACTCTTATTCTTTTTCAGAAAAAAGAGGTCGAAATGGGGACTTATGCTTCATACAAAATGCTGGTCGAAGAAACAACCATGGTCTTTTCTTTGACCATGGTTGTTCACGTGATTTCCCGTATCGCTAAAGAAAAATACCAGGTGGTCAATTCGTGGGAGGAGCGCTATGCAAAGAACACTGCCTCTCATGACGATGAAGTCAAGAAATTAGATTCTCGACTAGCAGGTAAGCAAGTCTTTACCTGCAACTAGTTTTGTTTTCCTTTTGGGATTATTTATCTGACTAGTCTTACTCTTTACAGAGCAAGCAGTCGAAATAAAACAACTCCGTGAGGTTTCGACTCGTAATCAGGAGGAGATGAAGTCGATGAAGGTTAACCTTCAATACAACATTTCTCTCTTGAACAATGTACTCGGTGGGCTATATGCTGAGGGGATCACTCCTTGTGAAGACACGATGATTGCTCACACGACTACCATTGGAGGACAAGTTAGGACTTTGCAAGAGTTGGTGTCCACCCTGAAGATCAACCAAGCTGATTCGATAAGAGAGGCGGTCGAAGGCGTAATAAGTTTTGTTCTAGCAAAACTTAAAGCTCATGACCCCAATCTTGATCTGCGACCAATCAAAGCCAACTTTGACTGCTCTGAAGCAGAAGCGGAGTGGTTGATTGAAGATCTACAGCCGGTCAGCAAGGAAGTCACGGAGGAGATGCAAATAGGATCTCCTTTGTTAGAGTAGTTTGTAATAGAAACTTGTAAAGACAAGTTTTTGTTGTTGATATATATAATCATTTCTTCTTCCTGCAAATCATCTTATCGAGTAGTTAGTAACCCATAAGATAATGAATGGAAAAAGAAATTAAGACTAAGAATTGAAGTCAATTTAATAACTTTATCCTAGCCCCGACTATTTGCTAAGTTTATTTAGATGATCAAGGTACACTGTGGATCAATGGACGTATTTGCGTACCAGATGTTGATGGTTTGAGACAGCTAATTTTGAAGGAAGCCTATGACTCAAAGTATTTGATTCACCCGGGTAGTACTAAGATGTACCACGATGTTAAGAATAAATTTTGGTGGCCAAATTTGAAGCGAGAAGTCGCAGAGTTCGTTGCCTTGTGCGACGTATGTCAGAAGGTAAAAGTAGAACATCAGAGACCAGCAGGTCTGTTGCAACCTCTGAAGATTCCAGAGGGGAAATAGAAAGAGATCGGAATGGATTTCATTACCGGTTTACCCACGACTCAATTGGGTTATGATTCAATTTGGGTAATAGCTGATCGTTTGACTAAAGTTGCTCATTTCTTGCCAGTCAAAACCACTTACTCAGGAGATCGCCTTGCAGAGCTATATATGTCAAGAATTGTCAGTTTCCATGTTGTGCCTAAGAAGATAGTGTCAGATCAAGGATCTCAGTTCACCTCTCATTTTTGGCAGAGTTTGCATGAAGCCTTAGGGACTCATCTGAATTTCAAGATCGCTAATCATCCTCGCATGTATGGATGATGAAAGAGTTAATCAGATATTGGAAGATATGTTGAGAGCTTGTGCTCTAGATAATGCTACCAGTTGGGATAAGAGTTTGCCATATGCAGAATTCTCGTACAACAACAGTTATCAAGTCAATCTACAAATGTCACCATTTGAAGCTTTGTATGGCCGTGCCTGCAGAACCCCGTTGAATTGGTCAGAAACAGCTGAACATTTGGTTTTTGGGCCAGATATTATTCAAGAAGCAGAAAAGCAAGTGTCCATGATCAGAGAGAGATTAAAGATAGCTTAGTCGAGGCAGAAGAGTTATGCTGATAACCGTCATCGTGATCTCAGCTTTGAGCCAGAAGATTTTGTTTTTCTTCGAGTTACTCTACTCAGAAGTGTAAAAAGGTTTCATGCCAAAGGGAAGCTTGCCCCTCGGTATATTGGTCCGTTCAAGATTTTGGATTGCCGTGGAGAAGTGGCTTATCAGTTGGAGCTGCCACAGTCGTTAGCAGGAATGCATGATGTCTTTCATGTCTCTCAGTTGAAGAATTGTCTTTGTGTGCCAAAAGAGCAAGCCCTGTTAGAATCAATTGAGCTGAAGGAAGATCTCACTTGCAAAGAGTAGCCAGTCAAGATTTTGGATGTCGCATAGCGCCATACCAGAAGTAAGACCGTTCGTTTTTGCAAAGTTCAGTGGAGCAACCACTCAGAAGGAGAAGCAACGTGGGAGCGTGCAGAGGGGCTAAAAGTCGAGTTTCCTAGCCTTTTCTCTAGCCAGCCTGAATCTTGGGGTCGAGATTTCTTTAAAGGGGAGGGGGGAGGTTTGTAACATCCCAATTTTATGAGCTTCAAAAATCTTTTAATAGTTAGTAGGGAGAAAATTGACCATTTGGATTTATTTGAATTTAATTCAAAAGCTTAAACATGGACTTTGGATATCAAAATAATTTAATTTGATTAAAGTCAACATCAACAATGGTCAAAAATATTTTATTTGGATTCTATGTGCTTGGATATATTTTTCTAGATTTTGCTAGAATTTTCCCAAGTTCATTTGCTATTTTCTATTGCCATTTGAAATTTTTGCTATTTTCTAAATTAGAAAACTAATTAAAATCTCAGAATTTTTAATCTGGTCTGCTTGGGACCCGGAACGAAAGATCCCTAACCTCTCGTGTTCATACACCAGTCCCAGATTTCGTGTACAGCTACAAAAATGATAACATAACCAAATCTCGATTTCATTAATAGTAAATCGAGTTCGATACAATTGGGCATGAAGCCAAATAGAAGAGTAAATAACACAATGAAGTAAAAACAAGAGTAGTGAGTAGGCGAGAATGATCCGCCACAGTAATCGCTCGAGGCGAGTTTAGGCATCGTGTCCTCACCGCCTTGATAGTAGTCTTCTCTCAAATTTTGTTGCATAAAGCAAGCATGAGCACAACTACCGTGCTCGCAAGTTACACCCAATATTGAATTGTAATGCATGCATAAGGTAAACAAAGGATATTGGCAGGGTTATTTTGCGTAAAGCAACGGTTTTAATTTAAATAGTCATAATAGATTACAAGGCCATTTTCATACAATATTTAAAATCATAAATTTAATGACAAATGTTTAATGTGGATAACCTCCAACAAAGGTGATGGATATCCTCCAATCACAATGGCTAACCGCCCAATTTTCCCACAGGACTAACCATCCTGAAAACATCTGTTGAAATCATTTTAAAACCAAAAACAAGTCTAACTCAAAATGGCTTTGCTAGCATGTCCATGATCATGACGCGCTATTCAATAGTTTTCTACTCGCAGAGTTTGTACATTTTACCCACACGAGATAATTTGCTCTTTGAGTCGGCCAATCCACGCTTCCTAAGGCGTGTGACAAAGCAATTATCACAAGGCCGTTATAATGATCTACCTCAAGTACTCACGCCCGCTAAGGTTTTCGCCTTTGGACTAACCATCCGCAGTTCGTGGCCCCTCTTGCGCCAGGTGGGACTATAGTCTAACCGACACCCACTCATACAAAATGGCACGAACAACTACGAGGTATCCCAAATTATTAAGCCAGGTCTTGCCCAAACAAGACATGTGGTGGTACGGTAAGGCATAGCAAGATGCGGCTCCAAGACCGGTCCTTAATCGACTTGGGCGTCTTTCAAATCAAACCCTGGGCTTTAATCCTAACCAGATTAAACCCGTGCATAAACCTGCACCCACCATTCATCCGTTTCGCCCAAGTCCAAACCATTTTTAGTTTTGTTTGGTAAAACCAACTTTAGTAAGCCTCTATGGTAAGGCAATACCCTAGATTCAGATTTTTGAATCAATTTGAAATGGTTTGGCTAAATTCCCCAAAATTGGTAAACATGGTCTAAGCATTTGCTAAGCATCCGGTTTTTACCATACTAGTTTATCTAGGGTGACAAAGGAATGACATATCAAGATTCAAGATTGGCCATACAATAACAATTGGAATAACTACGCATTTAAACAGGTATTAAAATAATTGACTAAAAATATGCATGCAATAATAATTTTAAAACTGAATTAAATAACTTTAAAATAGTAGGTGCAACATGGTCAAAGTGTAACTTGCCTTCGCTGAAGTCTTGAAATTCTAAATCTTCGTAAGAATCAACTTCCCCGTAATCGTCGTAGTTTAACGTGAAAATACGATAAATCAATTGAAATTCAAATAAATTCAAAAAGATAAATTAACTAAGTCCAAATAAAATAATTTTATTTTATTTAGCTAGAACATAATTTTCTAAGATTTTAGCAATTTGAATAATCCAATTTGGAATTAGGGTTCAAAAGATATGAATTTTACAAGTACCTCCTTGGCGAGAGAGCGGCGGTGAAAGGCCGGCGGCGAGGAAGATTTGCGGCGGCGAAATCGGGTCCACGGCGGCGACGGGCTACGGTGGCTCTCCGGGCCGGGGAGGATGCGCACGGGGACGGCGTCATCGTGGCGACGCCAAGGTACAAAGGGCATGGCGGAGGAGGAGGCAACGCTCGCGCCGAATCGAGAAGAAAGGCGCCCACGAGAAGTTTAAACTCAAATTCCGGCGAAACCGAGAGGGGAGAGGAGGAGTGGGTGGCGGGGTTGGAATGAGGGAGGAAGAGCGCTCCCGGTGCTCCCCTTTATAGGCCATGGGGAGGCCGGGTCGTGGAGATCATGGGCGCGGTAATGGTGGCGGCGGCAGGCACGCGGTGTATCCCGCAAGGAGAGGGGGAGAAGGTAGGGCGAGGGCGGTTGGAGGCGCCGAGTCGGCGCGCGGTGGCGCGGGAGGTTGGGCGGTTGGGCGCCAGATGCCGAGCTTCGGGCCAAGATCAATGGCGCGGTTCGCCTCGCCACGCAAAGAAGGAGGTGGGAGGAAGACAACGTGGGGTGGCCCACATGGCAATGGCGGGTGGCTGCTTAAAGGGCGCAGCCTGGTGTGTGAGAGAGAAGGAGTGGTGGAGAGATGGGTCAAGGCCGGGTGGTTTGGGCCGTCTTGTGGATGAGAGGGAGAGATGGGCCGGTCTTTTGAGATTCGCCCAAACGATTTTAGGGTTTTAAATTGATTTCTAATTTAAATAAACCGTTAATTCAAATGGGCTTTAGAAAATAGTAATTAAATTCCAAAATTATGGAAAAATTCACAGATGTCTCTAGCATTATTTTGGACCTAAATAAAATAATTCCAACCTAAAGTTGATAATATCTTTTGTATTTAAATTTGTTTTGGCTTTAAAACGTTTAAAAGAAAAGCTTTTAAAATTTTTAGAAAATTCACAAATTCAAATAAGTTTTAAACCTTAACCCAAATAAAATTTTGGGCTGTTACAAACCTACCCCCCTTAAGGGAATCTCGTCCCCGAGATTCAGACTTGGTCAGCAAATAGGTGGGGATATTCGGCCTTCAAATCTTCTTCTCGTTCCCAGGTGGCTTCTTCTTCAGAGTGATTGCTCCACTGAACCTTACATGAACGAATGACTTTGCTTCGGGTAATTCGTTCTGCCACATCGAGGATCTTGATCGGTTGTTCCCTATATGTGAGATCTTCCTGAAGATCGATGCTTTCGATTGGTGTCTCCTCGGTTGGCACTCTGAGGCACTTCTTCAGTTGAGAGACATGGAAGACATTGTGGACGGCGGATATGATCTTCGGTAGTTCGAAATGATATGCAACTTCACCTCTTCTTGCTAGAATCTTGTAAGGTCCCACAAACTGGTGCGAAGTTTTCCTTTGGTCCGAAACTGCCTAACTCCTGAGTGGAGTAACTCGAGATAGACAAAATCTCCTTCCAAGAAAGGTCAATTTCACGACGATTATCAAGATAACTTTTACGGTCGGGTTTGAGCCACTTTCGATGTTCCTTATTGCTTTAACCTTGCTTTCACTTCTTTGATTAACTCCGTCCAAAGAACTCGATGCTCTCCTACTTCATCCCAAAGAAGTGAGTCCCGCATTTTTCGCCATACAAAGCCTCAAATGGAGACATCTCAAGGTCGGCTTGGTAGCTATTGTTGTACTGAAAATTTCAAGATAGGGCGATTCTTGTCCCAACTTTTTTCAGACTCTAAGGTGTGTGCTCAAGCATGTCTTCAAGAATCTGCTGACCTGTTTCGTCTGTCTATCCGCTCATGATGATATGCGGTCTTCAAATTGAGTCCGGTTCCCAAAGCTTCATGCACTCGCCAAAATCTTGACGTGAATCGTGAACCTCTCGAACCACGCATCTTCTTGGGTACTCCATGTAGACAGACAATCTTAGCCATATACGCTCGCTAACTTGTCAGATCAGAGGTGGTCTTGACCTAATGAAGTGAGCTACCTTCGCCAACCGGTCAATTATCACCCAGATGGAATCACATCCTGATTGGGTCCTAGGAAGTCCGGTAATGAAGTCCATACCAACTTCTTCCCACTTCCACTCGGGAATCGGCAATGGTTGTAGCAAACCAGCGGGCCTTTGATGTTCTGCCTTGACTCGCTGACACACATCACATCGTGCTACAAACTCAGCAATTTATCGCTTCATGCTGACCCACCAATATCTTTCCTTTAGATCGTGGTACATCTTGGTACTGCTAGGATGAATGGAATAAGGCGACTCATGAGCTTCCCTCAGAATCGATTGCTTTAAATCCTGTTGATCCGGTACACAGATGCGGTTTTTGAACCACACTGTTCTCGCTTCGCCTTGGCCAACTCGGGCTTTGCCTCTTCTCATATTCTTCTTGATCTCCTTGATGTCTTCATCTTCTTTCTGCTTTTCTCTGATCTGACTCTGAAGTGTTGATTGAACCTCCAAAGCGTTCACACATCCTTGATCAACAATCTCCAAGTTTAGATGCTTCAATTCTTCGTACAACTCTGGCTGATTCTTCTGAACTAAAATGGTATTGCAATACGCCTTTTCGCCAGGCATCTGCAACCACATTTGCCTTGCCCGGATGATAATGAATTCCAAGGTCATAATTCTTTATTAATTCCAGCCATCTCCTCTGTCGGAGATTAAGGTCAGACTGGGTGAAGATGTACTTCAAGCTCTTATGATCTGTGAAAACCTCACAGCGTGTTACCGATGAGGTAATGCCACCGACTTAGCCGAGTCGTGACTTTGTCAATTTGGCATAAAGTCGTGCTCTCTCGAAGTTTTCCCAAAATTAACCTCGAGATGGTTCTCATGTTCTTCTTCATTCTTCAATAGACGAGGATGTCATCGATGAAAACAACCACAAACTTATCCAAAATTCCATGAACACTTTGTTCATCATATTCATGAAATAAGCAGGGCGTTTGTTAGACCGAAGACATTATCGTGAACTCAGATAGTCCATATCCGTGGTGAAAGCCGCTTTCGGATATCTTCCGTCCGATCTTCATTGGTGATAGCGATCTCAAATCAATCTTCGAGAATACACTTGCTCTTTCAGTTGATCGAATGATCATCAATCCTAGGTAGCGGTACTTGTTCTTGATTGTCACCTCGTTGAGTGATCTATAATCCACACACATCCTCATAATGTTGTCTTTCTTCTTGACAAACAAGACTGGGGTGCCCCCAAGGTGACGAACTTGGCCGAATATATCCCTTGCTCCGCAACTCTTCAACTGCTTTCTTCATCTCCGCCAATTCATTGACCGCATTCTCAGAGGGTTGCTTCGAGATTGAGCGTCCTCGACTAAGTCAATTAAGAACATTATGTCCTCGTCTGTGGCATGCCGTAAATCATCGAAAAACATCCGGAATTCTCGCACTATTGGTATATCTTCAAGCTTTAACTCCTTCAAGCTAGTCAAGATGGAACTCCCTCCTGCAAGTGTGTCTTGGGCTTGAATTCAAGCGTGACTCCTTCCTCATTGGTGAGAGTGATAGACCTATTGGCACAATCTATCATCCTGATTCTTGGCTAGCTACCCATTCCAAGTATTACATCCGGACTTTGAGAATGCGTAACTATCAAGTTCGCCATGAAAGACACTCAGGATATCTCAAAGGTCGATTCGGGCATAGAGAACTAGTTCTCATTTCCGAGCCCTTGAATGGATTATCATAGGATTATTTAATAGAGAAATAGGTAACCCATTTTGCCCACAAACTTATTGGATACAAAAGAATGCGAAGCTCCTAATCAAACAGTAATCGATGCCGTATCGAATTAACAAGAACGTACCAAGGACGACATCCGTGCCGCCGAGCCTCTTTTCCGTGGACGTGATTCACACGCCCTTCAGGAACTTGACCGACGGCTTTGGGGTGCCGCCGTGGTTGGTACTCGACATCGGCTCGGCCGGTGTCATGATCGCTACTTCTTTCGCATTTGTTGGCATAATGCCCGCCTCTCGGTAATGGTAGCATGTCACACCCGCCGCCGATGGAGTTGGGTTCTTCTGCTAAACCGGCTCTTTGGTGCATTGCCGCGAAGCCGGAAGAATCTGGGCGCAGTTTGCTTTGGAGCTCGGGCGAGTAGATCGAATCTACTATGCCGGGCAAATGAGGCCGAGCAAGGCGAGGCTTGGGTTGCCTCCGAGTTAAACTTCGAGCGCCCTCCTCCGCTTATGTTCTCCATCTCCGGATGTTTGGCCCATCGGGCGAAAGCTTTATTCACTAACTGCTGGAAGTCACAGTAGTCATTGGAGACCACCGATCGAGATCTCATCGCTCAAACCATACATGAACCTTTCTTGCCTTTCTTCATCACTAGCCACATCTGCTGGGGCATAGCGAGCAAAATTTGGTTGAACCGTGTAGGTATTCACCCCTCGGCGGTTGCCTTGTCGGAGCGTGTGGAACTCTTTCTTCTTTAAGGTCATTATCCTCAAGGATATGTGCATGGCGGAAAGCTCCGCACAAACTCCTCCCAAGTGATAGTCTCATGGATCAAGATGGGAGATGGTAAAGTTATCCCACCATTCCGATGTGGGGCTGGTGAGCTGGTGAGAGGCAAACAGGACTCTCTCACGATCAGTACACTGTGCAATATCCAACTTCTTTCCGATAGCACGGATCCAATCATCGGCATCCATCGGCTCTGTGCTGCTGGAGAATGTCGGTGGGCGCATGCGCATAAAATCCGCCATGGTCAATCTCTGCGTAGGTGGAGGTGGTGGTGCAGTCCGAGTTGCTGCTTGCACATTCTGCATGCTGCTGAGGGATTGGGCTAGGAGGTTAATCAGATGGTTTTGGTTTTCCATCATCTGACGCCAATCCGGTCCTTCCACTGGTGGCGGCGGTGGTTGCTACACGGGATCCTCCTGGTAATCCGCGTTTTCGTTGCCCCGACCTCGGACACTGCCACTGCCGGTACGGGTGGTCACCATCTGCTAGAACTCCAAGGATTTAGGAGAGATAGACAGATAGGAAGTTCTAAAGGGGGTAAATTCTAATAGCCCAAGAACACAAAGAGCACACAAGACCAAAGCAGATTTATTTATTTATTTATTTTTTCCAAGAAGTTCCTTTATTAATTTATTTTATTCAAGATTATGGCTACCACAAGGGATTAGTAGCTCATAATTCGCAACTAAAGATCGAGCTAAGGGGAGATAACAACTATGGGGTACTAGGGGTATAATCCGGCTCACTAGAGCTAGCCTCGCCGGCCTTGTAGCTAGCTAGTTCCGCAGTTACGGTCTTCAGCTTCTCCTCTGCCTCCTATAGTCTGTTCTGAGCGGTGAGCAAGTCATTCAAGGTGTTCCCATAGGCGTAGTCCAAAGCCTTAGCCAGATCCACTTGGTGCGTCAGCTTGGGGGAATCTTCGTCTCTAGCGGAGTTGAAAGTACTTGTCGAGCCGAAGTCGGAATGTGCATCGGTAGTAATGAAACCCGGTGCCACGGGCGATGGTCGAGGTGTAGCGGTTGGCGGATCGCCTCTCGCCACATCCTCGAATGCCGTCAAAGGTATCACGGACGGATCGAGCGCCAAAGATGTGGAAGACGGTGTCCACAAGAAGATTGGAGTAGATGAGCACCTCTACTCTCCACAGCTTGTTGTTCTCCCACCGGTACTTGAATCCTTGAAAAGTTGGCCTCTTCCCAGATCCTGTCTTTGATCATTTTCAAAGTATCTCGCCCAAGATCCAAGAAAGGCTCTGTGGGAAGTAGCGCCCGGCCTTTCGCCATCTAAGATTTTGAGAAGGAGATGAGTTAGTAAATATTTTAAAGAGAAAGGTTGAGAATGAGTCCGGATAGACTCAAAATAATTTTAGTTTTTGAAAATAACTCCTTAAGACAATTCTAAGGCCACGACCTACAGTCGATATGGCTCTGATACCACTTTTGTCGGACCCGGGAACGAAAGATCCCGAACCCTTTGTGTTCATACACCAATCCAGGATTTCCGGTGTACACAGTTACAAAAATGATAACATAACCAAATCTCGCATTTCATTAATAGTAAATCAGAGTTCGATACAATTGGGCATGAAGCCAAATAGAAGAGTAAATAACACAGCGGAAGTAAAAACAGTAGTAGTAGTTAGTAACCCATAAGATAATGAATGGAAAAAGAAATTAAGACTAAGAATTGAAGTCAATTTAATAACTTTATCCTAGCCCCGACTATTTGCTAAGTTTATTTAGATGATCAAGGTACACTGTGGATCAATGGACATATTTGCGTACCAGATGTTGATGGTTTGAGACAGCTAATTTTGAAGGAAGCCTATGACTCAAAGTATTCGATTCACCTGGGTAGTACTAAGATGTACCACGATGTTAAGAATAAATTTTGGTGGCCAAATTTGAAGCGAGAAGTCGCAGAGTTCGTTGCCTTGTGCGACGTATGTCAGAAGGTAAAAGTAGAACATCAGAGACCAGCAGGTCTGTTGCAACCTCTGAAGATTCCAGAGGGGAAATAGAAAGAGATCGGAATGGATTTCATTACCGGTTTACCCATGACTCAATTGGGTTATGATTCAATTTGGGTAATAGCTGATCGTTTGACTAAAGTTGCTCATTTCTTGCCAGCCAAAACCACTTACTCAGGAGATCGCCTTGCAGAGCTATATATGTCAAGAATTGTCAGTTTCCATGTTGTGCCTAAGAAGATAGTGTCAGATCAAGGATCTCGGCCACCTCTCATTTTTGGCGAGTTTGCATGAAGCCTTAGGGACACATCTCAATTTCAAGATCGCTAATCATCCTCGCATGGATGGATGATCGAAAGAGTTAATCAGATATTGGAAGATATGTTGAGAGCTTGTGCTCTAGATAATGCTACCAGTTGGGATAAGAGTTTGCCATATGCAGAATTCTCGTACAACAACAGTTATCAAGTCAATCTACAAATGTCACCATTTGAAGCTTTGTATGGCCGTGCCTGCAGAACCCCGCTGAATTGGTCAAACAGCTTGAACATTTGGTTTTGGGCCGATATTATTCAAGAAGCAGAAAAGCAAGTGTCCATGATCAGAGAGAGATTAAAGATAGCTTAGTCGAGGCAGAAGAGTTATGCTGATAACCGTCATCGTGATCTCAGTTTTGAGCCAGAAGATTTTGTTTTTCTTCGAGTTACTCTACTCGAAGTGTAAAAGGTTTCATGCCAAAGGAAGCTTGCCCTCAGATATTGGTCCGCTCAAGATTTTGGATTGCCGTGGAGAAGTGGCTTATCGCTTGAGCCGCCACAACGTTAGCGGTGAATGCATGATGTCTTTCATGTCTTTCGGTTGAAGAATTGTCTTTGTGTGCCAAAAGAGCAAGCCCTGTTAGAATCAATTGAGCTGAAGGAAGATCTCACTTGCAAAGAGTAGCCAGTCAAGATTTTGGATGTCGCATAGCGCCATACCAGAAGTAAGACCGTTCGTTTTTGCAAAGTTCAGAGGAGCAACCACTCGAAGGAGAAGCAACGTGGGAGCGCAGAGAGGGGCTAAAAGTCGAGTTTCTAGCCTTTTCTCTAGCTGACCAATCTCGGGGTCGAGATTTCTTTAAAGGGGAGGGGGGGAGGTTTGTAACATCCCAATTTTATGAGCTTCAAAAATCTTTTAATAGTTAGTAGGGAGAAAATTGACCATTTGGATTTATTTGAATTTAATTCAAAAGCTTAAACATGGACTTTGGATATCAAAATAATTTAATTTGATTAAAGTCAACATCAACAATGGTCAAAAATATTTTATTTGGATTCTATGTGCTTGGATATATTTTCTAGATTTTGCTAGAATTTTCCCAAGTTCATTTGCTATTTTCTATTGCCATTTGAAATTTTTGCTATTTTCTAAATTAGAAAACTAATTAAAATCTCAGAATTTTTAACTGGGTCTGTCGGACCCGGGAACGAAAGATCCCGAACCCTCTGTGTTCATACACCATCCCAGATTTCGTGTACCGATTATAAAAATGATAACATAACCAAATCTAGATTTCATTAATAGTAAATCGAGTTCGATACAATTGGGCATGAAGCCAAATAGAAGAGTAAATAACACAATGAAGTAAAAACAAGAGCAAAGAAGAGGCAGAATGATCCGCCACGTGCAATCGTGCTGAGGCGAGCGAGGCGTCGGTGTCCTCACCGTCCCGATAGTAGTCTTCTCCGAAATTTTGTTGCATAAAGCAAGCATGAGCACAACTACTGTGCTCGCAAGTTACACCCAATATTGAATTGTAATGCATGCATAAGGTAAACAAAGGACATTGGCGGTGGTTATTTTATGTAAAGCAACGGTTTTAATTTAAATAGTCATAATAGATTACAAGGCCATTTTCATACAATATTTAAAATCATAAATTTAATGACAAATGTTTAATGTGGATAACCTCCAACAAAGGTGATGGATATCCTCCAATCACAATGGCTAACCGCCTAATTTTCCCACAGACTAACCATCCCGAAAACATCTGTTGAAATCATTTTAAAACCAAAACAAGTCTAACTCAAAGTGGCTTTGCTAGCATGTCCATGATCATGACGCGCTATTCAATAG
This sequence comes from Phyllostachys edulis, assembly GCA_036346405.1. Lineage (NCBI taxonomy): Eukaryota > Viridiplantae > Streptophyta > Magnoliopsida > Poales > Poaceae > Phyllostachys > Phyllostachys edulis. Next base: position 110,422,851 of record CM070546.1, read on the forward strand.
TTTTCTACTCGCAGAGTTTGTACAGCTTTACCCACACAAGATAATTTGCTCTTTGAGTCGGCCAATCCACGCTTCCTAAGGCGTGACAAAGCAATTATCACAAGGTCGTTATAATGATCTACCTCAAAGTACTCACGCCCGCTAAGGTTTCGCCTTTTGACTAACCATCCGCAGTGTGGGGCCCCTCTTGCGCCAAAGGGACTATAGTCTAACCGACACCCACTCATACAAAATGGCACGAACAACTACGAGGTATCCCAAATTATTAAGCCAGGTCTTGCCCAAACAAGACGTGTGGTGGTACGGTAAGGCATAGCAAGATGCGGCTCCAAGACCGGTCCTTAATCGACTTGGGCGTCTTTCAAATCAAACCCTGGGCTTTAATCCTAACCAGATTAAACTCATGCATAAACCTACACCCACCATTCATCCGTTTCGCCCAAGTCCAAACCATTTTTAGTTTTGTTTGGTAAAACCAACTTTAGTAAGCCTCTATGGTAAGGCAATACCCTAGATTCAGATTTTTGAATCAATTTGAAATGGTTTGGCTAAATTCCCCAAAATTGGTAAACATGGTCTAAGCATTTGCTAAGCACCTGGGTTTTTACCATACTAGTTTATCTAGGGGTGACAAAGGAATGACATATCAGTATTCAAGATTGGCCATACAATAACAATTGGAATAACTAAGCATTTAAACAGGGTATTAAAATAATTGACTAAAAATATGCATGCAATAATAATTTTAAAAACTGAATTAAATAACTTTAAAATAGTAGGTGCAACATGGTCAAAGTGTAACTTGCCTTCGCTGAAGTCTTGAAATTCTAAATCTTCGGAAGAATCAACTTCCCTGGAATCGTCGTAGTCTAACGTGAAAATACGACAAATCAATTGAACTTCAAATAAATTCAAAAAGATAAATTAAACTAAGTCCAAATAAAATAATTTTATTTTATTTAGCTAGAACATAATTTTCTAAGATTTTAGCAATTTGAATCATCCAATTTGGAATTAGGGTTCAAAAGATATGAATTTTACAAGTTTTAAACTAAATCAGTAATTTAAATGAATTTCTAAATTCAAACAAGATTCAAATGAACTCCAATTTAAATAATTTTGGTTTACTTAGCTAGATATTAAATTTATATAAATTTAGAAATTTGATTCACCCAAATTGGAGTTTGATGCAAAAATTATGGACTATAGAAGTTTTCAATCACATGAAATGATGAAATAGGATTTTTATGAATTAAAGAATTATTTAATACGGGAAAAGAAAACGAAAATAGCCGCTGACGTGTGGGGCCCGCTGACCAATGGCATGGACACGTGGCTGTGCCAAGTCAGCGCCACGCGGGCTATTGTGGGTGTGGCGCCTCGTGGCACGCGTGGCGGCACGCACAGAACCAAGCAGCTCGGGTCAAGCTCGCCGGCGATAGGGGCTCCGGCGAGGGCGGCGGGTGGTACCAATAGCATGAGGGCAACGGGGCGATCTCATTGCTTACCTCCTTGGCGAGAGAGCGGCGGTGAAAGGCCGGCGGCGAGGAAGATTTGCGGCGGCGAAATCGGGTCCACGGCGGCGACGGGCTACGGTGGCTCTCCGGGCCGGGGAGGATGCGCACGGGGACGGCGTCGTCGTGGTGACACCGAAGGTACAGGCGGCGGCGGCGAGGAGGCAACGTCGGCGCTGGAATCGGAGAAGAAAGGCGCCCGGCCGGAGAAGCTTCAAACTCAAATTCCGGCGAAACCGAGAGGGGAGAGGAGGAGTGGGTGGCGGGTTGGAATGAGGAGGAAGAGCGCTCGGTGCTCCCTTTATAGGCCATGGGGAGGCCGGTCGGGAGATCATGGGCGCGGTAATGGTGGCGGCGCAGGCACGCGGGTGTATCCGTGAGGAGAGGGGGGAAAGGTGGGGCGAGGCGGCTGGAGGCGCCGAGTCGTGCGCGTGTGGCGTGGGGAGGTAGGGGCGGTTGGGCGCCAGACGCGAACTTCAAGCAAGATCAATGGCGCTGCCTGCCTGCCACGCGAAGAAGGAGGTGGGAGGAAGACAACGTGGGGTGGCCCACATGGCAGTGGCGGATGGTGGCTGTCGGGTGGGGCCCAGCGTGTGAGAGAGAGAGAGAAGGGAGTGGCTGGAGAGATGGGCTGGCGCTCGGGTGGTTTGGGCCGAGTGCGCGGATGAGAGGGAGAGATGGGCCATGTCTTTTGAGATTCGGCCCAAACGACTTTAGGGGTTTTAAATTGATTTCCTAATTTAAATAAACTGGTTAATTCAAATGGGCTTTAGAAAATAGTAATTAAATTCCAAAAATTATGGAAAAATTCACAGATGTCTCTAGCATTATTTTGGACCTAAATAAAATAATTCCAACCTGAAGTTGATAATATATGTTGTATTTAAATTTTTTTTGGCTTTAAAATGTTTAAAAGAAAAGCTTTTAAAATTTTTAGAAAATTCACAAATTCAAATAAGTTTTAAACCTTAACCAAAATGAAATTTTGGGCTATTATAGGGTCGAATATCTTCCAGCCCAGCTTCGTTTTTCACGCGTGGCCCGCCTCCTGGCTCATTTTCATGGCCTTACCATTCAAGTCACCAAATTGATTTCCACCTTTCCTTTTCTTTTTCTCTCGTCGTTATTCGCCTTTGGCCATTCGTCGTCGTCTACCTCCAGGACTCCTTGAGTCCGAGTCGAATATGCGAGCGCCACTGGCCCCGTTTTGGAATCCCTCATCTCGGTGTCTATAAAATGAGCCCCCTCGCGTCAATCTCTTCGCCCGGCATCGCTCCTCCGAAACCCTAATGTGCTGCCGCAGATTCGTTCTTCTTTGCGTCGAATTTCACCGAAGCACAGAGCCGCCGCCGCAAGCTTCAACTTCGGATTTCTTCACCGTCCGTCGATCTCTGGCCATCCGGAGTAGCCTATGGTGATCCTCGCGCCCTCGCCATCCTGGTGCTCTCCTCCGTTTCCTTTGGGCGCCATCAATTCGCCAAGTTCACCGTGAGCCAAAGCTTTCCGCCGCCTTTGTCGCCGCCGCCGATGATGCACTACTGCCACCGATGAGCCACTACCACCCGGAGCATCCTCGCATCATTGGGGTTTCGTTTTGCTGCCTCGTTGGAGCTCTCTTGCTGCCCATCGCTGTCGCCGTCGTGGTCCTTGTCGCCGACCATGGCTGCCACCACCCTGCTCGATTTTGCTCTGTGCCGAACAGCCACCAGCTAGACCGCCACATCACCTTTTGATCCTATGTGGCGTCCTAATCAGATCTTGGCCAGCTGCCATGTGGCACACCCAAAATTCAACCTGAGCCACAGCCATGTGAAACCAGTCCGCCATGAACCTACTAATTGACAGTGGGCCCCATGGTCAAATCAATTTCCTTTTTATTCTTTTCAGCCGAAATTCCCTAGTGACGTCAGCATTGCACAATAATCCAATTTTTTTCCTTTGAGAAATAATTAGAAAATTCGGAATAAATCTTTTTAGGGTTTTTCTTTAGATTCAAACTTCCAAAGCCCATATCTTTTGTATCCGAACTCCGATTGAGCCCATTAAAATTTATAAATTCATCTAAATTCAAGATTTATTTATCTAAGATTTTTATTTAATTTTTGGAGTTTGTTTTTCCTCTGTTATTTATTTTTTTTGTTTATTTGCTTTGTTTGCGAGTAGATATTGATACTTCGGGGAACTTTGAAGAAGAAGGAGTGCCTCAAGAGCAAGATCAGTATCTAGACCTATTTTAAGGCAAGTTATACCTTTGATCATATTGAACCAAGTTTTCAAAATACTTTGATTCAAATTATTGCATTTACTTTAAGTATTTATTTAAATGCTTTTGGGTGTAGTTATTATCCAATTTATTATATCCACCTTATCTATTGTTACATCATAATATTTTGTCACCCTAGATTGGTTCCTTAATTAGTTGGTTTTATCGTAGCACCAACGTGGGTTGGTTAGATACGATTAGATTGCTTAGCCATGCCACGAGTCATCATTTCATGTAAGTTGCAATTATGAACTTGACTAAGTGATTATAGAACTATGTGATAAAACTGTGTGTACTGTGTGCTATTACTCGTAAATGACATATGTTGCACTTAACCAATTGGGTGGGAAAGGATTTAGACGGAGGCAAGTGGTACTGTGTGTTGTTATGGAGGAGCTGTGTGCATGGGATTTAATCTATGTGACATAGCTAGAAATTGGAAGTCCTGCCTTAGTCAATTATGGACTTAACTTTGTGCGCCATTGAACTGAGCCTTATTGTACAACCAGATGCCTGGTATGGGACGGGCTTAACTTAGTAAGTTACGGATTCTCGACATTGATTACTTAGGTAGTAGGTTAGGCTGTGTTGCATGAGTGGAGGTGTGTTTATGTCTCCGTGGCGACTCACATCTATGAGCGGTTCGCCGTCTTCAGGTCCAACGATGTGTGTCGAACTGGCTTTCTCTGTGGGTTGGTCTGGTGGTAAAACACATCGGGAGTGTCAATGTTCGAGATGAAGTTTCTGAAATATTTTGTTATGATTAGTACTTGCTACACTAGTTGTATCGTGTGGATAAAGTGTACAACCTCTGTAGAGCGTTAATTAATCTATTCGAATAGCCTTGTCCACAGTCATGGACATGCTCGGGGATTTCACACAAGGGTTAGATTTTCATAAAACAATTGAGAAGGAAGTTGTGTGATCTAAGTCATATGGCTGTGTGAATAACTGGTTTAGGCTATGTGTCTTTGTGAAATCAAACTATTAAAATTAATATTGTTTATTTGTTTTACTTCCGTTGCTAGTCGTACCGAAGCTAGTCGCATAATTTCAACTACTGTGTAAGGACCTTCTCACTTGAGGGAAAGCTTCTTCTGATTAGACTGGGATTGAATTTTCTTCAATACCAAGTCACCTACAGCAAAGCTGCGAGGTCGAACCTTATGATCGTACTATTTGCGCAGGGCTTGCTGGTAGACTGCTAAACGAATTAAGGCTTGATTTCTCTTCTCTTCGAGCAGGTTGATATCATCCGCTCGAAGTTGTTCCTGGATTGACTCGTTGAAAGTTTCGACCCTTGTTGACCTGATCTTTAGTTCTGGTGGAAGCATGGCTTCGGCATCGAAAACTAGGAAAAAAAGGTGTTTCGCCTGTAGCCCAACTAGCAGTCGTACGAACTGCCAATAATACTGAGGGTAATTTTTGTACCCAAGCCCCCGAGCGCTTGACAAGTTGGTCGAAGACTCGAGTTTGATTCCCTGCATTATTGGACCATTCGCTCTTTCGACTGCCCCATTGCTTTAAGGATGGGCAAAAGAGGCGTAACACAACTTGGTACCCAACTCGTCACAAAATTCTTGGAATTTTGCACTCGAAAATTGCTTACCATTATATGTGATTATTCGACTTGGGACCCTAAACCAAGTAATTGATCATGAACCATTTTGCTGCTTTCGTTGTTATCCCAGTCACAGGTTCGGCTTCGATCCACTTTGTGAATGTATCAATAGCCACGAAAAGGAATTCGAAGCCACCCGGAGCTTTGGGGAACGGTCCTAGGATATCGAGACCCTAGGTCGCAAAAGGCCAAGATAGAGAAATTGTTTGTAATACTTGAGCCGGTTGGTGTATTTGCCTGCTTTGAAACTGACATTGTACACATTTCTTAACTAGCTCTTTGGCATCGTAGAGAGCTGTTGGCTAGTAAAAACCTTGTCGAAAGGCCTTTCCGACCAGCGTTTTGTAGCAAGCATGAGTTCCACAGATGCCCCCATGTATGTCGTGAAGGATGTTTAGTCCTTCTCTCTGCGATATGCATTGCATGAGTACCCCTTGAGTACCTCGTTTATAGAGGACTCCTTCGACCAAAGTATATATTTTGATCTTTCAGGATAAGCGATCTGCCTCGAGATCATTATCGGGTATGGTACCCATCTGGAGGTACTCGTAGATGGGATTCATCCAGGTATCCTTGTATTGTAGAGAGATTGTCTCAATAGAAGTTGTCTCTGGTGTTTTGACCAGAGACGGCTTTTGGAGCTGCTCCAAGAAAACTTCTTTTGGTACTTGCAATTGGAAAGAAGCCATACGAGCAAGCTAGTCCACGAGGAAATTATCCTTTCGAGGGATAAATTGTACCTCAAAACCAAAAAAAAATGCTTTTCAAGCTTTCGAACTTCTAATAAGTATCGAGACATGGTCGGGTTAGAGCACTGGTACTCTTTTCTGACCTGATTCACGACTAGTTGAGAGTCTCCTCTCACGACTAGTCGTCGAATCGCAAGCGTTTTCGTGGCTCGTATGCTGGCCAGCAAACCTTCATATTCTGCCTCGTTGTTAGTGGCCTGAAAGTTTGATTGAATGACATACTTTAAGGTCTCTCCGGTAGGAGATTCCAGGACCACCCCCCGAGCCACTTAAAGTAAGCGACCCGTCAAAGTACATCGCCCTTTGATGCGTCGGGTATCAGATCGGGATCTGAACAGTTCAGATTTGTCTATTCGGCGACAAAGTCTGCCAAGATCTAGGATTTTATGGCCATTCGGGACACAAAATGGAGGTTGACCCCCCCCAAGTTCTACTGACCATTTTGCCATGCGTCCCGCTGCTTCCTTGTTCTGGAGGATCACTCCTAAGAAAAACTCAGGTGAAACAATTATCTTGTGCGCCTAAAAATAATGCCGCAGTTTCCTCGAAGACATGAGGAGGGCATATAGAAGTTTTTGGACCTGCCGGTAACGCTCCTTAGGCCCGTGCAAAACTTCGCTTACGTAGTAAACTGGTCGTTGGACGTTTTCACACTCTACGACCAGTACTGCGCTCACTGCCTATGGCGTGGTAGTTAGATAAATTAAGAGTGTTTCTTCTGGTTTCAGAGAAACCAAAACTGGAGCACTCGTAAAATACCTCTTGACATCCTCAAAGGCAGCATTTGTCTCTTTTGACCACTCAAAACCCTTGTGCATCCTTAGAAGTTTGAAGAAAGGTAATCCTTTTTCTCCCAGCTGTGCGATGAAACAACTTAAAGCCGCCATGAACCCTGTGAGTTTCTGGACTTCTTTCTTCGTGGTCGGAGGGTGCATTTGTACGATAGTCTTTACCTTTTTGGTATTTGCTTCAATTCCTCATGCAGAGACAAGGAATCCAAGCAATTTTCTTGAAGAGACTCCAAACACACACTTCTTAGGATTGAGTTTCAGGTGGTGTTTCGTAAGGTTGTCGAATGTTTCTTATAAGTCAGAAACGTGATTAAGTCGCTTGATGCTTTTTATGACTAGATTGTCAACATAGGCTTCTAAATTTTGGCCTAGTTGAGGTGAAAAAGTCGATTGCATCAAGCGTTGAAAAGAAGCGCCAGCATTTTTTAGACCAAATGGTATTTTGACATAACAAAATATTCCAAATAGAGTAACAAATGCGGTCTTTTCTTCATCTTCTAGACACATATTAATCTGATGGTAGCCAGAATATGCATCTAGAAAACTTAATGTTTCACAACCAACAGTAGAATCAACCAACTGATCGATACGAGATAAAGGGAAATCATCTTTTGGGCAAGCTTTATTAAGATCAGTGAAGTCTACACACATTCGCCACTTGCCATTAGACTTCCTAACCATTACAGGGTTGGCCAACCACTCTGGGTGGTCAACTTCTCTTATAAAGCGTGAATTAAGTAGCTTGTCCAATTCTGATCTTATAGCATCTCGTCGATTAGGGGCAAATCTCTGTAAGTTTTGTTTTACGAGTACTTTGTCAGGCCGTAGAGCTAGTCTGTGCTTGATTACCTCCCTGGGGACTCCGGGCATGTCAGATGCTTGCCACACGAAGACATCTGTGTTTGCCCAGAGGAAAGTGACGACGACGTCTACCTATTTGGGGTCGGAAGTATCCCCAATGCGAACAGTCTTCAAGGGCTCCTCTAGATCCAGAGAAACGTCCTTGACTTGGTCGTTCGGCTTAGGTGCAACTTTAGGCTTTAACTGCTTGGTCGAAGGCTGCCCCTTGTTTTCTTCTCGAGTTTGTATCTGGCCAACCATCTCGAGGGATCGACGGTCATACGTATGCGCCATCTTTTTATCACAGTGAATTGTGACTACTCCTTTAGGACCTGGCATCTTAGGACATTAATACCCATAATGAGTAGCTATTAAGAATTTTGCCAAAGTTGGTCGTCCGAGTATGGCGTTATATGCTGTATTGAAATTGACCACATCAAAGGAGATCTTCTCTGTCCTGAAATTACTTGAAGAACCAAATGTTAAAAAAAGAGAAACTTGGCCAACAGGTTTGGCCGAAGACCCCGGTACAATACCATGAAAAGAGTATTGTACTGGTCTTACCTTGGTCCTGGGTACTTGCATCTCATCCAGGGTACTCGTAAACAGGATATTTAATGAGTTGCCACCATCAACCAACACTCGATTTACTCGACAGTTGTTGATGGTGGGCTCGACCATGATCGGAAATCGACCTGGTTGAGTAGAAGGGATCGGGCAGTCACTGTTCTCGAAGGAGATGGTGACTTCCGACCACTTCGGCAGCTTATTGACAAGAGGAGGGTCAATGGAGTTTACCTCACGTTCGACAGCTTTAAGCTGTCGCTTTGACTCGTATACCGATGATCCTCCATAGATATGCTCGATGGTATGCTTAGGATCTTGGAATGGCATCTCCTCGTTGTTGTCCGACTGCGTACGACCACTCGCTTACCCTACCTCCTCGAGAGTAGGAAGTGGTCCTTTACCGTTGTAGTAGTCCTCGAGTTTTTGTTGGAAAACCCAATAGCTGCGAAGGTCATATCCTTCCTTTTTATGGAAAGGGCACCACCTAGGCTTGTAGTTCTTCCGCTCGGGGCGCTTGTGCTTATCTCGATCGGAGTATGGCTTGGAGCCTTGAGGCTTCTTATCGCTTATGGCCAAGACTTCCTTGGAACTACTGGCTTGAGGTTTTTGACCTTTCGCCTTGTTCTTGGATTTCTTGGTTTTTTTATCCTTCTTCTTGCCATTTCGCCCACCTCTTGAAGAATTTTATCATCTCGATCAATAGTGTTGTTCCATTCGACTGCTTCAGCAGTAGTCGCATATCGATCAGCCATCTCAAAAAGCTCGGTGACAGTAGTAGGAGGATTTAAAGCGATATCCTCCGTGATCCTTCTACTACGGACTCCCTGCTTAAAAGCTCTGATGATAGAAGAATCAAAAGCTTCAAGAATAGAATTTCAAACCCGACTGAAGCGTCGAATGAACTGGCGCAGAGTTTCGTGGTCATTTTGTCTCATCCTGTACAGGTCGTCCTCTTTCCCGAGGCGATTGTAGGTGCTCTGGAAATTGGCCAGTAGGAGGTCGCAGAGGTGCTGCCATGAATAGATCGACTCGAGTGGCTGATTTAACAACCACGATTGAACGGATCCCTCGAGCACACTAGGAAGGTAATTCGCCATTACATGCTCTCCTCCTCCTGCTCCTCGAACAGCGGTTGTGTATATCTGGAGGAATTCAATGGGGTTTTGAGATCCATCGAACTTCTCCATGTTCACTGGTCGAAACTGAGGCGGCCAGCGAACTACTCGGAGGTCGGGTGAGAATGTTCGACATCTGGTAATGACCTCTTTACGCCTTCTTTACAGAAAAGAAGGGTTGAGATCACCAGGTGATCGTACATAACAATACCTGGTTGTAGGTGGACCCGACCTGTGATAGGTCTCTACCTTACGAGGGAAATACTCTTCGTATTCCATCTGCTGTTGCAGATTTCTGAGTTGAAGTGGTGAGCGATCACCTCTCCTGGGAGCTTGTTGATCATCAGGCGTTCAAGGAACTTTTCTTCGGTTGGAGTGAACATCAGGAGAACGCCGTGACCTGTTGTCGCGTCGATCTCCACGCGGTGAGTTGTTCGAACAACTGGAAGCTGATGGAGTCGTACCGCCACGACTTCTGGGTTGATGCCGGTGAGGGTGATCGAGTCTGGCCATCGTTCGTCTAAGCCTTTGCGTGATCTCTTCAGTGAAGAGGTCATAGCCGGGCGTTCGAGCAAGTTCCCGAGATGGGTTCTTGAGAAGATAATTGATGCGCTGGAGTTCTTGAGTTTCCTCCGACTGATAGTGAATGCGCCAAGGCAGATTTCGCTGAGCTGCAATTCTTCTCTGTCGGGTTGTCTCAGGAACGTCCATACCTAGTTCTCGAGTTTGCCTCAATGGAGTGCGAGCATTTCGAGAATCTCCTTCACGCTCATCAGAGTATTGGCCCTTTTCATTGCTGGAGGTGTCCTCGTCATCACCATGAGGGGTCGTAGTGTGTGATCGTCGGGGATTATCCTCAGTCCTGTCTCTAGGAGAGTGGTCATTATCTGAGGGAAGGACGAAGACATTTTATTGATGATCTCTACTTGCGCTTGAGGCCTCCTCGCTTGAGGAGTAGTCGAAAGACACCGTCTGGCGACTTAGCAAACCCCTCTAGGAAGGGGAATTTCGGGTTATAATTTCGGGTTATAACCTTCTCCGTCCGCAGGTGAGCCCTGCGATGGGATGGTCGAACTTGCAGGAAAAGCATGCCCGACCCCATCCTTTGTGGGGCTAACCGAAGAGAGATGACCATTAGATGCTGATGAAGCTCCGGAATGATGGCTTCTAGAACTTGCCATGCCCGGTCGGACTGTCTTAGACGGACTTGAACATTTGGAGGGGGAACCCTCGTCGTGTTGTGAGCCTGTCTTAGTACAGTCTTGATGGTGGTCGGATTGACCCTTGCCCTCTGAGGAAGCTGGTTCCTCATTTGAACGTAACATTGTGGGGGATAAGGATCCCTCCTCAACTCCATCGATGGTATGGTCTCCTAGAGAGTGATCTCCAGAGGCGACATCACCATTGGATGATACAATAGTCGGCTCGTAGTCGAAACCGACATCCATGTCGATATCTGCGTAATCGGGCAAGTCGAATTAGTTCTCCTTATTCCACTCTCTTGCCATGGAAGCATTAGAGTTGGAAAAACGAAGAAAACCTGATGACTAGAAGATCCCCACGGTCGGCGCCAACTGTTGGTGTTTTAGAATCGATCTTACGTAATGATTGTTTGATTCGAGGGGTCTCCAAGACTCAAATCACGTAGAGAGAATGACACAGGGATTTTTATACAGATTCAGGCCTTCTCCGGAGAGAATAACAACCCTACTCCTGTGTGGATATATTGAGTATGATGGTTACAAATCAAGACAAAGACTCGAATGTAATGTCTTGTGCTCCTGATTCCCCTCCCTCCTGATGATTCCGCCTTTTTATACAGTACTCGAAGTGGGCAGCTATTTCTCCAGTCCAAAGGGCACCTCAATGCATCAGATGATGGAGCCATTACTAGAGATTATTATAGGAGTAGTAACGTTCCCACGTCTCCAGACAATTATCACCAGGACAGAGAGTTAAATCATACCATTATCCTAGAGAATAACAGCGTAATTAACTACCCATATCCTTAGATATGGTGTGGAAGATTCCCTGATCGACTAGGCCTACATGTTTGTAAGCTCCATCGACTAGGGACTGGTCGTAGAAGAGCTTACGACCAGGTGGTGGTCGCAGTAAAGCTTATGACCATAGACTGATCGTAGGAGGACTTACAATCAGCGAATAGTCGTAGAAAGACTTACGACTATGGGATGGTCGTAGAAGGACCTATGACCACGGGGTGGTCGTAGAAGAACTTAGGACCTCCAGCTTCTCCCTTATGAATATTAAGGGGTATTCTCAAGAACCATATGATGGTGTTATTATCCATAATAAGAATTACAGATAAATAATTAAATGAGAATTATTAGATCCTCGTCATAGTTCTTCATAGAAAAAGAAGGATTGTCGGAGTTGAGAATGTCGTGGATGAGAAAGAGTACAATCAATTTGACGAGTTGCCTCCTTTCGGAGACAGCATCAGGCTCGAGGAAGAACCTAGTGAGGAAGCTAGCTATATGCGCGTCGATCATCGTGAAGGGCTATATTTTAAAACAAAATAACAAGGTAATGATCCCACACGGTGACACGTATTTGGAAAATTGTTCCATTGTAATTAACAAACTCGGCATGTAATTAAGGAATTATTCCATTGTTAAGAAATCATTCCATCTGTGATTGTATCAGCTGCTTTCTTGTTTTCAGAGGGCATGGCTAGCATTTCCTGAGTCTAGCTGAAAAAATATTCTTTTTAGAGGGCATGGTTAGCATTTCCTGAGGCTAGCTAGCCGAAAAACAGAATATTTTTTTAGCTATAGAAGGAACTATCACAGGCGGTTTAGTGGAATAAACCATCTGTGATAACGAGGCGCCAAAACATTTTGCCTCTCGCGCACACATCCAAAAATTTCCTCCATGCGTGTTGAGCATCACAGAAGGTTCTATAATAAAATTGTCTGTGATACTTATCACACACAGTTAGTAAAATAGAACTGTCTGTGATATTCTGGCTTATCGCAGACGGTCCTGGAATAGAACCGTCTGTGATATGCTCGATTATTGCAGACGGTCCTGGAATAGAACCGTCTGTGATATGCACTTATCTCAGACGGTTCTTTAAGAGAACTGTCTGCGATATGCATTTATAAGTAGGGCCCCGCTAGGGTTTGCATCCTTACTCCTCAGTCCTCAGAGCTCACTCTCCGGTCTGCCTCCCCAGCGCCCTTACTTCCCATGTTCCTCCCGAGCCTCCCCTCTCCGTGCCATCGTCCTTCCCTACGCCGCCATCATCCCCGAGCCTCCTTTCTCCGCGCCGTCGTCCTCCCCTACGCTGCCGTCATCCCCGAGCCTCCTCTCTCCCTGTGCCGGCGTCCTCCCTTTGTGACCCCTGACCTTGACTCCCTCTTCATCCACGCCTCCCGTCAAGGTACGAGCTCACCGCTTTGGTTTGTGCTAATAGAAGTTTCAAATTGTGCTGATTTGATTGACTCTAGCACTGGGAGATATTGCTTAGTAATGTTGTGGGAGGTACGAGCTCATCGCTTTGGATTCTCTAATATTGTGTCATGTTATTCATGCTCATCAGATCCCTCTATTTCATTATGTTGATGCTGTCTGATCATTTTGCTCTATTCTGTTGGTAGCTTCTGCTCACTATGATTATTGTTCTGCCATTGTTTATATTCCTGTCAATTGAAATATTGTGTAGTTGGTTCAATTGAAATATTGGTAGTGAACTCTCAAGTGATGATTTATTTTGTTGTGAAGTTCTATATTTTGAGCATTTTATCCTGATTGATGTAGTACTGATTTGTTGATCTTGCATGAATATCATTTATTGATGCAGTATTGATTTGTTAATCTTGCAAGATAGCAAGTAAGCGAGATGGCATCTGCACTGTCTTCACCGTCGTCATCGATGTCGTTGAATGTGTCTGGATCTCCGAGGAAAGTGGTACCTAAGCGACATGTCAGAGGAATATCGAAAATGCCTATGAGTAGAATGACCATCATGGCCGTCAGTACCTCTGGGGTCCCTCTGCTTCCTGAGAAAGAAGTGGCAGCATTCCGGACCACTTGTGGTATACTTGGAAGGGAACGGGTCCCCATCACCACACATAAATGGAAGGATCTGACGGCCGTAGAGAAAGCACAGCTGTGGAATAAAATTACAACATCGTTCGATATCCTAGCAGAGGTCTCCGAACTCGTGCGATGGTAGGCATTCCTCTCGACGGGACACGCTTGGAAGACTTTCAAGAGCAGGCTTGTCACAAAGCGTGAACAAGGATCAAATGCCCTACATGAAGTATAGTTTTGTGTTGTTGGATACATGGGACACCTTTGTGCGGATGAATACGACGGACGAATTTCAACAGCAAAGTGCGGCGCACAAGGCTATCCAGGCACAAAACATTCACCCCCATAGACTCGGCACCGCTGGGTACGCGGGTAAAATCCAGGGATGGATGAGTGAGGACGATGTGGCAATCTAGTCGCAGATCTCCCCGCCATTTGCCGATATCATAGGCGAGCGCGCTTGACACTAGTTAAGAGGAAGGGCCACAATCACGTCGTCGGGCACCATCTCTTTCAAAAACCCGGTAGATGAGGAAGTGTCCCAACGCCTGGTAAAATATGTCGAACTACCTAGTTGTTAATAAGTCCATAACTTCGTAGGGTCGAAAATAACATGATGGCCTCTTGTAGTGAACATTGAGTACCCAATCTTCCCAAGGCTCCTTCGAAGCAGTAAGGGAGAAGGATATACTATCCACGGCCGTGGGAAACAAGGAGCACCCGGGTCGCACGTGAGGCCATGGGGTTTACTTACCTTGGAGGGATGGATTCCCACACGACTCTGAGGCGTATAGGAGTCGGAATAGATCCATGGCCGAATGCGAGGAATAATTGAAAGAGGAGATTAGTGCACAATTTCAAGGACAGATAACATCATTGTAGGAACAAATGAATCAACTCATCAACCAGTCGCAAGATGCCTCCGTGATTTTGGGAGCCAGTCCCCCTCAACATCGGAGTAGCATCGCGTCCACGCCTGCACTTTTTGAACTTGGCTATGTCCAATTACCTATTTATGTCATCTAGGTAATGTACATATCTCGAATGCTCGAAAGATAGACCTGTAGGACGCCTTAGCTAATTGTGTATCGTTTTGTAGGTGCCCATGCCATGCAGGCTCCAAGTGAGGCTGGTTGGGTCTATTTCTGTTGAGGCTGGGCAGGGGTGGTGTATCCATGCTAGGAAGGGATAGTGGTGCACGGTGCCCAGCTAGCGCAGAGTTACGCCAAGGTCCAGATGGACATGGTACATGATAATTTGATGGCTGTTCCGCTGGAGAAGTGCTCGAATGAAGAGATCATAACACTAGGGGATGCCTTACACACTTATGTCCAGTGGCCAAAGAGGGACATCGCCCTTGACCTTGTAGTGTCGCGATCTCCACACGATGACCATGCCTCTCCAACAGTACCCTCGATGACTCCACCTCAACCCCCACTTCAGATGGCCTCCATATCTGCTACCGTGGAGACAGTGCCCAAGAAACGAGAAAAGCATGTCGAGTTATCTTCCAGGAAGACAAATAGCACGCGAGGCGCTAAGGCCAAATTGAAAAAGATTAAGGCACCTCACAAGCCCGGCACGTACTCCCTCGAAATGCTGTTGGTCTCCGACACAATATTACGCCACGCTGGTTTGGCTTGCGGGACTTTACATGCCTGGTACATGCGGTAGACCAACGAGGCGAGGGAAGACTGGCCTACTGGATTCACCGTCAGCTACACGGAGAACCATTTCCTCCACAAGGCGGGCTACTTCATCATGGGCTTCGAAGACTTATTTGATCTATTCAACCTAAGTGCCCTCGATGCCTCACTTCTACGATGCTAGACACTGTAAGTGTGTACAATCAAGTTCTACATTCACGCAATACCGATAAATGTCATAGCTCATTGCTTTTGTATAGACGCATGATGCAAGAAGCCCGGCGATCACGACAACCGGTGGGTTTGCTCGACCCACAGTTGATCTCTGAGCAAAGCATCACCCAAGACACACCCTATGTCGAGAAGTACATAACGACTCACCACGACAAGGACTATATACTAGTGCCCTACAACCAGGGGTAAGTGCTTCACTACTTGCTATACAAATTTTATTTGTTCTTTATACGCGACACGAACTTAGGTTTAATGACTATAGTGACATACTCATAGGTACCACTGGATCCTTTTAGTCATTGTACCAAAGTGGAACAAGGTAATATACCTTGATTCCTTAGTCGACAAAAGCTACGACTTCACCATTGTGCAAAAATTACTCGACAGGTATGCTCATTTCCTCCATACGTAACTCTATTGTAGTCTTCCTTTGTTTGAAATGTCCGAGGATAACTTTTTGGAATCACGTAGGTCATTTAGCACCTATGTTAACGGGGGAGGGACACACAAGGAACGAAGCGCTACACTGCGACACAGGACTAAATTTTCGGTACCCGCTACAGCACAATAATCCTATATCACACTTCGTAACCTGGCCTCTTGAACTGATTATACACATATCCTATATCACACTTCTATTTTTGCAGTGCCACCAACAACTACTACAAGGCGACGTATGTGCATTCTACGTTTGTCATCATATGCTGGAAATCATGAGTGCTAAGACAAAGGATCCAAAGGTTTGTCAGTCAATCCTATATAATTATGAATTTAAATATATATATGCTTACTACTTTACTCTTACTAGCGACAGGGCATGACAATCGAAGAAAGTGCTTACCATCTGGACTTACTCGTGGACATTAGAGGACAGCTCACCATTTTCATCACGAGGGAGATCATTAACCAGAATGGAGAGTTTCACCCCGGTGACAACGATTTGTTGTAATTCATTTTGAGTTGTAATTCAAATCACTTTGTAATTGATATTGAGTTTTCAAATCAGTTTGAGTTGTTCTATATCAAATCAATTGTGATATATCTGTTTTCTGCTTGCTTATTTTCAGAGGGCATGGCTAGCATTACCTGAGGCTAGCCGAAAAACCTAAAAACCGTCTATGTGCACTCATAGACGGTTACCACAAAAAACCGTCTGTGAAAGACTACTATTACAAACGGCTACCACTAACAACCGTCTGTGATATGTATCCAATCACAGACGGCTACAACCAACAAACCATCTGTGATATGTAGGAAATCACAGACGACTGTTTTTACTAACTATCTGCGAAATATATACAATCACATACGGCTACTACTAACAACCGTTTGTGATACGCATCCAATCACAGACGGATACCACCAAAAACCGTCTGTGATATTCGAGATATCACCGACGGCTACTACAAAAAACCATCTGTGATATCTGAGATATCACCGATGGCTACTACCAAAAACCGTCTGTGATATCCTAGATATCACAGATAGCTACTACCAAAAACCGTATGTGATATTTGTGATATCACATACGGTTATTTTTACTAACCATCTGTGTTATCTATCTAATCACAGACGGTTGGTACATATAACCGTCTGTGATAGTTGGTGTTCATAGACGGTTTATACTATAAAACCGTATGTGTTGTTCTTATCACAGACAGCTCAGAAACCGTCTATGATAACCGCTTATTATCACAGACACATAAAGTTAGACGGTTCAGAAACTGTCTGTGATGACGGTTTAGAACCGTCTATGATGACCCTTTTTGTAGTAGCGATACCGTGGAGAAGGACAAGCATGACTCAGATGTCCTCTCACCCCATAATTGTAGCACTCTCTATCATCGGGTATGGTGTATGTAGACCTGACAGGGTTGTTGTCCCCCATTACTCGTAGTTGAATCTCTTCCTGCACTATAACCTCCTCTATAGTAGGCAAGTTTGCCAAGTGAAATGTGACAACCTTCTTACTCTCAAACTTTGAGTTCAGCCCCTTTAGAAAGTGTGTAACCAGTGTGCATTGCAGCCACACCCTACTAGCCTAAACATCACTAGCACATGTTAACTGCAGTGGATCATAGTGATCTAAATATGACCACAGCTGTTGCAGTTCACTAGTATACTCCTAGACGATCTTCTCCTCCTGTTTTAGGGCCTCCACCTTGCCCTGGACCTTCACCACCATCATCACATTTCCTGCCCTGGAGTACATGTTGCTCAGTGTCTTCCACATCGCCTATGCACTCTGCATCATCTCCACCATCCGAGTGATGGATGGAAACATCAAAGTTAGCAACCAAGCCACCACCATAGAGTTGGTGGAATTTCACACCCTCTAATCTATGCTTGCCTTGTCTGTAGGCTCAACACAAGTCTTCTGTAGATAGTATTCCACCCCCTTCATCCACTAAATTAGTTGAACCCTTCTAGACTAACTCAGGTAATTCTTGCTCTCTTCCAACTTTACATCATTCGGCATTAGCTCCAGCTTGAATTCAGATGACCCTACACCAACCCTCAGACCAATCATACACATCGCTAAGAGGTCATTTAGTATGCTCCTCAAGTCACCTTGCATTGCTAGTGGAGAAGTAGTCTCAACAACTACCTTCCTATTATCTTCTGTAGCTTTCACCGCCGCATCATCTTCCACCTTCTTCCTCACAACCTCCATCTCCTTAGGAGTCATCATCTTACAAGAAATCGAGAGCAATGCCAATCAACAAGCTATGTCGCTCATATCTCCCACAATCATGGCAATTGTTCACGCATTAGAGTTCTGCACTGCCTCTAGCACTCCCTCCACAATTGCATGCATGTGTTAGCAACAGTACACAATGACAACACAACACCACTATTCCTCCTTTTTCTATTTCTTCTTCTTGCATCTAACCTTCTACTCTCAGATCCACGAGCATAACACCTGCAAATTAGCAGCACCACAAGCGGCAGTGCACCACCACCCTCTCCTCCTTTAGATCTGTGCACATATCGGCTTCTCTTCCTCCTCTTCTCTACTCTCCTCGAGATGCGACTCCGAGCACGATGACCTGCATGGCTGTGGCGGCTAGCGGCATCGGGCGACCCAAAGTGGCGGTTGTTTCCCATGTGACGGTGGTAGCCCACGTGGCCCGAGCGGTGGCTGTCTGCTACGGTGCTACCCCGAAGGCATGGTGAAGACCCTTGGCGACAGCGGTGGTGCTGTTCGGCGGATTAGGGTGTGACAGTGAAATTAAGTTAGCTCTGATACCATGTAGATTTAGGAATAACTGTGTGTTGTTTCTTAGGATACCCACAACCTTTATTTATAGTTTCAAGGATAACAATCCAACTCTAACACTACTATTCGTTAGACTCTAATACTAACTCACTAACAACGAATAAGAACTGAAGTGTTGCTTGGCTAAAATAAGAAACAATGAGATAAAATAAAAACTAAAGGAGACTTGTATCTTGGACTCTTGGAGTCTTGGGACCATATCTTGGATCTTAATACCATTTTTTTGGCCTATATTACCAAATATAGCTCCAAATGTCCTTGATAAATAGAAACACTACATATAACTGTCACAGCCCCATTTTTATTAAATGTTCTTTAGATGCATCTCCTAGAACTTCATGTTATTTCTGGAGCATGTGCATAAATTATGCATTTGAAAAACATTTAAATCCAATGTAAACATCTAACTCAAACTAAAGCCACAAAAGAAATTTAAAATAAATGCTCATGAAGATCTTTGGAAAACAATTTATTTAAATACTAGAATAATTATCATGAATAAAAATGAATTTTATCAAAATTTTGGAATCCAATTTAACCATGAGAAAAATTCAAACTCAATTTCTAAATGTCTCTGTAAATGAATTTTAAACAAGTGAATAAATCATGAACAATAGTTTTATAAAATTTATATGGGTTTTATGTTGTCTTAGGAACATCTATGGAAAATTTTAGATTTTTATAAATTTATTTGCTATTTGTAAACCTCAGTCAAAGTAGAGGAGTTTAAAACTAAATCAATCTTTTTACTGTTGGTCCGACTGGACCATTTCGCCTGGACCGGACCCAACCTAGCCGACTGCACCGCTCCACTTTCCTTCACCCCCACTGACCGGCGGGCCCCTCTTGCTAGCCCTTCTCCCTCATGGCGCCGCCCCCGTGCGGGATGCCATGGCCGCTCGCCGCTCTAGCTTGGGACACGTGCCCGCGCGCTCGGCCGTCGAGCTTACACGGTCGCCACGACACCCCTACGAAGCATTGCTTCATCTTTCCTCTTCCCCTTGATTTAATTCAAGCTTCAACCCTCAGGTCCCATTGCCAAGCCACCAAAGCCGTCCAACCGCCGACCCGCTCATCGTCGCCCCCGCTGCTCCAGCAAGTCCCAGCCGCCGCCTACCGCGTCACGGCGAGCCCAACACCGCAAGAAGCAAATCCCCTCCACTGATT
Organism: Phyllostachys edulis; assembly: GCA_036346405.1. Taxonomy (NCBI): domain Eukaryota; kingdom Viridiplantae; phylum Streptophyta; class Magnoliopsida; order Poales; family Poaceae; genus Phyllostachys; species Phyllostachys edulis. The sequence continues at coordinate 110,442,697 of CM070546.1, forward strand.
TGGAGAAACTGCTACTGGAGTGCCACACAACCAAGTTCTTCTCCACCACCGGCCGTAACCGCCGTTTCCACCGCCGCGCCTCCTCCGGCGATCCTCCTGCCGATTCCTTCCTCTGTGAGCATCTCCTGACCCTCCTTTACCTCTCCCTACCACTCACCTGTGCCCTACTCCTCCTCAGGTCGCTGCCGTCAAGGACCACACCACGCCAGCCGTAGTTACCGTCGCCGGCCCTCCTCGATGCTTCCTTGTCGTGGCCGACCACACCAGTGAGTTCACTGAGCCCTACTCATGCTAGTGCTCTCCCTAATCTCACCCTTCTCTCACCGGAGCTCCGCCGCCATGGTGGCAGTGCCGCCGTTGCCGCTTGTCTCCGCTGCCCAGGCGCCACCATCCTCCTTAAGCCGTGCCACCACCACCACTCGGTTCGCCTACCATCCACGGTTCCGTTTTGCCCGTGCTCGGTCGGCGCCAGTGCCTCCTTCGCCGGCGACGAGCCAGGACTCGAGCCTCCGGCCACATCCCCTATTCCGCCTCTACATTCTTTTTCCTTGTCAGTGGACTGTAGGAGCCTAATACAATTACTAATAGAAATGTTGAATGTCTGTTGAATCATTCAGTGAGTTAACAAAAATTCAAGTTTGTAAAGAGGTTTAGCTCTGTAATTTAGTTGGAACTTTCTGTTGTAGGTATATGAATAGTAATCTAGAAAGTATCAGATTGATTTTTGAGCTAATAACCTTGTGAAGGCAGTAGATAGAGTTTGTCTTAATTCAATTAGTCAATTGGTAATTATCAAACAATAGCATCTTAATCTGAAAACAATTAGGAATAAGAGAATTGGGAAGGAGAGTAGTGGACTAATCAGTAAAGCCCTTTTGATGAAATGAATGGACAGAGAGAAGAAGGTGGTTAGGAGAAAATCTGAAATTAATTTTGCAAACTCATTCTCTTATTCTAACAAGTGTGGTGCATGACAATAGAGCCATCTGATAGTAGCTAACTAGTGGTACTGTAGTGTCACAGATCAAGATGTTACTATTGCCAAATGCATACTTAATACTATGTCTCATATAGTCAGATGCATTGATAGTTAATTAGGTGATTAGTGAATAAGTGTTGCATCTGTCAAGTACATTAGTGAATCAAGTCAGTAGAGGATTAGTAGAAATGCTTAGTGACATCTCATTTAGTCAATTTCATGTCGAGCTAGTTGTAGTTGATCAAGCATAATAGTAACCTGTTAATTGTATAATTAGTAAAGGAATTCAGGTAGCTAAATCAAGGATGTAGAGGTAGAATGTTGTAGTAGGTTTTAGTTGTCATGTACTCTCTTTCACTAAGCCACTTAGAAACTGTTAATAAATTACTTAGCTTCTTGAGATTCAATTGTGAGGACACAACAAGGTTAGAAAGCATCTGTCAGTGGACCTCATGTCATTAAGTGACTAAATAATGACATCTCAATTAGCACTAAGATCAGGATTAAGTTAGTAGTAAGCTATTCAATACTGTAAAGTTAGTATTATACATTTTAATTAGGATAATTAGTGATTAAGTAATTAACCTGAGGATATAAAAGGGAGAGACCACCTACAAGTTTGGTTATAAGGTTCATTAGGCATATACATACACATGATCCAACACTAGTAAACACTAGACCAAGGCTAAGGTGATGAGAACATTTAAAATACATGGCTAAGGTTAGTCAATTGTTACTCCACGCTGAAAAGCTCCAATCTTTTAGCTTTTGTAGCACGCGACTGCAGATAATAGATGTGCACACAATCACCATCAAAGTATGCCGAAAGAGGAGAGCATATAAGAGGATTGATTTTGACTTTATGATCATCGTGGATGTATGCATAGAATGCCTGGAGAGAGTGCTTGTGAGTACTAGGTGTCCTGTTAAGGAAAACAACATCACTTAGGCTTTAGGTATCGTCCTTCGTCATCCGTTCTCAGTAGCAATAAGGATCCTCAAGTTTTAGCCAAATTAAACTCTTAGCAAGCAAGAAGTTTGATTAAACTTCACAAATTCCTAACTAATTCTTTTTAAAACCAAATTGTGTGAAACAAATTTTCTTTGGTTTTCTATACTAATGTACATTCACATGGCATAGGTGTTAAATACATTACTGTTACATAAAAATTTCGGAATTAGAATTAATTTCAGAAAAAGATTATGGTTACACTAGAAATTGAATTAACTTCAAAAGTCCATAAGAAATTTATATGAACTCCAATTAAACTAAAATTTACACCTAAATGCATCTAGAATCATAATATCACTAATATGTAAATTTCATGCATTTTTGAGTATTTTTTTGGATTTCTCGGCTTTATCGGTGTTTATTCGCTATCATGTTTTCTCTCTAGATTCCGAATTGCACGAAGTGAACAATTACGCAACCGAGAGTGAGCAAGTGGACTTCCAATAAGGCAAGCATCCTCTTGCATCATTTTGATCCCAGTTTTGGTAATTTAGTATTTTGAAATGCAATGATAATTGCGTGCATGCTATTTTTGGTATTAATAATTTGTGATAGCTATGTCCTAATCATTGTGGCTTACCTTTAATCATTCCATACAATTATGCTTAAGTTAGATATCATGTGTTGGTATATTTATTCCTTATGTAAATGCTTAGCCACGCGAGTCAGTAGTTACGGTAGTTCGATTGATGGGGTTAGCCTGTCAATCATGAGAAACACTGAACTAATTTTAACTTTGTTTCTTTGATCAAATCTTTGAATCTGATATTTGAGTCTAAAATTGTCTATTAAAACATGATTTAGAGATCTGGACAAGTGATTGATAGTGAGGGTGCCATCGTGCACGAGAATTGGGTAATGTGGTAGTCTTGTCCGGATCATTAAGGACCGAACTTTGGGCTATCAATTCAAGTACCATAAGTACTTCCACACGCGGTGTATGGGCGCCGCTTGGTTAAGTAAGGGGAAGATTTTATTGAGTTGGAAAACAGGTGGTGTGAGGACATATGTGTTTGATCATATGTTCATAAGAATTCGATTGCAATTTAATATGTGCGAGTGAGCACACAGTTTTAAATTCCTGTTCATTGGGTCGGCATTCCCAACACAACTTGCGTGCCCCGCTTAGCAGGTTCTATCAGTAGCTTGTACTAAGCGGGATCTCGTCTCGCAAGGGTGATTCAACTCAATAAGACCGTCTTGTTGAAAAATACTAAGTCTTGATTTCCCCGGCCAGCATACCTAAGGAAGTGTGCCATTATCCGGAGGCTTACGGGCTAATCAAGTTGTGTGGGTAAAGATGTACTCCCCTGCAGGGTTAAATCTATTCGAATAGCCATGCCCATGGTTACGACGACACTTGTTTTGATTGACATCATTGTTAGACTCTAAATTAAAACTTGACAGGGTGATAACTTGATATCGACATGACATGTATGTCATGCTGTTTTGTTTATCAAAGTGGGCTACCACTTTGGTATTGTTTGATCTTTGTTTATATCTTGGTCACACAAATGTCTTTTGATTAAATTATGTTTTCCAAATGGCATTTACAAACTAGTAGATATAGGCTGAAAATTGGCTTTTATGCAAAATTATGCCATTATAGCCTCTCCTTTGGTCAACCTTTAGCATGTATAATTTCTACTCCTTTGGATAGGCCCTATTATACACTTTCTTTTAGTAGTTTGTGTAAGACTTACGAGTACCTTCTGTACTCAATCAGATTGTCCACTTGTTTCAGGTAAGATCGTCGCACGAATTGGGATGCAACGGCTTTAACTCCAGTTAGTTGCTTGTGGGTTTTGGACATGCCAACCTGGTATTCTCCTTTTATTTCTAAGTTTATTTTCCGCTGCGATTTATTTAAATATGATTATATTTGGCCAGTCGGCTGCCTTATGAAAAATCGGGCCATAAGGTCCTATTTATCAAAATTGTAACATTGATTCTATTAGTTTTGCACATTTGACTATGGTTGTGATCCATGTTGTTTAGATATGTACATGTTAGTCACTGATCCTTGGGAACTAACATGAGATGCATATCCGGAAATCTTGAAATTGGTTTCGTTTTATGTTTAGGGTTATGCCTTCTATGCAACCATTGACTTGAAACGGATTCGGTTTCGGGATCTCACAATAACAAAGGCTTGTGTATTTGTTTTTGACATAAGAAGATAGAGAATTCTCGACCTTATGATCATTGTATTGAAATGGTTGTCAACATGAATTACAAGCGAAATGAAAGAAAATAAAGCAAGAGCAAAGCAAAAGAAAACGGAAAGCTGTGCAAAAAAGTGAAGACATGAGAAAGGTTAAAACAAGAGCCGATTCCACTCTCGAAGAGCAGCATGATACTTGGGCTTTGACCGGTGTGTCCAAAATCTGATGTTGAAGTAATATAGGATTGTCACCAATATGTTGAAACATTCGGTTATTTCTCATAGTCTATAGTGTATGAATGCAACAGCTCATATTACACTGTTTTTCCATTCGTCGTGTATATCCATACACCCACCAATATTCATAATCTTATATATAGAGTTCACATTCTTCTCCCACCAGTTCCCGACTCCCTTTGGCAGTTGAAGTAGACGGCGGCGACCGGCAGGCCGAGGTTGTAGAGCTCGGCGAAGTCGCGGGTGCTGAAGTTCTGCCGCCACCCCGGAGCGTACACCGTCTGCCGACCGAGCTGCTGGAAGAGCAGAAACACCAACCGGTGGATTCCGAGCACCGGCCGCGGGCTCTCGTAGCACACGACCTCAGTCCCTATACACACAAGAATTTCATTAAATTAGCACTAGGAGTGAGATTTGTAATTCCGTATGTTGATAGAACACAAGTTGTACTGTGGATACAGGAGAGTGTAATTCTTCTATACCAAAAGATACTCCGGTTGTCGCCGGGATGTCGGTGACCAGCCTGCATTAGTAGATCACAATAATTTCATTCAGCACATTGGAAAATATCATTTGTTCAGATAAGAAAACGGATGAGTAATTGAAGTCAAGTTAGATAAGTTCCAAGAGGATTGTCCCAGGAAATTAATCAAGGCATGTCGAGACAGGACATATGTATGATACAGCAGTGACACTTGCAGGCCGTGATAGAGATGAGATTAACCGTCTGAGAGAAGAAGAGCCTGTAGCGTTTGAGGTGATAGACTTTCTTTTCAGCTACAACATTGCCTTAGAATTGAACTTGCACACCTTGCCAATTAATTTGCAACTGGTGGCAGCCCCCACTACCCCAAAGAAAGTATATGCATTGGATATCTTGTTGGATTTTGAATTTCCCATTATATATTAACCTGGTTTTACGTTAGGCTTTGTGTTTTACAAATTTCACTTTTGGAAAATAAAGACTGAATAAAGCATGCAAACCTGGACCTTTGTTTTTTTTTTAAAGGGCATGCAAACATGGAAATCGAACCTATTAAAAACTCAACTTCGAAAAAGCAACCCAATAACTTATTTTGTGACATTTACATCCCTACAAGTTATATCGGTTTGCAAAATCCCCCTCCCTTACATGCTTCGCTAATTTTAATGAAAAAACTTAAAAAAACAAAAGAAATAGTCATTAACAGGTTGATCCACATGTTAGTGACTATAATTTTAAATAAATATTATTTTCTTCCAATTATATTCCATCTCCTCACTCTCACTTTCCTCGTCCCATGTGCAACCTCAAGTTAGCGTGGTATTGGCCATTTTACGTACGAGATAACTATGTTAATCACTATTTACTTCACTGTTTTTATCATTTCACATTATAGTTGATAGAAAAAGCAACCAAATATAATTAGTGCCACGAAATTAGAAGGATTTCATTTTTTAAACTCAAAGTGACAACCAGGGACAATTTTTCGTAATAACTTAGCTTGATATAGTAAACAGGTTTATACTGAGATCATGCATGTGTTATATAGAGAGGATAAAGATTGTTATAAAGTAGCTATTTCATTGTGGGATCTACTAGTCTACCAATTCTAGCCTACAAATTAATACAAGTATGTAAAATATCAATCTGTTGTTTTTTAGTGACAATAGACCACATTTATATATATATAACCAAACAAATTGATACCTCCAGTAATTCTATATATTATCTTTTCCCCCTTTTTATTTTTACTTCCTTGGCTTGCTTTATTTTACTGAAAGCTCTAATAAGTTTAGCAAGAAACTTCTACTCTCAATTTAGGTATAATTACTTTTCTTTTTCTTTTTCCTTTTTGCACTTGAAACTTTTGTCGTGTGCAAATTTAGACCCCTAATGTTGTCATTGTCCTGGTGTATTTTAGACCGAATCTGGTTTTACCTAGCAAGAGAAGAAAAATAACATGTTTTTTCTAATTTATAGTGAGATTTGGTCCTGATTTTGTGTTCTTTTAATTTAGCTTCAATTTAAGAGTTTATTTACATTATATTGTATTTTTGTTGTGATGGTTGGTGTTCATCTATCTCTCTATACTATAATTTGTACACGTTTTCTCGCAAAAATCAAATCTACACGTACTTACAGTTCGAGCATTTCAAATATGTCCAAAAAAATAGTGGATGTAGGACATGCTATAAATCCCAACCGCTAAGTGCGCGAACCTACCAAGGCTGTAGATAATCTGCTTTATTTTCCATAGGAATTCTATGAGAGTATTTTACTGATAAGTTAATTTAGAAGTTATGTAATGAAATGATTTTCACAAAAGCATTGAACTCTTTTAGATGTACACTGCATATATTATTGGGCATCTAAATATATATATTCGCCCCTCCAGCACAAAAAGAGATGTCATTTTAGCATTCTATGCATATATATATATATATATATATATATATATATATATATATATATATATATATATATATATATATATATATATATATATATATATATATATATATATGAAACTAAGAGGCAGGAGAGCTGCCCTTTGTATTGATAAAATATGAGAAAACAAGATAAAATATACACTCGACGGAGCAAACCCACAACTAGGCACGCCTCGCAATACCCTAGCAACATAAACCAGAGCTAGGGGCATCAACTATAGCAACTCTAACCATGCTGTAATACCAACCGGCTCTGTCGAACACACGCATCATAGCTAAGGGAAGGGTAACACCTCCCATCCAACTCATTGGAACTTCGAACTGGTTAAAACCGAAAAGTGTAGAGAATAGCCCTAGCATAAGCTTGAGAGAGAAGAATAGAAGCAGGGGCAGGTGGATCCATACAGTGATAGGGCAACTAACAAGGAGCTTCAGATGAATTAGGTGAGCAAGCAATTCCACCTCTTGGCAACGACAGTGGACTATGCAAAGCAGAATGACGACAACTCTGACTCCTCTCCCCCTCTGCCCACGCAACTCATTCATGGTGGACTAGACCAGCTGCTACGAACAGGGCCTTTAGGATAGTCGTTTTACGCTTCAAGATGACACTTCAACGACAATAGCCCGACTACTCAGGGCTCTTCCAACGACCGACCTGCTACTCCTCAGGACAATGGCCTACACTCGGGGCACCCCCGACATAGCAACATGGGTGGCTCTTCCAATGGCCAACCTGCTCCTCTCCGCAACCATGCAATCTGGCGAGCGTACATTGGAGACCAGCGATGGATAACAACGAGAGCCGGGGAGGGAGGCGGGGGCTCCGGGACCGGGGGTGAGAAGGCTTCTCTGGCTATGGCAGGATTAAACTGATCTCTGGTTCAACTTGATGTCGGTGGTGCTAAAGATGCGCACGGGTGTGCCATAGGAGTCGGCGGTGGCGAGCACAGGATAGCGCGATGCAAACCTTTGAGCAGAGCAACGTGAGGCGCTCCACCCTACGCTGGCAGACCTGCACCTCACCCTTGACTTTGCATGCCCTTGTGCGTGGTGCCGCTCATCTTGACATGGTCGCCGATCGATGGAGGCTCCTAGCAACGACGTGTCAACGTTGGTGACCTCCCCGGCATGGAGCACCGGGGACCACACGGCATGTCGACGTTGGCAACCTCACTGGTGTGGAGCTCCAACAAGGAACATCAGCTCCCCACGTGGCCCACCAGGGTCTCCTCGGTGTCGGCGCCCCCAAGACCATTGTCGCAAGGCCACGGCGGCATCAGCGGGTGGTGGCTTGAGATCCGTCACTAGGCAGAGCGCCCACATAGGAGAGGGGGGGTGCCGATGGGCCGCGAGCTCCAGCCAAGGGACCGGGAAGGGCGCATTGCCGCTCCGGAGGTCTGCCAGAGTCTCGTCGCGACCCGTTATTTGTATTGATATGCATAGAATATTGAAGAATTTATTATTTGATGCTTTAAACTGCGGTATTGTTTGCCCCTATTAGCTGTATACCCATACACATAAGTTTGATCGGGCATTTGGTGGAATCATTTCATACATGACGTAAACTAAACCATTCATTAATTAGCACATCAGAGTTTACATAGACCGCATCGGTCAAGTTTTACAAAAAGGGCCGAACAGGCCAAAGGGTTACATTACAAAAGTAGTGAAAGCGACGGAAGCAAAAGGGTGAGAGCACATCTCTCCACAGGCAAGCGACTGGGGTTACCCATGTGCGCCTGATATTACCTAAAGACTCAGATAATATAGGATGCACGCAAGCACCGACAGAGTTAGCTAGACTGAGGTGAGATTAAAACAACTACAGACTAAACTACGCTTCATCCTCTCCTTGGACTTCAACGTCTGGATCCTCGTCGTATGCGTAATGTCCTTCATCCGTGGCTTCTGAGGGTTTGGAGGAAAAGAGCGAGGATGAGCACAACTTTCGTGCTCGCGGGCCAACACACAAGATGCAATAATATACATGCATAGCTTAACAAGGATGGCTCGGGTTCTTTTATTTGCTAAAGCAACATTTTCAATTACCATTATTAGAAATTCCTATCACTTAGCATTTTGACCAAATTGCATTTTATTAAAGAGAGTAATTATGCAATATTAAATAACAGCAGAGGTTACCTCCACCTTATGCTTACTTTTGATTGGGGCTATCCCCACTTATTAACACCACTGAGTTCGACGACCCAGGAAAAAAAATCCAATCTCAGGGCAAGGTGAGCCCGACCTGATTTTCATCCCACTCACAAGGGTTTTTGAAATAGAACTAACTCTAGTAAGTTCCTATATCCACTTTTGACCGTTGGCACGACTGTTTAAGCAGTTTATACTCTGTAGAGGTTGTACACTGTACCTATAAGAGATAATCAACTCGTTGCCCCACATGATTCCTTAGTCATGTGGTTGAGAGACCATCATAGTTACTTTTCAACTTATCTCGCCCCTCCCGTCATCTCACCCATATGGACTGTTCCCACTTTGCGGTGGGCCCCACAAGTGTGCGAGATATTCACCTCAGCGACTAGCGTAGTTAGACTACACCACTGCGACTGGCAACTTCACGTTGCATTGGTGCCCTATTCAAGCCGGACGTATCCAGAGCTTGCACTACCTTATTACCCCTCCAGCGAGATAACTTTTAGGGTTTAATAAATTTACTAAGCCAAGTTGCACTTTGCATACTTGTGGTTGCACATGTTCTACAATGGGAGGTCATAACAAGATTAAGTCCTTAAACCATCCGAACAATTCATACCACATACCAACCACTCTCGTGCTCCGTTAGCACCCACCATCATACCATCTGCTCAGATGTTGTAATAGCTGTTTAATAGGGTTTTGAGGAGTAAAACCAAATTATCTCATTTACTTCAGTCATGTACCTCTAATGACTGCCCAAAACCATTTCATGTTTTAAGAGATGGTGATTAGGGCATTTTAATGCCCTGATACTTAAGCAAGACTAGCATGTCGCTTAAGTACAACCTATAACTAGTAGTTACCACATAGATACTAGGGTGACATGGAATAATGGATTCAATTACTAAAGGATGGTATAATAATTAATTAACCATCAAATGTGTATTTAACTACCTTAAGATTTAATACACATTTGATTAAAGAATTAAAGCATGCAGTTTTCGTAATTTAAAAGAATATAATTTGCATAAAATGTAGGCTCAAAATGATAAAAGTATCGACTCGCCTGGATTAAAGGTAAGAGAGTCTTGATGGTCTTGTGCTTGATCAAGCTGGAGATCTCTCATGTCTCCAAATTCTACTGGGACGAACGTACCGGAAAAGGAATAAATAGGCAAAGAGAGCAAATAAATACACAAGAAATAATAAATAAACTCCAAATTAAACAAGACCAGTGCCATTAGCAAGATCTTGAATTTACAAATTTTTAGAAATAAATTTCATAATTTTTGGAGTTATAACCGAGGAGAACGGAGCTTCTGAAGTTGAGATTTTGAATTAAATTCAGAAAATAAAAGAGGAGAGAGGATTTCTCTCATTGACAGTGGGGTCCACATGCATAGTGGCTGGATTTACCAACACAGTGCATGGACCAAGTCCACACGCACAGCTCACGGTCCACCGAAGCTTTGACTGCCATTAAAAGGCCGCGGGTCCCACATGTCATTGAGACCCTAGGGAAACAAGGAATTAACCACTGCAATTACTATTTTCCTAAGTCCACCTGGCACTGAGTCAAGACAGCAATTAAACCGGTCATCAAACAATGATTAGCTTCTTAAGACATTGATTTGGGCATTTAAACACCGGCTACAGGACTTGTCCTGTTAGGACAGAATAGGGGAAGGGAGCAGAGCGCATGGGCACATTGCTGGCGCCGACGAGCGGAGGCGAGCTGCGGCCGGCAAGCGGGCCGAATGGGACCTCCTGAGGGTGGTGGACCCACGGGCGGTGGTGGTGGGGGCAAAGGCGGTGGCGGGCACCACGGGCTTGGAGGCACGCGGTGGCGCTGGTGGCCTTGAGCAGCGCAGAGGAAAGGGGCGTGCATGCGCGATCTTGAGGGGACGGGGAAGCCAAAGGTGAGGTCAGGCGGTTGTGTGGTGGCGGCAATGACCTGCAATGGAGAAGGAGGGGTGGCGGTGAGGGCCCTCCATGGCGGTGAATCGAGCAAGTCAAGAGGGGGAAAAGGTCCCTTGGGGGCTGGCACATGAGACGACGGGGTAGGCAAGGGGAGATGCTCATCAGAGCAGAGAAAGAGGTGAAGGTGGTGCGGCGGTGGAGAAAGAGCTTGGCGCTTCTTCGGTGGAGCTCGGTAGTGGAGAAGGAATGGCTTGGAGGGGAGGAGCAAGGGCAGGCGCTGGGGCTTCTTATAGCCACTAGGAGGGGGACGAGCCATTGAGGAGGCGTGCGTTCCCGAGGCGGCCGGCATGGCGAGTGCAGAGCGACAGGACGGGGCAGAGGCAGGTGGGCGCAGGCGAAGACTTTCTTGTGGCAAGGCGGGTGAGGCGGCGATGGGCATGCGATCTGGTGACACAAGCAAGACGAGGAAGCCCCTGGCCAGCAGAGGTGCTTTCGTGTCTTGTGGTGCAGAGTGCACGGGGCAGCTCGGCTAGCACAGGCACGTGCTTGCAGAGAAGAAGGTGGCAGGGGGTGGTGGCTCTGGCCAAGCAGGCCGAAAGGAGGAAAGGGGCTAGGCGGCCCAAGGGGATGGGCTGAGCCCAAGGAGGAAAATGGGCCAGGGAAAAAAGATGGGCCAGAAGAAGAAATCCAAAGCTGCAATTCAAATTCGAATTTTAATTCGAAATTGAATCAAGGCTGAGGTTAGAGATCTTAGAAAATAATTGCTAATTTGAATTAGTGTTAAGACTCCAAACAACAAACGGCAAAATACTATATATTCACCGTCCGAAAAACGGGAATGTTACAGACTATTGCCTAGCTAGGAAAACAAAAGCAAATTAAAGTATTTGCAAACCAAAACAATCTTGCTAAAATGAAAACTACTTTTGACCGTAGGGAGTAGGACTTTGAGCTTGCAACATCATCGTTTATCGATAACCTGGTTGCATCAATATTATTCACAACTCTGTCCACCGTGGTACAGAAGGACATACTAATTTACCAGTGGCGGAGGCAGAGTAGAGGCATGGGGGTGCAGTTGCACCCTCAAAATTTTTGCACAAAAAACTGATATACACCCCTTTTAATACATAAAGTATACACTACACATACTAACATACATACTTCTCAATTCCTGGTAGCCCATTTAGCATTAGACCCAATAGAATCTGAGAATCAAGTCCAATTCAACTAGTCAAGGAGACGTTATGCCTAAGTGTCATTTGCCAATCCAAGCGCTCTGGCAGTAGCGCCGGGGCGCAGCGGCAACTCATCGAGGCATCAGCGCATCACGGCACTCTGGCGCCGCTTCTGGCTTCTGCACCAAAGATCTTGGTCTCGACACGCCGGTCGCGTCCCTTGAGCCTCGACCCCGAGGACATGCATCAAGATACAAGGTTTCGAGAAGTGGAGAATCTCAGTGAGCACTCTATTAAACTTGTTGAGACAAATAAGCATGATCAACTACTACAAAAAGGCTAATACTGGACGCCTCATCACAGACGGTTGACCAAAACCGTCTGTATTACATGCAATCATAGACGGTTTTGGTTTAGAGACCGCTCAGGTTATCGGGTTGCGCTAAAAAGCTCGTGAAGAGGTAATATCACAGACGGTTCATGTTGAAAACCGTATGTGAACTATCACAGATGGTTCTGAACAAGAACCGTCTGTGATATTACTAAGTATCACAGACGGTTTCAACAAACAACTGTTTGTGATACTTCATGGACGGTTTTAATAATGAACCGTCTGTGATATGAGACCATATCACGGACGGTTCCATTGTGGAACCGTCTATGATAAGTATCACTGATGGTTCCATAATAGAATCGACTGTGATAAGTCTCTTTATTAGTAGGAGCTCGCTAGGGTTTGCGCTCTAACTCGTCACTCTCCAGCGGCACCCTTAATCTCGTCTGTTCCCCTCCCCACCCGAGTAATCCCGTCGCCGACGCCGCCATGCATTCTTCCCGTCACCGACGGTTGTGACACCACGGTTCACTGCACAAGACACTCGTACGATAAGAGTGACTTTTGCAGTATCACCGTTGTGCCACAACTATGGTGACGCTGCGCGCCTTCCCCTCTTCCTCCTCCCCACCGGCGCCATGCATTCTTCCCGTCACCGACGATTGTGACACCACGGTTCACTGCACAAGACACTCGTACGATAAGAGTGTCTTTTGCGTGTCACCGCAGTGCCACAACCACGGTGACGACATTGGCGCCTTCCTCTTCCTCCCCCCCACAGACGCGACTCCGGCTACTTCTCCACCAGCGATGTCGAGGTAAGACAGATCTATCACCTATTGGTTTGTGCTGTTGATATTCATGTGAACCGAGCTCCTCCTCCCTCGCCGCCAGCTCCCACACCTCCGGATCAAGTTCCCTCCTCCTTGCGCCGCTGGATCAAACTCCCAGTCCCCCCTCGCTTTGCCATCGGCCCTGGCTCCTCCTCCCTACGCCGCAGCTCCAGCTCCTCCTCCCTCTCGCCACCGGCTCGTTGTGCTACCTCGGACCTCCATCGCGCCTCCAACCTCTCCGGCTCTCCCACTAACGCATAAGTCCCCTTCTTGTCTTCTTGATGTTGTCTGGTTGTTGGTTGATGCTGATGATGATGGCCATTGGCGAGAGCCCAGATGCTAAATGTGTAATACATACATACATGATGAGAAGTGCATCATTGCAGAGAAGTGTAAATGTGTAATACATACATGTAGAGAGAAGTAGAGAAATCATAAATATAAATGAATGCAATGATCATGCAGATGCTTGTTGGCTAGTGGCACCTTGCTAGTCGTTGAACTCGCTTCAATGATGTTAATAGTCTTATCTGAAATTGAATTGATAATTAGTTCATATTAATAGTCCCCTTGCTTTGTGATGTAAACTAAGGGCTATTGGTGTATGTGCATTAATTCTGTGCATCTTGCTTAGTTCATGCTGTGGGTTCAGATTGACAAAAATGAATAGGGCAAAATGGTGGGTTTGGTTAATGCTCTCGATGGGTACCGAGGGTAATTCATGCCGGTTCTTTGTGCTTGGTTAGCTTACATGGGATTGATGTGGTTACGATGGGGCTTGGCCGCAATTAACTTTTCAGATTTGTGTCCTGTGCACGATCACGCCCTACCATTCTATTCCTCATCTCTTCTCTATAAAACCTCTAAGCAGTGGCTGCTTGTGCCTTTCAACCTTATCGAGCCCCTGCAAATTCAAGAAGTAAGGCTGCAAGAGAAAGCCCGTGGACATACAATTACTTGGATGTCGTCGATAGGTAATTGGACATGACATCAAGGAATGGTTGGTTGCTGATACATGAAGCCAGTTTCCCTTGTAGCCGTACTTCTTGAACTTGCAGGCTCGATGAGATTGCCCGTGGCAGCTATCTCCTCCTCCTCACGACCCACCGAAAGGGCTGGGGACTACAAACGATGTATATAATATATATATATATGAAGCCGGTTTTAAAGGCACAAGTAGCCATTGCTTGGAGGTTTTATTTATATATCACAGACGGTTCTAAACACGAACCATCTGTGATAGCTAGTTATCACAGACGGTTCGGTGTTAGAACCATCTATGATAGATAATTATCACAAACGGTTCTAGATACAAACCGTCTGTGATAGTCGTAGATCACAGACGGTTCTGAGTTAATATCCGTCTGTGAAAGTATGCATCACAGACGGTTCGAAAACCGTCTGTGGTGATCTCATGTCATTCTAACCCATAAACTTAGACAGCTCACGAAACTGTTCGTGATGACGTTTTCGAACCGTCTGTGAAGGCCTTTTCTGTAGTAGTGATCCCTATAAACTTATTTATTTGATCCTTCCTGTGGCTACTGAAAGTATAGAAAGGGTATTTTCGGCAATGAATCATGTAAAGAACAAGTTAAGAAATAGCATGGGTGAACAATACTTGAATGTTGCTTAGTTACGTACATTGAGCGTGAATTTTTTCTACAAGTTAGTGATGATGTTGTTATCAATCGCTTTCAAAGCATGAAGGAACGTCGTATCAAGTTGTAATTTTCTAAAAATATTTTTATGATATTGGTTATAGTGCGAACATGTAATTTGACATATTTGAACTTATGTACTATGTCATTTGAACTTATATTGGAACGGATGTGTCTTAAGTTCGCACCTCCATCACCAAAATCCTGGCTCCGCCACTGTAATTTACTAATATCCATTGACATTATTTCATGAAAAAAAATGGTGATCACAGATAATATTTGACATTCCTTTTGTTATCAGGCCAGTTAGTCTATTAATGTGTTTACCTTAATCGGTTTCTGTTTTGTCTATAAAATGGAGTGATCATTAGATGTTTTTTTTTTGGTGGTGGGTGGGGTTTGGGCGGGGGGGGGGCATCGATCGAGGTCAAACGCAAATAAACTTGGTTAATAACTACTAGACAAACAAAGGGAGGAAATGACATACATAATTTACAAGGGCAAAAACCTCAAGAAGTTAAGCGGGGAACGCGGGCACATTAGTTAATTAGCATCGATGCTAAATATAATTTCTCTCTTTTCACTCAATTCAGCATATATAGAGAATCTTTATAAGCTAGTGGTATGTACACCCAATTCTATTTGTCCTTGTACGTATACTCCATGTGTAGGATCATGTCTTAAAATCCGAATAAACAACCACAACATCGATCGATCCCCATATAGCTTTTGCGGCAAATTAATTAAGGTGGGTCCAGTGGTTGATACAAATTAAACCCATTTTAGTTGTTGATAAATTCTTGGCACGGCACGACGCATCATGCAAAACGAGCAAATTAAACATGAGCGCACTGAAGTAGCCGGCCGGCACACTCACCAGTGCAAGTACTCCCTAAGGTTGGGATCGCTCGGGCTTGGAGCGTCCGGATCCACCATAACCTGCGCGCATGCAGCAAAGTAATCAGATGATCGAAGCGTAGCTAGTAGGAGCTAGCGCTACGTATAGTACGTGCGTGCGCTACTCACCAGCGTGTAGAATGTGCGCATGTCCGGGCCGCCGACCTCGACGCGCGGCTGGTCGGCGATGGCGGACGGCCTGAGCTCGCAGCTGTTGGCGACGTCCCGCGCCGCGTACACCACCCGCAGCGCCACCCGCGGCACGAACGGGTCCACCACGTCGCCGATCACCCGCCCCACCACCAGCGGGTCCTCCCGGTGCACGCTGCCGCTGGCCATGACGCTCCGATCGAGCTTGCTTGCTGCAGCCAAGTTTATAAGCCTGCAAGCACGGCAATGGTACGCAACGACCAGCTGCTCGCTAGCGTTGCACCACCACGACTAGCTTGACGTACTTACATAGGAGAGGAGAGTACTAACTTGACTTGATCGGCGCGCCTCCTCTAGCTAGCTGCGCACGACTCACAAGCTAGCACTGCCGAGACGTCAGGCTCGATCAGATCCGATGATAGATGGGCCCCGGCGCCCCCCGTCCTGTCCGGTCCGGCCTGATCGGGTGGGGGAATCGATCGGCCGGCCGGCCAAATATCCATTCCGCTTTGGTGAGGTGAGGTGAGGCGAGGCGAGGCGAAGAGACGTGTTTGGGCAAGGGGGCAGTGGGTGGGTCAAGTGTTGTCTCTATCCTCTCTTGTTTGCTAGCTCGTCTAGGAAAGGAGTAGTAGTTAGTGCAGGAGGAGAGGCCGGAAGATCGAGAACACACAGTCTTTTGATTGAATTTTTTACTGTTCTGATCCTGTAGCGCCATATAATTGTATAAATAACCCTTTAGCTCCGTATTTCCAAATCTAGACACCATCCGAGCGTGGAAACGACGAGAGCTCGACGCGTGTCTCCTTCCGCGCTCGGTCTCCGTATTTCCAAATCTAGACCCCATCCAAGCGTGGAAACGACGAAAGCTCGAAGCGTATCTCCTTCCGCGCTCACCGAGCACGGAAAGCAACTGACAACCGTGGGAAATCAGCCGAGAGCGGAATCAAACTGCGGGCGCAGGAGGTGCAGGCTCGGCGACATACCGCGGTCGCCGAGCGCGGAACCAGGGTGCTTCCGCGGTGGGTGAGCGCAGGATGCTCCTGCCACTGGGCCCACGTCTCGCCGCTTTCCGCGGTGGCTGAGTCTTGAGTGGCGGGCCCCGCTGCGGCGCGAAGCGCCCGCCACGCGCCGCTTCCGCGCTCATACTGCTGCCAGGCGGGCGCGCCCGCCACGCGCTGCAGCCGCACCGCCTAAGCCCCCATCTTTGCCTTGCTGCGTTTGACACCGCCCAAGGCTTGCGGCTTGGTTGCCTTTAAAACAGACCGAGCGAGTGAAGTTTTTCACTTTCAAGATTTGCGCTTCTTCACCAGAGAAGAGAGCGAGAGAACCAGAGAAGAGAGCGAGAGAGAGGCAAAGAAAGCAAGAAGGATTGATGGTTATTGGTTGGATTTTCACTGGTTTTCGATTGCATTTTGGGTGGTTTTCAAGTGCATAAGTTGTTCGCTTTTTGCGAGCATCAAGAAAAGGTAATTTTTATGTACATGCGACTATAGTTTTAGCTAGGTGATTAGCATGTAATTAGCTTAGTGGTCTCGTAATAATTACGTAAATACACATGCAATAAGCGAGTGAATTTGTTATTACCGCACTAGTTTGTTGAGAGTGTTAGGTAGCCATGCTCGCTAACGTAAATGTTTAGTTAATGTGATATCATTGTTTAATTAGTCATGTTAATGTCGTCTTAGTCACGAAAATAATGTGCTTGATGTTATTTGATCGTTACTTTAGCAGTTAAGTAGTACATTTGTTGAGGTAATTAACTGTGGTACTAGTAGTATGTTGTACTTTCATTGTATGCATGCATCTCTGTCTATATTATGATTTGATGAATTTAGCACGAGGATTAATATGGTAGTCCTTCATGTACTAAAATGTATAATTTGAAACCATGTAAATATACGAATTATTTAACGTAGTGGGATATTATTTAGTATTAAAATAGAAGTATGAAATACATTTAGGAAATATTAATCAAGAGCAGAATAAGTTAGATAGCCAAACTGCAGAATCTATTAATAATTTTTGTTAACTGATTACCCATTTAAGTCCTGTGTTTTTATTTTCAACTCCATATATAGAATTGGATCCTGTAATACTAAACTAAATGTGAATTAGTAGGAGCAAAATTAATCAAATCTGGTATTTGATAGTCACGTTGTCAAGTGTATTTATTTATGTTTGTCGCTTTTGCCAGAGAACCCAACGCCGCCTTCCCCTGAACATGTCGATTCAAGACTTGTTCAGATTCTATGGCGATGGTCTCAGACGCTGACGGCCGCACGGAGCGAACCCATCAAATTGTGACCAGACCTGATCCGCACCAGCCCAAGGACATGAGTCTATGCGAGCTAAGGAGGTGTGTGCGTTCCGCGTTCGATCGGGACACCGGAAGGAAGAAGTTATGCATTGAGGCATTGTATGCCTCGGTGGGTGGTGAAGGTCAGACCTTTTGGTAACTTATCAAGGTGAGTAGTGACGCTTCATGGACCAACTACATGGAGGTTGTGTGCAACCCCGCCGCTGCAATATACGCCAGGCCGATGGTGTATGTCCAGTTTGTGGAGAGGACAGAGTCATTCGTCGTGGGTGGTTCTGGTGGAGTTGATGCAGAAGCTGCTGTTGTCGGAGATGTGGGCGAGGTAGTGGGTGATGGAGACTTCAGGAGGCGTGCGGAGGCTTTCGAGCCCAACGAAGGCGTGGAAAGGTGGTGGGTAGCCCGTATTGACTGCCACGAATACCTTGCCGAGCAGGTTGAAAGCGAGGAGGAGGCTGTGGATACAACTAGTTCTGGAGAGGAGCATGATGAAGAAGTTGCTACGGGAGGTGTATTTGGTGGTGTTGTGACCACCGACGTTGCCTATGTCTTGTCTAGATTGGACGACATGTAGCGACATCCCTAGTTCTACCGCAGCCAGAGGAGGTGGAGTGGGGGTTCAATGAAGATACTCTACTCTTAGGGCAGCGCTTCCCCAACAAGAGCGCTGCCCAGCAGGCCATTGCCAGATATGCCGTCAACATTAGCCGGACGTATCGGGTGCACAAGTCCAACCCTGACACCTACGTCGTGAAGTGTGTGGATGGATCTTATGCGGCAAGGTTAAATGCGAACGGTTCAGAGTACCGCCACAGACTTCCGCATAACGGTGTTGAAGGATCACACATGCGAGCTTGCAGAGCTACTTCGTAGGCACCGCAACCTGACATCCTCATATATTGCGGAGCTGATAAGCCACCTCGTCGTAGCTGATGTATCTGTCTCGCCGAAGCTACTTCTGGCAGATGTTGTCAATACGGTGGGCTTCCCAGTCAGCTACAGCAAGGTATTGTGGGCGAAACAGAAGGTCCTAGAGCATATGTTCGGCACATACGAAGAGGCCTATGACTTTGTCCCAAGAATGCTCCATCAGATTGCAGAGTCCAATCCCGAGACATACATTGACAAGCTGGACCGGGTGCATCCTACGAAGGGGCCGAATTGTTTTATCCTTGACAGGTATTGCGGCCTTCCCCAGCGAGCGGAGGGTTCAAGCATCGTTGTCTGTCTTTGTCGATGGGCGACACCTTCCTCATCGGCAAGTACAAGGGCACCATCCTCACCGCTGTAGCAACCGACGACGAACGATTAGCTCCCGTGGCCTTCGCGATTGTTGAGAGCGAGAACACGGATAGTTGGCTGTGGTTCCTTGCAAACATGAAGCGGGCGGTGGTTCAAGACCGGCTAGGTGTGTGCGTCATCTCCGACCGCAATGCTGGGTTGTTGTCCGCGTTTACCACGATGCAAAACGGGACACAACCTCCCTTCCAGTGGAACGACCTGACGAATCGATGGTGCATGAGGCATCTCGTGGCGAACTTCCACACAAGGTTCCAAAACAAGGACCTGATGAAGACCTTCAAGAAGCTATGCATGCAGAACCAAAGGCGGAAGTTCGACGCAGTGTAGAGACAGTTGGACGAGGATACTAGCAAGCATGTAAGGAATTCCCAAGACGTGGAGGGAGGGGCAGCGGTAGGAGGCTCCCTCAGAGTTGGGGAGTTCACACAAGGTAAACTCAAGCACGCACCCGACTTAGAGAAATGGTCTCTGCTGCATGACACCGGTGGTGCACGGTACGGAATCATGACGACTAACATGTCGGAGGTGTACAACGGTGTCTTGAAGGGTGTCTGATCCCTCCCGATCACCGCAATTGTTGAGGAGAGCTGGAACCGCACCGTGGGGTACTTCGTCAACAGAGCCATGATGGCGAAGAAGCATATGGACGAAGGCAAGTAGTATTCAGAGGTGGCACATGCCTACATGGACAAGAAGATTGAAAAGGCTCGTTCGCACACTGCTAGGACCATGGATGGCATCAGGAAGAAGTTTGAGATCTGTCTGAGGTAGAAGTATCTCATAGGTCATGCTAGGGGTGATCGCAAACAAGTCTGCTCGATCGATGGGGAAGCATCCTGTACCTGCAATAAGCCGCAGCTTCTTCACAAGCCCTTCTCCCATGTATATGCGGCGTGCGCGGCGTGGCGCCAGTCCTCGACGCAATATGTCTCTGAGTTCTATGACATTCACCACCTGTACGGCACTTGGAGTGCTGAGTTCCATTCGTACGGGCTGGACATGCATTACAGGGACCTCTGGCCTGGGCACGTGAAGTGGGTGCCGAACGACGCACTCAAGAAGGTCGGTCGTGGAAGACGACAGTCCCGCCGCATCCGTAACGACATGGATCATAGCCAGCGTGGGCAACGGGCTAGGCCCCCGAGATGCAGACTTTGCAAGACGATTGGCCACTCATTCGCCACCTGCCCGAACAGGCCCGGGTCAAGCAACGCACCGTAGTTTCATCGCCTATACATGTATGCTATATGTTTGTTGTAATGCGCTAGGCGTTATCGTGTTGTACGTGTTGGAATGTGTCGGACAATGGCTGTTGTCATATGTTTGTTGCCTATGTATGCTGTATGTTTGTTGTAATGCGTTCTTACGCACTCTCGTCAAGTGTAATCGTGTTCTATATGTTGTAATGTGTCGGTGAATGGTTCTTGTCATTTGTCTGTTGTGTATGTATGCTATATGTTTCGCTGCTTTTGCTTATTTGTACGCACTTTTTATTTACACACTAACTTGTTCTTGTACGTATCTCAGGAGATGGCGCAGCCTGCAGACGACATCACGTATGAGTTGCTCGATCCACAGTGGGATCGGAGACACTGATGCCACGCGTGGTCGTCCAACGGGGGCCCTCCGAGCTTTGTCCTCAGGAGTCCCAGAGAGCACTGGCCTTTGGACCAGCGGTACGTCCCACTGCTACGGGACACCGGGCTTTTGCCCATTGCCCGTCTGTTGGACCCGACCACGATTTCGAGCCGACGTGCCCTTTGTTGTCGCGCCGTGGACCGTTGGAGACTGGGGATGCACACCTTCCACTTCCGCTGGGGGGAGATGACCATTACTCTGCAGGACGTCGCTATGCTTACAGGACTACCACTGCGGGGTCATGAAGTAGTGCCACCTCCCAGGCGACCAGACTGGAAGGTGCGCATGGCTGACAGGTCCGGTCACCCGATCCCGCAGAACATATCAGGTGTGCTACATTCGTGGCTACGACGATACAGGGTGTGCCCCGTAGACGCGACCCAGCAGGTCGTACGGACATACTTCCTTGCGTACCTGCTCTTCCTCTTTGGGTGGGTCCTGTTTCCTTCGACTCAAGGAGATTGGGTGCACCCTAGCTACATCCATCTTGCTTGGGCGTTGGCGGACGCCTGGCCCGACGAGGTGCCATGAAGATGCTTGGGGCTCACCAGTATTTTGCGCCCACGTCGAGGCTTGTGTGATGCCTCACAGCGCAGTACGGCCGGGGAGCCAGTCCTCGCAGTATGCTACATCCTCTTACAGTTGTGGTCATGTGAGCACTTCCCGGTTGGCCACCCGTACGAAAACACCCCCGAGTTTTACGGTGCGGGAGATGCCGCCGACCCTGTTGAGGGGCCCACAATGGGCACTCGCTGGACACGTGCTCGGCTAGGGTGGTATAGGGAGAGGCCGAGACGCGTCTACCCTGAGTTCCACAACCAGTTCGAGACTCTACATGAGGTGTAGGTCATATGCTTCCCATGGTCTACACAGATCATTGTGGAGACGGCCCCGTACGGCTTGTCCTCTCAGTGCAGTCAGGACTACGCGTACTGGATGACGACCTGCCATCTAGTGTTCTCCCATATGGTCGAGCCGTACTCACCACAGTGGGTCATGAGACAGTTCGGGCTTTACCAGCAGGTGCCACCGCCTCCGGGACGACCTCTTGTAGCGAAGGCCCACAAGTATGTTGTTACTTGGTTTTCCTGTTAGCTGCATCTCTTTTTTTCGATTCCCTAATGTCCAAATTCACCTGCAGGCAAACAAGGCAAGGGCGGAAGAGCGACGACTGGAGGGAGACACAGCTACCGTGGACGACGCTGTGGGCCGAGAGGGCGGCGATCGATGTCGTGCAGGAGGCACGACCGTACGACATCGAGACACACATTGCTTACTTGACATGGTACGTTCCGCGCACCAGGAGCAGCCTTACTGGTGCGCCGCCACAGCATCCTACGGAGGTCACGCACGACGCCGCTGTACGAGCAGGTCCTGACACTCATCGGGCGACACGCCAAGACGAGACGGTAAAATATTCTTCGTAGTTTTTTTTGCACGGGAAACACGTCTAACTTATTCTCGGTTTCCTTGCAGTTAGACCGCCTTCAGAGTATCAACAGCGAGGCTGCCCAGGGTCTACGGCGTGGGAGGACTAGCAGCTCCTATCAATTCCTAGGTATGCTGAGACGCGTCTATGATGACTCAGCAGTGGCAATCAGGAACATGACTTGTGGTCAACGACAATGACGTAGCTGGCGGCACGACACGGACACCGAGAACGACCTCCTTCCCCACCACCCTCAAGACCGCCCTCAAGACCTCCGGCCCTCCGCGACCACGATCAGACGTCTGTCAGACTCTGGAGTCGACCGAGCTACGTCGCTCTTCCTCCGCGCTTCGGCCTCGGCCTCGAGCAAGCGGTATGTCAATTATGATTTGTTGTCGAATCGTTTGCACATGCCCTTATTTGTAACGTATATCTCACTTTCGTTTGTTCTTTCAAAGACTTGCGACGTGGACAAAGACTCTGGTACCGCCCGCCGTCACGGGCCGACACAGATCGGACTTGAGACAATGACCGACTCGCTTGACCCAATGGCAGAGGAGGCGTTTCCCACGTTCGACGGAGCATGAGGGCAACCCGTGGTCCGGCAAATGCTCGAGCAAGCACTGTGCACTATTTTGGCGCCCGACAGACCGGAGCATCATCGTCCGCCTGACCACATACACAGTGCTGTTGTTACGCACTTAATTCAATCTTCAGATTGCACGCCACGGAAGCTCACGAGCCCATCGACTTTGCGTGTCCGGAGGACCAATGGGGCATGAAGGCCAAGGATTGCATCCGCACTTTCGACCGGAGGTACATCCTTTCCAACATGACTACGATTACAAAGGTCATAACATACGCCCTAACGCAGGTCTTTGCTGCTTCGCAGGACGAGTGGGTGGGCGATATGCTCCAGTCTTACCTGGCTCCCTACAATGAGTTCTATGTGACACCGCCTCCCACGCAGCCTCCCACGCAGCAGCCCCACTCACGACTTTCGAGAGGCACGCCACTCCTTGACAGTTCACATTCCTTCTGAGCAGACTCTGGTCAGGCGGCAAAGCGGCGGAGGCAGGGACCATGAGTTTTAGTGTGTTGAACTATTATTTCTTATTCCTACTAATTAGAAGTTCAGTTGTAATAAGATTGTAATATCCACTATTTACCTATGCATCGCATGATCCTTCATGAATGGATCAACTATCGCAGATCATTGCATTACTTAATGAGTTTGTTCAATGCATATCGACACCTATAACTGAAAGCACGCGACACATCGATGCAACATGTCTACTCGATAAAAGGCAACCGCAATAACGCGTCCACCATTTAGTTACATGCTTTAGGACATTCAACATAAGCGCGTACAGAGTGCCTAATTGTAGAAGTTGCCTCTCTCTACCCACATAGAGTGTTCTCCCGTTGGGTGCCTTGGACGTGGCTGGCTGTCATTGTAGTGACACGCACATATGCAGCTAGGGTTGGCACAGCGACATCCGGGATCATAGGAACTTCCTATGTTCATGACCTCCTCGTTGCCCCTCTCGCGCTGCATCTGTTGGCGGATGTCATCATTTTGCTCCTTGAGATCGTCAATTTGCGCCTCCAAATCAAAGATTCGGTTCCATAATATATCCACGTGCCTCGCAACATAGTAAGCGTGGGGAGGATCGATCCAGCGGGTAAAGTTGCATTTCGCCATCTGCTGCAAGGGATGGTTAGTATGGAGGATGTATTAGCAGTAACATGAACAAAACTATTTACCCCAGAGTATGGGCATCGGAAGAAACGCCGTCCGCCATCGAAAAGGCAGTCTATGACCTGCACGATAGCGTCCTCCCCGTGTCTGCATTTCGGCCATACCGGTTGAGCACGCTTGTTCGGCATCAACCCAGAGTTAGGGTCAAGTCCTCCTCCTTTCCGAGAGAAGGTCCGCCGGCGACCTTTGCTGATTGGTCCTGGCGCTCGCCATCGTATGTTACTGTAAGACGGACAAGGTTCTTCTTCCTACGGTTTCAAGGGTCGAGTGGTCCTACTTTTGGAGCGTGGGGCGTGCATTTTATAGCCCGCAGGGGAGGCTAACAAAGCGGGTAATGTATTAGCTTGTAGATGACAAGACCACACGGGCGCCTTTATGCAGATGATAAGACCACAGGCGCCTTTATGTAGTGATAAGACCACACGGGCGACTTTGCGCAAAGGACAAGACCACACGGGCGCCTTTGCGCAAAGGACAAGACCACACGGGCTAGCTTTATGTAGTGACAAGACCACACGGGCAGCTTTGCGCAAAGGACAAGACCACACAGGCGCCTTTGCAAAGGACAAGACCACACGGGCGACTTTACGCAAAGGACAAGACCACACGGCCGGCTTTGCACGGTGATAAGACCAAAGGAGATAGATTTGTGCAAAGGACAAGACCACACGGGCAGCTTTATGTAGTGACAAGACCACACGGGCGCTTTGCGCAAAGGATAAGACCAAAGGAGACGACTTTGCGCAAAGGATAAGACCAAAGGAGACAGCTTTGCGCAGTTTAGGGTTTAGGTTTAGGGGTTTAGGGTTAGGCTTCGCCAGCTTTTCAGACCGATAAGACGTGACAACACTATGCCTTGCCAGCTTTCCAGATCGACACGAAAACACACTACCTCCTCAGCTTTTTAGAATTAAAAGACAGGACTCTCTACTCTGCATGAAATTAACAACACCACGCAGACCATGGGGCTTATAAAAGGGGGTTGAACCAAACCCAACTCTACACAACACTACACAACAGATACCTAGCTATGGACTCTTCGGCAAACTTCTACGCGAGGATGTTGAAGAAGAAGTGGCTTAAGCAGAAGAGGAAACAGCTATAATACCCAGATAAATCAATGAAAGATGCTCTAGTACCACCACGCTCGATCCCACAAAGGTGTGTGTGGCTAACCGGCAGAGATCATTCACCACACACCTGACACCGCCGCCGGTGTACTACACACGCGGCACCACCTCGTAACGCTTTTTCGCAGACGATTTTCCTCTCCCAACGTTGAATTCCTTAAATTTTAACTTCATCCCCACGTAATGGCAGCCCGAGATGCGCCGCCACTTCTTCCAAAGGATCGACGACCGGAGATGTACGACAGGCATTCATCCAAATAGGGTACATGCCGAACTACTCGGTGCGGGCCGAGAACTTCGTGCGGTGGAGATCTTACGCATTGCACTTCTGCTGAGGAGGCACCGGCGAGCCCAAGATGCCCTGGCGTAATCCATATCGATGACGTGAGTTATGAAGAATTTACATCCTCTTATGTTTTTCATCAGACAGGTACTTACATCATAGAATCGCAGGACATGCACGACTTCGACATACCACCGGCGTGGGCAAAGCCCCGCGACAAGGGCAAGGAAAGGCTCATGCGGCTCGGTCCGCCGCCACAAAGATATCCAATCGCCCGGCGAATCAGATCAACGACGTGAGTTATGAAGAATTTACATCCTTCTTACGATTTTCACTATACGATGCACTTACATCATGAAATCGCAGGATATGGACGACTTCGACATACCAGCCCGACGTGGACAGTCCCGCGACAAGGGCAAGGGAAAGGCTCATGCGGTGAGCGAGCTACGCCACAACAGATCCGATCGCTGGCGTAATCCGTATCCACGACGTGAGTTATGAAGAATTTACATCCTCCTTACGATTCTCACTATACGGTGCACTAACATCATGGAATCGCAGGACATGGACGACTTCGACATACCAGCCCGACGTGGATAGTCCCGTGACAAGGGGAAGGGGAATGCCGGCGAGGAGTTCAACGCTGAGCTAGCAAGGAAGGGAAAATGGCCCTGGTCCACGCAGTAGGTTAGGTCATTACGTAGTAGTCCCCCGTCGTACCCTCCATGTTTTTTTACTGTCCCCTAAAGGCATGTATACTTATATGGTCCGGATGCTTGTGTCGCAGTGTACCGTAGTAGTAGTGAGGATGACTAAAGCAATTAGTCGAACCATCATGCCATGTGACTACGTGTAACGTGCTTTGTAGTTCTGGTTCCGTGCTTCCGCTAAGCCAGCAAAGCAAGCCTATATTGCAAGTATGCCTCTTCTAGTGGAATTCCAGAAAGAACCATTCGCACCGACATCGAATACTCCATGTTTTAGAGTATCTTCATAATCACAACGAGCGTTCTCAGCCCCTTCAATCATATTCTGTATAAGCTTAATAAAGTACGCCATCGACTACCTGCCTTTATACGCCAGATACGCTCGACGACTTCATCGAGGAGAGACTCCATGTTTTAGGGCATCTTCATAATCACAACGAAGCGTTCTCGGCCCTTCAATCCTTTCTCCGAAGCGAATTAAATGATAGAAAAATTACGTAGCAACAACACCGTGACGGAGGCTCGTAAAAGGAAACCCTATTTTACAAACCTCGGTGCCCATATTTCTTAATGAATGTTTTTAAAAAAATATCGGTGCCGCTCAAACCCTAACCGAAATGGTGAAAAAATTTCGTTCTAAAAAAAGGGGTGAATTTCATGTTTTACACTTCGTTCTCGAGACATGAATTTTATATTTTCTTAGTGCTCAAATTAACATGCAAACAATATATTTTCATTTATGTATAACCCGACAAAAATTAATAGAATCTATAACCATGGTAGGTGAGAACCAAAGAAAGCAATGCTAGTAGTCTAGTTGTAGTCATACTCACACATCGAGAAGAGCAGAAGGCTCGTTAAATGAACTCCTTTGCACTCTTTCACACCCATTGACGCATGGAGAAACCAACCGTCCCCTCACTTCACTTCTTCTGAATGACACGGATATGGACTAATCGTCAAAAACATAAAATCTCGAAACCCTAATTCACCAACAGCAATCGTCAAACACATAAAATATCGAAACCCTAATTCGCCCAAACCCTAACTCGCTGCGCCGCTCGAAACCCTAATTCGCCCAAACCCTAAATCGCATGCATTGCGCCGAGCGCCAGTCGCTCATGATCGGGCCATCATGAACGCGGCCACGGTATCAAGGCTTCGCCATCATGGAAGGTGGCCCATCCTCAAACTTCGCTACCACCGCGTTGCACTTTCGCGGTGAGGCTTCCTTCCTTCATGCGGCGAAGGAGACACGTCGTCCTCCAGCGTTTTCGCGCTCAGATGGGGTCTAGATTTGGAAATACGGAGCTCCGGGGGTTATTTATACAATTACGTGCCGCTACAGGGTCAGAACAGTAAAAAATTCTCTTTGATTTGGCCGTACATATCATACATACATATAATACCACTAGTGTATAACAACAAGGAATTAAACACGCAAGTTACATACATAACTACATAAGAGTATCACACAAGCTAGAGGAGGGTTTCTTGAAGATATAGTGACTCCGCGTCTACGCCCATCGTATATATGTGTGTGTAATTCTTTTAGGTGTTTCATGACGGTGAACTTGTACCGTTGCATTTGACTAATCTACATGCCCCTAGCCTTGTCACCAAGCACGCTGAAAAGAATCGGAGATAATATTTTCTCTCACCGGAGGATCGATGGAGGTGAGAGAGTTTACCATGCATCTCGCATGTGTGATGGAAAGAAAGACGAGACATTCGATTGGGTGCATGGGGAATGGTGGGGCCGTGAGGATAGGGCGGCATGTTCCTGTAATAACTCCCTGTCCTTTTGTCACGCACACGTACCTCTCAGTCCCCGTCATCATCCCCCTCCGTTGTCGAGTTCCCATTGGCTCTCCCCGAGACTTTTCTCTCTCCCCTGGACCTGGCGACTCGGCGCCGTGTAAACGATCAATTACCCTCTGGCTTCGGAGGATCGGCACCTAGGATCTGGGCCGCGAGATGTCGGGGATATCGACACGTCGACGCTCGCCAACCATTTACCCACAGTAACAAATCAGCCGACGTGTCGGTCCTCTGCGGCGTCGACGTACGACGGACTTGAGGTAAGTTCAGAGCCTACCTAGCTAAGCTTATCTGCTGCGGTACGATGGGATCGATGCTCTTGTAATCCTAGGTGTAGCGCATGCGTTGCTTATCTTTCGCTAAATGAGGGCGAGCGACCACGACAAGATGGGCGAGGCGCGGGAGAGGAGCGAGTTGGCGGAGAGTTCAAATGAAGGATGAGCTGCATCCGTGGACCATGGCGACCGGGCAGTTCTATAATTGGTGGTTAGTATAGGTATCTATAATATTGATAATCACATCTATGCATAATATATATACAACATCAAACAAATAAAACTTGAACTTAAGCGTTTACGTAACATGTTTATATTACAAAATAGCCAACCAGTCAAATAAACTCAAGCCTTAGGAAAAAACAGCGGAATCATAGTAAATAAAACCAAAATTTCTAGTGGTGTGTCTTATCCATATCTCAGGCAACCGGCAATGACTAGCCCTAGCTCTAGAAAGACTTGTCACCGTACCCTCCGGTAACGGGTTCAAAGTAATCGTCGTTGGGAACCGAGTCTTCCTCGTACCATGAACAACAATTTAAGCAAAATTTAGTACATTTTGTAGTCAGTAAGGCTTGTAGTGTATTACAATATAATATAAATGCAAGGCTAAACATGGATATGGCTCTACACTATAAGTTATTTTCAGCATGAAGTAAGTTAATTTGATTTGCAATACCGATGTGTAATAATTTGCACGGTAATTTTAAAGAGCAATTGACATATGATGAAATAACAAGTATGTAACTTTAACAATAGTAAATCACAACCCTCCTCGGCTGCGATCATCGATTCATTCTGTCAGCCATAGACATGACGCACACATGAACAAACCATCCCATCATTTTTCAACATGATCGTTTTTTTGTAAAAATCAAGACTATACCCGATGAAACTACACTAAGCACTCTCATGACCGCGAGTATGTCTATTTAAATAGATTTACACTCTGCAGAGGTATACAACTTTACCTATACGATATGAGCTCTCTAGTTTGTTCGGTATCCGTTGACACCACCGCTCATAACATGTTAGTAAGCAGTCTAGAGTTCGTAACAAAGCCTTTACATCACCTAGTCCTAATCTTGCACTAGCTCGGCAAATGATAAATCCTCACATCACCTGGGTTCCTCCCGTTTCAGTGAGGCATTCACTGTTGTATATACGGCAAGTTTTGGTCCCGACACCTTGGTGAAAGGAGCCCCTTCGAGCAAACTTTCCTAGATTGCTTGTACTACTTTGGCTTACCAACATGCAAGGCTAGGCCTAAAATAACTTAATTATCTAAGATCGTCCTAGTTAAGCTGTGTGGTTGTACGCTTAAGTTTATGTAACATCCCAAAAATCTTAATTTGGGTAAGTACATTAAAAATAAGTGTGAAAATAAAATTAAGCATGTTTATATGTGGGAAAAATAATTTGAGCATGTTTTTGAATTTTTTTTCATCAAAGCAATTATTGCATTTACATACAAATAACAACTTGAAAGAATTTTCGAGGAAAACTCAGAACAGATAAAATTATGGAAAGTTTACAAAGAAACCATACTGTGTCAAGAGATACAACAAATATTTTCATAAATTTTGGAGCCCTTTTTCTATGTTTAAAAATTCATCAAACCCTCAGCCTTTTTTTGAAATTTTTTCAAACCAATTCCTGTTCCCGCTCACCTATTGGGCTAAAAGCCCAACGACCCAACTCTCTCTCTCGCGCATGCTAGCCCACTCCAGCGCACCCAGCTTCCCTCTCGCTGACATGCTGGGCCTGCGTGTTAGGAACCTTCGTCCACCTCGCCTTCGTCTCCGTGCGCCAGCGTGCCGCGCCCGCGCCTGCTCCGCCCGTTGGTTTCGACCGCCACCCACGGTTTTGCGACTTCACTTACTCTCGTTGCCTCCGTCTGCACCGTACATCACCGCGCCCATGCTAGCAACCCTCTTGTCGCTGCCTTTTTCCTGCGCGGGCGGAGACGCCAGAGCACGTCTGCGAGATTCTCGCGCAACCACCAACTTTTTTGTCATCATTCTCGCGCAATTCTCTTCTATACTTAAAGCCCTAACCACATCGTCATCTTCCTTAGCTTGCCCCTGTTCCATTTTCGTGCAAACCCGAGTTCATCATTCCTTGGTTCCACGGGAACATGTCCGTCATTCTTGACGCCGATGAGCATGCAACCACAACTCCATCGCACTAGTGAGCTTCTTCTGCCATGACGTGTGCATCATTATGATCCTTGAGCTTCACTCATCCCTCTCCTTTGCTCAATGCAGCCCAGGGAGACTTTTAGCGCAATTGCGTTGCTTTCGTCTCCATCTCTAGTGCGCACTCGATCCAAGCCGTCGCACCCTCACCGTTCTAGAAGGTTTGGGACCCTTTTAATCGCATCGTCATGTGTCCTGTCCCTTAATAAACTAATCTCCTCACTTAACGCATGCCAACTCGCTGTGAATTCGAGCTTCGCCTTCTTCTTCCTCATATATGCTATACTACCAGTGAGTGTTAGAAAGAGGCTGGATTTTTTTGAGCTAGACTTTTATGGTAGGAAGACCAGGGTATCATAAAATATCATCTGGTGCAATGGTCGATAGTGTCTTTACCAAAGGAGGGGGGTAGGGGGTACTAGATTTGGGCATAATAAATGCAATGGGGATGTTACAAAATCGATGAACTTGAATCTGAATGATGCCATTGACTTATGCTTATTACAGAATGCGTGGGCTATCCCCTTTATAGCTATTGAAGAGGTGATAGTTAATGCCGCTAAAGACGCCTCTAATCTTCACGCACATTCTTCAGTTGAGTATTGACTCGTCACATCTCTTAGCCAACTGTCAAAAGTTGTCACATGCGTCAATAACCGCTCTTATGTTAGTCATGTGAGAAACTGTCATGTCTCCCAACCAATTTGCTGGTCGGGGATTGCCCAAAACCGTATAGCTGATCGGACGGTGTCCATAACTGGTCGTCTCATGACTCAAACTGGTCGTCGACCAGTTTGGCCATAGTAAATGGTATTAGACTTCCTTTAAGTATTGGTTGTAGTCTCATGACCATTATATAGTTGTAGCTTCTGATAGGTGGATCTACTTTGACCGAGACTCTGACCGAAAAGGTTGACCTGGTAAAAAATCATCGTCAAGTGATATGTGGCAAGATATCTTGAGAAAGCAATATTTATACAAAACTACTATGTCTCAGATTGAATATAGGACTAGATACTCTCATTTTTGGTATGGCATTATGAAAATCAAAGATGTTTTCTACAAATTTTGTAGGAACATGTAGGACATGGAAAAAGAACTAGGTTTTGGGAGGACTGGTGGATAGGGGAGGAACCACTTGCTTCTAAATATCCAAGACTATGGTATAACTTCAAACAGAATTTTTCTTTACATGTAGTTTTCACTAAGGGATGGGATGGTATGATTTTTAGAAGAACCCTATGGGGGAGAGACTAGAAAGTTATGGAGTGACACTACTAGAAAACGGAGAAAACCTGACGGGTCCGAATTATACTGACGGGCCCGCAACGACCGTCAAGTTTTACTATTTTGGTCACGGGAATAGTAATTCCCTCAGGAAAATTCTGAATTTCCTGACGGTTATAATAAAACTCTCAGTAAAATACATTTTACTGACGATTACAACCGTCAGGTTATGTGATTGAGTCTCCCTGCGTTTCTGCACTTGGGAAAAGTTGTGTCCGCGCCAAAAATATTGATGTCGCGCCCAGAAAAAATGGAAATTGTACGCATTTTATGAGCATACATGACTTTTTGAATCATTTGCACAATTGGTTGCATTCAAAAATTAAAATTCAAGTCAAATTTAAAACTTGAAAAGAAAAACTGAAGTTAATGCTTGGAAAGAACCCTGGGAAATCATTTAATCAAATACTAGATTATTTATCATGAATAAATATAATTTTTGTCAAATTTTTAGAAATCAGTTTGGACTTAAGAAAAATCTATGTTCTTTATTTAAACCTATTCGGTTAGGAATTTTAAATTAAGTATTTAAGTCGTAAGCAGTGAGTTTTCAAAATTTATATGGGATCTATATCATACCAGTATCGTCTCTGAAAAATTTCAGATTTTTATAAATTTATTTGCTATTTTAAACTCCCTAGTCAAACCTGAATCTTTTGAATTAGTTTCGGTCAAACGTTTGGACTCAGCCCGAGCCAATTGGCACTATAGCGACTCGAACTGTGAGACCCCAAAATCGAATTCGTTTCTAAGTCATAATGACCGTGCGATCGAAAATGAATGGCTCAGATTGAGTGGGATGTTCGGATGGTCCGAACGTTCCAACTCAATCTTGGCCGTCTTGATCAAAATCTAACGGCTAAAGAAGCTCTATCGATGATATAGATCCCAAATAAATTTTGAAAACTCACTATTTATGGTTTAAATACTTATTTTAAATTCTTTAGCCGAAAAGGTTTTTAAAAGAAGGAAAATAGGTTTTTCTTAAAGAGTTTCTTTTCAAAAATTTAAATTTGACTTAAATTTGAGAAGCTCAAATGCAACAAATTGTGCAAGTGACCTAAAATGCCATGTATGCTCAGGAAATGCATATAATTACTGTTTAATAAAATTGAGGCTGTTACAAACCTCCCCCCTTAAGAGAATCTCGTCCCGAGATTCCGGTAGTTCAGAAGTGTGCTAAATAGCTTGGCGAAAAGGAGGTCTGACATGTGGGTAAAGTTGTACACCGTTGCAGGGTATAAACTATTTGAATAGCCTCATCCTAGGTTATGGACACGCTTGGATACACCTCGTAAGAATTAGACTATAACGTTTTCATTAAAAAGGAATAAGGAATAAGGAATAACTATAAAGTTAAAACAATGTTTTAAATTACTTAAATTTAAATACGCATGCAGTAGTAATTTAAAACAGAATTTACATAATTTGAAATACCTAGGGTTCAACATGATCAAAGTCATGAAAGTAGTGCATAAATCATATGTAAAATAAGATTTTTAGAAGCATTAACATACTCAAAACCTATTCTACAATAAAGTACAGTATGAGAGGAACCCAACAAAATTTATTTCACTCCATTTGGATTTACAGAGAAATACTTATGCATTTTACAAGTTTAAACAATTTTAATGCAAGAATAATGCTAAACCGAAAGTTATTTTATTAACAACATTTTCTGAACAGAAACATGATTGAAACCAAATTTAGATTAAATTTCATTTAAAATAGAAACCAACAAAATTTGAATCATCAAAAAGGAGTTAAAATGAATTAGTTATGCATTTTTGAAGTTTAACACAATTAACAAGACATAAATATTTGATATACGGATTTTCTTAAAATCCTCGAATGAGAATCGTTCGGACCGTTGAGATCAAATCGGATGGTCCAAACGAAAGGGGACGTTCGGATGGTTTGAACGGCCCAACCAATCCGGATCGTTGATCTCACAAAGGACGGTCTAGATGAGAGGGCTGATCGGACTGGTCCGAACGGCCCAATCAATCCTGGCAGTTGAATCGAAATCGGACGGTTCATTCGGAGTGGTTCGAACATCACCCTGACCCAGCGAGCTGACAGGTGGGGCCCTAATGTTAGTGACTCGGTCTATGAACTTGGTCCACCCGGTGCATCACAGTGCCCTGTGCACTTAAGTGCGGTGGCCCACAAGTCATACTCTAAACAACTCGTCACTTTTTACCATGCTGCTAATTGTAGGTCCCACATTCTACAGATACAAAAGCATGTTAAGACAACCATTAATTACTAAGCAAATGGTTAGCAACTAAAATATCGGAATGATTAGCAAAAGCTGTTGTGGTCGCCACGTTGGCAGCCATGTGGGCTCTGGTGCTAGTGTGGCGCTGAGGTGGCGCGCCGATGTGGACGTGCCACGTAGGACTGACGAGAGGAGGTGCTCCGGTGATGGGCTCGCCAGCGCTACGCGACACGGCGAGGCTCGTGGGTGGTATAAAAAGAACGAGGAGGTCAAAGCGAACTCGTGGCTTACCACAGCGGTGGCGGAGTGCGACGAATTGGTCGGCGGCGACGAGGTTTAGCGGCGGCAATGTTCGGTCGACGGCGAAGTAGATGCTCCAGTGATCCTCCGGTGAAGTGGGTGCGTGCACAAGGATCGTGGCGATGTTGCGATGCCGTAGAGGTGGTCGAGATTGCAGGAGAGGGCTTGTTGTCGCGTGGAGAGCACGAAGGTCCGCGGGGGTTACCGGCGATATTAGAGCACTCAATGCCAGAGATGAAGGGGATAATAGTGGTAATGGGCACGAATTGACGCGGTGACTTAAATGCGCGCGAAATCAAGGGAATTGATTCGTGTTTTAATGGCTTTTGGAAAGCTCCGAATCGGCAAAAATGGCGGATGCGAAAAGCTTGAACGGAAACGAAGAAGGAAGGAAGGTGGAGACGAAGGTGACGTGGCGCAAATGGGCCCCACTTGGCGGTGACAGCAAAGAAAAGAAAAGGAACGAGTGGTGTTTGGATCGTTCGATTTAAATCAGACGGTCCAAACTGAGTGGAATGTTCGGACCACTCCGAACAGCAATTTTGATCGGGACCGTTCAAATTAGATCGAACGACTCACAAGGATGTGAACGTTCGGACCGCTCCGAATGTCTAACAAGATCGGACCGTGCATACTTGATCCAACGACCAAAAAGGTTTGAAGTGAAACATGCGGGCGAAGCGATTGAAGGGCCGACCGGGCCGCTTGATTTAGATCGACGGCCCACGTTGCTTGAAACGCTCGACCGTCCGAATGGAAAAAGGAGATCGGCCGTCTGTTTCAGATCCGACGGTCCACATCGGCTGGGATGTTCGGACTGTCCGAAAGCTCCATCAAGATCAGACCGTTCAAGCTTGATCTAATGGCTGAGATTGGTTGCCGTTATATATGCACAGGCGCAGGTGGAGCGGTGAGACTGACGGGTGGGTCCTGCTTGTCGAGAGAGGATGGGTGCGGGCGCGCGTGAGATTTGGGTTGGGCTGAGGAGGTTTAGGCCCAAGGACAGATTGAGTATTTAAAATTGATTTAGCAATTGAATAAAATCTGTTAAATCAAAATAGCTTTAGAAATTAGTAAATTAAATCCAAAAATTATGAGAAAATTCACAGAAATTCCCTAAGACATTTTGGATTTAAATAAAATATCTCCAACTTAACTTTGGTAATAGATTTTGTAATTAATTTATTTTGGCTTTAAAATAAATAGGAAAAAGCTTTTAAAATTTCGTAAAATTCTAGAAATTAATTAGATTTTCCTTTTAACTTTAAATCCAATAAAACCCAATAAAACTTTAAATCCAATAAAAACCAATAAAACTAATAAAGCCAATACAACTAGCCATGCAAGTTTATATCGAAACAAGATACTTTTATAAAAATGGGTTCAATATGATCAAAGGTCCATGACTTGCCTTCAAGAAGGGTTGGGACGCTTTGCTGAGGTCGATAGGTCCACGAAATCTTCAAACGCCGAATCTACACGCGTAACAAAGCAAAATAAATAAGTAAATCAACTCCAAATAAAGACCCAAGAACCTACCAAACTAGAGCACAAAAGAAAGGTATAGAATTTAGATGGAGTTAAGAATTTGAATCACATGAATCGAAGTTCAGGTGAAGAAGATCGAGCCTTCGGAAGTAGGTCTTTCAGCTGAAAGGGAGGTCTTCAACGGAAAGGGAGGTCCAAAGAGGGAGGTCTTGAGGGGAAAACAAAAGGAGGGCAAGAGGGCTCCCTGGTGCTTATATAGGCACGAGGAGGTCCTGAGAGGGGAGAGGGCAGCGGCAACGGGTGCGACAGAGGACGCCACATTCAATGCACGCGACAGAGGACGCCGCATTCAATGCACGCACGGTGCTGGCCCAAACGGAGGCAGAAGATGACTAGGGAGGTGGAACGGGAATCGCAGTGGCGTGACATGGCGCACGGCCGGCAGGTGAGTGAAGGGACTAGAGGGGAAACGGGTACGGTGGAGGTGACAGCATTTAATGCAACCCAACATCATTTAATGCGCGAGGACTATCGCGAGAGTAGTGACGTGACTAGAGGAAGGAGAAGGTGAGCAGGGGCTCACAAGTGGGACTGGTCAAAACTAAAGGGAGGTCTTGACCAAAGGGGAGGTCGTGACCAAAGGGGAGGTCCTGCAGAGGAGATCCAACGGAGGAGGTCCAAAGGAGGAGGTCCAACGGAGGAGGTCCTGAGGAGGAGATCCAACGTAGGAGGTCCAAAGGAGGAGGTCCTGAGGAGGAAGTCCAACGGAGGAGGTCCAAAGGAAGGAGGTCCTGAGTGGTCCAGATGAATCCACGTGGGTGCTCCTGAAGAGGTCCTGACCACAAAGGATGTCGTGGTCAACAAGGGAGGTCCTGGCCACAATGAGGTCCTGACCACAAAGGAGGTCCTGCAAAGGGGTCCTGAAAAGAGGGTGGTCTTTGCAAAAAGGGAGGTCGTAACCAGAAAAGTGGTCATGACTGAGAGGGTGGTCTTTGCAAAAAGGGAGGTCATGACCTGAGGAGGTCATGGCGCTGAGGAGGAGTGATGGAGGCCGTCCGATTTCGATCAGACGGTGCAAAACGATTGGGTCGGCTTAAGTGCCACCGAATAACAATTCCATGGTGTTTATCTTAATTTATGGGCGTTTACTAAGATGGCGTATAAATGTGCCAGAGTAGGATACACCACGACACAAATAAGCGTCGGTATATTCTTAATTAACAAGGGCATATATTAATGCTGGCTTAGACCATAGACCGATGCTTAATATATGTCAGCCAATGAAGTAAGAACGGCTGAGATCGACCGCACGGGTCAAAACGGGCGACTGGGATTTGTTTTGATTTATAGTAATTGAAATAATTCCGATAATTCAAAATAGCTTTAGAAAATAGTAAATAAAATCCAAAAATTCTGAGAAAATTCACAGAAATTCTCAAAGCTATTTTGGACTTAAATAAAATATTTCCAACTCATAATTGGTATTTAAAATCCGGAAGTGAATTAAGTTTACACTGAAAATGGTTTTAACTTCTAAAATTCATAAGTAATTCATTTTAACTCCAAATCAAATGAAATCAGTTTTGTTATTTTTTATTGTACTTTAATCTGGAATAACTTTGAAACATATTCCTTTACATAAAAATTTGATAATTAATTTAATTGTACCTTAAGGACTTTAACCTTATAAAATTCATAACAAATACAAATGAACTCCAAATAAACGGAAATTTTCACGCTAGCTTCGGTCTTTTGGTGCACAGGAGATGGCATAAGTTCCCCCACTGATTTGAAACGGACTATCTAGATCAATTGGGCCGTTCGGACCGTCCGAACGCTCCATGCGATCTGGACTGTCAATTTTCAATCGGACCGCGCCGTTCGGACCATCCGAACAGCCACTCGATCAGGACCGTTGAATCTTGATAAGACCATCCACACCATTCGGACCAAGCCGCTTTGATTCATCACGAGACCGACAAACCAGTCCACATGTCGGTAAGATAATCTTTAAACTTGAAACTAGTTCAATGTCAGGGGTCCTCACAAGGGTTACGCGGTGTGAGCGTGTAATACCCCAAGTTTAATTAAGTAAGAAGAAAAGAATTCGGGGAGAAGAATCAATTAGAAAAGTGATTTAATGAAGATTGGGGATTCTTATGTAATTTAGAAAACTCGGGTCGTGGCCAAAAGCCCACAACACCTTGGCCCATTAGGGCAACCATCCAAGTGGAGGGGAGTCCATGCTATTGTAGCACGCACTGTAGTGCCGCCACTATAGCAGCCCTCCTCCCCATTGCGCCCACCTCCTTTCCCTCCCTTGCGCCTCCACCTCCCCTTCCCTTCGTGGCCGGCCAAGATGAAGGAAGGGGGAGAAGGGAGAAGAGAAGGGAGATGGGTTTTGTGGTTGATCTCGCAACCTTCAGCGCAATCTCCAAGGGTAACTCTCAATTCCGTTCGATAAGTCTTGTAGTTTTGCGATTTGGCAATATCGGGTATTAGAACGATTTCTGACAGTCTGTAATGCTCGGCAGTTTTAGGGTTTTTAACTATGAAATTCGATCTGGCCATCTCCTGGAGAATTGTAGATAACATCAGTATCTTTCCGTAGGTTTTTGGATCATGTCGTTTCGATGAACGGATTAGGAGTTATGATTTTTGTAGCTTTGCTGTTCTGCAGATCTGTCATAATTCTGACAGATTATGTTAATCAATCGTTAGCAAATAGTTAGTGAATTTTCTAGAAGATCACACCAAAACGAAAGTTCTAGGTTATTTTTTAAGGTTTCCAGAAAGATAAATATCATAATTTTTCAATGTATAGATTGAAAGTTACGTTAGTTTTAGTCTCGCTGTCCAGAATCTCTGACGAGATTTTGTTATTATTTTGATCTGCTTGTTAAGGATAGAATATGGCCGAATCTGGGAAGCTCACCAAATAGGTTTATGTACGCAATGTTATAAGATTTTTAGAAAGTCAGAGATCACCCCTTTTGGATCTCTGTACAAAATGTTATGAATTTTAGAAGATGACTGTTTGTTTTGGAGACAGATCGATATTTTGGGATATGGAGTTTTGGGTTGCGCTAGGGAGCGTAGTGAGTTATATATGTTCGTTTCTAGCAATGTTTGGTCCAGAATTGTTATCTTAGAATGTTTATTAAAATTATTCAGGTGGTGGTTTGGTTCCGGGGGCAGTGCCCTCTTCGCGTCTTCCATCTACACACGGTTGAGGCAAGTACTTTGATTGATAGATTAAAAGTGAATGCATGATCATGACTGCGAGTATTTGATACATATTAGCTATACATGGTTGTTGGATTGATATATGTGTTGATATTGGTGAATGCTCAAAGTATGATTATGTTCTATTCATGTATGATGTTACTGCTATTACATGTTAATGATGAATAGAGTAACTGTGCATACGCATATCGAGATCATGTTTGAGGCTTGGTCACGTGGTGACCAAGCATATATGTTTTTGAGGTCCCCGTCATATATATGATGGGCTTGAGGTCCCCACACTTGTGGAGTGTGGGCTTGTGGTCCCCATTACTTGCGGTGTATTGGGCTCTTGGTCCCTG
Source organism: Phyllostachys edulis (assembly GCA_036346405.1). Lineage (NCBI taxonomy): Eukaryota > Viridiplantae > Streptophyta > Magnoliopsida > Poales > Poaceae > Phyllostachys > Phyllostachys edulis. Next base: position 110,482,403 of record CM070546.1, read on the forward strand.
TGCTATGAAGCACGTGCATGGGTATGCATCGACGGTTGCATACCTTGCATTACCGGTAAAATACAAAAAGAGTTAAAGAGAAAGGTTGCATTGAGCATTGCATAAGCATATGACATGATGTATGGTAAAGATTTGAGAATGGATGCTGATGTTATACTGGTGTGTTAGAATATCTTATTATTTGTACTTTGCTGAGTCTGTGGACTCACTCTTGCTTTGTTCGTGGTTTTTAGGTACCCCTTACAAGAACGACATGCATAGGAGGGGGTAGTCATATTTTCGAACACACACTGCCACGAATCTTTTATAGTTGATTAAATTTTAGATCACGCCTTAATAAATGAGCAAACTGCTTAAAGGATTTGTTATGGTTATGCTTTACTTGTTGGATTATTTGTAATAGTGATGAGTAGCATATTTTGGATACCTTTAGTTATGCTTTAGTTGATTAGCATAACTTGAATACCTATCGATTATGCTGGATGTTGGATTGTTTAATTATGATATTTGTTTTTAACTGTTGGAACCTCCGGTATAGTTAGCTATACAAAGCAGGCTCTGCCAAAATTTAGTAAAATGTCTTAGTTTTAATTAGTTATATTGTTAGTTTAGTAGCATTCTAGGCTCATGTTGGGCTAGGGTGTTACAGAGCGCGGGAAGGTGAAAAACTCTCAACAAAAATAATTTTCCCGATGGTTACGCCCGTCAGGTTAATTGTTTTGGTCTTACCGCGTTTTCGCGCATGAAAACTTCTGTGCGCGCGGAAATGTTTTTCATCACGCGCCCATACATCGCGCCTGTGCCCATTGCCCAGCAGTCAAAGGTCCTTCCTCCCGTCAAAATCCCTAGCTAGCTCCACACGATCCCCAATCTGCGCGCCGCCTCCACGCCATCTCCGGCCGCGCCGCCACCTCCACGCCATCTTCGGCAGCCACCCCCTCCTCTTCAAATCCCTAGCTCCACATCCCCTACCACCGGCCTGCGCCCGTGCCTCCGGCTTGGGCCGTGCCCGTGTTCGTGCCCTCGGCTCTCCCTCGCTCCCCATGGCGGTGGAGAAATCCGGCGGCGGTGGCTGACGGCCCCGCTGCCTCGACTCCACCCCACCGCCCTGACGCCCTAGGTCCGGCCCATTGCCCCAGCTCCACCCCACCGCCTCAGTGCGCCTCGCCACCCTGTGCACGCCCACGCCCCAATATCAGTGGCATACCCCATGTCCGTGTACCAATAGCGAATGGTGCTATCAAGAAGAATGTTGTTCTAGCAGCTGCCAAATCAAGAAACATCAGGCCATCCACTTCCACCGCTTATCGAAATGTGGTTCGACATAATCAAGAACCACTTCAGACACAAGAAGTTCACCGCCAGATGATCTTGGTAATAATGTTCATTCACACACATTGTGGTCATACCAATGCATTATCCATGAGTGTGCACATGAGTTGTGCTTGTGAGAGACCAATTTGACATTCTGTTTCTATACATGTTAGTTTCATAAACGGAATTTTCTCTCTGTTGTTCCAGAGTCAGAAAACTGGTGCATACATATTCGCATATTACATGGTTAGCTTTTCATAAAAGGAATTTTTCAATGATTTTTTTCACTGTCATTGTCAAAATAAGACTAGGCATGTATAGAATCACACTACTAAAATTAGAACTCTTCACCAAAAATTAATAATGATCTTCTGGACAGGAAGGATAGATCAAGAATTTGATCACAATAAACATTGTGCTGCCAATTGGTTATTGTTGACTTGTTGTGCCATCTGCTACAGGTCCTTCATTGCAAAGCTAGTATAGCTAGTATTAATTAAGAAATGTCACATCTTGTTAATTTATTTGTGGTAATGTGTGCAACTAATCACAACTACCCTGTGATGAAAGCAAAGTTGATGTGGAATGTGATGGATGCTTCAACTACTTAAATGTGATGATTGAATTTGCAACCTCATATATATATGCTATAACTTGACACATGTAAGATTGGTAGGACACCTACCTCCTTTTTCTTTATTTCTCCTACCATCGATCCAAGACCATTAATTTATTCACGAAAGATCATTAGCTAATATACTAGCACTATTGCCATTCCCTTTATGTGATTTTTCACCGATTTCTTTGTCAATGCTCAATTTGGTCCAAATGTCTTCATTGGTGATATTAACAGGTATGCACCTATGTAGTCCTATATCTGTTGTTCCAAATGAATACAAACAAGAGATAAATGATGCTAGACTTTACCACCTATGCACCTATGTAGTCCTATGTTTGTTGGGGTAAGTTACCTGGAAGTGAGAATTATTGATGCAATGAGCAATCTGCCCAAACAATGGCACCATACATTTATGCAATTCCACCATACTGGTAGCCTCCAAGATCTCTTCGATCTCACTCAGAAACTGATTTCTGACATGAATTGTAGTGTTAAAATTCTCATTGCCATGTTAGTACAGATTGTACATATATGTCTTTGCTTGCATTGTATGGTTAGTACAGATTGTATAGTTCAACTTCAAATGGTACTTTTCAACTGTAGATGCTTTTTGAGAATATAGGCGAACAACCACCACCAGAGATGCTACGCCGTGGAACACCTACACAAGCACATGTAATATCGTTTAATACCTACAATTATTTCCTTGTGTACAAACAAAATTCCCTACGAACTATTATTTTGCCTTGTTGCATAGTTCAACTTCAAGTGGTACTTTTCATCTGTCACCTTTGTCATATGGAGGACCATTTGTACTAGACAACTAATATTTTTTGGTGTGTCAGACTGTCAACAAGCAGTACAGCAGTGAGCGAGTGGACTCATGTTGAATGTTCTAAACATGGGCATAACGTGAATCTCATTTACTTATAGTTGATGGTAAGGTGGCAAATGATTTTTGTACTAGTTAGTACACCCATACTTGTGAGTTGTTTACGAGGCTAAACTAATCTTGAGTATATGCCAAGTGTCACATGTTCTTAAGCTGACTATTTTAAGCTTACATATTCTTGAGTAAAGGTTTACTGGTGCTTTTGAGATTGATGCTTTAAAATATTTCAGAACAAGCACTTCATTTTTAGGTGATGGTTTGCTTGCTTTTAGGAACTGTAGCATATCCCATATATATTCGTTGTGTTTGCTCTTCTCCCATGCAAAGTTTGCATCAATAACCAATGCCCATGATATGCATGTTTGATCCTGTGCATCTCTCTCTCCCTCTGTGTGTGTGTGTGTGTGTGTGTGTGTGTGTTCATTTCATTCCTTTCTTGTGTTTACTTTTACACAACTCGCAGACTAGCTTAAAGCGATAGTATATATAGCTACCTTCTTTGCACAATTTTATGCTGAATTAAACTGTTAAAGAAACTAACATCGCTCATGAATGGTCAAACAAAATACAAGAACAACTTTGTAATTGTGCGTGTACATTATCTCTCTTTTAGTGTGTGCGCCAAACAAGTCCCATCTACTTGATTTGATAAGATTTTTATTACATGACCTACGGAAAATATTACCTTAACTTATGATTGGCAAAAACACCATTTCTTACACACGCATAACTAGAAAGAACTAAATGGAGTTCATAGAACTCCTTGCCAAGATTAAGGATTGTTATGATATGTGGGCCCACTAGGTTCTCCACATAAAAACATTTCGCTTTTGAACCTTTCATACTTCATTAATTTCTTGCTCTGTTAGTTTTCGTTACACGATCCTCAAGATTAGTCTACAAAAAAGATTGCTTCACATACATTCAAATCAAGGAAGGCTATTGATCCGATTTCCCTGTGTTCTTAGAATGTGTCTTTGTACTTTTCAACGATCTCGCTCATCTTGTATGACCAAAGCAAAATCAATATCAAGATTCGCACCAAGCTACGCTACTGTGAAATCATGAAAAATAAATTACATATCGCTTATGCAAGCAAGCTTGCAATTGCAAAAGTGGTTTGAAGACATAACAAGATCAAATTTCAAATTGGCAATACATGAAGATGTAATATTGATGAAGAGACATCATATAACCATATATAGTATCATGTACAAAACTAATTCAAAGGTAGATATAAGGTGGAATAACCAAAGAAATCACATATATACTAGTGAATAGTCCGATTTCAAGTATTGTCTAAATTTCATTACTCAGATCATATTCCATCTCATATCAAGTGTCTAGAAATGAAAATTTAAATCCATTACTTGTTTAAAACTAACAACTTATTCTCTTGCATATTACCACATTAATTTCTTTCCTCTGTTGAAGGGATGCGAAATTGAACTAAAAATAAAAGGACACCAATTAGTGTCGTTAATTGATTTCATACTCAACTCACTGCTTTGTTGATTTCATACTCAACTCACCTACTCAAGTTGACATAATGTTTTCACCTTGCGACAAGGGATCGGACTGGATCCTCCCATGTGGGCTCACAACCGGATGACGGTTTGTCGATGGTAACGCCTGATGTGAACGACAGGACAACAACAAATGGTAACATTGATGGCGACACCAACCATGCTGCCATTCCGTGACTTTCAGCGATCTCTTGTAGTTCTTGACTAGTTGAACTTGAATGTAATGGAAATGGGGACTTTTGTGACTTTTGTATACGGTACTTCACTTTATATGTCTTTTGGATGGATGAACCAATCTGGAGGTGAAGTTTATGAATGTTGGTATGCATGTGCTAGTGAACATGAATGTTTGTTCATTAATTATAATGTTTGATTGGATGGTGTTGTGATTTGATTATATGATTCGGATATCCATTTCTTGCTCGCCATTTTCTATCTCATATTTGTTGCAAGGTAAGTCAGCCGTTAGCTATCACGCTAAGTCGGTCAGAATCATTGCTTTACGCTCTTGCAAAACAATTTTACTAACGGGTAAAACCGTCGGGATATATTTTCGGTATTCGAATCAATTTTTCTTGACGCGCAAACCGTCGCTGAAATACATTTTATTGACGGTATTAGGCGAACGATCGGTGAAATAGCTAATTTTCTTGACGGGCGCAAACCGTCAGTGCAAAACATTTTATTGACGGTATCATAAGAACGGTCGGTAAAATAGCTAATTTTCTTGACGGACGACATAACCGTCAGCGAAATAAATTTTCCTCACGGCTTGGGCCCTCAGGAAAATTACCGTTTTCTTGACGGGTAACACCGCGGGTTTCATTTCACCGACGGGTAACCGTCACCAAAGTGAATTTTCCTTACCACTAGGGTCGAGAGGTTTTGCTTGACGGGTAACCGTCAGGAAATTAAAACCTGATGGGTTTTCCTATTTTACTGACGGTTTTAAACCGTAAGGGAATACCCGTTTTCTGGTAGTGTGAGGTACAACAGGTTTGTGCCGATTATCTCACTTATTGATCAGGATGACAAAATCATTTCAACTTTGACATCCAGTGGAGCGTTTTCAGTGAGATCTTTCTATTTGGCTTTGAGGAGTCGGGTGATAGGCTTCCCATATACATTGATGTGGAAAGTCAAATTGCCTCTGAAAATTTAAGTCTTTTTTTGGTTAATTGTGAAGAAAAGCATATTAACTAAAGCAAACCTGAAGAGAAGAGGTTGGAAAGGTCCTACTAAATGTCAATTTTGTGGGGGCGGAAGAAGATATTAATCATCTCATCTTTTTGTGTCCTGTTGCTAAATTCGAATCTGATGGGGGTTGCTTTTGGGTTTGTTAACATGCCTAGGAATGTGGAGAGATTGTTTTCAGTCTGGTTGAGAAGCTTTGATAGAAAACTGAGAAAGCTGATGACAATTTGTGTTGCAGAAAATCTCTGGAATATCTGGAGAACAAGGAATATATCATGTTTTGAGAACAAGATACCTAGTGATCCCATCACCTTCATTCATCTTATTTGCCATTGGTTGCTGTCTTGGGCAATATTACAGAAAAATGTGGAAGACAGAGAAGCCATACAGTGGGGAGCTAGATTGCTAGAGCAATTGGCTGTTGAAGTCTTCAGCGCGAGACAAGGTTGGAGACCGGGGACCAGAAGGATTACGAGTGGCTGAAGATGGAACTTGACGAGATAAAGGGCGGCGATGCGTTCGGAAGAAGAAGGTGGATGGTTCGACAAAATCAGAATGATGGTGGCGTATTAGATTGAGAAAAAAAACCCTTTGTCTGTAATGGGAGTGTTAGCAGTTCTGACAATAGGATGGTTATATTTTGCTCTAGGATGGTTTAGGTGGTGGCTGCTTTTGATTGAACACCAACTAGGCCTGGGCTCTCGCTTACAATCAGATGTAATGCGGAGACACTTCTCTGTTTTCGCTTTCTTCAGTTTGCTTTTTGGCTTTTAAAACTCTGTAAGGATCTAGTGGTTTCTAATAATAGAAATCGGAGAGGACTCTTTTCGTCAAAAAAATATCTTTCGTTAAATGTTATGCTGTAATCTTGTCTATCGACGTAGCCGTACATATCCAGTTGGCTATGCAGCCAATCAGATATGTCGGTCCTGTTTAAAACATAGATTCTCAGTCTTTTTTTATTATAAAAAAGATGATTTTTCGTAGGAATAGCACACATCTACTTATTTGAGAACACACTGAGTATATATGCATGGTGCATACACCTTAATTTTCGAGTTAATTCCTTATTATCATTGGAAGTTGATGAGCTCCTTAAAATGCCATCGAAAAATTACTCATCCCTTGTATGCCACTCGTTTTCAACTTTAATCCCTTCTTTGCTACTCCGGTCAGTTGACATAGTGTAGATTATTCTGTAATTTTTATAGGGTTTTATTTGCAACATGTTTTTCTCTAAAAATCTTGAAGATTTTTAGAGAAAAACATGTTGCAAATAAAACCCTATAAAAATTACAGAATAATCTACACTATGTCAGAAACTTCCTCTAAAAATTTCATAATTTTTGGAACTATATTACTATGTTAAACAATTCTCTAAAGATCTCAACCCTAAATAATGCACTTAGAGGCAAAATCGTCTTTTCGCGTCCAAGTCAACTGTCAAATCCACGGTCAACTGACCGGAGTGGCAAAGAAAGAATTAAAGTTAAGAACGAGTGGCATACAAGGGATGAACAATTTTTCAATAGCATTTTAGGGAGTTTACCAATTTTTAATAGCAAATAAGGAATTAACTTTTAATTTTCACTCCCCATTAATTGCCCATCCTACAAGTGTTGTAGGCTTGTAGCGCAAAATTGCCTGCACTCTGTAATTAATCAACCCAGTTAATATTACAATGCATCGTGCATGTGTATTTTTCGGCTGGATCGATGGGCAAACACGTAGCAAATACGGTGCCCACGTGCAAGCTGCACGGCGAGAGAGAGAGAGAGAGAGAGAGAGAGAGAGAGCGATTGTGCTCGAGTGAAACAGAAACCATACCTGCAAAAGCAGTTGCAGACCGCTCTGCATGCAGCCTCCTGGGCCGCACAGTAGTACGTGTTGAGTAACCGTCGCTGCGAGTCCAGTCCGAACGATTACCTCGCAGACAAGCGTAGAATCGCTTAGAACAATACAAGAACACAAGAACAGAATAAGAGATTGAACACAGAGATATAGGGGGTTTCTTGCTTCTCTTTATTCCTTCATCAATAGATCAAATCGCTTACAATAAATAGCACCCTCTATTTATAGGCTACAGACCCTGCTAGGGTTTCGGATGGGGAGCCCATACATGGGCCGGCTTCTGGGCCAGGCCCATAGTTTCCCAACACTCCCCCCTGAGCACCCATCCTCATATGTTCATGCCTCGTCAAAACTCCATAAAAACCCAGTGGGAAAAATTTGGAGAAAGAGCACATGATACAAGTTCTGCTGCGTTGCACGAATTGCCTCATTAAAAACCTTAGCCGAGAAACTTCAGGAAAACTCGTTGAGGGAAAAAGAGTACAATCCACCCAATTTCATTTAATCTCCAGGATTTACTCTTTGGGTACTCGATCTTCGTGATCAAGTTTCAATAATGAGTTCGTGAAGATTCTCCCCCTGAATTCTGCACTTCTCTAAGTCTCGTCATTACAATTCCACGTATGCACCTTTCAAAGCTAGATGCTGGAAGTAACTTAGTGAATAGATCTAAAAGATTTTCACATGACTTAGTATGCCGTACTTTAATTTCATCCATCTTTTGCAATTCATGAGCATAGAAGAACTTGGGGTTGACATGCTTTGTGAGATGACTCTTCACATAACCCATCTACACTTGTGCAACACAAGCTGCATTATCTTTATAGATAATAGTGGGGTTTCTGTGATATTCAATCCACATAATTCTTTGGATGTGATGAATCATCCATGAAGCCAAACACATTCTCGTGAGGCCTCATACAATGCTATGATTTCCAAGTGGTTCGTCGGAGTCGATACAAGACTCTGCTTAGATGATTTCTATGGAATTGCAGTTCCACTACATATGAAACATAACCTGTTTGCGACTTGGCTGTATGCGGGTTCTACAGGTACCCGGCATCTGCATAGCCATTCATATTCAGGTCTTGGTTCTTTCCGTAGAACAGACCAAGTTCTTTGCTTGCTTGGAGGTATCGGAAGATGTCCTTCATTCCCTACCAATGCCTTTGGTAGGTTCTGCACTATATCTTGCTAAGAGGTTCACGGCAAATGCAATGGCCGATCTAGTACAATTTGATAAATACATGAGTGCTTCTATCGCACTTAAGTATAGGAATTCCGGTCCCAGGACTTCCTCCCCCTCTTCTTTAGGTCTGTACGGGTCTTTGTCTTGCTGCAAATATCTCCCGACCATTGGCAATTTCAAAGGGTATGCCTTTCAAAACCTTTCTAACACCTTCTAAGTGTAGATTGACTGATGTATTAAAATCCCTTTAGGGGTATGCTCAAGCTGCAAGCCTAGGCAATATTTGGTTTTACCCAATTCTTTCATTTCGAACTCTGACTCCAAGTAAGAGCTTGCTTTCTTAATACCTTTCAGGGTTCCAATGATATTCAGATCATCTTCATACACTGAGATTATACAAAATCCATCCTGGGATCATCGTATAAATACACAGGGATTATTCTCATTGTTCGTGTAGCCTTTCTTGCATAGAAAGTCGCCTAGCGATTATACCACATCTGCTCGATTGCTTAACTTCGTTACAATGACTTTCTCGAAGTTTCACATTGCATGATTTCTATTTGCTCTGTCTTGGTTCGGGACAGGGATACATTCAGGTATCTTCATATAAATGTCCGAATCCAATATTCCATAAAGGTATGCTGTTACCACATCCATTAATTTCACTTTTAACTTCAAGTTTGCTGCCATTGAGATTAAATATCTAAAGGGTGATTCCGCCCATGACCGGGGAATAGGTTTCTTCATAAACAACTACTGGATGTTAAGTGAAACCTTGTGCAACAAGTCTTTCTTTACTTCATTATTTTCATTTCTCTTTCGAACAAATACCCACTTATGCCCTACAAGGTGCACATGGGGAGGCGAACGGCTTTCATGCCTAAACACCTTTCTTTTATTCAGAGATAATAATTCTGCTTCTATTGCCTTCTTTCAATCTTCCCAATCTGATCTTTTCATTCAGCGAGCGATACAAGCTCTGGATCAAGATCGATGATTGTGGCAATTTTCTTTGCAAAATCAATGTCGACATTGGCTGTTGTCTTATGCATAGATTTTCTCGAGGTCATAAAGTTTATAGCTATTTATTCAAGGGGCGATTCTTCTAATGCTTCTACTTGCTCACCGCTGCTTTCAATTACGGGGGCAAGTCTCTTTAGTTTTTCAGCTCCGATGTGTGCGCACTCATCCATGCTGATGTCTCCCTTCATGGGGATGTTCAATTCTAGTATGCCTTTTCTGAAGGTTCCATACTGGTGCCAGGTCTCAACTGGCTCCCCTTCTGGTTCTAGGGAACTTCGGTGATCGGCTGTGTCAAGTCCTTCTTATCCTTTTTCGCCAGGCGTCCCCGGTTACTTCGGATTCGATGGGCCGGAGTTCTCGTCCTTTCAGAGGCCTTAGGACGGGATTAGGGATACCTTCATCGGTATTTCAACCCTCTCCGGTGCATTGCGTACAGACATATGCGACTTGGTCATGCTCTTCAAATCACTAAAGTGGTTAGGCAGTTGATTCGCTAATACTTGCAAATCAATTATCTTCTAGACTTCATTTGTCTTCTAGACTTCAATTATCTTCTGGACTTCTCTATTTGCTTCACTAGTGCGCGGGTCATGTGCATGAATTCAATTATCTTCTGGACTTCAATTATCTGCTGGACTGTAATTATCTTCTGGACTTCTCTATTTCCTAACATTTTCATCAAGAGGTTGATTTCCTCCCCCTAATGACGGGAAACTAGCCTCATCTAATATACTGTTAGCGAATCGGGCAGTATGCAAATCTCTCATCATAGGTTCCAAATACCGATTATGGATCTTTGTCACATAACCAAAGATATATCCTAGACTTTCGGAGAAGACCCAATGCAGTTCACTGTGGTAATGGTATAGGTATATAAACCTTGCAACCAAACCTTTAAAGATGAGAAGTTTTCTATGCTGACCCTTGCGCTAGTTGCATAGGTGAATGGATGTTATATGTTGGTGGTCTAAAATTGATGAGAGTTGCTGCGAGCAGGACTGCGTGTCCCCAACACACAGTTGGTAAATTACAATTCTTCAAAGGTGGTCAGGCAATAAATTTACTCCTTGTAATTAATGCCTCTGCTAGTCCATTCTAGGTGTGGACATGCGGTACAAAATGCTCAACTTTTAATTCCCATTGCCATACAATAATCATCAAATGCCTTTGAAGTAAATTCTCCGGCGTTGTCCATTCTGGTGGACTTCACATGATGATTAGGGAAATTATTTCTAATTTTAATTATCTGCGAGATTTAGCTTTGCAAAAGCCTGGTTTCTCGTAGACAATAAACATACATGCGACCATTTCGAGGAAGCATTGATGAGGACCATAAAATACCTAAATGACCTTTACAGGGGCTATATAGGACCGCAAAAAGTCTCCCTTGATACTGTCCAGGAATGTAGGGACTTCATCCTTCGCTTTCAGAGCAGAAGGTTTAGTAATTAAATTCCCGGTGGCACCTACAGGGCACACAAAATCTTCCTGATTCGGGAAATTCTTTATATTGACATTATATCCCTGTGAATTGTTAATTATATTTCTCATCATTCTAAGACCTGGGTGGCATTATCTATCATGCCAGAGATAGAAAAGGCTCAGAGCTTCTAAATACGGTTTTCGAGGCAAGATAGGCTGCAGATGCCTTAATATTAGTGTAGTATAGCCCAGTTTCAAATGAAGGAAGTCATTACGATACCATTTTTCTACTTTCTTCACGCTTTATAATGAGCAGGTATTTCTTACCATACTCTTCTTGCTCTCGTGGAAACCGTTTGCGCGAATATCCTTGAGAGTTCTAGTCGATTCTGGGTACAACGAGGCTTCTTTAATGACTAAAGTTCTGCCCATTAGGGGTATAATTGGAGCCCTTCCTGAGCCTATTATACAAGTATCGCTGCCTGCGATTGTCGTAAGACTAACAACATTCTTGCTGATCGACTGAAAGATTTTCGTCTCTCTCAAGATGGTATTTATTGTGCTGCTACCGGCTAAGCACACTTCCTCCAATAGGGCGCCACACGCGTTCTAATATAATGTACTTTATTAATATGTAGCAGAAAGCAAGCAACACATAAATAAAATACTTCAGATATCAGAACATAACTTGTTATTATAAATACGGGAATAAGTCTTGCAGGACTCGTCATAAGAATTTAGTGCTTTGCTCTACTAGAGCTTACAACCATTATTCAAAAATAAATCAATGTTCTGCTTCAATTACAAACTGCAAGTTACTATAAAAGATCCAAGTGCAATGCGTGCACTAATTCGGATCAACGAAGTATTCAGAAACTTCTGCCTGAATATGCTCCATGGAGATCTTCTCCTCTTGGACAACTACGGTTGTGGCCGCTGTGATGTCCAAAGGAGGGATGATGGGGGCTGCTACTAGGCTGTCCACATCCATGAGTGCAACTAATGGGTGTGGATCTTCCACGCCTGCAATGGCGAGGTGTGCCTCATGCTGTCCTATGCCCTTCTTTTTAGACTTGAAAGCATCAATAACGTGCGACTCACGACTTTACCCTTCTTACTCCTCTCCTTCGTGAGAGGTTTTATCACCTTGTAACTGCTAGCATTGGTTTCATGGCCAACATTGCTACTAGGTGGCTATGAGATGTAGTTCTTCCTTAGAACATTATCTTAAGCTTCTGCAACTTGCATGGTGTCAATTAATGCGGCATACTCCATGTAGCCATCTTGACGATAGTTGTGTGCGGATTGCACCGCATTTGGGTGAAAGGTAGAGATAGTCTTCTCAATCTTCTGCTTATCCGTGATTATATTATCACAGAGTTGAAGATTTGTATAAATTCTGTACACTTTACGCCATCTTTGGGTCGATTCTTGAACTCCGGTTCGTGATGCCAGTCATCTTCATATTCATGCAAATAGTTCATAAGATTACTACTAGTAATTTACATAAAATGGTTGCAAAATTCTTATAATGCTCTTCGAACTCCAGGTTCGTGTTCCCGTACTTTTCTATGTATTTTTCATGATTTACTGTTATTTTCAGTGATTAAAAGTAATATAAACAATCACAGATAATCAAAACAGTAAGTACAATAAATACATTGCATAGAAATAATAATAACAAAGTTAAACATGCTTCAAATGCAAAAAACGATTCAAAAATTGAATTCCCGGGGCTCTTTTCTGCTGGAAAAATGACTTTCGGCGAATTCTGCAATTTTATAGGGACCAAAACACTAATTTTCAGTTCTGAGAAAAATATACACGTAATTGGTTCATTTCCCAGGGGGATTTCACAAAAAATTGGGATTTTCCTCTTTTGGGCCGTGCCTTCCCTGGCCCATGCCTTTCTTTGCTTTGTTTTTCTTTTTCCTTTTTTTTTTTTCTTGGGAAAATAAATGGACCGTGGCCCATGCACATGAGTCAGGACCCACTCGTCTCCTGGCTCAAATGCTCGAGCGTGCAGAGGGTTTCCCTTCCCCGTTTTTCTCAAGGAGGCGGCGGCGGTGGTACTCGGGCATGCCTGCGCGAGGCAAAGCGGAGCGGCGCCGTGGCTCATCCGCGTCGGCGTGGTGGGCGGGCAAAGCTTCGGCGGCAACGAAGCTCGGGCGCGCGGGCGGCGCTCAGCGGCGGCTCCAAGCGGCGCTGGCGGCGGCATGAGCTCGGGCCGGGCGACGCCAGCGGCAGCGCTCAGCGGTCGTGGCGGCGGCGGCGTCATGTGGCGCGGTGCGGCCGTGTGGGGCGAGTGGCACGCTCAAAGCGGCTCCGGCGCTTCAAGCGCGGCGTGGCGGCGCGTGCTCGGCGCTGGCCGTGGGCGGCGGCTCCCATGTGCGCCCGGCTCCAAGCCCGGCGGAGGCGTCGTCTGGCGGCGTCTTGCTTGGCGGAGGTGGCGCCGTCTTCTGGGCGCGGCTTCGGCGGTGTTTCGCTTCCACGCGCGGCGGAGATGGCGCTCCATGCGCTGGTGGCCGGCGGCGCGAAGGCGCCCATCCTTCTTTTTCTCTCTCTTTGCGTCGGATTTCGCCGTGCGTTTGCGTGAAGCCGGCGGTCCAAGGCGGCGACGGATAGGCTACAGCGGCGGCAAGGGGGTAGCCGGCGGCGGCGTCCAACTCGGTCGTCAGACGGATGGCGGCGACGGTGGCACGGCTCGGGCGGCGTCGCAAATAAGATGCAGGCGGCGTGTGTTTTTGTTTTTCATTACTGTTAATAGGATGCTATGTAATGCGATGCGGTACAATACAGTGCAATCAACATCGGTTCTTGTGTGTAATCTACCCATCGACATTGTGTTGGCGACTTCAAGTCGGCTCACGGCAGATTAGAACGGATTTGCAACTTCTAATCTACGGTACAATCGACATCCAATCTTTCGTGCAATCTACCCATCGACATTGTGTCGGCGACTTCAAGTCGGCTCACGGTAGATTAGAAAGGATTTGCACCGTAGAAAAACAATCTAGAAAGCGAATTTGCAGAATTGAAAGTGATCTAGAAAGAAGATGATTCAATCTACGAGTGTCGTTCATCGACAGTTACCTTTCGATCCGAGTAAAGTAGGCCTAGAAGTAGGCCGGAGTCGATCGTGCTGATAACGTGTTGAGTAACCGTCGCTGGCGAGTCCAGTCCGAACGATTACCTCGCAGACAAGCGTAGAATCGCTTAGAACAATACAAGAACACAAGAACAGAATAAGAGATTAAACACAGAGATATAGGGGGTTTCTTGCTTCTCTTTATTCCTTCATCAATAGATCAAATCGCTTACAATGAATAGCACCCCCTATTTATAGGCTACAGACCCTGCTAGGGTTTCGGATGGGGAGCCCATACATGGGCCGGCTTCTGGGCCAGGCCCATAGTTTCCCAACAGTACGTAGCGCAGCAGAGTCTGAATTCCCATAGTGGAAGCGTCACATCCATTCTGCAGTCTAAAGAAAGTGCATGGACAAAGGCCAGCGAGAGCATGTGCAACCCACAATAGCCCCAAGTCGTGACGGGAGGAGAAAGAGTGCCACCTAGATATTTATGTTCTGTTACTACTCTTTTGAATGCACGGTGGTTTGATTGAGTCCAGGATTACATTTACATTTCAGTTCTTAATTTTTTTATTTCAGCCCTCTAAATATATTTTCATGAAAGAAATCTACCCCCTCAAGTATCGACATACAGACACCTAACCCCTTGAACTAAAAACCAGACCTTTGACACCCCGAAGTTGCAAAACCGGAGAACTTACCTCCTAAGGCTTTTTTGTGGAGTGGTTTTGCGCACGTGGCGTCTGTTCGGTCCGGTTTCGCCAGTCAGTTTCTACCCCTTTTTCTTCCTCGTTTCTCTCCCGACACCGCCTTCTACCTCTATCTTCAGCGGGCGACCATGCGCGAGCGATCTTTGGAGCTGGAGGAGGCCATCTCCTTCCGCCATGAGGCTGGCTGCCTCGTCGCCTCCCTCCAAAGACTCGTCTGGACTGGTCCCCTCCCTCGACCGCTCCCTCAGCCTCATCGCCACCTTCAACGGCCGCCCTTCATCCCTACCCCGATCCCCAACGCCGGTCACAGCCAGAACCACCCCAATCTCAAGCCCCACCACCGTCGTGCCCTCCCCGACCTGGCCCGCTTCACCCGCCGCAAGACCTCCCCGACCGCCGTCACGGGCAGCGCTGCTCCTGGTGGCCTTGACGCCGTGCGCACCATGGTCGTTGTCTACTTTCTAGAGCTCGTCCCCTTCGCCGAGATCCACGCCGTTGCGCTCACGTGCCGCCTGCAGACGAAACCCTCATTTGCCAGTGAGGCCGACCGGGCGGCCCTCGCCGACCTAGCAGCCGAGCTTGGCGGCTCGGCGCCCGCCGCTGTAGCCCTCGTGCTCCCCCGCACTTGGAGGATCCGGAGCCAGAGTTGGGGGTGGTGGAGGGGATGGCGTCCGGGTGGATGTAGGTGTGGAGGGAGTAGAGGAGGAGCAAGAGAGGGCGGCGGAGGCCGACGGCGGAGGCCGACGGCCGGAGGCCAAGAAGCCGACAAAGAATGGGCGGCGCCATGGGGGAGACGACGCTTGGGGAGGGAGAGAGGCTGAGCCAGGCCGAGGAGGCGTGGGCGTGCGCGCCGCCGCGCTTAGAGGGTACGGAGTCGAAGTTGGGGTGGTGGAGGGGATGGCGTCTGGGTGGATGTATGTGTGGAGGGAGTAGAGGAGGAGCGAGGGGAGGTGGAGAGCCACGGGATGGAGATTGGGGAAGAAGAATGGTAGCCCTCATAACCCCCCGCCAGCTAGGTGTATTGCTGAGTCAGCGGCCTATGTGGCGAAGCCGGGCCGAACGGACGCCACGTCCGCAATACCACCGTACGAAACAGCCTTAGGGGGTAGGTTGTCTGGTTTTGCAATTTCGGGGTGTCAAAGGTCCGATTTTTTAGTTCAGGGGGTTAGGTGTCCGCATGTCGATACTTGAGGGGGTAAAATGGACTTCTGCCTATTTTTATTGAACATTTTACTTTTGGAACCCTCGAAGCAAAAAACTTATTGCAAACACCTCCCCTAGTTCACATGTCAGGCATACATTTACACTTTTTTCTCCCCACTGATCCACCCTCCTCTCTTTCTCCCAACAAAACACTTCCTCATCCCTTCCTCTCTCCTGTCCGTGCGCCGCCACCGCCACCGCTGCTATCGCCAACCGCACGCACTCGTCATTATCGGCTACCTCACCTCGCACTCCTCCTCATTGTCGTCCGCCTCCGCCCGCGCTCGTCGTTGTCATCGTGGGCCTTCAGTCGCCCTCCTCATCGTCCGCCTCCACCGGGAGGTTTGCCGATGTCTAGATCTAGTCGGATCCGATCGCAGCCGCTCAGATCCTGATGGATCCGGTTGCCGCAGCCGTCCCAGTCGTCATGTTCGTTTCCCCGGGAGTCGCGGTGACCGTCTTCTTCATCCAGATTCAAAGGTCGTCGCCACGGAAGATCCCGGTTGCAGCCGCCCAGATTGGGATGGATCCGGTTGCCGCAGCCATCCGAGTCTTCGTCCTCGTCTCCCCAGGAGTCATGGTGATCGTCGTCTTCGCCCAGATTTGGATGGATTCGGTTGCCACCGCCGTCCTTCCAGCCACCCCTGCTCGGCCATCGTCACCGTTTTCCCAGCGCCCCCGTCGTCCCTTCGCTGCCTGCACCAACGACCACGTGCTGCCACCGTGCTTGGGTCCAGTTGCATTTGTGTAACGACCACGTCTTGCAGAAGCACTCTGACACCTCTGCAAGCCACCGCCTCGCCTACTCCCTCCTCCACACTGGGCTCGGCTCCGACGTGGACGCTCGTTCGGGG
Source organism: Phyllostachys edulis (assembly GCA_036346405.1). NCBI lineage: Eukaryota > Viridiplantae > Streptophyta > Magnoliopsida > Poales > Poaceae > Phyllostachys > Phyllostachys edulis. Next base: position 110,499,291 of record CM070546.1, read on the forward strand.
CTACTGTCCAGCATGTAGCATTATACATGCCCAGATTAGCTGCATGCTGCAGCCTCTGCAACCACTGCGAGCCTAGTATCGTCAGTGCCTCAGTTGCTTTGGGCTGACAAGCTGTTAGCGCGGCAAGAAGCCAAGAAGCGACGTCGATATTGTCCTGCGCGATGCGAGAAAATATCCGCGCGCGCGCGCGCAAAGATGAATCGAGACGCATGCATCAGGTGTCGAGTACTCGAGTACGTGCAACTGTGCAAGCAAGCAGCTAGCTAGCACGGCCAAATGGTGCCAGGCGGCCAAGGACCAAGTTGGACTGTGCATGCATGCGGCGTGGAGGAGGGAGAGCCATTCGCCACCAGCAAGCTAGAGCTAGTGTTGCCCATGAGAAACTACTGTTCTATTGGTTGCGGATCGAGTCTACATTCTACTTTTAAAATCTATTTTCAAGAATTAAGTCCATATTTGATTCAAAATCGATATATCCTAACATCCTATGGGCCGGGTTTTATGCGGCTGCTTCTAAATATTCCTCTTAAGGTGCACGCGCAATATGCCAACATCTATAAAGAATACTAGGATGATAGTATGCGCATAAACTTTTTTATTTAATTCTTTATTTAATTATATTTTAAAGTTAACCCCTCGCGAATTTTATTTCCAATTCTGACCACCTTCCGTGGCATAGCAAACTCATTCTATCACGCCACGCATAGTGGCGTGGCCAAAACTGCCATGTAAGCCCTCGTGCCAGTGTGGAGGGCTTGCATGGCCTTTGTCACGTCAACTTGCGTGGCGTGACAGTGGTGACTTAAAACATTGGACCCAGGCATCTCTTCAATTCTCCCCGTCGCCCCCATCTCCCTTGCGCGACCTCTGAGCTCCCAATCTCCCACTGCCGGCCCTCCTCCCTCCCATCCCTCCCACTGTCAGCCCCTGCCCCCTCTGCCGGCCGTCCACCTTCCGCCGCCGGCCCTCCTCCCTCCACCGGGCGTTGTCCTCCCGCTGCCCATCCACCCCCCGATGGCCGGCGTCTCTCCCGCCGGCTCTCCTCTCCACGCCACCCTCCTCCCTCCGGCGGGCGTTGTCCTCCCGCGGCCTGTCCTCCCCCCGACGGCCGGCTTCTCCCCCGCCGGCTCTCCTTCCCGCGTCGCCGTCCTAGATCGAGGTAATAACCAGTGTACCTCTATGATTTTGTTTGTTTTTGCTATACTAGAATGTGTGCTTGAATGACTTTTCTAATTGTTTGAGGTGAATTCGGCTATTCTGAATTTCCATTTGAACTTATGAGCAAGCACCGCAACCTAAGGGCACAATTGAGTAATTTAGAGCTGCTCCTTGGATTATGCACGTGATATATGTTAATTGATACATTCCTTATCTCTTTTAAATTTTCATGGAGTACTGTTAAACACAAATCCCCCTTCCTTTGTTATTTTGACACATTGCTTCTTTAGACTTCACCAATCAGCACTACCAAAATCGTCTAATTTCCCGAGTGCTCAGAAGTTTCCCGAGTGTTTTGAGTAATACACTCGGGAACTTCCCGAGTGCCTTACTGAAACACTCGGTAATAGAATAAAACACTGAATTAATGCGTTTCCGAGTGTCCAACTGACACTCGGGAAACTTTGACGGAGCAACAATGTCCCGAGTGTCGACACTCGGGAGCCAAAAATCCGGCCGCGCCATTTTTTTCCCCACATGCGCGCCCGTTCGTTTCTAACGTTCCGTTCCCCAAAACCCCATGGCCGCCCGCTCGCTCTCCCAATCCCGGCCCCCGCCCTGCTCCCTCCCAATCCCCCCATGTGCTGCCGCTCCTCCCGTCCTCCGCCCGCCTCCACCGCCTCCCAACGCCCCGTCACCCCTCGTCCCCACCCGCCTCCGCCCGCGCCTCCCCTCGTCTCCTCCCCACCTCCCCTCGCGCCGCCGCCGACCTCCTCCAGACGCCGCCACCCGACCTCCTCCACCAGCGACTCCGCCTCCCAGCTCCCTCCTCCTCGGCGGCCCGCGTCCCGGCTCCCTCCTCCGCCCGCCGTCACCGCCGCCTCGACTCCGCCTCCCGGCTCCGCCTCCCATTGCCTCCTCCACTGGCTCCCTCCTCTCCTTGGCGCCGCCTCCCCCGGCTCCCTCCTCCGACCGGCGCCGCCCCCTCGTCGGACGCCGTCGCCGCTACAGTAACTTTTGAGCAAGTATTTGCGGGTTCAAACTTGAAAACAAGAGTAATTATTTTTGTTCTTTCCAAAATCAAGAAGCAACTTTGACTAGTATTCCTGGTTACAAGATATTAGTAACACACTTAACACTTACAGAACTATACTACTATGGAAGTATTTTATAAGAACAATCTACTTTCATCATTTTTATGTGACCATTCAAAATGATTCCAAACATATATTGGTGGTCAAACGTAGAGAAAAATTTACTGCGAACATACCATAAGAATTTACTGCGAACATACCATAAGAAGGTGCCCGATGACGGGCAGCGCCGGAGGCGAAGGTGGGAGATGGTGGTTTATCTGCGGGTTGTTGCTTGCTCTCTTATTAGCCAGTGAGTAGAGTACATGTAAGAGGATGAGAGGGAAGAGCAACAAGAACCATGCTTGTGGAGATGTCTCATGCATGATTTGGTGCACTAGGTCCGCCATGGCAATTAGTCTCTAGCAACGTAATGAGGCTTATGGAGCTCTGAAACATATACAATGCTTGTGATTGCTAATGTAAACTCCGACTCTTGCATGCTTTCATACAAGCAAAAGGACACAATCACATACACAAACGCCACATCACCGGTATTAGGACAAATTAAGTAAGTATATTTCTATGTTGTCTTAGCATATCTTCCTTGACCAAAGACATTCAAAAGCATTGACATTTTCACCACCGGTCAATTTTCAGAGGCATGACAATTATGGCACATCTAAACTCTTCAAGTTGTTAGTTTCAACCACGAACTCCTACTGTCTAATTTTCACTGTTAACTCTCAAAACCGGTCAAATCATTGTGGTTGTGGTCCAATTGGTACTTTTTCAAGCAACAAGTATGTAGTATTTCTGTTTTTCAGAGATACTCCTGTTTTTTTCAGATGTACATAAGTATGTAGTACGTCTGTTTTTCATGGTATATATCCTTCATTTTCTTAAGAGAGCATTACATATGTACTCCTTTTAGATTTATATTTGAGATTAGTGCGTATACATACTCCACTTGGTTCGTTTTCAAGAAACAAGTATGTAGTATGTAGTATGCACTATTTTTCATGGTATACACACTCCAATAGGTTCTTTCAAAGCGACAAGTATGTAGTATTTCCTTTTTTTCGGTGATACTCCCTATTTTTCTAGATATACTCCTGTTTTTTAGATGTACACAAGTATGTCCAACAAGATTTACATCTACACTTCACTTCAATAAAAAATTTTGTTTTGTCTAAATTTCGATGCTTAAGTGCCGATTCTCGTCCTAATATAGCTTTGTTGGATGGCCATTGATTTTAGTGGATTCGCTTGTTTTAGCTTACTTGGTAGGACTTAGCATCCAGTTGTATCTATGCATGGCTATGCTGCATATAGTAATTAAAGAAGCTCAATATATAGTTCAATGGACTTCAAATTTTTCTAGTAATTTAATTCTTAGTCCCGATAACTATAAATTATATGGTCCTTTCTTTACGTGTGATCGCACTAATCGAAGAAGAAATACAATCATTGAGAGAACAAAATATAAAAGAGATTGCCATTGAGTTGGTGTGAAAGATGAAAATCATGTTCATTTAGTTTTTGCTCCAATAGCATTGCATGTAAGATAAGCTTCATGTATCTCCTTGCATGCAAGATATGTATCATTTGATCAAATGATGATTTAGATAGTTTCGAATGTTAGGTAGACCTTTTCTAGCACTTGCAAAGAATACAAAGGTACCAAGTAAATAAGTATGCATTGTACATGATCTTCTTCTAGGGAAAAAGATCACTTGAGTAGGAATTGGAATATAGATAGAAAGTTAAGTACTCATGAGCTGATATTTTCTTCCCCTTTCGGGTTATTAATGGGTATAGTACTAGAAAATGATATTGCCGTACAATTTGTTGAGCTATATCAATATGGACAAACATGAAACAATGATTGGTTGTGTAGCACTTTCAACGTACACATTCCCCGTGCAAACTTAATTAGTTTGTGTGTAGCGATTTTTTTGTTTTGTCTAAATTTCAATGCTTAAGTGTCGATTCTGTCCTAATATAGCTCATGGTTTTCAATACAGTGCTGCCGCGTCCCCTCGCCGACTGCCTCCACCGACACACAGATGCAGCCATCTTCCCCACCGCAGCTCCCTCGGCTCCCTCAGCTCCAAGAAGTCTTGAAGGTAATGGATAAGTGCAAAAAGAAATAAAGTTTGCTTATTTTCTTTTGTGTTGTCCATTTATGGTGGATTGATATCTTTGTCATTACAATGCTACATTAACGTGTTAATAAATAAAGGTATTCATATATATTGAAAGAAAGTGTTTTTATGTTCCGTTGATCATGTATATTGTCTTCATGTCAACTGTTTTAGTGTACATATATAGGGCATGCATCATAGGGTAGCTTATAGCTAGCTCAGTAGTTGTAATTTTTGACATAAATAAAAGTTGGATTAAAATATGCGTTATGTTTTGCACACTAGGATGGCCGAGGATCGTAGTTGGATGTACTTTGGGCGAGAGCGATGGGTGACTGTACCCAAGAATGGATGGAAAAGTCGACTGATTTTGTGGATCGAGCATTTGCTAGGAGTAATGGACGAGGTGTGTTGTGCCCTTGTTCGCGTTGTTCGAACACACGGCCACAAATGAGGGCAACAATGATCGCACACCTGTGCAGAAGTACGGATTTAGGGCAGACTATACCGTGTGGGTGTATCACGGTGAGTCACAAGATAGCAGATCAGATGTGCTAAGGGAAGAAACGGACGATGGCGGCCACAATGAGAGTAGGATAGAAGACATGCTAGATGATGTGTGTCATGCATATGGGCCACCTGCTGAGGAAGAACCGAACTCGCAACAAGGGCTTTCTTTGATATGTTGTCCGCAATGAAGTCAACCACTTCATGGGCACACACAGTGTCCCAACTAGATGCCATCACACGACTACTTGTTGTCAAGTCTCGATTCAAAGACAAGCATTGCTTGCTTTGATGCATTCTTAAGCGTGTTTAGCACCCTTCTCCCGGATGGTCACAAACCGCCCGCTAACTTGTATGAGGCCAAGAAATTGATAAGCGCACTAAATATGCCATATGAGAAGATAGATGTTTGTCCAAATCATTGCATGCTATTTAGGAATGAGAATGTGGACAAAGATCACTGTGATAAGTGTGGTGAGTCTAGGTTTGTTGAGGTTGACTCGGTGATGGTCAAGAGGCGACTTCCTATTGGCGTAAAAATACTTCGCTATCTACCATTTGTGCCACTTAATCCAACGGTTATACATGTCCGAGGTTTCGCCAAACAAATGGTATGGCACAAGTATGGTCGTCGGTACCATAATGACAAGATGGTCCACCCATCGATGGTGAAGCATGGAAGCAATTTGACCGAGACTATGTAGAGTTTGTCATGAGACCTCGGAACGCTCAATTGCAATTGCAAGCGATGGGTTTAACCCATTTGGTATGGGGTCTGCGCCATACACATTTATTGGCTGTGTTTGTCATTCCCTTAACCTCCTACCCGGCGTTTGCATGCGAATAAATACATATTCCTTTCCTTGATAATCCACGGTCCCGAGTACCCGGGGAAGAATATGAGTGTATTCATGGAGCGGTGGTGGATGAATTGTTACATGCTTGGGAACAAGGCATAGTGACATATGATCGGGCATTGAAGCAGAACTTCACCATGCGGTCGCGTACCACACATCCATGCATGACTTCCGGCGACGGGATATTACGTGGGTGGTGCGTACATGGGAAGATGCCATGCCCAATCTGAGGGAGACGCTGCGTGGTGTTGGCTAAAGCATGGTCGCAAGCACTCCTTCTTCGATTGTCATCGTCAATTCCTTCCAATTGACCACGAATTCAGAAGTGACACAACTGGATTTAGGGCCAATATTGCTGTCCACAGTGGACCACCACGTCGTCTGGCAGGTGAGGAGGTTCGTGCACGGCTAGATGCTTTGAAGCCTCTTGATGATGGTGATGGGTTCGAGCAATATGGTGAGGAGCACAATTGGACTCACATTTCAAGTTTGTGGCGGCTGCCATACTTCCATAAGCTCATTCTTCCCCATAACATAGATGTAATGCATAATGAGAAGAATGTTGCAGAGGCCATATTTAGCACATTCTTTGACATTCCAGACAAGACGAAGGACAATGTGAAGGCTCGCCTTGATCGGGAGGAGCTTTGCAACAGCCCTCGTGAATATGATCCATAAGCCGACTCTTGGCAAGTGGGAGAAGCCAAGAGCTAGTTATTGCCTAACTAGGGTTCAGAGGAAGGAGATTTTGGAATGGTTTCAGACCCTAAAGTTTCCTGATGGGTATGCAGCAAATCTAAGGAGAGGAGTGAATTTAGCTACTATGCGCATCAATGGTCTAAAGAGCCATGACTACCACATATTCATAGAACGCCTTTTGCCTGTGATGATCCGTGGCTATGTCCCCGAGTGTGTTTGGCAAGTGATGGCAGAGTTGAGCTTCTTTTATCGACAGACTATGTGCGAAAGAGATAGATCCCATGGTAATGTCAACTATGGAGCGTGAAGTACTGTGTTGCTTTGTAAGTTGGAAAAGATCTTTCCACCGCTTCTTCAATCCAATGCAACATTTGATTCTCCATCTTCCTTATGAAGCTAGGATGGGGGACGATGCAAAACCGGTGGATGTATCCAATTGAGAGGAACAAAAGGAACTACGAGGCAAAGCAAAAAATCGATCGCGTGTTGAAGCATCCATAGCGAGGCGTACATAATTGAGGAAATTTCCCATTTCACATCAATATACTTTTTCGACAATGTTCAAGACGGTGCACAATCAAACCTCACGATACAATATTGGCATCCTCAAAATAATTGCCAACTTAGCCTCTTCACCGGAAGAGGTGACACTTCAAGCGGTGGTACTCCTAAAGTTTTATCGCGGGATGAGTGGTTGATTGTGATGTTGTATGTCTTTACCAACCTCTCGAAGTGGATGATTACATTAGGTATGCAACAATTATTTTTCCCAATAATTGATGTATGAGTGTTTTAATCTACTTGTCTTGTTGCCTATAGGAATTTGTTAGAGCGAGTGGAAGCAACGTCGAGACCCATCCGAAAAACAAGTTGCGACCCTTCTTAGAAAGGGTGCTGGGAATTGTAAACCGAGTTTCCCGACTTGGTTCTATCAGAAAGTAACTTCTCTATTAGCTACTCCCTCTTGCACATAATATTTACTAAGTAAAGAGGAACTAATACATGAAACCCATTCTATTTATGCTGTAGAGTTTCAAGGACAAGTCTATGAGTAGCGAATTGAAGCAAGTTGCTCAAGGATGCCACACTCGAGTGCTGTCCTATAGTACCTACGATGTGAATGGGTACCGCTTCCGAACATCGACACATGAGAGGGAACGGCCTAATGCAACAACAATTAACAGTGGAGTGGTGACTATAGGACAAGATGAGAGTGATACACCTGTTGAATACTATGGAGTAATTGAAGAAATAATTGAACTATATTTCCATGGTAGCAAACTTCTCAAACTTATGTTATTCAAATGTCATTGGTTCCATCCGTTTAGGGGAGTCGACGGGATACATCACTTGAAATTTGGTTGAAGTTGCGCATCAATCAATCCTACCGGGCAATGACCCATTTATTGTGGCTCAACAAGCCACCCAAGTATACTACATTCCGTACCCATGCAAAACTATGAGTAGTCTAGTGGATTGGTGGGTAGTACATAAGATGCAACCATATGGTAAACTACCTACCCCTAGTGAGCAGGACTACAACATGGAGACCAACAATGGTGTTGACCTATTCTTTCAAGAAGATGGGCTACCAGGGACTTTTGAAATAATAATTGGGGAAGAGGATGATCACATGGATGATATTCAAATCGATGTCGATGAGGTTGTAAACCAAGAGGACTTGGAACTACTTAATCGCTAGACATTGATGGCACCACGAGGGGATGAGGTTGAGTCAACACCTCATGATAGTGACGATGACTTTTGGAGGGCCCATCTGCGGAGGATCCCATTGTAGATGACTACTTGAGCATGATCTTGTATGTCTTCCATTTATTTCTTTGCATGTTTTTAATTTTTGTATGAGCTTACTTGATTACGTTATATTAAATTTTTCTATGAGCTTACTTGATTACGCTATATTAATTGATTTATTTTATTTCATTTCATTTCAGACACCAAAATATGAGTGGCGAGGCAAAGATACTCTAGTCGAGGCAGACGCTTGTTTTCCACTCGAGGAGGCAGAGGGCACGCTGCCGGATCGAGGAGGCAGAGGGCAGCCACGGCCTCCAGAGGCAGAGGGGCAGCGGCCCTCCGGGAGGATCGAGGCAGCCTCGGCCCCTCCAGAGGCCTGAGGCAGCCGGCCTCGAGGAGGCAGAGAGCAGCCACGGCCCCTCCAAGAGGCAGAGGGCACCATGCCCCTCTAGGAGGATCGGGGCAGCCTCGGCCCCTCCAGAGGCACAGGGGGCCGCAGCCTCTAGGAGGCACAGGGCAGCCTCGGCCCCTCCAGAGGCACAGGGGCAGCGCGCCACTCGACGAGGCAGAGGGCAGCCATGGCCCTCCGGGAGGCGGAGGGCAGCCTGCCCCTCGACGAGGCAGAGGCACCGCGACCCCTCGAGGGGCGTGGGGTCTACCTTTAGTAGATCAGGCTCAGACCCCTGCACCCTCGCGCAGGCCGATGATGTGGAGTATGAGCACCGTGAGGCGGAGGGTGAGGCGGAGGTGAGGAGGAAGAGTACCCGAGGCGGCGGAGGTGAGGAGGATGAGCACCATGAGACACAAGAATTTTGGATGCGAGGACTGCGAACCCGCCACGACGACCAACCCGAGAGGAGGAGAAGATCATCATCGTTCTGTTGGTGACACGTGAAGAAACTATTTGCACTTTCACTAATTTAGCCCACTTAATTGCATACCTCAAAAAACTAATATGCAGGCAATGGCGAGAAGAAGGCGGGTGTGACAAATGTAGACTTCCAAATGGCATAATTGGCGTGTTGATTCAATGGCACTTCCTTGGGTTGGTCACCTCTGAGAGGAAGGCGGAGAACTGCATGGACATGGTGCCACTACAAAAGGTCTTGAAGATACTGCTTATTCTTGAAGGAGAGGTTCCATTTGACATTTGTTTGCGCGTGGTGGAGGAAAGTTTTTGGGTAAGTGTTGAATATTCAAATCTGCTTCTATGTGTTCCTATGCATGTTAGGGTTGATTAGGTCATAACTCTCGAGTCGCAATGAGTTGTACCCATTTGATTTAAAGAACCATTGTTTCTAATTTATTTAACTAGATGATGCATAACCATGAAAATGATGGTTTTGTAAAAATTTGGAAGCAATTAGCTTGGCTACAAGTGTACATTGAATGAATGGTTTTTATGTATAATATTTAAATCGACCTTGGTGAACATGTAGCCTCCAATCTCACCCATCTAATGTTTATTACAATAGTAGGTTGATATGCAAAGCACAACACAGATATATTGGAAAGAAGCATAATTATAAATTTACCAAGTATTTTGCATTATCCTTTCTTAGGTGTGCTAGAATGTATGCGGTCCTTTTAACTTGATAACGCACCATGCCTATCCTTTGTAAGAAAAATCGACAATTTCATAGAGTGCATATAAATCACAGAAAAAATGTTATCTGTCTTAAAAGTGAACATGTAAAGCAACAGATTGTCAAAGTAATATGTGAGTCTTTGCAATTGCTCTGGGACAAGCAAGCAAAACTGAGCTAAACTACTAGAAGGGTGGATACTTTTTGTGTGTGTGTGTGTGTGTGTTTCTTTTGGATGTTTAGTAGCCAAGTAATAAATGTCAACTAACTTAATCATCTTATTCTTTATGAATTCCTTTTCGCTTTCATCAACTAACTTAATCATCTTATTCTTTATCAATTCTTTATTCTTTGATTATAGTGGTGGTTTCGATGAAATTTGAGGGACAGAAGTCGATTCTAGGAGAGTCTTTGCGTAATTGTGTTAAGAAGTCGATCCCACAGATGTTCTCTGACACGCATCCAAGCGGTGATCTGTTACCACACACAAGTCCTTGGAATGACAAATTTCAGAGGGTCGACGCTTTAACGATATCACTTTGGGCGAGTACATGCGGGTAACCAACCCAACAAACGATGTCCTTGATTACAATCAATTCTAGTTTATTCATATTTAACACTTGGTTAATTTAGGCAATACCTTGGTGGGCCCTTAAGTGTGAAAATGCATGGCGCAGATTCTCTAAGGCATGTGGTGCAGCGAGCGATGGTTCTGAGAACTCTCGTGCGACTAGGAGCTCCTCCATGGCACGTTACAAGAAGAACACGGTAGGTCAACATGTTCATATTGATTGTGCGTTGTAGATACATATGTATTGACCGCCGTGGTTTTTTGGTTGCGTGAAAAGAAGAAGCGAGACTGTCTCGATATGGAGGCATATGTAGCACTAGGAGGGTGATCGGAGGGCACCTTGTGCGGCCAGTATGACGAGAGAACTTAGTACGATTTCGATCATTTTGTCCACGATGATTTTCGCTCCTTGATGATTTTGTCCAACAGTGCATATCTTGATCTTTGCTAAGGAGATTCATGGCCCGGACTACGACGTCATGAATTCACCACTAGACGCGAAAGTGTTGTGTACAAGGTCGGAGGGGAAGAAACATGGTCGTTTCTTCATGGGTGCGGTACATTAGCACACCGACAACCCTCTGAGGTCCGATCCACGAGTCTTTGCATCAACGGATGAAGTACACCTTCAAAGTCAACAAAGAACCATCACATGTTTCCCGATCTCGTTTACGAGCTCGGTAGCAACATGACAGAAATTGAGGCTAAGCAATGTTGGAGCAAATGCTCACGGAGGTTAGTTGGGCGTGGTAGTACAATAACAAAGTAATATGCAATATATATATATATATATATATATATATATATATATATATATATATATATATATATATATTCATACTTGGCTAATGTATGGCAATGTGCAAACAAATATCACGAGCACTCGGGACCGGGACTCGACTTAATGTCTCTCCGTCGGGGAACCCTTCGCCTCACTTATCTGCTCCGGTTAGTAATCGCATCTCGATTATTATATTGTTAGTCTCTTATGACTGCTGATTCGTAAGACATTGCAATGACATGCAATGTAATTATTGGTCGCTATCGCAAATTTCTTATGAAAATGTAGGAACGGCGGGATCGATTGCTTCTCTTGCTAATCTTTCAAGTCAAGATGCGCTCCTAATGTTCACACGACGTCCATCGCCGAGAGGCCACCACTGTGTGCTTGCTATTTTCATGATATACTAAAAGGATACCAATATTAGAAAACATTCACAATCGGTGATTGCTAAAAATGGATAAAATGGCTACATATATAACTAATTCTCTATATCTATATCATAAATTCTTTTGAAATGTGTCAACATATAATAATTTGTATGTACACTCCTTTCTATGAATTTGATGATAAGTGCTTGAGACATAAATGTTGATCAAGAGTTCACAATGACAAAATATTGAGAGTTGGAGTTTAACATTTTAGCACTGTGCTTTTCATGTTCTTAAGCGATTTGCCATGTTATTAGGTTGTTCATCATGATTTAAAGGAATTTTTTTGCTTTGCCAATAGTTAGGTTAATTATCTTTTCATGTAATATCAATTCCTAACTTTTGTTGTAAGATGGCACTAATATTAAGTTTTGCTCTATCTCGCAGAACTCCCAAAATGATGCTTTTGTCTGTGAGAAGATTGAAGCAGAAATTCATGCATGCAAATGGTTGTCTTGATACTTGCTTTTCTTTTATGTACATAAGAGTATGAAATTACTATTTGAATCATCATATGTATAATGTTGCTTACATTTTCAAACTTGAACTTGAATGTTGTGAGCTTGAAGCTGTTATGATGTCTATACATACATATATATCGTATATTGTGGAATGGATGGATGGGTGGATTATTTGATTTTTGTGGAATGGATGCATGGATGGATGGATTATTTGATTCTTTGTGGAATGGATTTTAAATGAATTTGTGCAAAATTTGGTTCATTTGTTTTGTCGCTTTCGAGTGTTTTGCATTTTCGAGTGTTTTGGCACTCGGAAATTGATATATTTCGAGTATCGACACTGGAAATAAACCAAAAAGTTCCCGAGTGTCGACACTCGGGAAACGACACTCGGGGCGCCGACAAAACTTTCCCGAGTGTCAACACTCGGGGCGAAATGACACGTGGCAATTCTCAGCCGGATTTGTCGGAATATTTCCCAAGTGTCGTTTTCGCTATGCACTCGGGAAAATCGCCAGGTGCCACTTTTCGATGGTTTCGTCGGTCAAACGTTGACCCAATCCCGAGTGTTTTTTGAGCGCTTTACCGAGTGTGAACACTGGGAAATATTCCGTTCTGGTCGCGAGGCCGTTCATTTGGATTTTTTCCCGAATGTGCGAGTTTCCCGAGTGTAAACAGTAGCACTCGGGAATGTTAAATTTCCCGAGTGTAACACTCGGGAAACTATTATTATCCCGACTAAACTATCCCGAGTGTTGTTTCCCGAGTGTGACACTCGGGAAATCCATTTCCCGAGTGTTTACCTTCTTGTCCCGAGTGTTTTTGGCACTCGGGAAATATCCTGTTTCTGGTAGTGCAGGTTACTAGTTTTTGGAGAAGTTCCTTTTGTTCATTATCAAAACAAATATTTAACTGATTTAGTTAGCATATGTTGATATATATGGCACATCATATGATTTGAACCAAAATGACAATAAAGATACAGAGAACAATGCACCGTAGAGTGTCAATGGATCAGACCCCTGTTCTTATTCATAAAGTCAGCCAGTTGTTCAAATAAGCTCATTGTCTGCTATTCATGGTTTGTTAAGAAATAAGGATAGATGGAAGTCAGGGATACCCATTAGCATAAATGAATAATGGAGATTGCAATATATTCTATTGAAGCCAGCAGCTTGTATGAGAATTTTTGGTAATCCTCTTGTGCATCCATACATGTGCATGTATATGTGTGTTGCGTGCTTTGTGATATGCCCAATATATTTAGCAGCCAATATATTTAAGGTGATACAAGGATGAGATTTAGTGCCCTTTTTTCTTTTGCAACAATAGAATATTGAGCATTATCTTGCATGCCTAAGAACAGTACTGTCTTGTACTGCATGCAAACTTATTCCCTTGTTCATTCTTGCAATGTGTAATGCAAAAGGCATAATGCTCATCTGCGTATGAAAAGAATGATTGGACTTTAATTTCGTCTTTTCTTTGTTGCATGCTACTTGTTTGTTCTACAACATGTTTTTAAATGAAATGAAAATGCCAAATTGTGTCTCATTTGCCTCATCAAGGGTGTAAACTAGAAAAACACATCTATAATTTGATTTTGACCCCCCCATGATTTCAAGCATGCATGCATTGCACGCATATTTGTAGAGAGAGAGAGAGAGGGAATCTCTCTCTCTCTCTCTCTCTTCTGTAAATAACCCCTCGGTCTACATGGTGGTATTTTCATTACTGTAATAAGAGGGATGATGTCTTACACTCTCACTAGTTATTTTGTTCATCGAGCGTACTTGCAAGTTGCAAGATCTATTACGTTAAGTCATGCATTAACAAATCCATCCTAGTATTGATAATGCCCCAATATTTCTCTAGTGTCCCGTACTAGTCGTTGTCGATGTGTTCAGTCAACTAACAAGATGAGGCGATTTGAGATGCCGAAATTAAATTTTATGCATTCCTTGATCTTTGTTAGAGCATCAATCTTTGCTTTAGGGTTAGGGTTTAGGGTTTAGGTTTAGATTTAGGCTTAGGTTTAGGTTCATGTTTAGGGTTAGGGTTAGGGTTTAGGTTCAGGTTTAGGCTTAGGTTTAGGTCTTAGGTTTAGGGTTTAGGGTAAAGGCTTTAGGGTTTAGGCTTTTCAAATCGACTTGACAACCCTAACCTCATTGCTAGCTTTTCAGATTGACATACAGCACAATACCTCCTTAGCTTTTCAGACCAAAAAGACACAACGAAGACATGACTCTGCAAAGAAAGACGGGACAACACTCTACCTAGCCAGTGACAAGACCAGACGAGGTTTAGGGTTTAGGTTTATGTTTAGGTTTAGGGTTAGGGTTTACGGTTTAGGTTCAGGTTTAGGCTAGGTTTAGGTTTAGGTTTAGGTTTAGGTTTAGGGTTTAGGTTCAGGTTTAGGCTTAGGTTTAGGTCTTAGGTTTAGGGTTTAGGGTTTAGGGTTTAGGCTTTTCAGATCGACATGACAACACAATACCTTCTCAGCTTTTTAGACCGAAAAGACATGACGAAGACATGAATGACTCTGCAAAGAAAGACGGGACAACACTCTACCTGGCCAGCTTTTCAGACTGAAAAGACAACACTCTGCAAAGCAGGACATGACTTCTCTCTGCAAAGCAGGACGTGACCCGACGCCTGCTCAAATCAGATCGACAGGACAACACTCTACCTCACCAGCTTTTTAGATCGACATGACCACACACTACCTCCTCAGCGTTTCAGACCAAAAAGACAAGACTCTGCACGAAATTAACCACACTATGCCAACCCTCTGGCTTATAAAAGGAGGTGGAAGATATCTGGGAGAGAACACTACACAACCAAACCCAACACTACACCTGAGCTTCCTTCACCACGCTGGGATGGACGACAGGCAGAGGCAATGGGACGAGATCCGCGAACAAGCAAGGACTACTGGGGCCCGGGAAGAGCGAGCAAGGGCTATTGCGGCCCGGGTCGAACAAGAGACGCGTGCCTATGTGACATCTCTTCGTAATGAAGCCCCCCCGTAGCAGCAACCTCATCCTGAACTTTCCAATCGAGCGTTCGTCGCAACACATGCCAGAGGGGGAGACGCCGCCCCTCTGTTGGTGCAGGGACCTATGCAAGTTCTTCAAGTCCAAACACCAGATTAGCCTGAGCATGCATTACTGGGGTTGCGCGAACTACTCCAGTGACTATCCCGACCGATGTTGGGATCGCAGACTATCGGCGGCCGGAAGGACCCGATTCTGATGTGTTCGTACTATTTCTCATTCAAAGTACGCACTAACAACCTCTCCCGTCTACCTGTAGTTCCCGGATTCGCTATGTGGCTACCGCAAGTGGATCGACCACGAGATCCACCCACATGACCAGCGGTCTCTTGACTTCGACGAGTGGAATGACAAAAGAGACCGCGAGATCCGGAGGAGCGGCGTCAAGAACGACGCAGCGATATCGTCGGGAGGCGCAAGCTCATCTCGGCGGCGCGAGCACGAGGGCGTGAGGCTCACGAGAGGGAGCGCGAGAGGAAGAGGGAAATGGCGGCCAAGGCCAAAATGGCTGGCGAGGAGTTCAACGCTGAGCTAGCAAGGAAGGGAAAATGGCCCCAGTCCACGCAGTAGGTTTGACCATTCCGTACTAGTTCCTGGAAGGTCTAATTTATTTCCATTCCAAAAAGGCACATATGTATTGTAGGAGTACTTCGGTTTGTTGCATCGTGCATGATGTTGTTTCTTATGCACGTAACAAAACCATGTGCGCCATGTTATTCCAAGCTTTATTATGAAGTCTATTTTAATTCGCAACTTTAAATCTCGTTGACTTTTCGTATTCAATTCTTCGCGTAGCAAGGCATCCAACATGAAAAAAATGAGTTTTGGAAGTTTACGGTTTGGTCTACGACCCCAAAGTTATGAAGAGCACCACCTACCATTCCACTAGGATGTCTATGCATCTTTCATCAGCGGTACTGTCTAGCATATCTGCATAATTGTGCCTCATGTTGTACCACACGATCTACATATTACTCATTTTTCCAGGATGCATTATGTATCACTTCTAGGACATGCCCTGGAAATATTGTGAAGTGTCAAAAGTTTGCAAAGCACAAAAAGATTACAGTCCACATATGTATTTACTCTCAGTTAAAAGGATGGTGTTATATTTGGTTACGTACAGATGTCTTTATTTTCAAGTTGTCGATTCTTAAATGTTACATGTACATGGTGTTATGCATCACCGTACCTTCAATTATTTTTTATCTTTCATAAGGAAGTCCCATTGTTATCATCTTACCACAGGTTCCAGATCTATAAACCCAAATGGAATAATTGTCATAATTTACAAACAAACTGGAAGTATCCCTGTCATGCCAATCTGGATGGCGTGACACAGCACTACTGTCATACTGTGATAAATGGCATGACACAGGGTACGTTCGGACCATCTCCTCGCCTCTGTCACGCCAAATAAAAGGGCGTGACAAGGAAGACTTGTCACACCATGGTATATGGCATGAAACATGCCACGCAAGCTCCACGCTGGCGCGGCGCGCGGCCAAGGGCTTGCGTGGCACCTTTGGCCACGCCGCTACGGGTGGCGTGACAGTGTTATTTTGTTATACCACGGGAGGTGGCGTGACCAAAGGGGTCAGAATTGGAAATAAAGTTCGCGAGGGGTTAACTTTAAAATATTAATAAAAAAGGATTAAATAATAATAAAAATTCTATGCGCGTTGCTGCGCCATTGATCTTAGTTTTTTTTTGTTTCTTAAATGTACAGAACAAATCTATCTGCTATACAAAGGTCAAGTTTTGATGAAAATGTTTAGTTGGGGTATAGCGTTGTTAGCATTATGTCATATGGTAGCAGTCTCTAGGCTAGTAACAACGATAGTAGTAATAGAGAACATCAGTAACATGGTTCACTCTGTACATACGTTGTTGCTAGACAGGAGGTGTTTATGTTTCAATGATTAGGTAGTTTCTGCCATACATGTGATGATGAGGGATAAAAGCGAACCTATGTAGATAGAGTTATTACACGGACATCACTGGTAGGTTTGTACATATAAGCAAGACATACATCACAGTGATCCTTGCGATGCGTTATGTAACGACTATCATAGCAGTCTAAGGAGGCAATGAGCGCTTGGCATGCATGTCTCAAAAAGATGTGGTAGTAGGCAGCGTGTTGTCATGGTGAAGCACAACATGTAAGTCACGGCATGTAAGCAAAAGCTATACACGAAAGCAGCAACGGGGTTACGACATATATCATTAGTGTGGCTTGCAAAATAAGGACGTAAATTAACTGAGAGCAATAGTAAAGTTGTAGAACAACACAATTAGCGATATAGGGTTTAGTTGTAGATCAGTCTTGAGTATGTTTTTAAATGTAGGTAGTTCAGTTTTTCTAGTCTGCAATCATGGATTTGTAAATGTAGGTGAAGTGGGTTTTTTTTGTTGCATCTTTTACTCATTTGCATAATGGATCTACCATGTAACATCCCATAATTTGGATTCTAGGAGTACATAATATAAATGCATTAAAAAATTACTTTGATCATTTGCATATGAAATATACCATGTTGAATTTGGTTTTTGAATTAAAAGCAAAACTTGAACTACAAACAAATAGGTGCTCAAAAGGAAATAGATGAAATCTTGTTAAGAAAAATAAGTACAATTACATAAGAACAGAACCTTGTTCGAATTTTAGAGAAAATCATAGAAAGTTTTAACATCTGAAAATTTTACAGGAGAAACTAAATTAATTCAGAAGCATACAATTTTTTTCATTAAATTCATAAGTCATTTGCTTAGTAAATAAAAACAAGATTTAAATCAGCCCAAAAATCCTAATTCCTAACCCTATCCTCTCTCTCAGCCTCGCTGACCAGTGGATCCCGCGTGCAGGGGTTGTCTTCCACCTCACCCTCACCACGCCAGTGCATGCCCGCGAGAGCTCCGTCGTGCACCCACCATTTTTGACCACCTCGCCCCCGGTTTCCACCAGCCGAACCTACCTCATCGCATCGCCTTTACTCCGTGCCCATCCCCTTGCCCGGCCGCACCTGCGCCTGCCCGTACATCGCCGGGAACCTCCAAGAGCTCCACTGCCTTGCCCGAGCTCTCCTCGTCAATCTCCGCCACCTCCGTCTATAAATAGCCATCCCCGAGCTGCGTCTCTTCTTTTCCCATCTAGTGCGCACCTCCCCACCTCTTCTTTCCCACTCAATTGAGCTCTAGAGCTCGGAGAGGGCAAGCCCTAAAACGACCGTGCACCACCACCTTCGCCCTCGACACCGTGAAGGGTTTGGTGTCAATCCTATCGAGTCATATCGCGTTCCCGAAACCCTTAATCCCTTCCCCTTACTCAATTTAGACTTTGTTTCACAGGAACGGCTGAATTGCCTCTTCTTCTTCATCTTCGACCAGAGCTGCCGCCTCAAGCACCGCCAGAGCCTCACTGGACCCCGAGCCAATTCCTTTCGCCAGGAGCTTCGCAGGACCATCACCAAGCTGCTCCGACCACTAGACAACCTTCTTTTTCACCGAACCTCTTCTCCACGCAAAGCTCGCCTCGCTGCCTCGGCTCACCATCAACAGCTCATCTCCGACCATCTCTAGACCACCTCCTTGTTCTGGTATGACCCTAGTAGCATGTAGATACTCATGCGCACGTTGCTTAGTTGAGGGTGTAGCTCATTTGAGCTTTGGCTCTTTACCGTACCCGCTCTTCCGCTCAACACCGGCATGCTGCCACGCCAGGCCATCTCCGGCCTCGTCGTCGATGCTGGCAGGTGCACAATAACACGAAGGTTCCATTTTGGGAACTCTCCGGTGTTGCTAAGCTCCACATCACCAGTGAGATTGTGGGCATGAGTGCCACCGCGCAGCTTTTGCTGGACGAGCCCTGTAGCTCGCCATCAACGCATTAACCGCGGTCATTAAGTCTAAAACAATCATTAGCTGTCGGATTAGTATTAGATAAGCCGTTGACATGTGGGACCGAGTTAAAACTTAAAGAAAAACTTAAATCAAAATGTTTTCTTAAGTGAGACTATGACATGCAGGCCCCACGGCTTAAGTGCATAGTGAACCCACCCTCGTGAGCCCATGCGTTGTGCGCGTGGACCCTCGATCTACACACTATGCGCATAGACCGAGTCGGTGACAATGGACCCCACTTGTCAATTTCTTAACAAAATAGAATGAAAATAGAAAATACGTTTTCAGTTATGTGGAGAATACACTTTCTCTTACTGGAAAGCGTAAACCTCACTAGTTCATGCACGGGATTACGTTTTCTCTGTTGGAAAGTGTATTTCTCAATTTTCTTTGATTTTCTAAACTGAACTAAAATAAAACATTAATAACTTTTGCTACAAAACTCCAAATTGAGTGAAATTTGTCTCTAAATTCATCTAAAATCATAAACTACCCTAATATGTAAAACTATTTAATTTTGGTCACTGTTGGTTTTATTGGCGTTATTCAATTCGTTTCCGACTCTTTTGATTTAGACATTGATTGCTCGAGTTATTATTGCGATGACCAACAAATGATATTTCCAGAACAACAAGAGCAAGGCAAGAACCTTCTTTGATCACGTTGATCCCAGTATTTTAATTATTGTATTTTGTTTTGTAAATCCTATTTTGCATGCGTGTATATTTGTATGAAAAATGCTATGATTTGGGAAATTGGTAGTTGTAATCCTATTTGCTGCACATATCTCCTTGTAATATTGATATATCACTGTTGTAGCCATTAGAATATGGGTTATACATTATCTAATGTCATTTGGGAGGTTTTGAGTGCGATTATCGTGCAAAGGCAACTAGAACGATGGATTTTCCGAAAAACTGATAAAAGGACACTATGATAATTTGTGAATTTGAGATATTTTGAAAAATGTCCAAAAATGTATCTCTATGTTGGACCTAAAAGGCGACTAGAGGGGGGTGAATAGGACCACGATCTCTTTTTCATCTTGATCAAATTCAATACTAATTTCACTCCAATAGCTATGAAAGCTATGAAGATCAATATGCAAGCATAGCGGAAGACTTGTATTGAATCCAAACAATACCCCGAAGCAAATAGACCTAAGTTACCAAAAACTCAGAGTTGGGCGGTCTGACCTCTCACCATGGGCGGTCTGATCGGTCACCATGGGCGGTCTGACCTCCAACTAGAAATCGGTCTGACCTCCAAGCCAATGAACAGTAAAATCTGTCCGAACTCAAAATCACAAATTGGTCTAACTTTTGATCCGTGACTCCAAACTTCATGAAACTTGAAACATACCTTCCTTAGGATGTTAGAAACATATTCCAATCAACGATCATGAAGATCGTTGCCAAAGTTCCGACCTTTATCTGTTTTAGTGAATGTTGCTTCAAAACCGAGCCAAATATGAAAACGGTGATTGAGATGGTTTTGTGGGAGGAATCAATCCAAGATGGCTAAGGATAGTCTCTTATACGTCCTAGCATCCTCAATCGCAAGAAGAATCAAGCCAAAAGCCCTCAAGAGTAAAAACCCCTAAAATCACCATTTCTTTCACAAAAACCGGACAAAATTAAAACTTAGATCCAAAAGGTTGCTCGTGGGTGGATTATGATCAAGATGACCTTAGATCATACCCCACACATCCCAGCAAGCAAAATCACAGTAAAATCCCAAATAAAAACCTAAGGAACACCAAAAATTCCAAAGGCATCAAAGAGAGAGTAAGAAAAAGATATAACTCAACTTGGAGCAAATCTTGCATGGATTGATTGGATAGATGGTATGTTTACAACCACTCCACCATGGAGGACAAAGCTCAACACTTGAGCACTCAAATCAATCCATCTCTCATGAACCCTAGCCTCTCCACTTTCCTATCCTAGCCCTAAATCCCAAATTAGGGTTTCTAGAATCCAAAGGGTTAAGGAGGTGCTGGCCAGCACCCTCCTCTATTTAGAGTGGAGGCTTAGCTTCCAGAAGGAAAACCCTAATGGGCACCCATTAGGCCCACACACAAACGGGTTCACTCACGCATGTATTTTAAAGCGCCGTCTTCATCTCCTCTTGACCTAATCCGCTTCTCCCCATGTAACATCATTCTAAGATCATGCACATATCCCCATGATATCCACAATCTCCCCCTTGATGAACACATTGACAATTTCCCAAAAAATGCAAGTTTTGATGTTTGAAAAGAAAAGAACTCACGTTTTCGCACGAAGGCACAATTTTGTCCAAATGCAAGAGAAAGCAAAGAAAATGACCAAATTGGCTTCAGAATAGCATAGACAAGTGAGATTGAGCAAAAGAAAGCAAGAAAGCTTTAATTTCCAAAGAAGAGTAAAAAATCTCACTTAAGGTCCATATGAAAGAACAATTGTTCAAATTGACCTTTGATCATTGTGACGTTGTAAGAATTGCAATTCAAGTTTAGAAATGGCAATAAAACCATAAGAATGCAAAAAGGATACTCCCCCTCACTATGATCCTCATTTTTCAGAAAATCCCAAATTTTCAATTTTTCTCCAAATAGCTCCCCCTTTTTAACACTTTTGATACATCTTCTCCCCCTTTGAGAATGGAGTCATCAAGAAATCACGCCTTCCTCTCGTCTAGAGATGACAAATGCAGAATGAGGAAAAAACATAATAAAGAGCATGCATGAAATGCTATGGAGTGGCTTCATTTTTTTTGTATTTTTTAATTTTTGAGTACAAGAAGCTTTAGAGATTCCCCAAAAGAACAAGCTAGCATTTCTAATATTGCACAAGAACATATCAAGCCTGAAGGCGCTAGTAAGATCATGTTAAGACATATATATCAAAGCTAAGCTAGAAGGCTCAAAGTAAAGCAATGAATTGTAACAATTTAAGCAAAGCTTCAAATTTAGCAAGTTCATCAACAGGGATCCTAAAATGATAATGGCCATGGCAAAATGTTAATGTGAGATAAAAAAGCTAATAATGACCACTTAAGAGACAACCAGGTCCTGAATTGCATCATTTTGCTCAAATTTTCTCAAACGCCCATTTTTCAACAGTTTTTCATTTGCAATGAACATTGAAGTTGACTAATGGTCTATCTTAGCGAAGAAGATACTGGACTAGGAGCCATCCACAAACTCTTCCTAAGCTTCATCCAGAAGTTGATTAAAGGTATATCTTAGTGAAGAAGATTCTGGACTAGGAGTCATCCACAAACTCTTCCTAAGCTTCTACCAGGGCGACAGATCTTGAGGTTCATGTCAGTTTTGACAAGCAGTCCCTATGAGATCGTCTGGATCATCAAACTATCTTCAAGTTCATGTCTTTGACATGCAGTCTCGTGAGAGTAGTTTGGCACATTTTAACCACAAGATAATCTTTAAATTTGATTTTTCATTTTTCACAAGAACAGTTTTAGATTCTCAAAAGAACAAGAAGCTCAAGTAATGATTAATTCTAGATTCAAGAGCTAACAAAGCAATTTTGACAGGGCCAGTGTCACAAAAGGAGCACTAATTGCGTAACTAACTAAATAATCCATAAATTGCAATTTTTAGTTCATGTTGTCTTAACGTTCTAGCTCATTTAGCAAAGACTTAGCAACACATGTGAAAGCATGATAATTCTAGCAAGTCAAAGAACTAGACATGGCATTGAGCAAGAATTGAAATACCAAAGCTCAAAAGGGTAATAAGCAAAGCTTCATCAATTTAAAAGACAAGCAGTAAAGCTTATATTACAATGCATCTTTTTGGATTTTCATATGGATGCAATATGATACAATGAGATGCAAGAAAAACTCAAAAAACCTAAAAAGATCAAAAAGATCAACAAGTTCAGAAAAGGTCAGATGAACAAGGAAAGTTCAGATGTACAAGGAAAGTCCATAAAAGAACCAACTCCCCCTCAAACCAACCTATAGGGATAGATTACCCCTAACTCACTTCTCAAGGTGGCAAACCTTGTTGGGTCTAAAGGCTTGGTGAGGATGCCTGCCAATTGAGCCTTGGACTCCACAAACTATAGCACAAAGACTTCCTACTCCGCATTAAAAACCCGAAAACCCCTCGAATGTGCAAGATAACCAAGAAATAAACCATCAGAAATTCTTGACTCAAATTTATTTAGGTTTCCTGTCTTGAGAAAGAAACATTTGGCTCTAAAAACTCGAAAATAAGAAACAGAGGGTTTTCTACCAAAGTGAAGCTCATAAGATGTCTTGCCCAAAGAAGGTCTCAAGAAGGCACAATTAGCAATATGGCATCTGTAGCAATAGCTTCGGCACAAAACCTTCTCAGAGTGCTATACTCATCTAGCATCGTCCTAGCCGTCTCGACTAAGGTTCTGTTGTTCCTTTCCACCCCGCCATTTTGTTGAGGGACGTGTGGAGAAGAGAACTGATGCTCAATACCACGCTCAGCACAAAAAGAGGCAAATAAGCCATTCTTGAACTCCGTGCCATTGTCACTGTGAATCACTCTCAGGGCACCGGGGAGTTTAGAAGCCAAGCAAAGAACAAGATCATGAAAATAATCAAAAGCTTCATCCTTCGAAGCAAGAAAGAACACCCAAGAGTATCTCGAAAAATCATCGACTATGACAAGAATATACCATTTGCCACCAACTGACCGAACCCTAGCAGGACCAACAGTATCCATGTGAAGCAACTGTCCCAGTCCGTCAGTCATGACCATAGTTAATGAAGGGTGTGAGGCGGCAACTTGCTTGCCATGCCTACAGGGCGCACATACAGCATCCTTGACGGCTTTGAGTTAGGGCAAACCTCTCATGAGATCAAGGTTGCTAACTCGTGTCAGATAATCAAAACCAATGTGCCCCAAACGACAGTGCCAAAACCAGAACTCATAAGAAGATACAATCAAACACTTGAGAGACCCAGCAAGAGATTCAGAAAAGGCAGCTCCAAAGATCCTATCAACTCTAGAGATCCCAAAAACAAACTCACCAGCTGAATCAAGCACACGACAAACATTTTTCTTAAATCTATTCTCATAGCCATCATCAAGAAGCTGCGAGACAGAAAGCAAGTTGTACCTTAGCTTGTCCACAAGAGCGACGTCCTTCAGGATGAATTTGTCGTTCACCCTGATCGACCCCGTTTCTTCAATTCACCTTTGTCCCTTTTGCGCCATACTTGACTCCATTGACTTTACCTGGTATCCTCGATCTTTCTGGACCTCAGCTCTCCAAGCTTAGTCCTGATCATCCTCGTCGTTGACCGTCATTGACCTCCAAGCAACCTGCACAACAATAGACAAAGAAATCGATTCCGGAAACAAGTTCTTTGCAACTTGACCCACGTTAGTCAAAACATGCATCATGCAACACATATGCACTGAAACCCATGAATATGACCTAACCCAACAATCATTGCCACCTTTTGGCCGATGAACAGTAAGAACCCGGTCAGACCGCCACTGATTGGCTGGTCTGACCGCAGGCCGGTCTGGCTACGTCCACAATGCCGGTCTGACCGCCCCTAGACTGATAGCACTTAAACTTTGGCGAAAACGCGTATTTCGACAAACCTTCAACGCCATTACCAATTGTAACATCATCCTAGGATCGTGCACATATCCCCATGATATCCACACTCTATTATTTTGTATGAAAATGAAATAAAAACTTTAGTCTTTAGACGCATGCGAGTTATATTGTATTTTGAAAAAGTGAGGATTGTGAAAGAGTTGCTAGGGTGGAGTTCTCGCCTATGGTTGATTAAGGACCGAAGCTAGCAACTCCGGGACTAAGACCTAATCATGCAACTGTATGTACTAGAATGGGGTAGCCGTAGCCAACTAAGTTATTGAATCATAGCCTTGCATGATTAGTAGGCAGGAGTAGTGTGCACATGACCTGTTAGGTATGCCGACACAACTGCGGATGCCTCACTTCGAAGGGTTTCTATCCGGGCGAAGTAAGGGACTCACTCAACGGGTCTCTATCCGAGTGAGTGAGGCTCCTCATGCGACGGGTTTCTATTCGGGTAAATGAGGATAATGATTCGCAGGGCTAGTGCAAGGTTAGGACTAGATGGTGTAAAGGTTGCGTCACAAACTCTAGTTTTGTTTACCTTCGGTAGTGAGCAGTGATATAAAGATATTCCAGGCAACTGGAATACCGCGTACTCTAGGTAAAGTTGTACACCTCTGCAGAGTGAAAAATCTATTTAAATAACCACGTTCACGGTCATGAGCATGCTTAGTGCGGCTGGTATGGCTATAGTGTTCATTTTCTCAAAAACTGTTTAGTTGGGAAATGGGTAATGACATGGGGTTTCTATTTGTTGAGTTAACAGCCATGTCTATGGCTGGATTGCTATGTCTATAGCAAGACTATCATATATATGGTTGGGTTGCTATGTTTATAGTAGGACTACCATTTCTATGGCTGAACATGAACTTGTTAGTGCTATGTCTATGGCTAGATATGATTATATTTTTGCTTGCAACCGAGTAGGGTTGCGGGTGTTGTTATTTTTTTTTTCAGTTCTTACTTACTATCTTGTACTTATTTAAACTGTTCTTCCAAACACCGTTGCAAATTACTACTTGTGAATATTGCAAATAAAAGTGGCTTTCAGCAAAATAACTTGTAGAGTAGAGCCATCTCTTTTGATAGCCTTGCATTTAATATAATTTTTGCGATACACTACAAGTCTTGCTGAGTACACAAGTACTCAATCTTGCTAATGTTGTTGTTTAGAGATCGAAGATGAGCCGACGCCAAATGGCGCGTTCTTTGATCCTGGCACTGGAGGGTTCGGTGACGGGTCTTCCTAGGCCTTGTTCCTTGTCAGTTGCCTGCGGGATCGGATGGGTATGCCGCTGGATTTTTGTTACTACTATATGTCTTCCGCTGCTATTTACTTTAATCTGATGACCGCTTTTATTTGGCCGGTCGGCCGTTGATGTAATAATCTGTAATAGCTTAAGTAGAGTACCCTTTTACTTACTTTAGCATGTGATTGTATGGATGTGATTGCCAAAGGTTGTGAATGTGTGTGCTAGCCACTAATCTTGGGACTACTATGGTATACACATAGGGTCTTCGAGTATTCCACACCCGGGGGTCCGACATACCATCTTTCATTATGTTGTCAGTTTCAGCCCTAATTGTTTGGCATGAATTGAACCCCGCGTCTCTAGAGTAGTATAAGAGAGTACTGTGCACAAGCACAAATAACCTGAGGGTCCAAACTAAGTCTGGAAAATAAAACGTTGTAGGCAAGATGTGGCAGGCTGTCTAGACATAGCGGGGTAAAATACAAACAGTATTCCAATCTGAAATGGACATCATAGTATGATAGTGGTTGAAGTGAACAATTTAAACTTCGTGTGAATGGCTTGCTGTGGTTTCAGTACAACTGCATTCATAACCACGAAGCATAAAGAAGCTTCATAGGTTCAGTTCGACTAAATGACCATTGATGAATTTGTTTTGAAGTGTGATAAGTAGGACAACGTGGAGCTATATCGAAACAGCAAACAATGTATGGGAGTGTAAAGAACTATCTATAAGCTTTTTTACTTTGTTATCTAGTCAATTGAATTTGGTTTATCATGCAATCCAGAAATTTGTTTCATGCTAGAACTAATGCACATCTGAAATCGATAGATCCTCTGTTGGCATTTTAAGAAGGATGGCACGCTAGTATTTTGCTGCTCTGAGTGACAGTCTACCAGTACAGTATATTATCTGAGAGGAATCGAGGGGACTTACACTTTCCCGGCGGCTTTCCCATCATCATCCTTGAAAAATTTTCTGGTAGTCTTTGAAACACTTGCAAAGGAGCTATGTCTGCAATCATAGGAGTGATACTGAAGTTATCTATGCGATGTTATGCATGGATATATATTTGGGAAAATTGGGTCAGTGACATTGCGTTCGAGCGTATTTAGAGGTTTAGCATCGCCTTTGTCACGCATTGGAAAACAACACTGCGAAGAGCTGGAATTCTACCGAATAACACTGCCATCACTAACCCGGCGTTACCGTCACGTTTGCTGTCGTTTGGCTGCCTGTGAGTGAGAGAAAAAAGGGAAATAACATTACTGCCCCTTCGGTCCCGGGGTTAATCCCCCCCGACTCGGCCCCCTTTCCTCCTTTTCTCCCCACTCAGCCGCCGCGATTTCGCTCGTCTCCCCCCTTGCCTCCTTCGCTCCACACTCCACCACCACGAGACCCCGGTCAGGCGCGACCACCAGTACAGGCCTCCATCGGTCCTGTCCTCTGCACCATCTTCCTGTCCCGAGAAGTGAAGCTTCTTCCTCCTCTCCCGAGTAGATCGAGTTGGAGTGATAAGTCCGGGCAAACCCGGATTGAAGAGTCTGGCCAAGTCTGTGGCGGAGAGGTTCCTCGAAGACGTGACAAGTTCGGCTTCATGGGCACCAGACAGGTACGGCTTTGTAACTAATTTTTATTTAGGGAATGGGTGGAACTAGGGTTTCGGAGTTGCACATTTTGCTTAATATCTCTGTGGAATTAGGGTTTTCGATTGTCACGTTTAATTGCATTACTTACGGTAGAAGGTGCTTTATTTATATCTTGCAATGTATTTCATTGTTGTGGTAGGATGGATCCTACCAAGGCTATACGACTAAGTGTTAGAGTTGGCGCCTACATGTCAAAGCCTGATAGGTATAGGATCGAGTACTGCTAGGCTAAGTGGGTGCAAAAGGTAATAGATTCTGGGAATTTCAAAATGGGGGATTTAATTGCCATGTTTCTCTCAGAATTCAAGTGGGGAGGTCGGCAATATCTCTCTGTGTCCTGTTGGAACGATTTCCTTGGCGAGCACATCGACATAAGCTCCGATGCAGACTTGGATAGCGCACTTGCATTGGAGAAAAATCGAAGGGTCTTGCTAAATGTGCAGGTAATGGATGTAGCT
Organism: Phyllostachys edulis; assembly: GCA_036346405.1. Classification (NCBI taxonomy): domain Eukaryota; kingdom Viridiplantae; phylum Streptophyta; class Magnoliopsida; order Poales; family Poaceae; genus Phyllostachys; species Phyllostachys edulis. The sequence goes on from CM070546.1 coordinate 110,527,240, forward strand.
CCATATCGGGAAGGCGACCCATTGCTCAGCATGGAGGTATCACAGCCGGATTGCAGTACGGTTGACAACCTAGCAATGGATCCATGTAGCCAAGCTAGCAATGAATTGCAGCAGGCTCTAGTTCTTTCCCTCAGTGAGCCACAAATTGAGCCTGCACCTACTAGTGAACCCAATAATGTTAGTGAGGCAAATAGTGTGAGTGAGCAAGACACTAAGAGTGAGCAAGACACTAAGAGTGAGAAAGATAATGAGAGTGAGCCAAATAATGTGAGTGACCCAGAAAGTGAGGAGGAGGACCATGTTGGAGTGGATGATGAGGGCATGTACAACCCTTCTGACCCAGATGACAATGTATCTGAATATGATCCTGCTGAGGATGAGGAGCAGCTCGAAGAGGAGGTTAATGATGAAGCTCTATTGGAGCCTCTCCCTGTGACTGACCTTAATAAGCCAGTAATACAAGTGGGTTCTATCTTTGCTGACCAAAGTACTTTTAAATGAGCTCTTAGACATTATGCAATTTTAAATGAGTTTGAGTATAACGTTGACTATAGTGAGCATAATAGGTTTGGAGCATCTTGCACCCATCCAGATTGCAATTGGAGAATTCATGCATCAAGGTTGCAGGATGATAGAACTTACAAGGTAGTACATTTCATAGTACTTCAAACTTTTTTGCCACAATTTTGGTTATCTTTTGTTCTTTTGCAGGTGAAGGTAATTGCAGCACAGCATACTTGCTCCACCACAAGTTTTGTAGGGGACAAAATGGCCTCATACAAATGGTGTGCAGGTCATGTCAAGGATTAGCTGATTGAGGATCCATCTCTTGGTCCCAAAGAATTGAAGAGGAGACTCCAGGAGAAGTTTCATATCGATGTCAGCTACTTCAAAGTTTGGGCTGCAAAGGAGGCTGCATTAGAGGAAATACAAGGCTCTTGGGATGATAGTTTTAACCTGTTGTACAGCTTCAAAGCAGAGGTTGAGAAGAAGTGTCCTGGTATTATGGTTAACATAGAGTATACACTGGTGAAAGGGAGGCATCTCTTCAGCAGAGTATTTGTTGCACTCAAGCCCTGCATTGATGGGTTTTTGTATGGATGTAGACCTTACCTGGGAGTAGACTCCACACATTTGACAGGGAAGTATAAGGGTCAGTTAGCATCTGCTATACAAGTAGATGGCCACAACTGGATGTTTCTAGTTTGTTGGGCCATATTCGACTATGAAACATTGCAAAATTGGGAATGGTTCATGGAGAGGGTGAAGGTAGCCATTGGTACACCATCTGGCTTGGCAATCCATACTGATGCTTGCAAGGGGCTTGAGACAGCTATCAGCAATGTTTTCATAGATGGAATTGAGCACAGGGAGTGCATACTACATCTCTGGAGAAACCTGAAGAAAAAAATTCAAAGGCCCTATCATTGACAAGAACATGTGGCCAGCTACAAGAACCTGTAACCAAATAGTATTCCAGGGTCACATGAGTTTGATTGCATCTTCCTGTCCAGAGCTCATGTAGTGGTTGCACACATATCACCCACACAAATAGAGCAAGAGCATGTTTAATGGAATGTGCAAAGTTGACTACATCAACAACAACATATCTGAATCCTTCAACAACAAGATAAATGGTTACAAAGGACTTCCAATTGTAGAGCTTTTGGACAGGATTAGACAATATGTGGTTGCCAAAATGGAGTTGAGGGGCAGAATTGCAAGTAAGTTAGAAGGGATGATACTGCCACACATTGTGAAACAGTTGAATGCCAATAGTAGGGGCTTGAAGGGATATAGAATCACTAGATGTGGCCCTAGTGGTGCTGAGGTTTCCACTCGTGAATCTACAACAAATGACACAATATATGCAGTGGAGTTGGATAAGAGGATGTGATCCTGCAATCAATGGCAAATCAGTGGTAAACCTTGCAATCATGCAGTAGCATTCATATGCCACACAAGAGGCAAACTCGAGGACTTTGTCGATGATTACTTCAGAGTTGATAAGTTCAAGGCTGCCTATGCTAGTGTATTCATGCCAATTCCTAACAAGTCACAATGGGAAAGTATTGACCCTGGTTTCAAGCTTTACCCACCAAACTTGAAGAGGCCAGCTGATAGGCCAAAAATACAGAGGTACAAGGACCGTCTAGAGCAACCATTTAGAACAAGACAGCGGTGCAAGCGGTGTGGTGAACTTGGACATCGGCAGAAGGGGTGCAAAAACAGTGTACCAATAGTAGGGGAAGAAGCTCCAGTTCAAGCACCAACTAACAAAAGGATGCATATTTGTTACATTACCTAAATTTTTTGGACTGCTCCTTACATGAAGTGTCTACAGGAAAAGAGTGTGCAAGAAGAGGACTACACAGGAGGGTCAAGTTCCACTAGCATTACCAGCTACAGCAACAACTACAAAATGTCTTTTTTTTCTCTCTTTCAGCTACTTCAGTCATTTCCCTGTGATATATTTCATTTTCTTCCCTTTGATATCATTCAGTTTTTCCATCATGCATGCAGGGCAACCAAGGGAAAAAATATACAAGAGGGTCAAGGTGCACAAGTAGTACCAGCTACAGGAACAACTAGAAAAAGGTCTTTTTCTCTCTCTTTGACCTACTTCAGTCATTTCCCAGTGATATATTGCATCCATGGAGGTCCCTGGGCACTTCAGTCATTTTCTCTCTCTTTTATGCATGCAGGGCAACCAAGGGAAAAACTATACAAGAGGGTCAAGGTGCACTAGCATTACTAGCTACAGGAACAGCTAGAAAAAGGTCTTTTTTTTCTCTCTTTGACCTACTTCAGTCATTTTCCTGTGATATATTGCATCCATGGAGGTCCCTAGGCACTTCAGTCATTTTTTCTCTCTTTCATGCATGCAAGGCAACCAAGGAAAAATAGACCATGAAAAGGTCCCTGGGCACTACTAATCCCAGTGAAGAAAGCCAACCTCCCACTACTAGGGCCATGAAGAGGTCCCTGGGCACTCGGCTTCCAACAGCCTCCTCACAAACTAGGAGAACATCACCAAGAAAGGCAGGGGGCAAACAGACCTCAGACAAGATTTGATGATGCTATGTTCTGAGGATCCTCTGTAATCTACTGTTATGAACATGCCTTGTACTAAAACATGTTATTTTGAGAGGAGGGTTCTTACTGCAATCTGTTATTTTGTACTCAACCTATTGTTGTGAACATGCTTTGCATTGTGGCTGTGGTTATCCTTGTACTGAAACATCTGTTATGAGACATGTTATCTGTTAGGGATCCCTATCTGTTATGAGACATGTCATTTTGAGATGATGATTCTTACTACAATTTGTTATCATTCTACTGAGATAACAGATGCATGTTATGAGACACCACAAGCTCACTCAATGCAAAATCACAAACACTTTCTCATTCATTTGAACATGACAATCACATCACAATTTCAAAATCACAATAACAAGAAGAAACAAAATTACAACAATCATCAAATTTATCTTGTATTCCAACAACATTGGCCTCCATTCTCTCAACCCTATCTATTAGCTTTCCAACATCCACTATTACACTTCTTTCATCACGATGCGCACAGTCGGTAGCCCCTTGGACCGACTCTACCTCTTCTACCCATCACCAGAACGCATAGCCAATCCCAGTTTCCTTCCAAAATTGGGTGAATAGCAGATCAACTACAAAATTCAAATTTCTTCACATACAAAAAAGCCAAAACTAAATGGAATCCTGAATCCAAATACTTACTGAATACATAGGGCATTTGTAGTACCTACGGTCGGGATTTTTCTGAGAGTTGGACGTCCTGCGCCTCACCACAAAATTGTAATTTGGGCACTTCACAGATGGAGTGGAGCAGATGTGTCCCCTTCTTGGCTCATTTCCACGGATTACGAGCTCGACCGAAGGCAAAGGAAAGAAACCGAGGGGAAAGGAAACCAAAAAGAGAGAACGAACCGGAGTCTAGGAGACCGATTAGGAGCTCATCGATGAAAAATCACCCGAAGGCAAGGAGAGAGCAGCAGGTAAAATCACCCGAAGGCAAGGAGAGAGCAGCAGCCAAATAGGGAGAAACTAGGGTTGGCTTCTGTTTATATGGGATGAGGGTGTCCAATTCACCTCTACAGTCGGATGGAAGGGTAAATTAGTCTTTTCGCCAGCCAAACGGCAGCAAATGTGATGGTAATGCCGGGTCAGTGACGGCAGTGTTATTCGGCAGAATTTCAGCTCTTTGCGGTGTTTTTTTCCAATGCGTGATGAAGGCGATGTTAAACCTCTAAATACGCCCGAACGCAATGTCACTGACCCAATTTTCTCTATATATTTTGTGGTAGAGAGCGGCCTTTTTCTATGAATTCGTGTAGATCGATAACTTAAATACTAATTGTACCTTTTAGAGCTGCTCTGTACATGAATATCTTTAACATCTGGTGGGGTTGTATCTTGGGTTGGTAATACTTTTTCGTTGGGCTGTAAGGGAGTGAGTTCTATTAGGATAAAACAAGTTGCATGGAATCAGCTAATGATGGAGTTATCTGCCTTTTTGAACCAGCATACTTACCATCAAATGTTCCATCGATGCTATTGTCATAATGAATCTGTGTGGCTGAGCTGCTAAAGGACTGCCATGATGTTCCATTGTTGTTTCCACAATCTGTTTCAGTTCTTTGTTTTGGGTGTTGTTGTAAAGGTTGTTGCTGGCTGATGTGTAGCATGGAAGGCATCTATATAAACCTGAAAAAAGTTGGGAAGATGAAACCAAAGACACGATCATTTAGTGTTTGTACAATAAAGCGTTTGGTAGTAGTTGTGTATTGACAAGTAGAGGACAAGGTATGACTAAAATGTAGTAAGCAATAATCTTAGTGCGGCAGGGAATGGTGATACTTTCCTGTGGTGTGCTGGAATCATCAGCTGGAGTAGTCATGATCTGCAACATTGTTTCTTCGATGGGGACACACTGTTTAAGGAGTTGGGCAGATGAGGAACTGCCCTCTGAACCAATGACTTCGCGATGTACTGATCTAAGTGTTGGAGGATCTTGATGATTCGACTAACTTGGAATGAAATATTCTGCCTTTGAAATGAGCCACGAGAAACAGTGGCTTCTAGGATATAGGTTCTCCCAAAAAGAGCAACTATCTCGTTGGGGACAGTTGTAGGTGATTCTTTTGCAGTGGCCACAAGCATCATAGCTGGCTGTTCGACAAGTTCATCCGCAGTGTCGCCAAAGAAGATGAACTCAATGGTAGATGTGTCGTCGGTTGCTTCAAGGGCCAATTTATATATAACAATAGACAATACACGTGTATAAGTATAGTTGTGCAGAAAGATGGCATGCATTGTATTAAACCTGGAAAGAACATGGGATACTTGGGTTCTATAGTTTTGTTTAGATACTTTGTGAATTTGTAGCTATCGTCGTACGACATTGCTTTCTTCTTGCAAGCTCCGCAAGATAGGTACCACCACTTGTCATTTGGAGCTAAACCTTTGATTGTTGCTTGACATATGTATCTTTGGTTCCGCGAAACCGGAAAAAGAATGAGCAGTAGCGTATGGGTATGAAGAGATTTTATCTTAAATATGACCTGAGATAGAGTAATGACTGAAATACTAGGGTATCATGTGGGTTTAGAACTACTAATTCTGATATAGTTGTCTCGATTGTGTCCATCTGTTGTGCAGCATGTGCTCCAATGCCCATCCACTGTATCTCATATCTAGTTCCAGCTAGGCTAGACAGAAATGCGATAGCACAACACAATAGTTTAGGTAATGTTGTAACGGTGTAACCATTTTTTTCTTGATGGAAGTACAGTATTGCTTTCTTCCTGCAAGCTCCGCAAGATAGGTACCACCACTTATCATTTGGAGCTAAACCTTTGATCATTGCTTGACATATGTATCTTTGGTTCTACGAAACCGAAAAAAAATGAGTAGTAGCATATGGGTATGAAGAGATTTTAAATTAAATATGACTTGAGATAGAGTAATGACTTAAATACCAGGATATCATGTGGGTTAGAACTGCTAATTCCGATACAGTTGTCTCAATTGTGTCCATCTATTGTGGAGCATGTGCTCCTATGCCCATCCATTGCATATCATATCTAGTTCTAGCTAGGCTGGACAGAAATGCGATAGCACAACACGATAGTTTAGGTAATGTTGTAACGGCGTAACCATTTTTTTCTTGATGGAAGGAGCAAAATGGCTAACCTGTTTTGGAAAGCCGCAATGTCAAGATTTGGGATATTAATGTACTTTTTACAGACATAGCTCGCAGATAGGCCGAGTCTCCCTGTCGACAGAAATGAAATCGATTGAACACGAGGAAGATGCTATGTGTTTTTGTCATGTATGTAACCTCACTGTTTTGAAAACAAGCAGTACCTAATGTCTACAGTATATACCTTCATGCAGTTTGAACGTGCAGCCTGCAAAAATGGCGACAACATGCTCTCTTTTGCTGGTGCAATACAGGCCTTCGGCATTGAAGTTCTGCGCGTTTGTTTCCCAAAGGGCTAAGGTGGCATTGTCTGCCTGAGGACCAATGGATGATGGATCAGAGTATCCAACGAAAACCCGAGCTCGGCCATGACCCTTTGTGACATACTTGAATAGATATTTGACCAAGTTTGTCTTGTTACACCATTCAACGTTGATGTGTGCTTGGTACTTTTTTTAGTAAATCAAGATTGTGGGGGGTACGACCAATCTATTATTGAGTGTAGCACCATTCTTCAATACAAAGCGACCATCATCTCTTCGTTTGTATACAGGGAAACCTGACTCACTAATAGTTATTTCTTCATGGAATGATTTTGGATATCTCTTTGAACAAACGTCATCCTTCATGCAATGGCACCAGATGTTAAGATCACCACAAGGGCCATGCACCATGAAATCTTCAACCAAGGCATATCCCAATGGATCAATAGAAACATCTAGTAACTTAGCTGATATCAAACTATCACTGAAAGCAGCAGAAGCTTCAGATTGGCCCGCTAGCCATACCAGAATATGTACATGCGGCAAACCTCGCTTTTGAAATTCACTTGTGTACATAGCTGAAAAAAAAACAAGAGCAAGGGATAGGACAAGCAACCTAATAGGAACAAAGGACCAACACGATGGATAAAATATGAATATACGCAGGTGTACCAGCATGAATAGGGCAAAAAACAGACCCATCCTTAATACCACCAAAAAAATCATCAAGTTTGATTTTGAACACACGACACTCAATGTCTAATCTATCATGTGGATGTTGTCCCGGTTCAGTTCTTAGGGCATCAGAAATTTCAGGCCATTTAGGGTTGCATGTAAAAGTCATGAATAAATCTGGTGGGCCATAGATGCAACAAACAGCCATAGCATCATGGAAGTTCATGGTCTTGTAACGTCGTGATACAGTACGTAAGCAAGCGCATCACGAGCAACCGTGGCAAAAAGGTTAGACCATATATCTTGCGTAACAGACGTTTTTTTAACATGTATGCAGAAAAACTACTGACCGAATCGAAGAAGTAGGAAAAGTCTGGCATACACGACGTCCATGGTAGGCTGCCCTTTTTTTAAGGCAATCAGCAAGAATCTAGTATTTTTTATACTCACAAAAGGAAAGCTCAAGTGTACCGGTCAGAATCCAAGGGGTATATAAACACAAGAGAACACATCCGAACAAATCTATAGAAAGGGAAAGTGCGTCTCACCTCGGCTGCAGCACATAAATACATCGATGGGCCACCAGAAATGTACTCTCCGCACACACACTTGCCGAACAACGAAGTGAAATCAAGAGCAAGGAAATCAGGAAAGGAAGAAATGGTAGCGTAGTGAAATCGGTGAGAAGAAGATCCGACACAATCGTGTACCCGAAGAACTAAGATGTGAACAAATTGCTAGAAATCGACCGCATGCATCGAAAGAACAGGCATGCTGACGGCAACGACGTAGGGAGTCGTGTGCGGCCGGAGAGGAAACAACAACAAAAAGGCAAATCGATGAGCGAAAGAATCGGGAGAAAGTAGAAATGAGTATGTAAAAAACATTGGCCGAGACTAAACATCTGACCTCAGTCACGGTGGGAGGAACGGCGAGTTGCGTGTGACTGGCGAAGGTTGGGAAGACGAAACAGGCAAGGCTTCTCTCGCAAGCTCTGTCGCCAGAAAACCCGAGCTACAAAATTTGGGCGTAAACCAAGAAACCGAAGCACACCGCTATAACATCCCAATTTTCTGAGCTTCAAAAATCTATTAAATAGTTAGTAGGGAGAAAATTCACCATTTGGATTTATTTGACTTTAATTTAAAAGCTTAATATTGAACCTTGTGCATCAAAACAATTTAATATAATTAAAGTCAACATGAACAATGGTCAAAACTATTTTATTTAGGTTCTATGTGCTTGGATATATTTTCTAGATTTTTCTAGAATTTTTCCAAGTTCATTTGCTATTTTCTTCTGCTATTTGGAATTCCTGGTATTTTCTAAAATAGAAAACCTAATTAAAATCCCGAAATAGAAATCGGGCCGAATCTCTTTGGCCAAATCTCCTTTCCTATGCGCAAGGCCCACGTGCGGCCCATCTTCGTCTTGAAGCACGCTTATTCAATCAATGCTGCTGCTGCCGCCGCTTTTGGTCACTCTTAGGTGGGCTCAGTAATTCGTGAGTCGTTGATCGGTGGAATTTTGCTGCCTTTGTTCTTCGTCTCCGTCTGGGACTCCTTCTCCGTGCCGGAGCCGGACTCCATCGCCGCCACCTCCTTCCGTTTTGGGATCCGCCCAGGCCACGCCTCCCAGGGCTATTTAAGGCCCCGAGGCCCTTTGTTTCTCGCACCCTGTGTCACGCCACCTTTGCAGCCCTAGCCGCCGCCCTTGTTTCGTCGCTTGGAGCCCTAGCGCTGCCTTCGACTTCACCGCCAGCCGAGAAGACCTTGTCGCCTCCGTCGCTGCTTCGGTGGTCCCCAATGTCGTTCAAGGCCACCATCGAGATCGTCGCAGCATCCGCATCTCGAAGCCGCCCTCGCTTTGACCAGAGGATCCTTCCTTCGCCATCGCCATCAAGCCCGAGGCTCAAGCTCCGCCTTAACCTCGCCGCTGGCTGCCATACTCCACCTCGAGGACCCGTGAGCACACCAACGTGATCCCCGCGTCCTCCTCTACCTCTTGGTACCACCCATCGCCGCTGGATCGCCGCCGTTCGCCGGAACCTTGGTTCCCAAGCACCGCCGCCGTCGTCCGCGTCAGCGCCAGCTCGCCCTCATCGCGTGCGTGGCAGTCATGTGGAGCCCCGTCAGCATCCACGTGGGTGTATGCGTGGCCGTCCGCTAGCCCAGATCTAGACCGGTTCGGTGAACTCGGTTCACCATGGACCTTGTGGCTAACATGTGGGTCCCACATGTTGGTAATTTCTTTTTATTTATTTTCGACGGAAATTCCTTCGCTGACATCATAAATCCAATTTTTCTTTTAAAGAATAATTCAGGTAATTCCAAAATTAGGGTTTCTTTGAGATTCAAACTTCCAAAGCCCATATCTTTTGCATCCGAACTCCGATTGAGCCCGTTCAAATTTCTAAATTCATCTAAATTCAAGATCTATTTATTGGGGATTTTTTATTTAATTTTTGGAGTCTGTTTTGCCTCTTTATTTTTTTTGTTTGCTTCGTTTACGAGTAGACGTTGATACTTCGGGAAGATTTGAAGAAGAAGGAACACCTCAATATCAAGATCAGTACCTAGACCTATTTCAAGGAAAGTTATACCTTTGATCATGTTGAATCCTAGTTTTCTAAAATTACTTTGATTCAAATTATTGCATTTACTTTAAGTATTTATTTAAATGGTTTTGGGTGTAGTTATTAATCCCATTTGTTATATCCACCTTGTTTATTTGTTATATCATAATCTTTTGTCACCCTAGATTGGTTTATTTAGTTGGTATTATCGTAGCACCAACGTGGGTTGGATAGATACGATTAGATTGCTTAGCCATGCTATGAGTCATCATCTCATTTGAGTTGCAATTATAAACTTGACTAAGTGATTATGGAACTATGTGATAAAACTGCGTGTACTATGTGCTATTATTCATTGATGGCATACGTTGCACTTAACCAACAGGGTTGGAAAGGATTTAGACTGAGGCAAGTGGTGGATACTGTGTGCTACTTTTGTTGGATCTGTGTGCATGGGCTTAAAAATCTGTGTGCATAGGGATTTGTAGTAATTTGGAGGTCTTGCCTTGGTCAATTAAGGACTTAACTTTGTGCGCCATTGAACTGAGCCTCTCGTACAACCACATGCCTGATGGGACGGGCCTAACTTAGTAAGTTATGGATTCTTGACATTGTTACTCAGGAAGTAGGTTAGGCTATGTTGCATGGGTGGATGTGTGTTCTACCAAGTAGTCACATCACGGGGCGGTTCGCCGTATCCCTGTCCAACGGTGTGTGTCGTACCTATTGCTGTGTATGGCTTGGTATGACGATTCATAAGCACACTGGGAGTATCAATGCTTGAGATGAAGATTCTGAAACGTTTTGTTATGATTAGTGCTTGCAACACTAGTTGTATCTTGTCTGTAAAGTGTACAAACTCTGTAGAGTGTTAAATCAATCTATTCGAATAGCCGCGTCCGCGGTCATAGACATGCTTGGGGATTTCACACGAGGGGTAGATTTTCATAAAATCCTTGGGAAGGGAGCTATGTGATCTAAGTCATATGGTTATGTGAATAACTTGTTTAGGCTATGTGCCTTTGTGAAACCAAACTGTTAAATTATTATTGTTAATTGTTTTCTTATTGCTTCCAATCTATTATTTGTATTCAAACTGCAAATGTTGCATTTCCGCAAAAGAACCACAGAAGCCATTCCTTTGGAATAAGCCATCATGTATAATTGCATTTCTGTGGTATGACTTGCGAGTACGGTTGTGTACTCATGCTTGTTGTAAAACATGCAACAGAAGAGGAGGAGTCATCGCCTGCTTTCGAGGAGGAGTTCGTTGAAGGTGCTTGATCGTAGGGTCTTGATCCCAGTCGGTTGCCTGTGGCGAATTGATGGGATGTCGTTGCCGTTTCTGTTTTTCCACTGCTATTTAATTCTCTGTTAGCCTTGTGTGGCTTAATAAGTATAAACTCGACCATACGGTCAAAACCCTTATTTGTTAATCTAATTACTCGTTTATGCTATTAATCGCCTTGTGTGGATCGATATTCATCTATGTTGAAACTGTGTGCGCTAGCGTGATCCTGGACTAGTGCATTATACACTAAGGGTCCAAAATTGCATTTTTGGGTCCCGACAGAGGTGGTATCAGAGCCATACTGACTGTAGGTCTTGACCTTAGTTTGATCGGCCGTCTTAGAGAGTCCATATTATTTTCTAATGAAAAATTAACTTGCAAGATTAATTGAACTGCTTAACTCCTCTCATGTCTCTCTTGACTCAACTATTGCTAGAATCTTTTGCCTCTCCCCGCTATTTTAACTTGGTTCCTATCCTATTGTCTGTCTTGACAGATGCTTCATATCTACGGTGAGCGCAAAGGAGAACTTGCCACAGAGTTGTGGAAGCTGTTGCAGGTACTTGGGGGCTTTGATCGTCCGTTGTATCGTGGCAACCATTGGGTGGTCAACGGACAAGATCGTGGAGTGATCTGCCATCTGACTGTCTATGCGAGGAGGAACACTAAAGCTAGCTAGCCATTGAACATCTCCGTCAGAAGGATCAACTTCTCAGAAGGAATTCAAGAGTCGTCGCGCCTGGCCATCCTCAGGATTTGCAACCTCTATGCGCGTGAGCTACAGGATACTATCTTCCGCTACCATCCCAGAGCTGCAGCCATGGATCGACCAGCATGCTACCCGTCCACAAGTGGAGAAGGCAATGCTACAGTGGTGCATCTCGCCCAGTTCTCAGCTGCTCAGGAGGAGTCGCTAGAATTGGTCGCCACCGAGCTGGAGTGTGTCTACGAGACCTTGGACCGAGCAGAAGAAAGGATCGCTGTGCTAGAGCAAGCTCTCTACAGTCAGCACGAGCCAGAAGATGATCAAGAAGAAGAAGATCTAGAAGAACCAGAAGAACTAGAGGAGGATCCCGAAGAAGAACCCGAGGAAGATCTGGAGGAAGAACCTGCAGAGCATGAGGAGCCAGTTGTGCCTGCTCCGAGCACACCTATTCCTACTGCACCAGTTTCAGGACATCAGAATCAGTTTGCGAGGATGCCAGCACACTTCCAGGTCTACAGCAGGCGGGAGCACCGTCGTGGCTGTGGAGGCTACCTTAGCGACTGAGTTCGCTAGAGTTCCAGTTGTCAGGCTTAGCCAGTTTCTTTTAGAAGAGTCGCCCTTTAGACGGTAGATTGTGTGCTTAGGTTTGTCGTTTTTTTTGTGTGCAAGTATGAGCTGCAAAGGTCTTTAGGCATTTGTTGCAGCCATGCTAAGACCCTTAATAAAGTATTTCAGTTGGTTTTCTTGAAGTTGTGTTTGTTAGGTTTAATCTACCCCCCTCGATTAGTTCTCAACTCATCTTGTACTTTCTACCTTACCTAACCCATGAAGCTTCATCAGATAGTTCAGACTCGTCATACTGCTGCAAGTGGATCAGGAACTCAAGAGTCAGATCAGAATGAGTAGACACCCGCAGGAGCAAATTTGCCGCAAGCACTCCCCTCTCGACTTGCAGAACTTTTGAGCTTTCATGGCAGCATAGACGCAGATGATGTATGCCATGATGAATCAGATGCAGGCTATGAGTAATCAGAACAACAACAACAACAATCATAACCCGGGAGCCTCAGTTGCTCATGGTCACCATGGACCATCCAAACTTGCTGAATTCATGAGAACTCGTCCACCAACTTTTGCTGGACATGTCTATCAGTGGAAGTAGATGATTGGCTTCGCGTTATCGAAAGGAAGCTGCTGATCACTCAATGCAGCGACCATGAGAAAGTTTTGTATACCACTCATCAGATGGAGGGCATAGCCGCTGAATGGTGGGAAAACTTTTGTGCAGTGCATGAGGCGCCACAGAACATCATTTGGGAACAATTTTCTACCGCTTTTCGTCAATATCATGTACCTGAAGGGATAATGGATCTAAAGAAGGATGAATTCTGTGCTCTCAAGCAAGGAGCTATGTCAGTGACTGACTATCTAAATAAGTTTTCTCAGCTAGCTCGCTATGCTGCAGAGGATGTCGCCACCGACAAGGCTCGTCAGAGTCGCTTCTTGAAGGGTTTGAACTCAGGACTGCAGGTCAGTCTACTTGCCCATAATTTCCCAGACTTCTAGGAATTGGTTAACAAGGTGTTGGTTATGGAGGAAAAACACAAAGAACTGGAGGACAATCGCAAACGCAGGATGGCTCAGCAAGGAAGTCACCACCCCAAAGAAAGAGCGAGTGTGGTAAGTAGCGAATAATCGGTTTCATTGCGAGAATTCTTCGGGACTCGCACCAAAATCAGCACCTCGTCCAAGTGCTCTGAACTTTCGCAACCCCGTGCCAACCAACCCCAATCCAGGGAACAACCAGCAGAGTGCTCAGAGAGTGTGTTACGCTGTCAGCCAGGGTATTTCGCCAATCAGTGCCCACAGAAGGGAGCAATCACTCCAGTTCATTTTAATCTTGGAGCTACACCAACCAAGACCCCAGCACCGAGCAACCAAGGAGATTCTCAAGGTACCAGTCAACCAGGAGGAGCGCCTCAGTCTGTGGTCAGAGGTCATGTCAACCACGTCACTCTGGAAGGAGCTCAGGAAGCACCGGACGTCGTGCTGGGTAAGTTTCTAGTAAACTTAGTACCTACATCAGTTTTGTTTGATTCTGGAGCTTCGCATTCATTTGTTTCTGGAGTTTTTGCAACTAAGAATAACTTGGAAGTTATGCACCTTAAGCATACTCTGTTAGTCCAGTCGCTTGGAGCAGAGCTAAGTTCTAAAGTGGGTTGTTTAGGAGCTAGGTTACTCATAGCTGGAGTTGAGTTTCTAGCCAACCTAATTGTTCTAGACACCCAGACCCTAGATGTCATTATTGGTATGGATTGGTTAGCCAAGCACAAAGCCGTGCTATATTGTGGTCGAAGAGCCGTTACAATCGAAGATACTAAAGGAAACAAGGTAGAGTTTCAAGCTACCTCAGTGCATGATGGACATCTGTTAGTCAATAGTTTGAAGGCAGTTGCATTGGAAGATGTGCCTATTGTTAGAGATTATCCAGATGTGTTTCTAGAGGAGTTACCAGGAATGCCACCAAATTGTGACATCGAGTTTGTCATCGATCTAGTGCCAGGAATAGCACCTATTTCTAAGAGACCCTATCGGATACCAGCCGATGAGCTAGTGGAAATGAAGAAGTAAATAGAAGAACTTCTAGAAAAAGGTTTTGTGAGACCTAGTTCATCGCCATGGGGAGCACCAGTTTTGTTCGTCAGAAAGAAAGATGGAAGTATGAGGATGTGCATCGAATATCGATCTCTCAATGAAGTCACCATCAAGAACAAGTACCCATTACCCTGGATAGATGATCTGTTTGATCAAATGAAAGGAGCTAGAGTGTTCTCAAAGATCGACCTGCGATCAGGTTACCATCAGTTGAAGATTTGTCCTAAGGATATACCTAAGACCACTTTCTCAACGCGGTACGAACATTATGAGTTCTTGGTCATGTCCTTTGTTCTGACTAATGCCCCTGCCTATTTCATGAACATGATGAATAAAGTATTCATGGAATATTTAGACAAGTTTGTAGTTGTGTTCATTGATGACATTTTGGTTTACTCCAAGTCAGAAGAAGAGCATGCTGAACATTTGAGGTTAATCCTAGAGAAACTGAGGGAGCATCAGTTGTATGCTAAGTTCAGTAAGTGTGATTTTTGGAAGAAAGAAGTGGATTTTCTTGGTCATGTGATGACAGCCGCGGGAATAGCAGTTGACCACGGTAAAGTTAAAGCAGTATTGCATTAGGAATAGCCCAAGACTGTCACTCATATTCGCAGTTTTTTGGGAATGGTAGGATATTATCGTCGTTTCATTGAAGGATTCTCAACGATTGCTAAACCTCTTACGCAATTGTTGAAGAAGGAGAAAAAGTTCATTTGGACCCCAGCTTGTGAAGAATGTTTTCAGGAGTTGAAGAAGTGTTTAGCGTCAGCCCCAGTGCTGATTTTGCCAAATATTCACAAGGATTTTGATATCTATTGTGATGCTTTGCGTCAAGGATTAGGATGTGTCCTAATGCAAGAAGGAAGAGCTGTTGCTTATGCGTTAAGGCAATTAAGGCCTCATGAGGAGAATTGTCCTACCCATGATCTGGAATTAGCTACCGTAGTGTATGCTTTAAAGATTTGGCGTCATTACCTCATCGGTAACCGCTGTGAAGTTTACACAGATCATAAGAGTCTAAAGTATATTTTCACTCAGTCAGATTTGAACATGAGACAGAGAAGATGGTTAGAGTTGATAAAGGATTATAATCTTGGAATCCATTACCATCTTGGTAAAGCTAATGTAGTTGCAAATGCTTTAAGCCGTAAGAGCTATTGCAATGTTGTGGAAGTAAAAGAAGTTTGTTCAGAATTTCAAGAGGAATTTCAGAAGTTAAAACTGGAAGTGGTATCTAAAGGTTTCATAGCCAGTCTAGAAGTGCAGTTTACTTTGGAGAAGCAGATTCGAGAAGCTCAACCAAATGATCCCGTATTTTCAGACATCAAGCTTAAAATGGCAGAAGGAAAATGCAAAGACTTCATCTTAGATGATCAAGGTGTACTGTGGATCAATGGATGTATCTGCGTACCAGATGTTGATGGGTTGAGACAGCTAATTTTGAAGGAAGCCCATGACTCCAAGTATTCGATTCACCCTCGTGGTTCTAAGATGTATCAGGATGTTAAGAATAAGTTTTGGTGGTTACTGTGGATTAATGGATGTATCTGCGTACCAGATGTTGATGGGTTGAGACAGCTAATTTTGAAGGAAGCCCATGACTCCAAGTATTCGATTCACCCTGGTAGTACTAAGATGTATCAGGATGTTAAGAATAAGTTTTGGTGGCCAAACTTGAAGCGAGAAGTCGCAGAGTTCTTTGCCTCGTGCGGCGTGTGTTAGAAGGTAAAAGCAGAGCACTAAAGACCAGTAGGTCTGCTGCAACCTTTGAAGATTCCAGAATGGAAGTGGGAAGAGATCGGAATAGATTTCATTACCGGTTTACCTAAGACTCAATCGAGTTACGATTCGATTTGGGTAATAGTGGATCATTTGAAAAAAGTTGCCAATTTCTTGCCCGTCAAAACAACTTACTCGGGAGATCGCCTTGCAGAGCTATATATGTCAAGGATTGTTAGTTTGCATGGTGTGCCTAAGAAGATAGTGTCGGATCGAGAATCTCAGTTCACCTCTCATTTATGGCAGAGTCTGCATGAAGCCTTAGGGACTCATCTAAATTTCAGTACTGCGTATCATCCTCAGACAGATGGACAGACTGAAAGGGTTAATCAGATATTGGAGGATATGTTGAGAGCTTGTGCTATAGCTAATGCAACCAGTTGGGATAAGAGTTTGCCGCATGCAGAATTCTCGTACAACAACAGTTATCAAGCCAGTCTACAGATATCACCGTTTGAAGCTTTGTATGGTCATGCCTGCAAAACCCCGTTGAATTGGTCAGAAACAGCTGAACGTTTGGTTTTTGGGCCAGACATCATTTAAGAGGCAGAAGAGCAAGTGTCTATGATCCCAGAGAGATTAAAGACAGCTCAGTCGAGGCAGAAAAGTTATGCTAATAATCGTCATCGTGATCTCAGCTTTGAGTCAGAAGATTTTTTTTATCTTCGGGTTACACCACTCAGAGGTGTAAAGACGTTTCATGCCAAAGGAAAGCTTGCCCCTCGGTATGTTGGTCTGTTCAAGATTTTGGATCGTTGTGGAGAAGTAGCTTATCAGTTGGAGCTACCGCCGTCGCTAGCAGGAGTACATGAAGTCTTTCATGTCCCTCAATTGAAGAAGTGCCTTTGTGTGCCTAAGGAACAAGCCCCGTTAGAGTCAATTGAGTTGAAAGAAGATCTCACTTACAAAGAGCAACCAATCAAGATTTTGGATGTCGCAGAGCGCCAGACCAGAAGCAAGACCATTCGTTTTTGCAAGGTGTAGTGGAGCAACCACTCAGAAGGAGAAGCAACGTGGGAGCGTGAAGAAAAGCTGAAAGCCGAAATCCCTAGCCTTTTCTCTAGCTAGCCTGAATCTCAGGGTCGAGATTCCTTTAAGGGGGGAGGTTTGTAACATCCCAATTTTTTGAGCTCCAGGTTCATTTGCTATTTTCTTTTGCTATTTGGAATTTCTAGTATTTTCTAAAATAGAAAACCTAATTAAAATCCCAAAATAGAAATCGGGCCGAATCTCTTCGGCCCAATCTCCTTTCCCGCGCGCAAGGCCCACGTGCCATCTTCGTGCAAGCAAGCCGCCCGATTGCGTTCTTGGCGTGTCGCCGCCGATCCTTGATCGGTGGGCAGTGTATGTGAGTCGATCTTTGGGCCGCCGCCGCTATTCTTCATCTCCGTCCTGGACTCCTTCTCCGTGCCCGAGCTGGACTCCATCGTCGTCCCATCCTTCCGTTTTGGGATCCGCCCAGGGCACACCTCCCGGGGCTATTTAAGGCCCCGAGGCCCTTTGTTTCTCGCACCCCATGCCGCGCTGCCTTCGCAGCCCTAGCCGCCGCCCTTGTTTCATCGCCTGGAGCCCTAGAGCTGCCTTCGTCTTCAGCGCCGGCCGAGAAGACCTCGTCACCTCCGTCGCTGCTTCGGTGGTCCTCGTCGTCGTTGAAGGCCACCATCGAGATCGTCGCAGCATCCGCATCTTGAAGCCGACCTCGCTTTGACCGGAGGATCCTTCCTTCGCCGTCGCCGTCAAGCCCGAGGCTCAAGCTTCGCCTTAACCTCGCCACTGGCCGCCACACTCCACCTCAAGGACCCGTGAGCACACCAACGTGATCCCCACATCCTCCTCTACCTCTTAGTACCACCCATCACCGTTGGATCGCCGCCGTTCGTCGGAACCTTGGTTCCCATGTGCTGCCGCCATCGTCCGCGTCTACGCCAGCTCACCCTCATCGCGTGCGTGGCAGCCGCGTGGAGCCCCGTCAGCATCCACGTGGGTGTATGCGTGGCAGTCCGCCAGCCCAGATCTAGACTGGTTTGTGAACTCGGTTCACCGTGGACCTTGTGGCTGACATGTGGGTCCCACATGTTAGTAATTTATTTTTATTTATTTTCGGCGGAAATTCCTTCGCTGACATCATAAATCCGATTTTTCTTTTAAAGAATAATTCGGGTAATTCCAAAATTAGGGTTTCTTTGAGATTAAAACTTCCAAAGCCCATATCTTTTGCATCCGAACTCCGATTGAGCCCGTTCAAATTTCTAAATTCATCTAAATTCAAGATCTATTTATTGGGGATTTTTTATTTAATTTTTGGAGTCTGTTTTGCCTCTTTATTTTTTTTGTTTGCTTCGTTTACGAGTAGACGTTGATACTTCGGGAAGATTTGAAGAAGAAGGAACACCTCAAGATCAAGATTAGTACCTAGACCTATTTCAAGGCAAGTTATACCTTTGATCATGTTGAATCCCAGTTTTCTAAAATTACTTTGATTCAAATTATTGCATTTACTTTAAGTATTTATTTAAATGCTTTTGGGTGTAGTTATTAATCCCATTTGTTATATCCACCTTGTCTATTTGTTATGTCATAATCTTTTGTCACCCTAGATTGGTTTATTTAGTTGGTATTATCGTAGCACCAACATGGGTTGGATAGATACGATTAGATTGCTTAGCCATGCCACGAGTCATCATCTCATGTGAGTTGCAATTATAAACTTGACTAAGTGATTATGGAACTATGTGATAAAACTGCGTGTACTATGTGCTATTACTCGTTGATGGCATACATTGCACTTAACCAACAGGGTGGGAAAGGATTTAGACTGAGGCAAGTGGTGGATACTGTGTGCTACTTTTGGTGGATCTGTGTGCATGGGCTTAAAAATCTGTGTGCATAGGGATTTGTAGTAACTTGGAGGTCTTGCCTTGGTCAATTAAGGACTTAACTTTGTACGCCATTGAACTGAGCCTCTCGTACAACCACATGCCTGATGGGACGGGCCTAACTTAGTAAGTTATGGATTCTTGACATTGTTACTCAGGAAGTAGGTTAGGCTATATTGCATGGGTGGATATGTGTTCTACCAAGTAGTCACATCACGGGGCGGTTCGCCCTACCCCTCTCCAACGGTGTGTGTCGTACCTATCGCTGTGTATGGCTTGGTATGACGATTCATAAGCACACTGGGAGTATCAATGCTTGAGATGAAGATTCTGAAACGTTTTGTTATGATTAGTGCTTGCAACACTAGTTGTATCTTGTGGGTAAAGTGTACAAACTCTGTAGAGTGTTAAATCAATCTATTCGAATAGCCGCGTCCGTGGTCATGGACATGCTCGGGGATTTCACACGAGGGGTAGATTTTCATAAAAACCTTGGGAAGGGAGCTATGTGATCTAAGTCATATAGTTATGTGAATAACTTGTTTAGGCTATGTGTTTTTGTGAAACCAAACTGTTAAATTATTATTGTTAATTGTTTTACTTATTGCTTTCAATCTATTATTTGTATTCAAACTGCAAATGTTGCATTTCTGCAAAAGAACCATAGAAGTCATTCCTTTGGAATAAGCCATCATGTATAATTGTATTTCTGTGGCATGACTTGCGAGTATGGTTGTGTACTCATGCTTGTTGTAAAACATGCAACAGAAGAGGAGGAGTCATCGCCTGCTTTCGAGGAGGAGTTCGTTGAAGGTGCTTGATCGTAGGGTCTTGATCCCAGTCGGTTGCCTGTGGCGAATTGATGGGATGCCGTTGCCGCTTCTGTTTTTCCGCTGCTATTTAATTCTCTGTTAGCCCTGCGTGGCTTAATAAGTATAAACTCGACCATACGGTCAAAACCCTTATTTGTTAATCAAATTACTCGTTTATGCTCTTAATCGCCTTGTGTAGATCGATATTCATTTATGTTGAAACTGTGTGCACTAGCGTGATCCTGGACTAGTGCATTATACATAGAGAGTCCATAATTGCATTTTTGGGTCTCGGCAACTGCTGAAAGCACCGAGCACACACAGTAAACACGAACACACCAGAAAACCTACCCAGCACAAACGCAACCAATCTACAGCTGACTCATACACAGAGGTGGGCCACATATCGCTGCTGACCAAGTGTGCAAAGCAGCACGCAATAGCCAACATCGGCCAAGTGAAGCAGCGGGGAAGGCACAGTGTGCGCGAAGCCTGAGGCGACGTACAGAGCAGAAAACTAGAGGCAAGACAATGCACGACGCACACATAACCCGACTGAGCTACTCGATACTTCCGAATAGCACAGCGCACAAAAAACCGAACCGTAGAACATGAGTGAAAGCGTAACCCAACATGGAAAAACCGAGTCGCTTCGTGAGAAAACCCGGCGACAACTATCTTTGCATCACTGGAAGAAAATGGCCGAGAAACGTGGGGAGCTTTCCATTTCTATGTGCAATAAGGTGCTTCATATTATAAGTAGTGGCTATCATACATACACTTTTCATATATTCTTCTACCATTCACTATTGTACTTATCGCATGTGCAACCATTCGGTCTTTAAATTCATTGATAGTGTTCGGAGGTTTGCCCATTTTACATTGGTTTGAGGGCATCTCCAATAGTCCTAGTCAGCTAGCTGTCTCTAAAAATCAGCTACATCAGTGAACATCTCAGCGATAATGTATCACCGTAGCCCAACCTCTACACAGAAGGGGCACACAAGCGTACTCGCTTGTGCTACTAGGAAGCGGTTTTTCCCCAACAGGCGGAAACCGTCACGAAAGGTGGGGCCAACATACATGCTAGTGCAACTCAAGGTAAATTGGCAATGTTGTACTAAAGGGCGGTGTGTTAATAGCTCAAACAACATTTCAAGCAGGATGTCTCCTCACCTACCTCGGGGAGAAAGGAGAGAGAGGGAAAAGATAAGGGGGAGGTGAGGGGGGTTGATAGCTGGGTCCATGAGTTTTATTTAGAGTAAATTTCACAAAACCGTAAATTTATTGGCAAAACTATCATCTTGCTTTAACAATTGTTTTGAGTTTCATGAAACTACACCTTTAGCGAGCCATTTTTTCACCGAACTACAACTCCGTCACGAGCTGCCATGTTGACACATAGGGCCCACCTTTCGTACTCTTGATATGTGGACCGGTCCTAACAGAATGCTGACCAAGGCGTCACACATGCATGCTCTCTTTCTCACCCTCTCGCTACAGAGCACGCAAGCATAACAGACGAGCGGCCATGTATGGTCTTAGTCGAGCTTGACACCGGCGAGGTTGACCATAGCGACAGCAAGCGAGCAGTAAAACGGAACCCCACGGCCAATGTGGTGACTAAGCAAAAAAATCAAGAGCGACGGAAATAGGCAGTGCATCAGCATCAGCGTGGCAAGAGGATCTCACCAGTGCAATCAATTGTGGAAGAGGAGGGTTGTGGCAGCCTGGCGACAATGACCCAGGGGCGGCGTAGTGAGGTACACCCGGCGACAGTGCTAGGGAGAAAGAGAGAGCAAATTAGGAGTTGAGGAAGACAGAGGATTGTGTAGAGATACTCCAGATGTGAGGAATCGAATTGGAACTCGCCCGTTGAGGAATTGCGGTGGCGGCGGCGAGTTTCGATCGGAATTGGAGAAGATGATGGCATCGGTGTGCTCCTGTGATGAAGGCTAAAATTGATTGAGGGAGAATGGAGTTGGAGGCAAGGAACACATTTCGACGTGAGAAGATTGGAATGGATCTTACCGGGTTGACGGAGACGCCGAGGTCACTGGAGCTAGGAGATTGGAATGGAACACGTGCGAGATGGGAGCCGCCAAGCTGCCACCGTGGATGGACTCCCCTCATCAATGCGATGCTCTTACTTCGCCATCGGAGCTCCACCGCCGTCCGGGGCCCGCGCCGCCCTATTCTGGCCCGACGCCGCCAGTCATGACCAGAGATGTTCTGGGCCAGTCGATGCATGTCTACCCTGTTCCCTAGGGCCGTGGAGACGGACATAGGCGGACTCGGAGGTGGCGGCAGATTGCTCGGAAGGGAGGGAGAGGAAGAGAAATGGAGGGAGAGAAAGGGGATGCCTGCCTGTGTGGCGTCCTAGGTGGCACCTCGTAACGGCCGCTAGTCAGCTCGTGTGTATGACAGGTGGACCCATGTGTCAGCACGGCAAGCTCGTGGCGGAATGGCAGTTCGGTGATAATTTGGCTTGCTAAAGTTACAGCTCCATAAAACTGAAAACAAATGTTGCAGCCTTGGGCGGATTCTCTCAAGATCATGGTGTTCAGCCTAACACCCATATATTTTTTAAAAATATCTGATATATTATAGGTATATTAGATGCATATATTATTAATTAGGTAAAAACTATATATTTGTGTCCGCAAATGAATTTAGCTCGTACTCTCTATGTAACACATTAGACTCATTTTCCTTTCTACTTTAGCCCACCAAATCCTAACCTCTATTCTCTCCGGCCTCCAAGTGGCGAACGAGCGGAGGCAAGGACTCTGAATATGCGCGCGATCGGTGGACACGGCCTTCTGACGCGACGGCAAGCAAAGCGTGGCGGCATAGAGGCGGCGTCTTGGTGGCAAGACTTGTGGCGAATAGAGATGTGACGCGAGCAAGTGGGTGGTAGCGTGACAAACAGGGAGGAAGGGAGCGAACGGCACCAAAGGAGCAACGCGGTGGCCAGGAGGGAGCGTGGCGGCGGGAAGGGAGCAGTATATCCAGCTCACCGTCATCGTCCTCTCTCCAGATCTAGGTATGTTCTGCGCACTCCAATTCTTCTCCCTGGCTCTACTCCGCTCTTGGTTCTTTCCAATGGATGTTGTACAAAAATACAATCTTTGCCTTGGGCAATGAACAAATAGTTGGACTCTTATTACATACGTTTACATGCTAATTTTTGCTCTATGAAAGGAATATTCTTAAATGGGGTTCTTGCTGATAGAAAAAAAAAAGCAAAAAAGAGCAGGATCAGTAAGGTATGCATCTGTCAAAAAATTTTGAAAAAGAAGACAGGAGCTCTACCGATCACTATTAGAGGAAGAAAATAAGTTTTAGCAGTCTAGCTGCTATAACCTGGAATAGAAAAAAAGTAAGAAAACAACAACGACCAAAACCAAGCACAAGCTCTTTTTTTTAAAAAAAGAAAAAGAAAACATGACATCTACCGATCACTATTAGAGGAAGAAAATAAGATTTAGCGGTATAACTGGTACAACCCAGAACATAAAAATAGAGAAAACAACAACGGTCAAGCACCAAGCACAAGTCTTAGCCGCACGCTGCAACAACATCACAACTTAGCAAAATTAGAAGTCTGGAGCAAAAATAGCTCTATTCCTAGTTTTCACCTCCTCAACTGTCATTGATATCTATAATTTGCTGTTTAATTCATGCCATTATGCTTGTCTTATTTCGTCCAATTCCTCATATGAAATCATTAATTTCTATATTTTCTGTATTTTGTTATATATATACATGTATCGTCGTATCAGTGTTTTTAGAGAAATAACATCTCACGGTATCGGCGTATTGGTATTGGCATATCTAGACAAGCTAGCTCTGAAATCCGAACACTCATTCTAAAAATCCTGGATCCGCCACTGGTTGCAGCATAATGATAGTTTCGGCACTAAAGTTACATGTCTATGAAATTTACTCTTTTATTTAAGTTTGGACGTGGAGTGTGTGGGCTTTAGGGTTAACAGAGGGTTGAAGAAGTTATATATATGAAATTGTTCGTAGGTGATGTGGAGTGGCACCAGTGACAAGTACTTTGGAGATGTCCCGAGGAAAACAAAATACGGTACTACCATCTAATCACACCCATACCAAACATCGACACGTATACCATACCCTGAATTAGCACCGATCTCAAAGACATCTATCCCCGCCCTACCTCTCCTGCATGCGTGCAACC
Source organism: Phyllostachys edulis (assembly GCA_036346405.1). Taxonomy (NCBI): domain Eukaryota; kingdom Viridiplantae; phylum Streptophyta; class Magnoliopsida; order Poales; family Poaceae; genus Phyllostachys; species Phyllostachys edulis. The sequence continues at coordinate 110,551,320 of CM070546.1, forward strand.
GACCAGGTCTCCGCCCGTTTCTGTCACAGGCTCACGGCTGCGGGCTGCCCCGTGCCCTCCACAGGTATGTGCCGCCTCACCGCATTTCCGCTGGCCGTCGCAGACGTTGGCGGCCTCATCTAGCTACACCATGAACGTTAATTGCTTGTCAAATTTCTGGGTGAAACCGTGCGTTCCACATCCAAAACCACGATCAACGATCCGCAAATACATCTGAGAGTGTAAACAACTAAACATGTCCCGCCAAGACGCAAGGATCACCATCCAGCCTATCGACGCCTACCTAACACATTCAGATGCATAAGAATTACAGGGCACTGACGAGAAGGTTGCTACAAGATTGCGTTTTTCACCAGCTTCTTCTTCTTCTCTTTTTCAGAAAAAAAAACGACTTTTCGTCCTAAGAAAATATTGACCGGCGACTTTTAATTTGTATCGGTTTAAAAGAGAAAAAGAAATGACGGGAAGGAAATGCACAGCCATACATACAAGACCGGACCGGTTGCAGTTACAGCTTACAGGATCGCTGAATTTAGTATACCAGGACTAGAAAAAAAAGACATTGCAAGTCCAACACAGAGATGATACATCTTCTGGTACGGCCGCCGCACGGGTGCTAATGCGCTAGTGCCGCTCCTGAGACGTGCTGTAACCGCTTCTACTTTGATCCGGACATTACCTTCATGGGGATAGGCCGGCCGTTCTGAAGGCCAAGGCTCTGCGACAAGGCGTCGAGTTGCCCCGACGACGCAGCGATGAACCCTGAAATTAAGTAATAGAAGAAACTCAGAAATGGAGCAGTCATGCACATTGCGATTAATTCTTGGATTGGTTTGCTTGTGTTTGCGAATTGGTTTGTTGGTTTGGGCTTCATTTACCCATGAATGGTGGAGAGGGTTTGCCTGGCCTGGACTTGAACTCCGGACGGAACTGAACTCCCACGAAATATGAGTGCGACGGCAGCTCCAGAATCTGCAGAATTCAGCACAAGCGCATGTATAAATATTCCAATGAGAGTTCTTGGCTGGCCGATATCTGAACAATCGTCATAAACTGTGACTACATAGAGCTGCTGAGCAATACCTCCATTCTGTCTCCGGTTTCATCCGTACCAACAAATTTAGCACCGGCATTCTCAAGTTCCTCAGCCATGTCAGGATTAACCTAGAATTTGGCAGGTTTCAGATCTGGAACAAGAGCAGGATACCTCTGAATTCTGAAGTGATTGCCATGCATCATGTCATATATTGGGATAAGATATTGATCTCACCTCGTACCGATGTCGATGGCGTTCGTCCACGTACTTTGCATTGCCATATCTGTTGAGAGAACGCAAAAAGTACCGCGTGACTTCTTGTTACCAAATACTAACCATGTAGAGAAACCTTTGCAGAAAGCATGTGCCTGAGCTTACAGTTTAGCAGATTTACAGTCCATGGTTCTGAAGAACGTCCTCCTCGACCCGGGCCTCAGTGCTCTGCCCATCTGCAATTTTGAGCCCTCCAGTGTTCATTCAGATTACTACATAAGAAGGTAACAATGCAACCACCGCAAATCCACAGCCACACTTCTGTGGCTACTCTTACTTCGGGCATGAAAATTACACACGGGTGTGCCGTGCTAATGCCAAATTCCACGCTGTCGGCGTCTTTCAGGCCAAGAACCGATCTGGCAAACTCTATGACAGCAACCTGCATCCCCAGGCATATGCCTAGGTATGGAACATTGTTTTCTCTGGCATATTTGGCCGCATGAATTTTGCCTTGGCTTCCTCTATGCCCAAATCCTCCAGGAACCAGGGTTTTTTTTTTCGGCCGATTTTCGGCCGAAAATCGGAAATATCATTTTTGCCGGCACCCCCCGGTACAATTACAAACCGGGCCCGAAATTCTCAGCCCAATTTGAACAAAGCCCACCCCGCACCATTCAGTGGCAGTCGGCCTCACTCATCTCGCAGGTCGCAGCCCATTCGGCCTCTCTCGTCTCGCCTCACCTCGCCCTTCTCATTTCTCACGGCCGGGAAAGAACTCGATCCCCAATTCCCCACCACCCCGTCCTCCTCCCACCTCCACCACCTCCCCCTCCCCGACCCCGCCTCCCTCCCGCTCCCCTCCTGCGCCACCGCCCTCCGCTGCTCCCCCTCTATCCTCGCCGCGGCCACCTCTTCTGGTTCCACCAGCACCTAGCCTCCCAGGGCCTCCACGGTGTCGCGAACAGCATCGCAGCGACCATCATCAGCAAGGGGCACCAGATGCTCCGATCGCAGTACCGCGCCGGCCTGTTCAGCGTCGAGGTGCCGCTAGACCTATGCCGCTCCGTCGTGAACGTCGTGGCGGAGCTGGCCGACTGCTACTCCGTCTTCTTCATCTTTTCCCAAGGCTCTTGGGTAATGAGACAAGAAATCTACGACTACTTCACTAGGTATGTCGGCCATTTTATTCATAGCATATATATCCCCAAGCTCATACTATCATCGATTTTCAGTAGAAATTTGTTTGAATTTTAAATTTTGGTTTGAAATTTTCGGCCGAAATCTGCCGAAATTTTCCGAAAATCGGTTCTATCGGCTCTATCGGTGACCCCTGGTAAAATTCAAAACTGATTTTCAAAACCCTGCCAGGAACTAGGACACCATCTGCACCCTGAGAAAATCGGTGTGACTCAGATACTAAACATAAACACAGACATCATACTTAATGAACAATGCTCTATACTTCTATACTATTTAGTTTGTGATATTGTATCACCTTCAGTAGTCTCCATGCCTTCTCAAGTTCTCATGGAGGTCAGGTGACTGTCAACAGCATAATAGGGTAATAGCAGAACATTCAGATAAGCAAAAGGATTAGACCAAGACAACTACTCTTCAGTGATGGTGAAAGCAAGAATATGACAACTTGTGAAACCTCATTTGCAGTCTGTTCTTCTAGGTCAGAAGCAGGGACCCAATCGACTACAAGCCTTCTCTGGCACGCAATCGACGCATGAAGGAGCGCTTGAAAGAATAAATATATTGATGAATGCAAAATTATTATTTGTGGAGACAGGAGACTGAAGAGTGGTACATCATTACTAGAATCAGTCAACGTCAGGTATCATATCCAAATGCCTCAAGAACATTGAAGAAAATCTGAAGCATGCTCTGAGGTGAAAGAGACAATGCTGCTGAATAGTTGCCAAGATCATCATTCACCTGGAGAACGGAGAGGTATGCATTGGAAAGACAGTGTAGTTTGCAACTGTTACGAATATTGTGCATGTATTCATGAGGGTCCAATGGACAATATATAGAGAGAGTACAAGAGGTATATAGATAAGGAAATACAAAAGAGGGGTCATATTCTAACAACCTCTCTCAAACTTACACTGAGTTTGAAGAGAAAATATAAATATTGTACCCTAATCTATGGCTTCGTGAAGAAGTCATCAATATGTAAACAACAACTCACAAGATTTCCTTACTACTCAAAAGCTCACCGTTGCAACAAAGAGTAGTATGGGGCCGAACGTGGCGACGAACAAGGGCGCGGCGGCTACTGGAAGGGCGTACGTGACGTTCCTGGCCGGCGACGGTGACTACTGGAAGGGCGTGGTGGGGCTGGCCAAGGGGCTGCGCCGCGTGCGCTCGGCCTACCCGTTGGTGGTGGCCGTGCTCTCCGACGTTCCCGGGGAGCACCGCCGCATGCTTCTCGACCAGGGCTGCGTCGTCCGCGAGATCCATCCCGTGTACCCGCCCGACAGCCAGACCCAGTTCGCCATGGCCTACTACGTCATCAACTACTCCAAGCTCCGCATCTGGGAGTTTGTCGAGTACGAGAGGATGGTGTACCTGGACGCTGACATCCAGGTGTACGAGAACATCGACCATCTGTTCGAGCTGGAAAAGGGCCACTTCTACGCCGTCAAGGACTGCTTCTGCGAGAAGACGTGGAGCCACACGCCGCAGTACAAGATCGGCTACTGCCAGCAGTGCCCAGACAAGGTGGCCTGGCCGGAGCACGAGCTTGGCCCGCCGCCGCCGCTCTACTTCAACGCCGGCATGTTCGTGCACGAGCCCAGCCTCGCTACCGCCAAGGACCTCCTCGACGCGCTCGTCGTCACGCCTCCCACCCCGTTCGCCGAACAGGACTTTCTGAACATGTTCTTCCTGGACAAGTACAAGGCGATCCCGCCGGTGTACAACCTGGTGCTGGCCATGCTCTGGAGGCACCCTGAAAACATCGAGCTCGATGAGGTCAAGGTCGTGCACTACTGCGCAGCGGGGTCGAAGCCGTGGAAGTACACTGGGAAGGAGGCGAACATGGACAGGGACGACATCAAGATGCTGGTGAAGAAGTGGCGGGATATCTTCAACGACGAGAGCCTGGACTACAAGATCATCACTGCTGCTGAATAGTTGCCAAGATCATCATTCACCTGGAGAACGGAGAGGTATGCATCGGAAAGACAGGTGTAGTTTGCAACCACCGCTATTCTCACCTGCATATGCACGTGCTCCAATTAAATGGGAAATAAAGGGATAAACGCGCGCGAGAGGGTGTGATAGGGGCCTGTGTTCAGAGCAGGCGCGGCTTCCCTCCGCCCCAATTCCAGGAAGGGGGACTGAAAAGTTGGATGGCATGACTTTTCCACGGGAGGACGAAAGGTCGAGGCTGCCCCCGACGTCGGTGGGGGAATCTTCTCGAGTCTGATCGCCGTCTCGGGAGGGTGAAAGGTCGGGGTTGCCCCCGGCGTCGACGGAGGAAGTTTCTTGAGACCGATCGCCTAGACGCTCCATCCGCCGTCCGCTAGATAGGGATGGGGGCGTGTCGAGAGCGGGCAAGTCGCGCGTGGGAGATTGCCAGGGGCAAGGGAATCAAGCAGAGACCCATGGTGCCACAGCGATGGGCCGACCCATCGTTTTGGTACGACATTATCCGACCTCTATGCGCATTCCTAGCGAAGCATCCCAAGCTCTTCGTGGCTTTGGATACCCAAGCGAGCGTGCATCGGGGAGTTAGGGTTTCCAGCTAGTATTCGTGAGATTCATCGTTTGGGGTGGAGCACGCAGGTGGTCCAACAGATCCGAGATCCGCCGCCACTAAAGCGATCCTTTGCTGAAGCGGTGTGGGGTGAGAAGATGGATAGGGGAAGAGGCGCTATCCGCATCGATTTGGGGGAGGTGGTCGAAGTATTGGGGAGAAAAGGTCTGCTCCTGGGGAGTGGATGAATGACGATGACCTGTTGGTGGAAGATGATTTGAGAGCGAAGCTTCGTCGAGATCAAGAACAAAAGTGAGAGAAATCAGGAGACTCAACATGGGGGATTCCCAAAAACAGGTACACAATTTGGTTCGCATGAAGGGAATAGGGATAGATTCAAGTCTCGTTTTGGGGGAACTAGTAGAGGCAATGCTAATCAAGGGAAAAGTTAGCAATATGATTCTCGAAGGGAGTTCTCGGACAGAGTGGGGGGTGTTCATCGGGAAGATAATATGAGAGGGGATATCCGGGGGGGTGGTTTCGAAGGTAGAGGTGGAAACCTCAGGGAAGATAACACTAAAACTGTGGCCCCTCGGGATTCTTCTGCTAATTTTGGTAAAGGGGAAAATCTCAAAAGAGCTTGGGGTGAGATTGGTCCAAACACAGGGGTGCTTAGATCTGAAGATCGTGGTACACGTTTTCGTTGTTTGCAATCTGGCCATCACCAAGCTAGATGTACTAATTTGCCAGTTTGTTATAAATGTAAGAAATTTGGACACATGACTTCTGGATGTCATGAGGATAAGGAAAATCTAGGGTTGAAGTTGTGCGGTTTTGGGATACCAGGATAAGGTTTTTATAGCCTACAAGTTCCGGGTTTGAAACTATCAGAGTTGCAAGAAGCTTCAGGAGTTTTGAGCATTAAAGAAGGTGTGGCTTCAGTTACTAAAATTGAAGCTGAATTGAAGCACTTAATTCAAGCAGACTGGGACTGGAAGGTCAGAAAACTTTTAGAGTCAGAATTTGGGGTGGTTTTTCCCTCTAAATCTTGAATACTTGGACGAAGGCCAGAAGTGTGGAATTGGCTCTACATTCCATCAAGGCAAAGATAAAGAAATCAAATTTAGATCCTGAGGCATCGTCTGTTCTTACGGCAGGATGGATTAAGGTTTTAGGTATTCCTATTCCTGCTAAGACAGCTGCAATTGTTAAGGAAATTTCTAGTACTATGGGGGAGCCAATAGAAGTGGACGAGATAAGTTTGATGAGGGCTGATCCCGTGAGAGTGAAAGTTCTCAGTAGGGATCCGACAAACATAAATTGCTTTATGTAGAGATCTTCATCAATTCTATGGGTTATGAAATTAAATTTGAAGCTGAAGGGGGTTGTAATCAGGAAGAAAGGGGGACCTGTATATGATCACTTCCATAAAATCAATACCCATAAGAAGGATGATGGTGATGAGGAGGAGGAAGAAGAGTCTCATAGTAGCAATCATAAAACTGAGTGAGAAAAAAATGGCTGAGAAGTATTTGGGGGGGGGGGATACCAACCAGTCTTTTGAACAACATGGTGAAAGGGGATCTGTCAAAAGCAAAGGTAAACAACATAAAGGGGTGGAGGAAAAACAAGAAAAAGAGGGATCTGACATAGTGCTAGAAAAGCCTGATGATCTTAGCCCCCATGGAGTTATGCCTACAGGCTACAACAGATGATAATTTTCAGGAGGGATCAGAGGGAGCTGAGAACAGGTTGGGTAGTGGGTTGGACTATCTTGATCATGAAAATGAGATAGTGCCAGCTTATGCCCTGCAGCTGGATCTTACTTCTACAGACAATATACAATCTACTAATGGGGATCACAAGACTGAGTTTCAAGTAATCAATGATCGAGAGGTTTTATTTGATTCTGAAATCTCAGGCAAGGGTAAAGAGATAGTTTTAAATGCTGTTGAGAATAATGCTCTAGAAATTGTGCCTCTGGCTTACATTTTTCCTCCTGAAGATGAAGGATTGTAGAAGTTTGAAGATGAGAAGATTTCTTTTGAAGGGGATGGGGTGATGTATTTACAAGGGAATGAATCAGAAGTTAATGAGGGAGATGTTAACATGGATCAACAGACGATTGTGGTTCACACTGAGAGAGGACCTACTTTGTTACCTGCTAAATGTTGGCCATGTTTGATAACTCCTTTGAAAGATTAAAAAGTCGTAACGGAGAAGAAGGATGTGGATAAGGAGGATTCCTACTCTTAGGTCAGAGGTACAGAGCTTCGTTTAAAGAAGGGTGGTATGAGTTGTGTTATATCAGAAGAGATGGTAGATGTTGATAGTGGAAGAGAGTACTGCGTGGGGGTGAAAGCAAAAAAACTCAAACAATGAAAGCAAATTAAAGGTTTGTGGGGGGCTTGAAACTGATGAGGAGAAAGAATGATGGATGTCTACTAAAAAGAAAGGGAAGAAAAATAGAGTCATTGAACCTCAATTGGCAACTAGGAAAAGCTCCAGGATCCAGAACCAAGGGATACCTATGGAGCAGAAGGCATCCAAGCTTAAATCCATTCAAAATTTGGGGACTCAAGGTAAACCTAGAAATCTCTTCTATGTTCTTAATAATGTTTCTATTAATTATTTAGAACAAGTTGCTACTTCTTGTTATATTACTTTGGGAAACCAGTCTAAAAATTCTCAAGAAATCATTTCAGCCATGCAAGCTCAAGAGCTTCTAAGAGCTGCATTGGCTAAAGCTGAACAAGAAAAACATGAAGTTAAGGGTGATGACCTTGTGGGTGATAGAGAAAGCAGTGATATTGGGAGAGGTTTTAAAGTTACAGAGGTTATTGAAAAGAGGGGTGTTACAGGTTTCAAGATGAGCAAGAGAGTGGGTAGTAAGCTCAAAAGAGGGGGTGCAGATGATAATATATCTAAAACATGAAATGCCTTTTTTGGAATATTAGAGGATTAGAGAAGGCTGCTAGGAGAAGACAGTTAAAGGAGCTAGTGTTTTCTGAACACTTAGATATTGTGGGGTTGCAGGAAACTATTAAGAAGGATTTCTCAGACAAAGAGCTCAAGAACCTGGTGGGTGACCTTCCTTTCAAATGGCATTGGACCCCAGCAGCAGGGCATTCAGGGTGTTGGGAGTCAAGGAAGGCCTTCTTGAAGTGGAAAACTATGACTCAGGAAGATTTTTTGTCAGCATGGGGATTCGAAATAGAGCTACAAACTTCAGATGGGAAGTGATAGGAGTTTATGGCCCTACCAAGCATGAGCTCTCTCATACCTTTGTGGATGAACTGGATAGAAAATGTAAAAGTGTTGTGCTTCCTTTGGTAATGGGGGGGTGATTTTAACTTGATTAGGGTGGCTGGAGATAAAACTACTGGTAATTTGCATTTTGGTTTGATGGATCTTTTTAATGAGTTTATTTCTAAGAACAAGCTCTTCGAAATAAAGAAAAAGGGAGCTAGATTTACTTGGTCTAACATGCAGAATAATCCAATTATGGTGAATTTGGATAGAGTCTTAGTTTCAACTGATTGGGAAAACAAATTTCCTCTTTGCCATGTGCATTGTTTGGTCAGAATTGGTTCAGATCATAGCCCTCTTTTGTTGAATTCTGGGGAGGGAGAGAAAGTTAAGACAGGAAGATTTTTCTTTGAAAAAAATGGTTGTGTTATGAGAATTTCAGGGGTTTAATTCAGAATAAATGGAGTGAGCTTAATAATAGAATTTCATAAGACTGTTATTCCATGGATAGATGGAATGGATGCATGGCATCCTTAAGAAGATTTTTGAGAGGATGGGGAGCCAATTTAAATGGGGAGTACAAACTGAAGAAGAAAAGTGTTTTGGGGCAGATTAAAAAATTGGATTCTGAGGCAGAGCTTAGGGGGTTGAGTTATGAGGATTGGATTCAGAGATATTCTCTGGAATCTGATTTAGAAAAGTTGTATGAAGTGAAAGAGAATCATTGGCAGCAAAGAGGAAGTGTAAAATGGATCACACAAGGGGATTCCAACACAAGGTATTTCCATAATTGTGCTAATGGGAGGCGAAGGAAAAAAATCACATTTTCAGTTTGGAGCATAAAAAGGTCATTTTGAAAGATAGAGATGAGATTAGAAACCATGTGTATGATTATTATTAAAAAAAAATTGGTTTAGAAGGAGACCAAGAGGTGGGTTTGGCAGAAGGCTTTTGGGGCAATTGTTTCAGAGTCTCAGAGACAGATAATTTGCAATTGCTTCGTGATTTTACTGAATAAGAAGTGTGGAAGGTGACCAATGAGCTACCTGTGAATTCAGCACCTGGTCCGAATGGTTTTCCTAGTATCTTCGTTAAAGAGTTTGGGGGGGGTGTATAAAGCCCAGTTTATGGCTTTGGTTAAAGACCTATCTTCAGGAGACCTGGATTTGAAAAGGTTAAACTTCAGGGTTATTACTTTGATTCCTAAACTCAAAGAGGCAAATAGCATTAAATAGTACATACCTATTTGTCTCCTTAATGTCAGCTTTAAGATCCTTACTAAACTTTTGGCTAATAGGCTGGGGTTAATTGCAGATAGAATTATTAATGAGAGTCAATCGGCTTTTATCAAAGGAAGGAATATTTTGGATGGGATGGTGGCTCTTCGTGAGATGTTTCATGAGTTTAAAGTTTCAAAAAGGAAAGGGGTGATTCTAAAACTGGATTTTGAGAAAGCATATGATAAAATTAATTGGAGGTTCTTGGAGGAAGTGATGGTGAGAAAAGGGTTCTCTGCTAAATGGATTCAGATAGTGATGAGCTCAGTCAAAGGGGGAAAGGTTTGAATTAATATAAATGGAGAAATGGGCACTTACTTTAAAACTTTTAAAGGATTAAGACAAGGAGACCCATTATCTCCCCTTCTCTTTAATCTGGCTACTGACGCTTTAGCAGGAATAATTAACAAAGCTCAAGATAGAGGTTTGGTTAAGGGGGTGATATCTCATTTAATTCCTAGAGGGGTCCCAATACTGCAATGTGCGGATGATACTGTGATTATGATGGACTATGGGGTGGAATACTTTCTGAACCTAAATTTTTTGTTATATTGTTTTGAGTGGATGTTAGGTTTGAAAATAAATTATCACAAAAGTGAAGTTTTTGTGTTAGGGGTGGATAATGAAGAAGCTAATAGAGTAGCAAATACATTCAATTGTAAGTTAGCTCAGCTATCCATGACATATTTGGGCATTCTAATTGGAAATAGGTGTTTAGGGGTGAAAGCAGCAGAAAACGTGATTAACAAACTAGGCAAAAGGCTAGACAATTGGTAAAGTAATTTGTTATCTTCTGGGGGCAGATTCGTTCTGGTAAACAGTTGTTTCAGTAGTCTTCCAATTTACACAATAGGGTTTTATAGACTTAACGAAGAGACTCATAAAAAGATGGATTATATTAGAGCTAGATTTTTTTGGAGAGGAGCTAATGACAAGTTTAAGTATCACATGGTTAATTGGGGTGCTGTTTGTAGACCTAAAAAGTTTGGTGGTTTGGGGATTATAAACACAAGCGTAATGAATGATTGTCTTATGGTTAAATGGATTTGGAGAATTATCTCAGCTAACAAGGAACTTTGGTTTAATATTTTAAAAGCAAAGTATTTCCCTACAGGGCTGTTCAAAGATGCTAGAATCTTAGGTGGTTCTCAGTTCTGGAAAAATGTGATGAAAGTCAAAAAACTTTTCAATTTGGGTATTAAGTATAAGGTGGGGAATGGTCAGGATATTTCCTTTTGGGAGGATGTTTGGATCAATGAATGTTCATTTAAGATGAAATACAATGGATTGTTCAATCTTTGCCAGTATCCTTCCATGAGTGTGGCTGCTGGGGTGAGAGGCGATAGTTAGGACATTCTCTTTAGAAGAAGTTTTGGGGTAGAGGAAAACCAACAATGGGAGGCCATTAAGATGGATGTTAAAGAGGTTGAGCTTGATGGTAACAGGGACAAATCAGTGTGGTGTTTAGAAAAAATTGGGGTTTTTTTAGTCAAATCCTTGTATAAGAATCTGTTATTTGGGGGTGTTAATAGTAGAAAGATGCTTAAGCTTTGGAAAAACAAATTCCCTTTGAAGGTCAAAATCTTTGTTTGGCTGTGTTATCAGAACAGAGTCCAAACTTTGGACCAGCTTAAGAAGAGGGGTTGGAAAGAAAATACAAATTGCCTTCTATGTGGTTTGGAAAAGAACATTGACCATGTATTGTTTTCTTGCAGTTTGTCGAAATTTTTCTGGATTTGTATAAAAGTGATTCTTAGCTGGGAGAATCACCCAACTTCTTTAGATGATTTTCAACTGAATTTGTTGGAAAAGAAGGGGGCTAATAATTACAATGTTGCTTTGTTTAGTTTTGCAGCTACGGCCTTGACTCTTTGGAGAATTAGGAACAAAATGGTGTTTGAGAGGATTTATATTAAGAATCCAGTAGATGTGATCTTCAAAATTTTATCTTGTTTGCAGCACTGGCGAGTTCTTTTAAAAGGGGATGATGGTGACAAGCTGGATAGCAACATGGCGACAACTGAAGCTTGGGTGAAAAACTTTTGTAATAGGAGATATTCCTCTTCTGATAGTTTGTATAAAAACTAGCTGGTAGTAGGGTTGTTGCTGGTGTTTTGGATCCGTAGTTTGTATTAGTTATGTTGGCAGCTGAGTTGCTCTTTTGTTGTGCGTGCATTGCAAACTAGAATCCCCAGTCTTGCTTTCTGTTACTGGTTTCTTTGTAAGAACATTTATATGCTTTCTATTAAAAGCAGGGTTTTCCCTTCAAAAAAAAGAAAAAAAAGAGAGGGTGTGATAAACTGATAACTGAAAGATAGCAATAAGCCAGTAAGTACTATGGAACTATGGAAGGTTCTGAAAACAAAAGGTAAGTAAGTACTATGGAAGATAAGATACAGTGGCTTGGAGCATACTTGAACATGCAATTGGTCACATGTTCTAGCCCTGTTCATCCACTCATCCAACTTAGGTTCCAGAGTTAAGCTGCGTATTACAAATGCGAATAAGGACAAACTTGTGAACTTGAGGGGGATAACAAAATGGAATCTAAACAAGATAAATATACAAATTGACTATGAATCAAGAGCATTTGAACAATCAAAATAATAAGTTGAGCTGATTATTCTAACCGTTCACGTCCTAACGTTGTCAAAATAGCTTCATGAGCCTTCTGAGCCTGACAACAAAAATGGAGACTATTCTCAGCAATGGATGTCCAAAGTACTAAAAAGACTAGTAGTTCCTCAAGATGTTAGTACAAAACAAATGGAAGGCACGCACTTTTAGAAGCAGAGAGATGTGCCAAATATTCGAAACATCTTATAGACTAACAATGCATTCAACCTGAAAACTTAATTTCATGAATCAGTCCAAAGCAGAAATGAAATGTGAATACTGAATACGATTATCAGTGTCATACCGGAACATGGCAAAACTGTGAAAGCTTTTCTTTGACATTTTTATGCAGAGGCTGAAAATTATGGATGAAAGGTGCCCGTTAGAATCAAATGTTCAAATGGACAATATAAGGGTGTAAATAAAACAAGAGAACATAAAAGATGTACTGTTGCGCTTTGGCAAGCTAGAATGTTTGGCGTCAATCCAAGCTCTCGAAGGCTCTGAACACTGTATTGCGCAGGCTTAGTTTTCTGCATTTTTCAGTTACAACAAGTATAGAAGGGACTCATTTGATTGATATTCAGTAAAACCAATCACATCTTGAAAATTGAAAACAAACGATAAACGTCCAGCATGTTCTGGACTTCTACCTGTTCTCCATCAATGTTTATAACGGGGACAAGACTGATGTACCAAACAAAAATTGTTAGGCCCTGGATACAAGAGGTAGACAATTAGGCCAAGCAACTAGCTGAAAAGAACCAAATTACCAAATTCTTCAGCAAAATCTAGACAAGTATTTCACCAGCGCGGTATGAAAACCGGCTCAACGCTTCGACGAATGGTCTCGACTCGATATCTCCTGCATAATTAAGAATGGTTCCATTTCAATTCTCAAATGAACAATACGAGATTTTTTTTTTTTTTAAATATTGTTCTAATCGCATCCCAATTTCCAGACCTATTGTTCCTCCCAACTCAATGATACAAACATCAGGTAGCCCTTCTCTCCCATCAACAGGCATCATTGCAACACGTTCGATCCATTCTTGTATCACATCCGTAATGTGCGGTATGACCTTAGGAGGATCAGAAAAAAGACGAGTAACAGCTTCCATGAGCATTTTGTATAGATGAAAGCACAGCATCTATGAAATGTACTTCAGGACTGTACTGACAAACCTGAACTGTTTTTCCTAGATAATCACCTCTTCTCTCCTTAGCTATCACATACTGTAAAACAATCATTATAGGTCAAGCTACATCTGAGAAAACGGGTAAGAAAGTTGTATACATTGGTAAATTGCAGAGAACATGACAAGTTTAGTGCCTGATAAATCTTGCCGGCTGTTATGTTGTCGTCTCCGATTAATTGAACATCCAAGAATCTCTCGTAGTTTCCAAGATCCATGTCAACCTGAAACATCACGATGTATCAGTCTTATAATAACGTTCTTATCAAAATTTTGCAGATTACCATTTACCATCAGTTGAGTAAGCATGCATCCAAAAAGGATATTAGTATTACTACCACAGTACCACACTAACTCGTCTGATTGATACAATGACAGAACTAACTCTTACCTCGCTGCCGTCATCCAAAACAAAAACCTCACCGTGCTCGGAAGGAGACATGGTTCCAGCATCAGTATTCAAATACGGAACTGTATTTGTGTGTTAATGAGACATAATTTAGTAAGTGAATATGGCATCAATAAACAGAAAAAAGCGAAAATAAAGCAAACATTTCACCAAGTACTGAAAATCTGACCATTCTTATAACTAGAAAAGACATTGTAGATTTATAAAAGAAAATTCCTTCTCTCTCTTTAATAGAGCGGCAGTGCCCTTGCCTTATTTGAAAAAAAAGAAGATTTAGGAAAGAAAATTCAGAACTAGTTTGGGCACAACACAAAAGAGAAAAATAAATAAATAAAAGAAGGCAGAAACTTAACAAATGGTAACTTGGACTAATAACAATCGAGTGAACAAAACAGCATTACCAAATTGTAACTTGGACTAACAACAATCGAGTGAACAAAAAAGCATCACTGGAAGTTCAATTTGACAATTGATTAATAAACAGGTTTAGTTCAAGATATCCTAAAGTTTGAACGGCCTGTCCATCAATATATTCAGTACCGTATTCAGAAAAGAGAAAAATAAACAATCCGAAGAACCCAAGTAAAACCTACCCAAGAGTGAAGAGGCACACAGTTCCACTGAAAGTAAGGTAAAAGGAAAGACAGAAAGACACTCAAAATCATTCCTGCCTGTCTTGATCAAAACAGAGCAAACCATTAACTCGCTCTACTGAACCAGAAAAGAAGTGAACGAACAAGAACCAAATGAAAAGACTTGCCAATCTTGATGAAGGTGACTCGCAAACCGCAGGCCTTGAGGACGACGCCGATGCTGCTTGCGGCGACGCCCTTCCCTAGCCCGCTCACCACGCCTCCGGTCACCACTACATACTTCATCTTCCCCACGCACGCGACCACAGGCCAAACCAAAGTCTCAGAACTTGCTTCTTGCAGGAAACAAATGGATCAACTGAAAGACATATATGTGACTCCCTGCTCCAACAAGAAAGCCACGGGCTACTGCTCAAGGCTGAAGACGAGCAAGAATCGGAAGAGAAATCATTGCTCTTGATCACACTATAACTTAGGTAGGATAAAATGGCGCGCGCGGCGCTCCCTTGATCAACGATTTAACATGCCAGGACGACAAGAACAGATTGAAACACCTGAAAAATTTCAAAGTTTGAAAATTAGTTTGAATTCAAAATCGAATTTCAAAATTCAAATCAAAAATCAAATTTCGGCCAAAATTCGCCCAAATCCAAACCCTAACCCTAACCCGCCTTCCCCCTTCCCCTTCCCGCTTTCCCCTCACGGCCGCGCCTCCACCCCTCGCCACCTTCGCCGCGTGGCGCTTGATCCTTGCCGCCTCCACCTAGCGTCGCCATGGAGCACTGCCGCCAACGCCTTGGCCGCCTGCACTAAGCTGCAACAGGCCACCGCCACCTCCCGCCACCTCTCTGCCGCTCACGCGCCACCTGCCACCGCGCCCAGTGGTGGTGGCGCCACCTCCATTGCGCCCGATGAGGCGCGGCATATCTCGCCTCGACCCGCCCTCCGTCTGCCGCTGACCTCCGCCACCGCCTTTGCCCTCGCCTACCACCTCACCTCTCTGGACGCCCATGTCTGTCGCCAGACCTCCCATCGCTCCGCGCCTCATGGTCTATAAAGCCGCCCGCTCGGCCTCTTCAACCCGCACCAACCCAACCCTCCTCCTTCGTCCCCGACGCCGGTAAGTCGTCGCCGCCGCCTCGGTTCCCCTTCCGAAGAACAACCCCACCTCAAGCAAATCCCACCCACCCAAAGCCAAACAAACCCCAGAGCCCTACCTACCCTCTCCGGTCACTGGCATGGAATCGGATCTGTGCTTGCCGCCGCCTCACGCCTCAAAACCCTAAAACCCGACGCCAAAACACACTCCCAAAACCCTAGGGTCTAGAGGACTTACCGGCGAGCCGCCTTGCGCTCTCTCCCTGTCCCTTGTTGGTCCCGCCGTCGCCGTCGTAAAGCCTTGCCGCGCTCCCAAGCCGCCTCGCTCGCTCATCGCGTGCCACGCGCCATGGGCGCTTTTAACTGCTTGACAGCGCACAGCGTTCTAGCGGCTTTTTGGCATATGCGTTACAGTAATGGGCCGCAAGCGTTTGCCCATTTTCTTTTTGGGTTTGCCACAGTGTTTCAATTCTTGTGTGGCCCAAAGACTGCTCACTTAAAGCCGCCCAAGATCTTGTTCATGCACGATAAATATAGGTTTTATTTCCAAAAATTTCAGATTTTGCGCAATAATTTCTAATTACTGTTCTTAAGCCTAAAATGGTGATTTATTATTGTTTATATCTAATTAATAGGTATGAATAATAATGTGATCATGATTTCTTTGAAAACCCTAACTTGAGTTTAAATAGCCTTTTGATCACCTCGAACTCCAAAACCTAATCCTAACTCTATCTAGCCATTTCCAACTCCTTTACCTCTTTAAGTTGATTTCCTTTCTTCTTTTATATTTTTGTTGTAGTTGGATCTTTTTCTGGGCTCGTTCCTTGTTGAGCCAGAGTTTTATTGGTTTTGTGTCTTGCGCTAGGTTTCGACGCGACGAGCCAACTCAGACTTCGCAGACAGGACTCGGCATGTGAGACGGTTCGTGGATTTCGAACAAGGAGGCAAGTTGCATACCTTGAACATATTGAACCTACATGTCATATATTAATATTGTTATCTTCATTAAAATATTTTAGCCAAGTATTTCAACAAAGAAATAATACTTTGGAATGCCATGTTGAGTAGTTATAAATCCTTAAACCACCCATTCTTGTAAGCCATATTCACCTTGACAAACTTGGTTCACATAAAATATCAGCAAATATTCTGTTAAGTCATACAAAACTCTGTTCTAAATACTGTTAAGGAAAGTTGGCTTTAGGCCAATAGGATTTTGGTGTAAGTTGAGGGTTGTGTCCATTGAGTTGGAAAACCCAATATACTTGGTAAAATTGGGTCATCAGTGAGATCAAGAGGTGGGTAACAATGTGTTAGGCCATCGCCTCGCTGGGTGACATGTAAGGACAAGAACCTTGTGCTCGAGAATGAACACGAGAACCGCTCAACCACATGCGTGGTCATTACTCCCTAGCTTAGTACTTTGCTCATCCAATTGAATATCTGATATCAAAGGTGAGGCAGGTGTACCCCTAAGGACACTCTTGGTTCTTACAGCGGTATGGGCCCGTCACAATCGGGTCTGAGTCCACTATTGGCGGTGGTCTCCGAGGGTATGGATTAAGATCTACCGGGTAGAGGCTAAAAGGATAAGCAGTGAAAAAGCTTTGTTATCCTTACTCGGCCAGCGCAAACATGTTGCGTGTCAATGTGAGTTTGTGATATCGTGTGGGTAAAGTTGGGCAACTCTGCGAGTGTAATCAATGTTATTGAATACACCGTGCTTAGGTTAATGAAGCTATGTTCATGGGTGATGCCAACATACTGAAGCATAAGTAGAATTTTACAGATGTTAATTGGTAATTTCAGAAGTTGTTAACCCTGTGGCTATATTTATTCTTGTTTCTTGTCTTTATTTACGTTAAAGCTTTTAAAGTCAACTATTGCATTCCACATATACCTGTTTGGTAAAACTGTACCATTCCTTTGACATTTCCAGCATATAGTTAAATAGCATTTCCTATGCAATTTGCTGAGTACGATAGTTGTACTCATTCTTGCTTAAACAATCAATGAAGAGTTTTGGGAAGATCGTGTGTGCTCTACGAGCAAGAAGAACCGTGAGACTTTGACGACCATTGGTACTAGGGTCTCGATACGCCCAAGCTTCTGTGGTGCTAGCTTTCTTTTGAAGTGTATTATATTACTTTCGGGCTCAAATGCCTGCTTCCGCTTTAAAACTGGCTGTTAAGCCCTATCTGCTGTAATAAAAGTCTGTCTTTTGTTGTAATCGTTTGCTTGCTTGTGAAACCACGACTTTACAACTGAACATCCTGGACAGTTGTAAAGAATCTAGCGATCCCTAGTTTTGGGGTCGTTACAAAAGTGGTATCAGAGCCGGCTTGACCGTAAGTTGAGACCTTAGCTTGGTTATAGGTTTGAAGACCTTTAAAACTAATAATTTCAAAAACTACAAAAGAATTCTCAAAACAAAAATATAAGTATTAAATTGCTGTCTCTTTTCCTCTCTTGCTACCTCACCTTACTTAGACTTGAAAAACTTGTGTTGTTTTCCTAAAAAGATTTATCTCCTCTTAACTAACTATTCAAACTTTCCGTCTGGCAGGAAGATGCAGAATTCCTACTCCGACCACTCGATGTTTAGAGGATGGAGCAAAAGACTACTCGAGATGATGCAGTTTATCAGCGCCACAGCTGAACAATTGCCTGTTTTCCATACAGAGGAACAAATCTGTGATGGAAAAAGGTACCATTGGAAGGCTTGGATAGATCTGGCCCCGTTAGCTTACAAACCTGACGATGAATGTCGGTTTGTGGACCAGCGCTGCAGAGAGAGGGAAGCGATACAGGATGCCGCAAGGCAGCGAGGCTACACTGCGGAAGATTATGATTCGAGTTTGAACACTCGAGTACCGGTGATCCACGAAGGGAGCGATGGATCCAGCTTCCAAATTCCTTGTCCAGATGATGATGAAGATCCCCGCATTCGTGAAGTCGCCACCCACATTCTAACTCAAGAGATTCTATACACTAGGGTGTTGAAGGAGTATCAGAAGGTGCAGGGGAAGTATCACTTGGCCAAGCACGGGATCAAGAACATGCAGAGAGAGTTATGCCGTCGTTATGACCCGAATCAGGGGACTGGTTCAGTTTGTGATGAGAGCCCCGACATTCCTGATGATCCAACAGTGGACTATACACTGAGATCACCGGATTACACCCCTTTATCTCCGGTGTATACTCCAGAGTCACCTCCAGGCGCTCGCCCTCACCCAACGGGCATAGCACGCTTCTACCGTCGCCGTTTCCGAGGATCCAACAAGGGAAAGGAGAAGGTGGAAGAGCCGAAACCCAACCAGCAGGTGACGAAGGCCATTGAAGAAGAGGAGGAGGACCCAGAGATGCTGATCCGCTACACCAGCAGCAACCCTCCATCTAGTGGATGGTAGAGCTTTCCGCAAGGTGTTAGATTACGATAGAGTATTGTAGATCCACCTACTTTAGTAGTAGAACGACTTTTGATTGTAAGAAAAGTTGTGTATTGTACTCTAAGTAGTATACATCCAGCTTTTGTAAATTAATTTGTCTACTTTGTGTGAAATATAATAAATAAGTTGTTTCCCCTATCCATATCTGTATATCATCCTTGTCAAAAGTGATTTCCTTCTGTTCGTCTTAATCACTTACCTATTGCTTTCACCGCTCATCTAAAAATCTGAATCTTACTTATCTTACTGTGTTTGGTCAAAACCGCTGCAGAAGTAAATTCACAAGATGTCTGGAAATAACAACAATGAAGCTGAGGCTGAATCAGCAGGGCAACCACCAAGCTTGGCAGAGGTCATGGCTATGATGGAAAGAAATAGATTTCAGGCAGAGCAGAATCAGGCCAGGATGATGGAGCAACATACTCAACTCCTTGAACAAATTGCCGCAAGATCTTCAGCTGGACATACTTCTGGTAATAATGGAGGAGTGACTCCAGGCTTCAGATGGGCAGATTTTCAGAAAACAAGACCACCAACATTCACAGTGTCACCAGAACCGTTAGTGGCCGATGACTGGATAAGGGATATTGAGAGAAAGTTGGACACCATCTAGTGCAATGACAAAGAGAAGACTTTATTTGCTTCTCATCAACTACAAGGTCAAGCAGCAGCGTGGTGGATGAACTATCAGACTCTTCATCCAGGAAGAGATATACCATGGGTAGAATTCAAGGAAGCATTTCACAAAGCCCATGTTCCTGAAGGTATAGTTGCAGCCAAGTGTAGAGAGTTTCTTGCTCTTAAGCAAGGGGGTCTGATCCTGAGAATACTGCACCAATTTAATCAATTGTACGGTATGCCCCGCATGAAGTGGATACTGAAGCTAAGAAGATGGAGAAGTTTTCACAAGGTCTGCAAAAGTCACTGAAATTCCACATTTCAGCTCTTGATTTCCCTGACCTAGCTTCCATGGTGAACAAATTGATAATCTCAGAAGAAGCCAGAACCGATATGGAAGAAACCAGAAAGAGAAAAATGAAACAAATGACTCCAGCCACAAGTGCACCAAGGGGGAGAATGACGCCCCACCCATCTTCTAGATTTCAACCAAGACCCTCCATGAACTCAGCGCCAAGACCACAAATGAACCCAGCAGCAAGGTCAGCTTTTAGTGGAAACAGAGCCACCGCAGTTCAATGTTATAACTGTGGAGGAAACCATTATCTGAAGGATTGTCCCCAGAAATCCTCCAATTGTTTTCATTGTGGGCAACCTGGTCATTTCAAGGGGCAGTGTCCATTGAAGAACATGTCATCAGATGCAGCCAAAGCTCAAACAAGAAACCCGACCCGTAATGTAAGGAATCCTCCCACCTTCCAGGCCAATAGAGGAGGAATGCTACAACCCAGAAACCAGCCTA
Organism: Phyllostachys edulis; assembly: GCA_036346405.1. NCBI lineage: Eukaryota > Viridiplantae > Streptophyta > Magnoliopsida > Poales > Poaceae > Phyllostachys > Phyllostachys edulis. The sequence goes on from CM070546.1 coordinate 110,571,591, forward strand.
GACAGTCAGGTCAAATCTCAGGAGGAGGACAGTCTGCACCAGCACCATCACAGGGGAAAATCAATCATATTACCACTCAGGATGCAGCTGAGGCCACTGATATCATTGTCGGTATGTTCCTACTCAATGCAAGATCAGCATTAGTTCTTTTTGATTCAGGAGCTACACATTCAGTTATTTCATTGGATTTTGCTATGGAGAGTTGTTTGCCTTTTATTGTTTTGCCAAATCCCTATGTGTTGCAAACACCCGGGACTATAATGAAATCTCAGTATAAGTGTAGTAACTTGAACCTAGAAATTCATGGAATCAGTTTCAGAACAGAGTTATTGGTGATCCAGATGAGAGGCATAGATGTCATTTTGGGAATGGATTGGTTATCAAAGTATAAAGCCACAGTTGACTGTGAAAAGAAGACTGTAACCTTGAAGAATTCAGAAGGGCAAGAAGTAACGGTTATGACAGATCAGTCTTTGATAAGGAAACAAAGAAGGAAGGTTAATAGTACTATTTCAGAAGTCACTATGCAGATGGCAGTAATTGATGAATATCCAGATGTGTTCCCTGAGAAACTACCCGGAAGACCTCCAGATAGAAAAATTGAGCTTACTATAGAGTTGGTACCTGAAACCAAGCCTGTAACTAAGGCACAGTACAGAATGGCAACCAGTGAGCTAAAAGAGCTTAAGAAACAGTTGGATGAGTTAGAAGAAAAAGGTTTCATAAGACCTAGTGTCTCACCTTGGGCTGCACCAGTCTTATTTGTTAAGAAAAAGGATGGAACTTTGAGATTGTGTGTGGATTACAGAGCTTTGAATGCAGTGACTATTAAGAATAAATATCCTTTGCCAAGAATTGATGATTTGTTTGATCAGCTGAAAGGAGCCAAGGTATTCTCAAAAATTGATCTCAGATCAGGATATCACCAGCTCAAGATTAGAGAACAAGATAGAGAGAAGACTGCATTTACTACAAGATATGGACTTTTTGAGTTCACAGTAGTACCTTTTGGATTGACCAATGCTCCGGCATATTTCATGAATCTGATGAACCAAGTCTATATGGAATATTTGGATCAGTTTGTCGTGGTATTTGTGGATGATATTTTGATTTACTCAAAAAGTGAAGAAGAGCATAAAGGGCATCTCCATTTGGCCCTAACTAAGTTAAGAGAGCATCAGTTGTATGCAAAATTCTCCAAGTGCGAATTTTGGATGAAGGAAGTGTCATTTTTAGGGCACATTATCACAGAAGAAGGAGTAAAAGTTGACCCAGAAAAAGTCAGAGCAGTGCAAGAATGGAAACAGCCAAAGTCAGTAATTGAGATAAGAAGTTTCTTAGGTCTGGCGGGATATTACCGCAGATTTATAGAAAAATTTTCAAGAATTGCCCGTCCACTCACTTAGCTTCTCAGAAAGGATATTCCTTTTAAATGGACGGATAAGTGTGAAGAAAACTTTCAGGAATTGAAAGTCAGATTGACCACTACCCCAGTACTCATACTGCCAAACCCTGAAAAGGATTTTCATATTTATTGTGATGCTTCAAAGCAGGGATTAGGTTGTGTGCTAATGCAAGATGGAAAGGTTGTGGCTTATGCCTCAAGACAGTTGAGAACCCATGAAGAGAATTATCCCACACATGATTTGGAGTTAGCAGCAGTTGTTCATTCATTGAAGATTTGGAGACACTATCTACTTGGAAATCACTGTGAAGTGTTTTCGGACCATAAGAGTCTGAAATATATATTCACCCAGCCAGATTTGAATCTCAGGCAGAGAAGATGGCTAGAATTAATAAAAGATTATGATTTGGATATCCAGTACCACCCAGGGAAAGCAAATGTTGTGGCTGATGCACTTAGCAGAAAGGCATATCATAGTCTGAATGCATTACAAGAATGTCAGTCAGAGTTGGTGTTGGAAATGCAGCAGCTAAACTTGGAAATAGTTGAACAAGGATCATTATCAGCTTTGGAGATACAGTCAGATTTGGTTGATCAAATCAAACAAGCACAACAGGAAGATCAAGAAGTTCAGCAACTTTTGGCAGAAAATCAAGATAGAGAAATAGTGGATTTCAAGAAAGATGATCAAGGAGTAATACGGTTTAAAGACCGTCTGTGTGTACCAAACAAAGAAGAACTGAAACAGTTGATTCTGCAAGAAGCTCACTCGTCACAGTTCTCAATACATCCAGGGGAACAAAATGTACCAAGATCTCAAGAAGAGGTTTTGGTGGAAAAAATGAAAAGAGAGATAGTGAATATATAGCCAAGTGCGACATTTGCCGAAGATCAAGATAAACCATCGAAACTCAGAGGATTGTTACAACCTCTACCAGTACCAGATTGGAAATGGGAAGAAATTGGCATGGATTTCGTCACAGGATTACCAAGGACACAAAAAGGATTTGATGCAATATGGGTAATAGTGGACAGATTAACAAAGGTGGCACATTTCATACCAATTCAGCAAACATATGGAAAGAATAAGTTGGCAGAATTGTATATGACCAAGATAATATCTTTACATGGAATTCCAAAGAGAATAGTGTCTGATAGAGGAGCACAGTTCACATCTAAGTTTTGGAAGAAATTACAGGAAGCCATGGGAACGGATTTAGCTTTCAAAGACTGACTTACCATCCTGGCGGGGGATGACAGAGAGAGTCAATCGATATTGGAGGATATGTTGAGAGCATGTGCTTTAGCTTACTTGAGCAACTTGGGATAAGTGTTTACCTTTTGCAGAGTTCTCCTACAATAATAGTTATCAGGCCAGCATCAAGATAGCACCTTTTGAAGCCCTGTATGGCAGAGAGTGCAGAACACCATTGAATTGGACAAACACTGGAGAAAGGCAGCTGTTAGGTCCTCAGATAGCCCAAGACTCAGAAGAGCAAGTCAGAATGATAAGGGATAAGATGAAGATTGCTCAAAGTCGTCAGAAAGAGTATGCAGATAAACGCAGAAAAGATTTGAGTTTCGAAATAGGAGATCTGGTATATTTGAAAGTTACACCATTCAAAACAGTTCGAAGGTTTCAAGTAAAAGGAAAATTGGCCCCAAGATACATTGGTCCTTACAAAATTTTGGAAAGAATAGGAGAAGTGGCATACAAGTTACATCTGACACCCAACCCAACTGGCATACATGATGTGTTCCATGTTTCTCAGCTCAGAAAGTGTTTGAGGCAGCCAACAGAGCAAGTACCACTTGAAGAGATAGAATTGCAGAATGATCTGACTTATGAGGAAGAACCCCTGATGATACTCGACACTCGTAAAGGCGTTAAGAGGCAAGAATGTCAAATTTTGCAAAGTTCTCTGGAACAATCATACTGAGGAAGAAGCAACATGGGAAAAGGAATTGAAAATGCAGCGAGATTTTCCCAACCTGTTCCCCGGCCCTGCGTGAATCTCGAGGTCGAGATTCCTTTAAGGGGGGTAGGTTGAAACACCTGAAAAATTTCAAAGTTTGAAAATTAGTTTGAATTCAAAATCAAATTTCAAAATTCAAATCAAAAATCAAATTTCGGCCAAAATTCGCCCAAATCCAAACCCTAACCCTAACCCGCCTCCCCTTCGCTTTCCCTTCTCGTCGCGCCTCCACCTCGCCACCTTAAATGGCGTGGGCCGATCCTTGCCTTGCCCCCACTGCCTGCCACCAGGAGCACCCGCCGCCACCGCCTTGGCCGCCGCCCCACCACTGCAACAGGCCACCGCCACCTCACCCGCCACCTCTCCTGCCGCTCTGCGCCCAACCTGCCACCTCAAGACCAGTGGTGGCGGCGCCCTCCAGGCTGCGCTCATCGAGGGGGCCGCCTTCTCGCCTCGACCCCGCCCTCCGTCAGCCGCTGACCTCACTCACACGCCCTTGCCCTCGCCCTACCACTCACCCCCCCTCTGCAGCGCCCATGCCGTCGCCAGACCTCCTTGCTCCCGCCTCTCATGGGCTATAAAGCCGCCTCGGCCTCTTCAACCCGCACCAACCCAACCCCCTCCCCTCCCTTCGTCCCCGACGCCGGTAAGTCGTCGCCGCCGCCTCGGTTCCCCTTCCCGGTAAGAACAACCCCACCCCGAAGCAAATCCCACCCACCCAAAGCCAAAACAAACCCCAGAGCCCTACCCTACCCTCTCCGGTCACGGCGCCGCCGGATCTGTGCCGGCGCCGCCGCTCCCTCACGCCCGAAACCCTAAAACCCGACGCCAAAACACACTCCCAAAACCCTAGGGTCTAGAGGACTTACCCGGGCGGAGCCGCCTTGCGCTGCTCTCTCCCTCCCCGCCATTAGTCCCGCGTCGCCGTCGCAAGCCGACGCCGCTCCCAAGCCGCCTCGCTTCGCTCCGCCGCGCGTGCATGGGCGCTTTTTCTGCTGCACGGCGCCCGCGTTCCCTAGCTTTTTTTTTTGCATACAAGGCGTCTTGGGTCAGACCGTGGGCGTTTCGCCCATTTTCTTTTTGGGTGCATAGTGTTTGAGTTATTGTGTGGCCCACCTTTGCTCACTTAAAGTCGCCCAAGATCTTGTTCATGCACAATAAATATAGGTTTTATTTCCAAAATTTCAGATTTTTTGTGAGAATTTCTAATTCTTGTTCTTAAGCCTAAAATGGTGATTTATTATTGTTTATATCTAATTAATAGGTATGAATAATAATGTGATCATGATTTCTTTGAAAACCCTAACTTGAGTTTAAATAGCCTTTTGATCACCTCGAACTCCAAAACCTAATCCTAACTCTATCTAGCCATTTCCAACTCCTTTACCTCTTTAAGTTGATTTCCTTTCTTCTTTTATATTTTTGTTGTAGTTGGATCTTTTTCGGCTCGTTCCTTGTTGAGCCAGAGTTTTATTGGTTTTGTGTCTTGCGCTAGGTTTCGACGCCGACGAGCCAACTCAGGACTTCGTAGGACAGGACCCCGACGTAACAGGACAGTTCGTGGATTTCGAACAAGGAGGCAAGTTGCATACCTTGAACATATTGAACCTACATGTCATATATTAATATTGTTATCTTCATTAAAATATTTTAGCCAAGTATTTCAACAAAGAAATAATACTTTGGAATGCCATGTTGAGTAGTTATAAATCCTTAAACCACCCATTCTTGTAAGCCATATTCACCTTGACAAACTTGGTTCACATAAAATATCAGCAAATATTCTATTAAGTCATACAAAACTCATTCTAAATGAGTTAAGGAAAGTTGGCTTTAGGCCAATAGGATTTTGGTGTAAGTTGAGGGTTGTGTCCATTGAGTTGGAAAACCCAATATACTTGGTAAAATTGGGTCATCAGTGAGATCAAGAGGTGGGTAACAATGTGTTAGGCCATCGCCTCACTGGGTGACATGTAAGGACAAGAACCTTGTGCTCGAGAATGCACACAAGATAAACGCTCAACCACATGCGTGGTCATTACTCCCTAGCTTAGTACACTGCTCATCCAATTGAATATCTACAGTATCAAAGATGAGACAGGGGTGTACCCCTAAGGACACTCGCTGGTTCTTGCAACGGTATGGGCCCGTCAGCATCGGGGTACAGATTCCACTATTGGCCGGTGGTCTCCCGAGGGCTGTATGGATTAAGATCTACCGGGTAGAGGCTAAAAAGGATAAGCAGTGAAAAAGCTTTGTTATCCTTACTCAGTTGTGCGCAAACATGTTGCGTGTCAATGTGAGTTTGTGATATCGTGTGGGTAAAGTTGGGCAACTCTGCAGAGTGTAATCAATGTTATTCGAATACACCGTGCTTCCGGTTAATGAAGCTGTGTTCATGGGTGATGCCAACATACGAAGCATAAGTAGAATTTTACAGATGTTAATTGGTAATTTGAAGTTGTTAACCCCTGTGGCTATATTTATTACTGTTTTACTGTCTTTATTTACGTTAAAGCTTTTAAAGTCAACTATTGCATTCCACATATACCTGTTTGGTAAAACTGTACCATTCCTTTGACATTTCCAGCATATAGTTAAATAGCATTTCCTATGCAATTTGCTGAGTACGGTAGTTGTACTCATTCTTGCTTAAACAATCAACAGAAGAGTTTTGGGAAGATCCAGGTGTGCTCTACGAGCAAGAAGAACCGGTAGACTTTGACGACTACTGGTACTAGGGTCTCGGTTACGCCCAAGCTTCCTGTGGTGCTAGCTTTCTTTTGAAGTGTATTATATTACTTTCGGGCTCAAATGCTCGCTCGCTTTAAAACCGGGTCATTAAGCCTATCTCGCTGTAATAAAAGTCTGTCTTTTGTTGTAATCGTTTGCTTGCTTGTGAAACCACGACTTTACAACTGAACATCCTGGACAGTTGTAAAGAATCTAGCGATCCCTAGTTTTGGGGTCGTTACACAGATTTTCTGTTGACACGAACAAGACCGAGTGGCGGTTGCCACTATAAAACGCGAAGCCTCTTTTACTTAAACCCACCTCTCTATTACCTAAAATTCGAAAGAGGGTTTTCTGGCCCTGCGAGAGCTACGATTTATTTATTTATTTTATTTTTTTAGAAAAATAGCGAGAGTTACGACTTACGAGCAAACTTTCACCGCATAGCAAAGCAAGGTATGTTCCGGCCCTAGCTTTGAAAACTTTTCGAAGAACTTTCGAATGTTTGTGTTGGACCGAACAGCGACTGGAGGTGAATTGAGTGATACTCTTTTTCGACTTCATCGGAATTCAATTTCTTCTTCACTTCAGTAACTATGAAAAGCTAGGGAGATAAGAAGCACAACGAAAGTCTTGTGTTGAACTCAACAAACCTCGGAAGCAAAAACACCTCAAGACAAGCGATCTAACCGCCTGAGCTGACGGGTCTAATTGCCCTTGGGACCGGTCTGACCTCTGGAGCCCGAAGGACTGCACGTGACAAACACAAAACGACTTAGCTTCCTACTCCGTGATCCAAATCCTCTGAAACTTCAAACATAACTCACTAAGAAGGTTATGAACCTATTCCAATCGATGATCGAGATGATCAAAGCCAATGTTCTACGAATTTCTTAGATGATGTCAAGAAGGTACAAGAATCGAGAAAATTCAAACTTTGATCGAAAAACTTGTTCGTGAGTGAATGATGATCAAGATGATCTTAGATGGATCCTCATATGTCATAGCAAGCTATATCACAGCATGAATATCAAGAAAACCAAAGAAACAAGGAAAATCCTAAAAGTTATTTAAGAGAAAGGAAGAACAAGAGAAAAACTCATCTAGAAGGAAATCTTGTTTAGATTAATTTGAGATATTGTTGGTTTACAGCAACTCTACCATAGAGGACAAAAACTCAACATTTGAGTACTCGATCAATCAATCTCCCTCAAACCCTATCCTCTTCTACTCTAGTTTCCCCAAATCACAAATTAGGGTTTTACTCTGGGAATGCTCAAGAGGCTCCAAATCTAGTCCTCTCCTTTTTATAGTGGAGGCTAGGTTAAGAGAGAAAAATTCTAATGGACACCCGTTAAGCCCACACACAAAAGGATCTACACTCATGCATGTTTCTCAAAGCGGATGACGAACCGGGCTTTCCAAATCCGTCTCTTCATGATCTCCACCTTCACTTGACCTAAACCGCCTCTTGCACCGTCTTGCGCCGGTTTCACCAAAGGTCACCCACCCGATACCCCTTATCAATCATTGTCTGAAGACTGAGTCCAATCGTCGTGAAGCAACCTCATATTTCGCCACGTGTAGATAGACCAACGGCTCTCTTCATGTCGTCAATTATCTCCCATGTGTCTCCCACTAAAACTACCATGACACTTGCACCGACCCTCGCGCCGCTTGATGCAACTCGTCGCACCGAGTTTCTCATTCATTCATCTTTGTCCATCATGCGCCATGCTTGAGTCCAATGATTTCACTCGGTATCCTCGATCGTTCTAGACATCAGCTCTCCTAGCCTAGTCCTGGCCATCCTTGTCATTGACCTCCAAGCCTCATACACAATAATAGACAAATAAATCAATTCCGGTCACAAGTTCTTTGCAACTTGACCCACATTAATAAAAACATGCAGCATGTAACACGTTTGCACTGAAAACCATGAATTTGACCTAACCCATGATCATCGCCGTCCACCCATCACATGATCAGAGCCTGGTCGATCAGACCACCACCCATGGCCGGTCTGACCGTCAGCTAGCCGGTCAGACCACCCCTCTGGTCTGACCCCAACTACTGGCTGGTCAGATCGCTCCAGAAATTTTTTTCAAGGACCTAAAAAGCCCCTCTCATAACATTTCGGCAAAACTCTACCTACTTTTGCCTCGAAACTCCATTTTTCATGAAACTTGGTGCAAACTCACCTACCAACACTCCTATACAAGTGTTTGATCACATTGCTCGAAATTACAAAGTTATCTTTTTGGCGGGTCCCACCCTGGCCGGTCTGACCGCAGCCCCTCAGCCTGTCGGTCCTCTTGATAACTGACAAGGACATGAAATTCCCGAAAACAAGGGTTTCGTCAAACGCCTCGGCGCTATTGTCAATTGTTCATCACACTGAGATTAGGAGCATATCCCCATGACATCCACGGTTTGTAAAGAGATTAAAAGTTCTTTGACCGCTTCATGTCGGATCATTCCTAGCCTCCCAAGTGAGAGGACCTAGGAGACGCATAATAGATCACACAGGTACTCTCGGTCGGGAGGAAAAGGAGGTACTTGGTTGACAGTAACCTACATGTACAGTTGAGTGCTTGTTTGATTGGGTTTGGATCAAGTCCACGATTTGTACTGGCAAATATAGCATGGTCAGACAAGAAAGAAGTTTCGTGACAGGGCACAAAAAGGAGCACTAAAAAGGCTTATAATGTAGTACGCCTTAAAGGCCTTGAGCAAAAGGTCGGCCCATTACTTAGGACGCCCCCACCCCACCCCACCCGCTACTCAGAGGTTGCGCGTGTTGGGATACCTAGGCCCCTGGTTTTCTAAAAATTACGCGAAAAATTTCTCAGAATTAAAATTTAGCGGATTAGCCCTCGAAAATTGCAGGATTCACCAAAAATTTATATTCCAGCATAAAAGGGCCTCGAGGATTCAAATTTTGAATATTTTTAGCATTTAAAGCATGTTTAGCACTGTTTTTATTATTTTCTATGCTTTTCTGTATTTATTTACTATTTTGATTAATCGTAATTGCTTAAATTGCCTTTGATCACTGAAATTAGCAATAAAATTATAGAAAAAGCGTAGAAAATTCTAGAACAATACGAGAGTATTTTGTACTATTATCCAATTTATTTCAAGCATTTTTACCTACAGTAATTTTATGTATTTCTTGCATGCACATGTAGATGATAGGCATCACGAACCGGAAGTTCGAGGAGCTGACCCAGCATGACCAAAACTACTTGACTTGAGCTTCTGACGTCGAGATTGTACTTGGAGCTAAGAAGCTCTGCGCTGCCATTGGGATTGGTGCATCGAAGGATGCCAAATCCACCCTTGAGGAGAATGATCAGGCACTTCACTTTCTTAGGCACCACCTCTGTCATACACTCAAGAATGAATACATGGCAGAGAAGAGCGCGCTAGCCTTATGGACTACACTGAAAAAAACGGTTCGAGAAGCTAAAGTACACCATTCTTCCTTAGGCAGAGCGGGAATGGATCCGACTGAGGTTTGCTGACTTCAAGACAGTTCAGGAGTATAATTCTGCTCTACACAGAATCTGTACCAATCTTCAACTCTATGGCAAGTAAGTCACAGATGAGTAGAAGATTAAGAAGACGCTCTCCACCTTCCACCCTAGTGTAGTGCAGTCTGCGCAACTATTGTCAAGACGGCTACAAGGAGTATGCCAAATAGATTGATATTATGCAGGTTGCAGAGGCTCAAGATGACGTTCTTCGTAAGAATTTCGTCGCCCAACCACCTGGGAGCTCTGCTGGCCGTGAGGCCAACGCTGGGAGCTTCAAGGTGCGGAAGAAAAGGGGAAGGTGAGATTTGCTACTCTTTTGCAATCATGCTTCCAACTTATCCTCCATGTGCTTGTGTCACTTATTTATTTGCTTATCGCTCTTGTAGGTACTCCAGCCACTTCGCCCTCGGACCCACACTCCTCTGGATTGGGATGAGCGGTGTGTGTCACACGTTCGCGATGCCGGTCTCCTTGCTTTGGCGTGGATAGTCATCAATGGGCTCCCACGTATGGACGGTGCTGCACTGACCGCACTTGTGACCGGTGGTGCCCAGGGACCCACACCTTCTACCTACCGTCGGGCGAGATGACCATCATGGTTCAAGACGTCGATATGATTCTGGGCCTCCCTATAGACGGGCTTCCAGTAAATGGGGACATCAATAGCGTGGGCTGGTGAGACCGGGTGGGAGAGTGGCTTGGAGTACGACCGGAGGACCCCCCTTGCGAACTCGAGGGACAACCTGCCATCCGCGATGCTTGCGTCCTGGCTACGCGCGCACTTCAATGTGTGCCCACCGGACGTAGATGTGGACACAGTGTGACGCTTTGTATGGGCATGGATTTGGCATCTTCTAGGCTCCTTCCTATTCCCAGACGATACCGGCAACGCCGTCTCCTGGATTTACTTGCCGATGTTGGCAAATTTGGCAACGGCATGGACTTACAGTTGGGGTTTTGCCATACTAGCGTGTCTTTACCGGAATTTGTGCGACTCGTGCCGATCACAGAGTGTAGACGTCAACTTGGGTGGCTACGCATACCTCTTGTAGGTCTGGATGTGGGAGCATTTACCCGTGGGTCGGCCCACTCGTGCTACCTTGCAGGTACCCATTTTTTCCATTCGTCATATATGTCTTGTTCCACCTGAAATGCAACTGAAATCTATCTCCTTGCAGGCATGGCCCCTTGACGATCATGCGTCTGGACCGACGATAGCCTACCTTTGGAGCTCCATCATTGCACCTACTGGGTGTCCGAGGTCGCGGTACATCGCATATGCAAATGAGCTGGACGTCATCACACAAGACCAGGTACATACCTCATAAGTTACTTTGCTTACTGCATTCACCTCTTCGAACTATTATTTCATCCCTACTGTCTTCTACATCTAGTGCAGGTCACGTGGTTGTCGTACATCCGCGACGAGGTTGTCGGCTTGGAATTAAACCCTATGTGTGAGCGGGACATCGTCTTGTGGATGACGTTCTCACCGCTGATCTTCTTCCCTACGGTGGAGTACCACTTGCCCCATTAGGTGATGAGGCAGTTTAGGAAGCTCCAGGCCACTCCACCATTGGTGTTCTTGAAAGATCTGAACCTTCACGGGTAAGGGTACCTGACGCCATGCATTTGCAGCTTTGGTAGCGGTTTCAATGCTAACAGTTGGATTCTCGATGTGGTAGGATGAACCGAAGGCGGAGGTACCGACACACCGACTAGGGCCATTATCACCGTGACTACTTGTTGGAGTGGGCCGACTAGGCCAATCGGTCCAGGGAAGTGTCGTAGGTCCATCAGAGGACTCAGTTCGTGCGCTATCTGCGGTGGCTCCACGGCGTCGTGCGCCTCCGGCTTCGACCAGCCATGACTTATGTGGACATAGGGGAGGGGCACTCGTTCGAGGAGGATATCGTGGACGATTACGACGAGTTCACACAGATGGGCCCGCAGCCGAAGAGGGCCCCTATCATCGCCTATTACGTGAGTATATTTTATCCCGCTACTATTTTGCAATGTCACAGTGAGCAAACTAATTTACTTTGTCTACTCCTTCGTAGGGAACGCAGCTCACACACGTAATCAATGAGGCGAACGAGGCCGTCATGCTACCCGAGGGTTCGGAGGGGAGCCTTCAACGCTTGAGGGATTTTGCTGAGGTAACGCGCACTGTTTTAAATTAACACACACTTCAATTTCTTTATGTTTGTATTGTTCTTCATTTTGGTACTTCAATTTACATCACTTTATATTTTAGTACCCATGTTATTTCTTTTGTTATATTAAACTTTAGTATCTTTTTTTTTTGTTAACCTTGCAGATGGTTCGCCACCGATGTCGACAATTGGCCACAAAAATGAACTGCGCGGCGGCAGCGAGAGAAGTTGTGCATCCTGTCCCGGCTCGGAGTGGCTCCTCGTGTGCTATAACATCGGGCGTGACGACATCTACTTTAGTGGCATGAGACGAGGATGAGGAGGAAGACGAGGAGCATGACAAGGAAGACAACGAGCGGGACAACAAGGACAAGGAGGATGTCGATGCTATGCTTCCGGAAGAGATGGTCCTCGGGGACCTTGTTGGTGCACCAGCCCCCACACAGCTGACTCAGGCCACGCCTCCGTGCCGTAAACAACGTGATCGCGCAGACATTAGTTCGATAAATGTCGTCGAGGGCACGCGAGGCTAACACCCAGTAGCGAGGTTCACACTGGGGTCAGGTGCGCGCCGAAAGCACAATTGAATGGACGTATGGCACCTTTCTTGAATATATGCATATGTATCTGTACATGCTATTCACTGATTGAATGAAATGAGATGAATATCTTTTCGTAGAATGAAATGAGATGAATGGATGATTGTGTATGTATTAACTGATTGAATGGATTGTGGTTGAATGAAATGTCATGAATAGATGGTTGTGTTGAATTAACTTATTGAATGGATTATTGCGTTCGAATTAACCCTTTGGATGATGATTGTATTTGAATGAAATGCCTGCATAGAATGATTATTGTGCTCGAAGATGACTGCACCAGTGCAAGTTTTATTTTTTATGTTAGAAGCTATTGTCACGCCAAGGAACCTAGCGCGACAATATGGTAATGTCACACTAGGGGTACTGGCATGACAGGACTTGGCACCTGACGAGTTGCAACTCCACTGGAACGACAAAAAACCTAGCGTGGCAGTAAGGTTAGGCCACTCCAGGTACCCTGGCGTGACAGAGCAGTCTGGTCACACCGGGAGTCATGGCGTGATAGGACTTAGCACCAGAGCGCATCCATGTTTTGTGCAACCTCTCTGGAACGACAAATAGCTTGGCGTGGCAGCACGATTATGCCACGCAAGGGATCCTAGCGTGGCAAAGCGGTCCTGTCACGTCGGGAGTCATGGCATGACAGGACTTAGCTGATGAATGGATTATTACGTTTTTGCAACCCCTCTGGAATAGACCAAACCTAGCGTGGCAGCATGGTGGTGCCATGCTAGGACTACTGGTGTGACAGTACCGTGGCATTACTCTACCACTGAGTTAAAAGGGTTTTTTATTCAATTAGCCCCCTTTGATTTCTGCATAATGTACCTAAAATAAATTAACCACTTTGAGTTCTCCACTTTGAAACATGTCATACCTTTTTTAATTTTTTTTTTTGAATCTTTCTATTCTGAATTCTGATAACAACAAGATTTAGTATCTTTTCTTGCCCTATCATGACAACACCATGCCTCGCAAATAACTTTTCAGAAAGACAAAACAACACGCTGCCTCACAGACTACTCACATGAATTTAACCACACCATGCCACCAGCTTTTCAGATTGACATAACAGTACTCTGCCTTGCCAGCAACTTTTTAGAAAGACAAGACAACACCCTGCGTCGCAGACTACTCACATGAATTTAACCACACCATGCCACCAGCTTTTCAGATCGACATGACAACACTCTACCTCGTCAGCAACTTTTCAGAAAGACAAGACAACACACTGTCTCGCAGACTAGTCACATGAATTTAAGCACACCATGCCACCAGCTTTTAGATCAACATGACAACACTCTGCCTCGTCAGCAACTTTTCAGAAAGACAAGACAACACTCTGCCTTGCAAGCTACTAACATGCATTTAACCACACCATCCTACCAACTTTTTAGATCAACATGACAACACTCTGCCGGGTGCATTATACCCTGTGGCTTATAAAAAGAGGTGGTCTTTTCTGGAAGAGAACACTACACAAGCAAACCCAACACTACACCAGATGGAGAAGCACTTAGAGGAGATCCGCGAACTACAAATGGAGTATATGGCCCAGGAGGAACAAAGAGAGCGTACCAGGAGGCCACCTCCCCGCAATGACACCGCCCCCCGTAGCAGCAACCCCTACCAAAATATCCCAACCGAGCATTCGCTGCAACACCCGCCCGACGGGGAGGCATCGCCCCTCTGTCGGTGCAGGGACACATGTAAGTTCTTCAAGTCCAAGCAGTGTCTAAGCCTAGGCATACGTTACTGGGGTTGCGCGAACTACTTCTCGTATTATCTCGACCACCGTTAGGACACAGTCCGCTATCGGCAGCTGGTAAGTATCTGTTACAGTATGTTCCCCTACTATGTTTCTTTTAAAGTACGCACTAATAACATCTCCCGTCTACCCGTAGTCCTCGGATTCGCTATGTGGCTACCGCAAGTGGATCAACCAAGGGATCCACCTACATGACCAGTTGACTCTCGATTGCGAGGAGTGGGATGCCAAGAGGGATCGCAAGAGGAGGGAGGAGGAGCATTGCAATGAAGAGTACAACGAGCGTATCCAGTGGGAGATGCAAGTTCATCTCGAGGCGTGCAGGCGTAGGGAGGGCGAGGCTCGCGAGAGGGAGCGCAAGAAAAGGAGAGAAATGACGGCCAAGGCCAAGGTGGACGGCGAGGAGTACAACGATGACCTCACAAGGAAGGGTAAGTGGCTCCGGTCCACGCAGTAGGTTGGGCTATTCCATAGTTGTTCAGTTTATTTCCATTCCAAAAAGACGCATATGTATCAGTAGGAGTACTTCGGTTTGTTGCATTGTGCATGATGTTGTTTCTTATACACGTAACCAAACCCTATGCACCGTGTAATGCCCACCTTTGTTATTGAGTCTATTTCAATTCGCAACTGCAAATCTCTTCATCTTTTCACATTCAAGTGTTCGCGTAGCAAGGCAGCCAACAACATAAATAAAATGCATGTTCTGGAAGCAGGCACGAAATAGTCTACAATCCCAGAGTGATGACGAGCACCACCTATCATTGCAATATGATGTCTACGCATCTTTCATCAACGCTATCTACATATGTATCAGTTCTACAAAATGTGTTCTACAAGTGTACATATATTCAAAGAATTTCCTCCAGCCGTACAAGGGGAAAACCTCCTCTACGTTTCTAGGGGGGCATTGTTTAGCTACATCTATCCGAATAAGCTATCTATCGAATCGTTTAGCTACGTCGTGAGTTCTGATGTGACAACTGCCATGCAAGCCCTCCACGCTTGCACGGCGCACAGTCGAGGGCTTGCGTGGCAGCTTTGGCCATGCCATGATAGGTGGCGTGATAACACGTTTTGGCCACGCCACGGATGATGGCGGGACCAAAAGGGTCAGAATTGAAAATAAAGTTTGTGAGAGGTTAACGTTAAAATAATAATAATAAAAAGAATTAAATAAAAAAAGTCACACCTAACTCCTCTTTCTTATCTTCTATCATCTTTCATCGTCTTCCTCACCGACTAGGACTCTGGATATCGTTCCTTCCACTCGGATGGCTGCTCTTGATGCTTTGGGAGGACAAACAGCTCTGCCGTGCTCCACCGGTCGCATCTAGATATTGTTCCTTCCACTTGAATGGCTGCTCTTGATGCTTTGGGAGGAGAATGGCTCCGCGGTGCTCCGCTGATCGCACGCGCGAGGATGCCGAGAGAGCTTTCTCCACATGAGGCGCTTCTCCTCCACCTAGGTGGACATGAGGCTAGCATGACGAGCGAGGTCGTGTGCATCGACGACGCGCAGCGCAAGGTATAGATCGGCGGTCTTCCTCACACTCCCCCCTCCATTCTCTTTCCCCGTGCGCGAGGCGGCTTGGGGCCATGCCGAGCGGCTCCTCGCCGACGCGGTAGGCCATCGCAGCCGGTTACCTGCCGCCACGTCTAGACTCAGACTCTCTCTCTTTGGCTCGCTCGCGTGTTAGCTATAATCTTGACTTAATTGTTTTTTTGCATGTAACATTAGTGTTTATTTGCATGTAGTGAATTAAGATAGTTAGTGGGGAGGTTACATGTGGTTAGTGGAGCATTTCTTAGGGGTAGTGGGTAGTAGTGTCAGGCATTTTATTGGCCTATTAATTTGCTTGTAATGTGAGGGGTCACCTTGACTCTATAAATAAGAGGAGAAATAGAAAAGTTGAGTAGCAGTTTTTTGGAGCAACACAAAATCTGTGTGTTCTGTTTGCTGTGTCGTCGAGTGTGTCTGTGTTCTCCAGGTGTTATTTGCGTGCGTAGACACCGACAGTGCTAACAATTGGTATCAGAGCAAGGTTCCATGTGAGGAGAGTGCCCACCTAGTGGCGCCGGTGGCGCAACATGGTACCCGGTGGAGCGGGCGAACCTGGCGATGGCGCAGAACCTGTTCGAGGACCAGCAGGAGCAGTTGGAGCATAACGTGGAGCGGCTGTCCAAGGTGCTCGTGACGAACGTGTCGGTGCTGCTTGGAGGCGATGGCTTGGGGCGCAGCATGGCCGCGGCGTAGCGGCTCGGCCCTAGGCGCTGCAACGGTGGCTCAGCCCAGAGCATGCGCGGTACAGCTCCAGGTGCAACGGCGCTCGGCAAGTGCGGCGCAAGGTGCGGAGGTGCACAAGGCGTGGGGTGCATAGCACGGCTGCGGCCGTGAGGGTGATGAGCGTCACGGCCGAGAGCTGGTGCATACGAGCGGGTGCCAAGACAGGTGGCTGCAGGCGCGAATGTGCATAGAGCACGGGTGTGCACAGCAGCGACCAGCCCAGTCATGCATAGGGCGTGGGTAGGTGTGTGAGGCGCGCAGCAACGCAAGTGCGCAAGCGAGCAGGCGTCTGTGGTGTGCGCGGCGAGGGCTAAATAATTTGCAAATGCCACGTAAAGTCTTTGGCGCCGCGCGACGAGGCGGCGGCACGACCGACGTGGAGTATCTTGACTCCGTGGTGAAGAGAGCCGGAGCATTTGGGTGAAGGTGCATAGGTGTCGACGATGAGCCTACTGTAGCACCATGCGCTCAGGAGCACGACAACGAAGGTCCGCACGGCTATGGCAAGGCCAGTGTGGTGTGCTGGAATCGCACGTGACGTGCGCACCGGTGACGGCGACGTGATCGTCGTAGAGTAGGCCGATGATGGTAGTCTCCACCGGAGGTGGACGTCGGCGGCGGCAAGGTAAGGCGGCGTGAGGCTGACAAACGGCGATGGCATGGAGGCCATCGTCGTAGGAAGAATCGAGGTCGGAGTCACTCGGTGAGTCGTGTCACCGACGAGTCGGCATGAGGCTGACAAACGGCGATGGCATGGAGGCCATCGTCGTAGGAAGAATCGAGGTCGGAGTCACTCTGTGAGTCGTGTCACCGACGATAAAGTTGTGGCGGCAAAGAGGTAGCAGTGAAGAGAGGTGGCGGCATGTCTACCAAATAACTGCTACTAAGGAACATCGTCGTCAACCAGCAAGGTAAGAGGGGCGAATGTACTGTCCATCTCCATGTCTCGACGAGAAGAACTGCCAAATGCATGGGCTACGGTGGCGCCCATGTGCATGGTCGCGGATGGCGGGAACGACTATAATGTCCCTCAAGTGTGATCACATGGCAAGGGTGATTGTACTACCCCTCGATGCGGAGTGCACCATGTGGTAGAGAAGCGGCTGCGAGCATGGATTCGGCTACACATAAAGGGAACTTGTGTTGCTAACTCGTGTCGAGTGGGAAGACGGAACTTCTTAAAGATAAGTGTTGAAGAACGTCAATGGTGCAATGAGTCATGCAAGAGGAGCCGCTGCGTGTGGTAACAAGGAGAAAGCCGCTGTGCGTAGCAAGAGGTTGCAAGCGATCCGCAATGATGAGTTGGTATGTCAATATTAGGGGGAAATTGTTAGCTATAATCTTGACTTAATTGTTTTTTGCATGTAACATTAGTGTTTATTTGCATGTAGTGAATTAAGATAGTTAGTGGGGAGGTTACATATGTTAGTGGAGCATTTCTTAGGGGTAGTGGGCAGTAGTGTCAAGCATTTTATTAGCCTATTAATTTGCTTGTAATGTGAGGGGTCACCTTGACTCTATAAATAAGAGGAGAAATAGAAAAGCTGAGTAGCAGTTTTTTGGAGTAGCACAAAATCTGTGTGTTCTATTTACTGTGTCGTCGAGTGTGTCTGTGTTCTTCAAGTGCTATTTGCGTGCGTAGACATCGACGGTGTCAACATCGTGCATGTACTAGTAGTACTAATGTACTCCCTTCGTATTTTTTTATTTGACATTAAGTAAACGTTCGGTTGGGTATTAAGAATTGGAGGTAGTACTAGTTTACTGCTACTTCTACCGACATCCACGGATTTTGATAGGAAGACGATAAAAGATGGGAAAGAGGAGTTGGGGTGGGGTTATAAAATACGTAGCATTAGATGCTCATGAACAGTGGATGTGACGCCTCACGTCGCGCCGTGACTTTCCTTCTCACATCACAGGATCTGCGTCCATCTGTGCATGTGCCATCACGCAAGGCCTCGCCCTCGCCGAGAGGAGGGTGCGACTATGGCAACCCGGTCAGGGGCCTCACTTGAGAGGTCCTCTAAGACCTCTCTGGGAGTCCACCAAGACCTCTCAGAAGGTCCCAAAGACCTCTCGGGCAGTCCTCCCAGGCCTCCCAGGAGGTCCAGTCGGACCTCCTGGAGGTCAAGGGAACTGACCCGAGGAGGTCTTGAGGCTCAGGACCTCCCCAAGAGCCACGACCAGACCTGGGGGAGGTCCAGAGACCAACCCGAGGAGGTCATGGCACTTGGAGAAGTCCTAACCCTCGTGTGATCCGAACCAGTCCCAAGGATCAATGGCCGGTTCTTACAGCAATTACAAGTGATAACATACATCCACACGAGACTTTATTAACAACAAGGGAGTTGATTACAAAGTTGCTTACAAGCCACGACAACAAGGCAAAATACACAGCGGAAGCAAAACCATGTCCACCCAATACACCACAGGTAATTGGCTAGAGGGCGCGGCCTAGTTGTTCTGGTCCTCATCATCATCGAAGAAGTCTTCTTCTGCTCAATTTATCAATCAAGCAAGAATGAGCACAACAACCGTGCTCGCAAGTTACACCCGTCAATTAACAGAATGACATGCATAATGGATATCTCAAAGGAAGGCATAATATGGTTAGTTTGCATAAAGCCAAGTTTGTTTCAAATACAAGTATTAAGTTCCAAAGCTTATAACAATGATTAAAATTCATTTGCAAATTCTTATTTTATAGTTGGATAACTTTCATCAATATGATGGTGAAGGATACCCTCCTGTTACCAGGCTCCCTGCCCAACCCATCTGGATAGAAATCCAAATAAACTAGTTTTTAACCACCCATTTTGAAAACAAACCAGAGGTCTAACTTTGAGCAGCTTTGCTACACGTCCATAACTACGGACACGGCTATTCGAATAGTTTTACACTCTGCAGAGGTGTGCAACTTTACCCACAAGACATGTTTTCTCTAGCTTGTTTGGCACCCGGCTGTACCACCACTCACTGCCGAAGGTAAGTGGTCTAGAGCACGTGACAAGGCCTTTACAATACATCATTTCACCGCAGTCCATCCACTCTAAGGTTTCGCCCTTCCCAGGGCCCCCTCTTGAGCCAGGTGGGTACAACATAGTCATAAAAGATAGGCCATGAAAGACCACCCACTATTCCGCCGGATCAACCGCGGTGATAACTTTGCAAATTAGTTGGCCAGGTCCCGCCCACACAGGACAAGTGGTTGCACGATAAGGCATAGCAAAATACACTCGCAGACCGGTCCTTAACTGACCCGGGCGGCCACCACAACCCTGGGGCATCGGATCACATGACCACCGTGCATAGACTTGCACCATCCAAACAACCAATGCCGCCCAAGTCCAAATCCATTTTCCATTCCTTTGCTTTTCAAACCTCCATGGCACACCAATGCCATGGTCATTTGTAAAACCCCCATGACACACCAATGCCATGGCCCAGATCATTATACAAGTGATATTTTTGGCCAAAACCACCCAAACCATGATTCTTTTCTCTAAGCATGGCTAAGCTCTAGTTTTTCAAAGGTCCTGGTCCATCTTATTGCATAAACCAGGTTTTGCCTAGGGTGACAACAGGTTCGGCTCAAGATCAACAGTGGTCATACCAAGGAAATTTAGGCATAATTATGAATTTAAAGACGGGCATTGAAATAACTTAGTAAAGTAAGCATGCATTAACATTTGAAATGGAATATACATAGGTTGAAATAATGGGTGCAATATGATCAAGAGTGTAACTTGCCTTGCTCAAAGGCCTGGATGTCTTCTTCTTCTTCGGGGAGCTCTTGCTATTCAGTGTCTTCACAATCTACACGAGGAAACCACAACAACTCAATACAAAGCTCAAATAAAACCCAAAGAAACTTCAATGAAACTCCAAAATAAAATCAACAGAGAGGCTAGGTCGGTTTGGAGGAGGTCCAAGGAGTTTGCTGGAGGAGGTTCAAAGCTCAAGGGAGGAGGTCCAAGAGCTTTGGAGGAGGTCCGAAGCTCAAGGGAGGAGGTCCACGAGCTGCTCGGTCGCTTTGGAGAATGGAAATGGGGGAAAAAGATGAGGATGAAGGGCTGCCCAAGCTTATATAGCTGGAGCCATTGCGATTTCCCAGGGTACAGGTGTTCATGAGTTGGTGAAAAGGACAATGAAAGCAGGCAAGGGATATGACAAAAGTATGGCACGGGTGTTGCAAAAAACGGTAGCATTTAATACGATACAACAGGCATTAAATGTGGGGAGACTCCTTTGAGCAAAGGACATAGTCAAAGGATAAAGAAAAATGGGTGTGACAGATAAGTGGGACCAGTCAAAGCTAAAGGGAAGGTCCCGCGGACAGGAGGTCCAACAGACACCACAATGGGGAGGTCCTGACGGTCGGATTAAATCAAGGGGAGGTCTGGGCGGTTAGGATCTCAAAGGGGAGGTCCTAACTGTCAGATCTAAATAAGGGAGGTCCTGACGGCTAAGATATCCAGAGGGGAGGTCTTAACGGTCGATATCTAAACAGGGGAGATCCTGACGGCTATGATCTCCAGAGGGGAGGTCTTAATGGTCAAGATCTAAACAGGGGAGGTCCTGACGGCTAAGATCTCTAAAGGAGAGGTCTTAACGGTCAAGATCTAAACAGGGGAGGTCCTGATGGCTAAGATCTCCAGAGGAGAGGTCTTAACGGTAAAGATCTAACAAAGGGGAGGTCCTAACGGCTAAGATCTCCAGAGGGGAGGTCTTAACGGTCAAGATCTAATAAAGGGAAGGTCCTGACGGCTAAGATCTCCAGAGGAGAGGTCTTAACGGTCAAGATCTAACAAAGGGGAGGTGAGCGATAGCGAGATAAGAAGTGGGAGAAGCGGGAGCCACTGGATTTCCATCAAATGGGTCAAGGCAATTGGGCCGTTCGGACCGAGCGAACGCTCCAACAGATCGGGGCCGTCCAATACGGATCGGATGGTTCTTAAAGAGTGGGACGTTCGGACCATACGAACGTCTCACCAAAATCAAACCGTCTAATGCAAATCGAACGGTACACAAGCGATAGAGGTCTGGATCAAGCGGAAGGCTCGAACGAACGTGAGGGAGGTCCAAATAAACAAGGAGGAGGTCCTAGAGGACATGGGGAGGTCCTGAAGGACACGAGGTGGTCCAAATAGATAAGGAGGAGGTCCTAGAGGACGTGGGAAGGTCCTGAAGGACACGGGGAGGTCCAAATAGACAATAAGGAGGTCCTAGAGGATGTGGGGAGGTCCTGAAGGACACGGGGAGGTCCAAATAAATAAGGAGAAGGTCCTAGAGGACGTGGGGAGATCCTGAAGGACACGGGGAGGTCCAAATAGACAAGGAGGAGGTCCTAGAGGACGTGGAGAGGTCCTGAAGGATACGGAGAGGTCCAAAGAATCTCCAATGAGGTCCTATGAACACAGAGGAGAACACAGCCAACGCAGAAAAGAGGAGACCACCAAACTCCACAAACCCAAATAACCTCATGCGATTTTTAGTTAAAGTTCAAATTAATCCATTAAAATCTATTCTAAAATTCTCTAGTTAAGTTTTGAATTCTCATCAAAACAAAATGGTTCTTTTTATTTTGAAAGTTCAGAAAGGCTCCAAAAATCAGGGTGTTACAGCGACGGTCACGACGGGCGGGGAGGAACTCACGCTGGGCCACAAGAAGCGCCCGTCACGGCACTGTTTTTCTGTAGTACCTTTGGGGGTGTTTGGATCAGGGGTATTTCCGTGTATACTTTCCCCAGAACTATCGGAGTTTTTTTTTTTTTTGCTAGAACAAAACTTTTTTATGTGTAGTAGCAAATCTAGCACCATCTTGATATTAAAGCCAAAAAATGACACCGTAGAACCGCCGGTGGGCGACACATCACCGAGACTGCACGCCGGGCGTCCAGAGCCCCTTGTGTGCGCGCCCTGGGCACTGACACGAGGCACGGCGTAAAGACGAGTCGGACACGAGGCGCGACGCAAAGGCGAGGCCAAACGAGACGTGTTCGTGCCCCTGGCGCACGGACGAGGGGCTCTGGGCACCTGGCGTGTGGACTCGGTGACGTGACGCCCATCGACGGCTTCGCAGTGCCATTTTTTGCATTGATCTCCGAAGGAGACTATTTTTGCTATTGCACGTGTAAACATTGCTATTTTTGCCAAAAACTCAACTATCGGAAACCCACCCGAAAACGTTGTAGCTTTTGGGAATTTAGGCCTTGTTTGGATACGCTGTATTTTTGAAGCTTTTTGGCAATACCATGGTATCTAAAAAATATCATAGTATTAAAAGCTTTGAGCTGTTTTGATACAACAACTTTTGTTGTTTTATAAACCATAGTACGTCCAATACCACAGTTTTTTTGGAGTTTTAAAAAATACATTCAGGACCTCTTTTTTTCTGACCCGAGCACAGGCCACGCGAGTCGCATATCCTGTCGCTACATCGCACCAATATTTTCTCCTGTGTCTCTTATACTTCGGTCGATCCAACTACGTACCACCCATATATAAACAAGCATCCGCTAAGCAAACCTTCTCTGTTTATTACGATTGGAGCATGTAAGTTAATTAGTGGATAAAGCTTAATAATTCACCGATAATCTTTGTGCACTAGATTTTTAACTAGGGATGTATGTATACAGAACATGATTTACACTTGCTATCTTTTTTGTATTCTTCAAGATACAACAGTTTTTAATATCCTCGTAGTCTTCGAAAGATATACAATCTTATCTCGAACATATCCTTGATTAGATTCGATCCTCACGTACGTACGTTAGATGAGTAGTTCGTATGCATGTATACAACTTGTTTAAATTTTCGCAAATGATGACTACTTAGGCTAGCAACTATTTGTCAAATAAAATACCGCGTAGAAAAACTTCAATTACCAAACACGTCATGGTTTTTCTCGAAACTGTAAAAATTGTAGTATTTGCAAACTGAGGTATTTCATACCTAGTGCTTCGCAAACCGTGGTTTCCAAATACCATGGTTTTAAAAATTGTAACATCTAAACAGACTCTTAAGCTGCTTCTAACTTGAGATTTGATGTAAAGGGCCTCGAGTCTCTAGGACAATGGTCCAAAATCCAGACTCAAATTTCCACACAAATTCTAAGTAGAACTGATGGTGACTGATCAGACTCAAGCTTCCCAAGACCTGGTATGAGGCAGCTACGCCACTGACTACAAACAACACGATCCATTGGTTCACACTCATCCACACGCGTATGAGAGGTTGATTGCCTTCCTGCCTACGCATGCAGAATTAGCGATACGGACATTGGTCGAGCCTCGAGACATACAGAACTCCCCTGGTCGCATATTACGCATGTGCCAAAGCAAAATTCAAACCCACACGTGGCACGTCCACGTTTGCTTTGCTTCTTCAGTCCCAACCGTGTCGGCATCGTTGAGGGCATTGACTAGTCCAGCCCGAGAGGCGAGAGGGAGCTGCCTGCGCCCATAAGTGTCGTCCTAAAATGAATACAGTCAGACTATTTTACATTCACAAACAATATCTTTATGAATATATACATCGATTATCATGGAAGAAAATATGAGAAGTTTTGTCTGAAAATAGTTTCATAACGTAAAAGTAATTGGTCATGATTTGAAATAAGTATTTTCACTAGGCATCGCGTGAAATCGTTTTTGAATTTTTTTTATGTCGAGTTTAATTAACTTGTTTACAGACTAGTTCAAACAAGTTAGAACTGAAATTGAAAATATAGTTGTCTTTTTTAATGATTGCTGATTGTAGGTATGTGCTGATCATGTGATAAAATATCATCCAAAGTCTTTGAATTTGAGTTATTTTTGTTCAAAGGTATGTTTTCATTTGAATTGTTATACCCTAAAACTGCAAAATTCGAAAAATATACTCAAATTTGACCTGAATTCGTGCATCTAAAGCATGGTGCCCCATTTCAGCGTCCCTTGCATAATATTATAATTTTATTACATCTATTATATACTAAAAGTCGATGACAGTACTTTAAGAGTTGCTAACAAAAAAGAGGAATATACTAGAAATTCTCACAAAAAAGCAAAACATCTAGCCCTAATTTGGTGGGTCCTAATTTTAAAGGCTTATATTTGATAGTTGACTTAGACAAATAAGAATATATCTATATCCACTTAGAGAAAATATCTAACCATTTATCCGGTGGACCCGAGTTATAACGACTCCGATTAAAAGAAAGAGTCCATGTCAAGCACAATCCAAACTAAGAGAAATTCGGAATAAAAAATAAATAAATAAGAGCAATTTGATTTCCATATGACTTCCAAAGTAGCCTCCATAAAAAACTAAAATTCGGAATAATAATTAAATGAAAATTAGCAAAAAAAAATTTAAAAAGAGTAAATGTCAAGTACAATCGAAATGAACTAAATAATAATAATAATAGCAGTTTGATTTCCATACGAATTCTAAAGTAAATCCCTGAAAAACTAAATTTCGGAATAATTAGGGGTGGACATTTTTATACAGAAACATCTCACCGAACCGAACCAAATTAACCCTACATTGTCGGTTTTCGGTATTAGATTCGGTTTTTATTTTCGTGCTATTCGATCTTCGGTTCGGTTTTCAATCTCCAGAAACCGAATAGACTGAAGACCGACTCCCAATCGTTTAGAGAACTTTTTTTTTATTAATTAACCTTTTTTGAATTTTATTTTAAAGTTAACCCCCGACGCACTTTATTTTCAATTCTGATCCCTTTGGTCACGCCACGAGTGGTGGCGTGACAAAACAACACTATTACGCGCCAGGATAAGTCCCCAAAATAGCACTTTTTTGTCACGCCACTGGTTGTGGCGTGACCAAATAACACTGTCACGCCACTTGACAATAGTTTGACCAGAAATAGGCTGGCGTGACAGTGTTATTTTGTCACGCCACGGGTGGTGGCGTGACCAAAGGGGTCAGAATTGGAAATAAAGTGCGCTGGAGGTTAACTTTAAAATAAAATTCAAAAAAAGGTTAATCAATAAAAAAATTCCCGTTTAGACCAGCTCTCACTCACAGACTCGTAGTCCCGCACTCGCTCAAGCCATTAGGCGGGCCAAGGCCCAGTGGCCCCCACCCAACTCGGCAAATCACCACCAAATCCCATTCTTCTCCTCCTAACCCTAGCCACCTCCTGTAAGTCGCCAGGTGCAAGGCACCCCAATCCTCCCACTCGCACCGCCTTTCTCCACTACACCAGTAGCCTACTGCCACCAGGACTCCAGCCACCGTTGCGCCAGGGCTAGGCCTTCACCGGCCACTACGCATTTGCCTCCATGGGGAGGGGCGAGCATGGCAAGGATGTGAGGGCAGCAAATCAGCGAGGGGTGGAGACGGCCTGAAGAGATGCCGACGCTACGCCAAAATCCATGACGAGCGGTCGAGCGCCATCTACGCCACCTCCATCCAGATCTGGAGGACGGGTGGCTAGGCGGCGGCGCTCTTGTAGCCCATCTTGATGAGGATTCTTCTCTTCCTTTCTATTTCTTTTTTCTTATTTAGATGATGGTTTTGTTGTTGGTTGTGTTTGGGATTCTTGATAGTCTCTTTAGAAACCGAGAGAAATAATAGATTGTTTGGGATTCAGGTCGTGAGTGTTCATGTGTGTCAATCTAAATCTGAGTGTTGATGAGCTACAATTAGGTATACCGAAACACTGAATTAACCGAACCGAATTATTTCGGTTAATTAGGTTCAGTTTTTTATTTTTACCCTGGTTAATTTGGTAGCAACCTTTCAAAAACCAAAATATTTTTTTACCGAATAAACCAAACCAAATTTACCGTATAAACTGAATGCCCACACCTAGGAATAATAATTAAAATAAAATAGAAATGAGATTTTGACACAAATTCCAGCTTAAAACTAAAAAGAAACCCATGGCAAGTACAATCCAAAAACATGCAAATTTGGAATAAAAATTAAAGGATGATTGGATATTTGATTTGTAAACAAATTTTAAACCTAAATTCCAAAAAAATTAAACTTATACTGATTAGGCACTCCGAAGAAACTCTGTGTTAACTAGAAAGATCTAGTCATTTATCTCGTTAACCCAAGTTATAGTGACTCAAATCTAGTACTCCCTCCATTCTTTTAAGTGACGTTTTTTTACTTTTCATGGTCTACGAAATGTGACATATAGTGTTACTTTTTGTTATTATATCTTGATGAAATTATAATATTATGAAAGTATTTTTAATGACAAATCTAATGATATAGTTTTCATGTAACCAATCTAAATATTTTTAAATATATTAGTGGTCAAACTTTAGAATTTGACAAGACCGATTCTAAGGTGTCACTTAAAAAATAACATAGGGGGTATATAGTACAAATTGATGATGTGTGGTTCACAAGTGCTAAGAAAAAAAAAGATAAATAACCTAAAAATTCTCACCAAAAAAGAAAAATATCGGGCCCTTAATTTGGTGGACCCTAATTATGATTGATAGCTCATAACCACTGGATGCTACCAGAAAAATAAACACATGCTAGAAATTCTAAAAAAAAGAAATATGGCCAGGTGGACCCAACTTATGATTAAAAATCACAACTATTAGATGTTATTAGGCAACCTATTTAAACTGAAAAGATAAGAAATAATGAATGTGTTTTAAGATTAAAAGATAAGAAGGAAACTAAAGTAAAAAAAATAGGGCTTAACCTAAATAGACCACATGTGAACACAAAAAAGGGAACCCCGAACCACGTACGTTTCACTCGGCCGTCTTTTTGAGTGCAAATAAGGAAGAGTTTTTATAACAAAAACAAAATTAGAAACAAAGAAAATAATTTTTTAAGAGGGCAAAAGGCGGATGCACACCACACTCCTACATAACTAACACCACAAGCACGCACGAACACCTGTGTATGTCCCCTACACATGCAAGGAATATTGGAAGCTCTAAGGCGTCACTGAAAGATGAGTGCTTGCACACGCGTGTGTTCTCAAATTATTTAAGTGAGACGCACTAGGTCGATCCGGAGATCGAACCTAGGCATGTGGGACATTCCCCCCATGTCTCCACCACTAAGCTATCACTTAATCATCAAGAAATGAATCTTTATGAAAAAATATTGTCTTTATGCTTGATTTCCAACTGTATGTATGTAATACATCTACCTTAGTGTGATTCGAAATTAGTAATATTTATACATAATTAATTACACTTTATCAATCTATAATGATGATGTCCGTGCAAGGGCGTTGGTCACCTTGCTAGTTATGATAGAAATTAGTGGTCAAAATTATGTTCGGGCTGCGACGATATCCAAAACAATACTTGTCTATGTGACCAGAGGGAGTATCTCTGCCGCCCGCATGCGCATGTGTAATTAACCTTTTAACGTGACATTTTATGCTTTAGAAAGGACCAAATAAAAAGTTAGCCCAATAAGTATTTCGGCTACACAAGGATTGCCAAAATGAAAGAGGAACCGTGGCCTACTTTGACCATACCACACACATTCACACATGTACCGAGCAAATCTCCACAGCCACACGTCACACGTGCAAGTTCGCCATAACTGAGCTGGTCCAGACTGGACTGATTACTCTTGACTAATCTGGTCATCTCTCCCGGCGTTCGCGACCATGTCAAACCAGCTCTCCCGTCGTACTTGTCTCACGCGCGTGCCACCAACTGCTCCTCGCTATATATACAGCCATCAAAACTATCAAAAAGTAAGTACGTATCTATAATCTGATAAACGGGAAAAGAAAAAGGTCTCGTGCAATGGAGCAAGCTACTAGCAGGTGTGTCATAGTGAAGCACATCGTGACGCAGTACGTCCAGACCAACGCCGGGGACTTCAAGTCCGTCGTGCAGAGCCTCACGGCGAAGGAGGACTCGTCGGCGGCTGCGAACGGTGGACGGGAATGGAGGCGAGGGCAGCTGCCTCGGCCGGCGGGGACGGTGAAGAACGAGGGCTCAGAAGCGATGATGCAGTCCATGGAGGAACTGCTTGATTTCTTGATGAGAGATGATTGACTATGGCGGTTGCGTTGTTGCTGGTTGATCGATTCCTTTCCTTCGAATGTGCCGATGTACGTTTGTGGATGAAATGCATGCCGTAGAGAAACCCGTCAAGTCAGCGAAAGGAGAGTTCTTTTTTCCGGTATTGTCACTTTTACGTACCATATATAGAAAAAGGCGTATAATTTTTTTTTGTCAAATATAGCACCTGTCCACACGTCGCCGCGGCCACACAGCCACCATGCGGTCACGCTCACGAACCGCCACGTGTCCGCTTAGTTAGGGCTTGTGTCCGATTAGGTTAGGGTTAGAATTTAAGCCGGAATTAGGAATTAGGGTTAGGGTTTAAGCGGTGATTTTTGTTTCAATTTTAAAATATAGCAAACGACCTCAAACAATTATAAAATTTTACGTGGAGCCCCCCGACACAGTATACTTCCTTGTACAAATTTGCCATAATTTTATTCATCCAGAACCGCCACGTGCTCTCTCACAATTTCATAAACGTGTACTGTTTGTACAGATTTGTAAATGTAGAAAATGAGCTCTAAAAATTATGATTTTTTTTATTGTCTAATGTTTTGATAATTTTATATGTGTTCTGGAATTGTCTCGAAAATTTAGGATTTAGGTTGCGAGAATTTGGATTTTAGGTTACCGAAATTAGGGTTTCATGATTTCATGTGACTTGGAATATATTTGAGATTTGCTGGGTTACATTTTGGTGATATACATGTCTTGACAGCAAGGTATATTTGTGGTCTATAGGAGGTTGCGGGATATTCCAAATATGCTATACTTTTCCCTACTTCTGGAAAATTATTTGTTAGACTCGCAAGAATATTTTGGTATGTTGTTGTGGTGTACTAAATTTCTGAAGAATTTTGTTAGGTACCAATGATTCGTAAGTACGAAGGTAGGTGATATTGCGATACGCCAGGAAATTCATACATGGTAACATACACGACAGTTTTGGAGAAATGGCACAACGATAACAACACGACAGTTGATCCGACAAGGGGTTACATGGCACGTAGGCTAACGAACCAAGGACGGTACACGCATGCCTTTAGGGAATTAGAAATACATGGGACATATGGACGAAGAGGGTCGGACTACTGCGTGGACCAGGGCCATTTGCCCTTCCTTGCAAGCTCGGCGTTGTACTCCTCGTCTGCCACCTTGGCCTCAGCCGCCATTTCCCTCTTTTGCTCGCACTCCCTCTCGCGAGCCTCGCGCTCCCTGCTCCTACACGCCTCGAGATAGGCCTGCGTCTCCCGCCAGATACGCTGGTTGTTCTCTTTGGTGCGGCGTTCCTCCTTCCTCCTCTCGCGGTCCCTGTTGGCATCCCACTTCTCGCAGTCGAGAGTCCATTGGTCGTGTGGGTGGATCTTTAGGTTGATTCACTTGCCATAGCCACATAGCAGATCCAGGGACTACGGGTAGATGGGAGAGGTTGTTAGTGCGCATTTGGAAGAGAAATGGTAGGGGAACATACTATAACATGTTCTTACCGGCTGCTGGTAGTGGCTCGTGTCCCAATGGTGGTTGGGGTAGTTGCAGGAGTAGTTCGCGCAATCTCAGTAACGCATGCCTAGGCTTAGCCGATGCTTGGACTTGAAGAACTTGTAGTTGTCCCTACACCATCAGAGGGGCGGCGTCTCCCCCTCGAGTGGGTGTTGCGGCGAATTCTCAGTTGAGATGTTGTGGCAGGGGTTGCTGCTACACGGGATGGTGTCATTGCGAGGAGGTGTCCTCTTGGCACGCTTCCTTTGTTCCTCCTGGGCCGCATACTACCTTTGCATTTCGCAGATCTCCTCCGAGTGCTCGTCTATCTGAGCAAGATTGTGTTGAAATCTGGATGTAGGAGAACATGGCGTGGAAGGGGTAGTACTTATATGTCGAGTAGGCGCTAAGTACGTGGCTGAATTGTAATTCGGTTAAAGGAAATCCGCATCTGCGAGGCAGCGGCCCTGAGGAGACTCATCGGGTCACGTCGCTGCACAAAGCTGACTCGTCGGGTCACGTCACTACGCAAAGCTGACTCGTCGGGTCACGTCGCAGTGTGTTGTCTTGTCGTTTGGAAAAGTTAGTGTTGCAGTGTGTTGTGTTGTCATTCTGAAAATTCAAAGACGTTTTCATACATAAAATTTGAAGGTTACAATATTGCTCTGTTGTTTGAGGATTTAAAATCATTACATGAACCAATTTAAGACTTTTTCATACATAAAATTAGAAACTCGAGTTCACATGATACAATATGGTTCACTCGTCTGAGTCCGAGCCACTACCCTCTTCTCGTTGCGGCGGCCTCCTCGTGCACCTGGATGTCTTGCGTCGGGCATGCCCTGTGGAGTACGTGAAGCGGTCGGGTGAGCGTGTGTCCGTTCGGAGGCGGTATGGATACCGTTGATGTGGCGGAGGTGCACCAGTAGGCTCAGTATGGCCCAACAGAGCCTGGTAAGCGTACATGTCATTGTGATGAGGCATGCCGGCCTGGGGGACACCTCCGAAGAAATTATGAGTGACAGTCTCAAAACATTCACTCCCGGGGTACGATGCCTGCAACTCTGGTTGCGCAGATGAGCTCTGCCTTTGGAGGTACGGTAGGATAGCGAACCCGGAGGATTTCTGCCCTTGAACGTACGGTGGGACACCAAACTCGGAGGAGCTCTGCCCTTGAACGTACGATGGGACAACGAACCCGGAGGAGCTCTGCCCTGCGTACGCTCCAATCCCTGGCTACCATGATCTATACCCTGACGGCGTGTACTGCTCCCTGATAGGAGCTGGGAGGCCTATGTCACCATCATCATCAGTCGTCGTGAACTAGCCGTCACCCCCACGGTCAACTGAAGGCTGCAAGATGGAACAATGTTAGTACAAATAAACACTCAGGACGTGGACTGAGAATCTCGTACCTCCCAGATGTGCAGTGCAGATGACCAACGAGGAGCGCTAGTTGCGGACGATAGAACTGATTTATCTCGATGGACCTACAGCGGGAGAACGACATGATGTTAGGGCAACGTAAGGCATAACCAAAAAACGCAACGTAGATTTGTACATAACTTACCTCTCTGCTGATCTGGCCCGCAGATGACCGACAAGGAACGCAACGACGTCGGCCAGATTCGCTGGGTCGTGGTGACCTAGCGGGTGAGCACGGCTCCCACTTGGTGCCCGATGAGCAGGACGTCGTCCGTTGAACGACCGTAGCTCAAGTTCTTTATTATCTTCTTCATCTCCGCCGAGATGTGCTTCAAAAAAAATTTATATCCCGCTAGGATTCTATTTGGGCTGCGGAGGGCGGCCTCCGATGCGCTCTGGACGCGCTGCGCCCGCTACAACTATAGTGACATATGTAACAGGTTCATTAACGAAGAGTACAAATGTCGTCAATGAAACAACCCGAGGTTGTAAGTGTCTTACGGTGTCGTCACGCTGCAAAGCGTTGTGACGGCCGTACGTGCGGCGGAGGCTCTCGTGGTGCGTTTGCGATGTCACCCGGTCCAGGTGCTCCGGTGGAGGAATGATGAGTCTTGCGCACGTTCGTGGCATGTACCACTCCAAGTACGCACCGTACGTCTCAAGGTCATATGGACACGGCTCATTCCAGACATCAATGTGCGCTGTCCGTCCATGCCGTAGTCCACTCCTCCTGGACCGGGCGCCAATGCTGAGTATGCCCACCTGCCCTTGATTGCCTGCATTTCCGAAAGGATTGATGTTAGAAAAAAAAAGATGTAAGGACTGTAAACATTACTCGGATGAAGTTTGACTCACAGGTGTACGGCTCGCTGCAGGAGCCTGCCGTCCAGGGGGGCATGATCTAGTACCGACCAAACTATCGCATTACGAGCTGTGGCGCGTAAGGTTCCACCATATGTGCGAACACTCGGTGGCAGGTTGTCGTCCACAGTCCTGTGTCCTGGATGCATTACATGGACAGCCCGTGTGGTGCTACCACGCGTAGGAAATCTGGATACCATGGACACCAGATGATGTCGCTCTCGTGCAACGACTCGAACTTGTTGTGGTACAACGCATAGCACCTCACCGACCTGTATGTGGCCCAGCGCAGATGGCCAACAGTCCACCGTGAGCCCATGGTGGGCCCATCTATCACATCGATCGAGGGGGGGCGTACGGGTGCACCGCTACCTCGATGGACGGCCGCCCAATCGGGAAGTGCTCCTAACTCCACAGCTGCAAGAGCACGTAGCAAAGGGAAATGGTGGGGTACCATCGTGCCAGCAATGAGTGTCACATAACCCCCGGTATATGGCGCAAGGACGGTGACCCCACTATCTTGAGCACCGCCCGACCCGCGTCAACCAGCGACTTGGCGAGGCTGACGTAGCTGGGGTAGCACCGATCGCCCTGCGTGGTTGGAAACAGGACCCATCTAAAGAGCTGAAGAAGGTAACCTACGAGGTGCGTCCTAACGACCTTGTCAGGTGCACCCTGTGAGCAATCATCGAACTGCCTCATCCAAGCCTGGGGGACGCCACGTGCACCCTCCGGGAGAGGTTGACCGAATCGCTCCTCCAGCCTGGCCTTCCAATGCACCGGTGGAGGGCCCAGAACAAGTGGCTCACCGCGGATCAGGAGACTGGTCAAGAGCGAGACGTCCTGCAAGGTGACTGTCATCTCACCCCACCGAAAGTAGAAGGTGTGTGTCTCAGGCCTCCACCTGTCGACAAGTGCCGACAGCAGGTTGGCTTCTAGTTGGAACCGGCATCCGAGGGACACCAACCTCGCAAGGGGCAACAAGCCCGTGCCCCAGAGGATCAGGACATAGCGACCGTCCAGCTCCCAGGTATCCCTCCCCGCCTGAAGCTGCAGGGGCGAAGGGCCATTGGTGTCACCGGCAATCCATGGCTTGCACCGGTGATCTTCATCGTAGAAGTGTTCGAGAAGCGCCGATAGAGAAATGGCTTGCAACACATGAAATAGACGGAATATTAGTGAGAAGATTGATAATGACCATAAAATAACTAGCACGAAATAATTAGCTGCATGAATAACTAGCAGTGCATGCCATCGTTATTTTTCTATTTTCTAATTGTTTAAAACTAATTAATTAATACAAACTAATTATTTCGGAACTAATTAACCTCGCCTCAATAATTACACACGTTAACCCATGTTCTTCCCCTTTGCTAAAAAATATTAATTGCATATATGTGTGTTCATTGCACGGTGCATGCATACTTGAGTACGTAGCAACTAATTGCTTCCATGATAACTAGCAAAGGATGGTGTCATTATTTTGGCCAGCATGTGCATGCATACTAGAATAATTTGCATGTCAATATGAACTACCATGAAATAATTAGTTGCATGAATAACTAGCGTGCATGCTTTCATTATTTTGGTAGTTTCTAATTGTTTAAAACTAATTAATTAAGACAAACTAATTATTTACATAACATTAGGTAAATTGGCTTCTAATGAAGAATTTACGAACAACAAAAAATTGCTAAACCTAGCGAAGCTAACTACTTAAGTACGCTTCTTGGTAAATTGGTAAACCTAGCAAACCTAGCACCTAACTACTTAAGTATGCAGTTAATAAATAGTTTGCGAACAACAAAAAATAGATGGAGAAAAAAATTACTTGCTAAATTGGCTTATAATGACGGCGGCGGTAAATAAGGCTAAAATGTCCTCGGAAATATAATCAACACAGAGAGCAATCGAAAGAGAGAGCGAGTGAAAGAGCGAGTGAGCGACTGCAAAATGAAATCGCGCTCATCGCTCTCTAATTTATAGCTAAGAGGGAATCCTTCCTCACGCGTGATCGCTAATTTTGCATGCGGCAGACAAGGCAGACAAGGATTAGACAGGGAGACATAGAATAGAAAGATATGATGGGATGACAAGATAGGTTAGTGGAGCTTTCGGTGGAAAGATAGATTGATAGGTGCTTTAGGTGCAAAAGAAAGGTGAGGGTGAAACCAAAACTCTAATTGGGGGAGAGAGCACGTGGCGGTTCTGGATGAATAAAATTATGGTAAATTTGCACAAGCAAGTATACTTGGAAAGATGACCAAGGCACCTTTCACTGGTTGAAATGAGAGGGCGTCCAACTTGCTGGCACTCATACATACTGATGTATGTGGACCAATGAGCATGACAGCTAGAGGTTGTTTTTAGTACTTCATTACTTTTACTGATGATTTTAGTAGATATGGATATATCTATTTAATGAGGCATAAGTCGGAATCCTTTGAAAAGTTCAAGGAGTTCCAGAGTGAGGTACATAATCAACTTAGCAAGATAATCAAATCTTTACGGTCTGATCGTGGAGGTGAATTTTTGAGCCATGAATTTGGTGATCATTTGAAGAAATGTGGAATTATTCCATAACTTACACCACCAGGCACTCCACAATGGAATGGGGGTGTCCAAGCGGCATAATCGGACTTTGTTGAATATGGTTTGATCGATGATGAGCTAATCAGATCTGTCGTTGTATTTTTGGGGTTACGCTCTAGAAACTATAGCTTTCACTTTAAATAAGCTATCATATAAATCAGTAGATAAGACACCATATGAGATGTGGACTGGGAAGAGTCTTAGTTTGTCTTTTCTAAGGATTTGGGGATGTGATGTCTATGTTAAACGTTTGATGTCTGATAAACTCATACCCAAGTCAGATAAATGCTTCTTTATAGGATATCCTTGGGAAACCAAAGGATATTACTTCTACAACCGAGAAGATGGCAAAATTTTTATTGCTCGAAATGGTGCCTTTTTTGGAGAAAGAGTTTCTTTCAAAAGCAGTCAGTGGGAGAAAGGTGCAACTCGGAGAAATTTGGGAAATGTATGAAAGTGTTTCAACTTTTACTGAACCTCTACAGAATGAACAAAATATTGTTGAACCTGTAGATGAGCCATCAGCCCCGCATAGATCTAAAATACCTCGTCAATTGCCTATAAGGTATGGGCATGATGTATTATTATTGAATAATGATGAGCCTAACACTTATGAGGAAGCAATGATAGATCCAGACTCTGAGAAATGGCTTGGAGCCATGAAATCCGAGATAGACTCCATGAGAGACAATCAGGTTTGGAACCTAGTCGATCCACTTGATGGTGTTAAAACCATTGAGTGCAAATGGATCTATAAGAAGAAGATTGACATGGATGGAAATGTTCACATTCATAAAGCTCGACTAGTCGCAAAAGAGTTTCGACAAGTTCAAGGGGTTGACTACGATAAGACTTTCTCACCGGTAGTGATACTTAAATTTGTACGGATCATTCTAGCTATTGCTGCATATTTCGACTATGAGATATGGCAAATGGATGTCAAAACGGCTTTCCTTAATGGAAACCTAAGTGAGGATGTGTATATGACACAACCTGAAGGTTTTGTCGATCTAAAGAATGCTAGTAAAGTGTGCAAACTTCATAAATCCATTTATGGGTTGAAGCAAGCATCTCGGAGTTGGAATTTACGTTTTGATGAGGAGATCAAAAGGTTTGGTTTCGTCAAGAACAAAGAAGAACCTTGTATTTACATGAAGATTAGTGGGAGCACACTTGTAATTCTAATCTTATATGTGGATGACATATTATTGATTGGGAATGACATTCCTATGCTGGAATCCGTTAAGCCATCATTGAAAAATAGTTTTTCTATGAAGGACCTAGGAGAGGGAGCATATATCTTAGGGATAAAGATCTATAGAGATAGATCAAGAAGGCTAATTGGATTAAGCCAAAGCACTTATATTGACAAGATGTTGATTCGGTTCAACATGCAGGATGCCAAGAAAGGGTTGTTGCCTGTCACATGGCATAAGTCTTAGCAAGAGTCAGTGTCCTTCGACAACTGATGAGCGAGAGCGTATGAATGGTATTCCATATGCTTCAGTTATTGGATCTATCATGTATACAATGATATGTTCTCGACCAGATGTATCATATGCTCTAACTGTTACAAGTAGATACCAAGCTGATCCCGGTGAAGGTCACTGGACAGCTGTGAAAAACATTGTTAAGTACTTGAGAAGGACTAAGGATGCGTTCCTAGTTTATGACGGTGATGAAGAGCTCATTGTAAATGGTTACACCGATGCAAGCTTCCAAACCGACAAAGATGATTATCATTCGCAATCTGGTTTTGTATTCATTTTGAATGGAGGAGCAGTGAGCTGAAAAAGTTCCAAGTAAGAGACGGTTGTTGATTCTACGACGGAGGCCGAGTACATTGCGGATTTTGAAGCTGCGAAAGAAGGTGTTTGGATAAGAAATTTCATTGCTGAGTTGGGTGTGGTTTCAAGTGCCTCGAGCCCAATGGATCTATATTGTGACAATAATGGAGCCATTGCGCAGGCTAAGGAGCCTAGATCCCATCAGAAGTCCAAGCATATACTCAGACATTATCATCTTATTCGTGAATTGGTGGATAGAGGAGATGTTAAGATATGCAAAGTTCATACAGATTTAAATGTTGTTGATCCATTGACGAAGCATGAGGTGCATACAAGAGCTATCGGTATTAGATACTTCAATGATTGACTCTAGTGCAAGTGGGAGACTTTTGGAAATATGCCCTAGAGGCAATCATAGAGATGATTATATTTTGTTATGTTCATAACATTGGATAATATGTTATCTTGTTCCTAGAATAATATTATTAATATTTATTATCAAGTATGTGAATTGATTGTGAAACTCTATATTTCTGCGATAATTATTCTTAAACGTTCTCTAGTCGGAAATATATGAGAACATATGAATAGACTAGCATATGTATTGGTTGATGATTATGTTTCACAGGTCATAGATATGGAGATATCGAACCAATAATATGGACACATGTTAGAGAACGAGATTGTTATAATTTCATGTGTCATCAGTTGGTCTCAAGCAATGATGATGTATAATTACTCATAACTGGGTAGTTATAAAGGTAGCTTTCGGGTATGCTATGAAATATACGGAGGGATGTGACTGGTCGGGTATGGGATTTGCCCCTCCTAACATAACAGGAGAGATGTCTCTAGGCCCCTCGTTGTGGTCGGATAAAGAAAGTGCATGGCCATGCCACTAGTGGCCGAAGTGTCGACCACATGAAGTTATTCGACACTTGATCGAGAAAGTATTGAACAGTCCATGGATGACAAATTATCTCACCTGGAGTTCTACCGGATGTCGTGAGGCAAAGGGAGAATACATAAGCAGGTCGTTCAATTCGACCAAATACAGACTGATCGAAGCTGGTCGTATGGAGATACGAGCTGGTCGTAGACTACTCGAACATAGTCACTAACTGGTCGTAAGCAGTTACAAACTAGTCATAATTAAGTTTTAACTAGTCGTAAGGAGTTATGAACTGGTCGTAACTAAATATGGACTGGTCGTGACAAGATACGAGCTGGTCGTAAGTGATAAGGACCTGGTTGTAGATTATATTGCATTAAGGTTCGTTCGATATATTCTATGTGTGTTCGGGAATCGTTATGTCCTGCTAGGTACCGTTGACGACTCGTGGTTTGAAAAGAGTTTCCGAGTCACAACCAATTACACATGAACCTATAGGGTCACACACTTAAAGGGCTAGGATTTGATTTGGATGGTGATCCGAATTCTTATAGGCTACGAGTTCCTAATGGGCCTCAAGTTCGAGACCCATTATGGATGCCTATATATAGAGGGGCGGTGGCATGGGGTAAAAAGATGATCTTTTGGAAGAACTCCTGAAACCCTAATAGCCGCACCTTCCTCAATCACGCCGTAGGCACTAGCACTCCAGCGCGTGGTGTCCCTGCCCCGTATGTGTGGATACCTTAGAGGTGTTGTTGCGAAGCATCAGCACTAGGACAATCCGCAACTCGTGACGATCACAGGAGCAGGAGGAGAAGACGTGCGACTAGTACGACCACTACTGCATCAACTCGAAGATGTGCGGCGAGTATGACTACGACTGCATCAACTCTACTTCCGCTACGAGTTGGCACGTCTAGCAGTA
The DNA here is from genome assembly GCA_036346405.1 of Phyllostachys edulis. Lineage (NCBI taxonomy): Eukaryota > Viridiplantae > Streptophyta > Magnoliopsida > Poales > Poaceae > Phyllostachys > Phyllostachys edulis. The sequence continues at coordinate 110,610,044 of CM070546.1, forward strand.
ATCTTGTGATCTATTACTAGCGGAGGTTCCTTAGTTGCACGGTCAAAATTTTGTTTTGTGCTATCGTAGCCTACCCGTAACCCAACAATTAGTCCATCTCGCACCAAATTCAATTCTGGTACTTAGCGTCTTTGCCCACATGTTTGAGGTATTTTTAGGGATAGCCCCTAGTCTACGTCTGTTTAGATTTTATTACCAAATCATTCGCAACAAGAAAGGTGTTGGTGCCTTGGGCTATTTTTATTTTAAATTTTAAGATGCCAACAAGAGAGTGTTTCTCTTCTTGACTACCAAAGATGCCAGCCAAACATGGAGCAAGGGATGGTTTTATTCCAAAGTTCCGAAAGAGAGTAGGATCGCAATGCACCATCGGAGTGGTCCTTAAAAAGCCGAGTTGCTGACTGTGAGGACCTCTCTCGGGATGCACTAGGGAACGTCTCCCAGGAACTCTTAGGGAGGTCCGATAGGACCACCTGGAGGTTTTGGGAGGTCCTCCAAACATACACTGAGAGGAGGTCCACCAGGACCTCCCAGGAGATCTTCGGAGACCTCTTGGAGGTCTAGACTGTGTGCATTGAGCTAGTCCCAGGATTCCAAGCTAGCTCGCAGAAACACCATAGGTGTAATCACAACCACATGGCCAAACAACAGATGAAGCAGACAAATTAACATATCTTAAACAAAGACCTTATGGTCAAGGTTGCTTACAGAGGTTTGCCAACTTGGGCTAACAAAAACCGACACAAAAGAACTTTACAGAGGAACACCAAAGAGCGCACAAAGCCACCCTGCAAGCCCACAAGCTGTTGAGTGGAGGACGTCCTAGGCAGCCGGGTCATCAAAGAACTCCTCCTCGAAGAGGTCTAAGCATCCTTGCACTTGTTCATCTTCAACCACTGCTTTAACACAGGGCTTACAGCCATGAGTACTTTGAATGTACTCAGCAAATCGCAAGGAACAATTATGTAAATAATATTCATGCATTGGCTTGATAATGAGAGCTGTAGGGTTAGTTGCTCAAAGCAATATTTGACAGTAAATAACATGTATAGATTGCAAAGCTCAAGTTAAAACAATAATACATAAATACATTTGTTTGAAAAGAAGGGGAGTGAGCACCAACTCACTTCCAAAGCCACTTGGGGGAGGTCTAGCCGCACCCACGACCAGGACCTCTCCCAAGACCTCTCTGGAGCACCAACTCCAGAGTTCCCAAAGACCTCCCTAGGGCTCCAAGATCTCCTCTGAGCACCCACTCAGGAGTTCCTTGGACCACCCTAGGGTTCACAAGACATCCACGACCGACCATGAACATCACGAGCACTCGGAGCCACCCAGAATACTTGCAGACATCCACGACTAATCGTGGACCACAAACTTTTAGCAAAGTCTACCCCTTGCACCATTTTCATCGGGCATGTCCATGACTAAGGACTTGGCTATTCGAATAGATTAATACTCTGCAGAGGTGTACAACTTTACCCACAATTCACGACCTCTCTAGCGGGGTGGGTTCCCGTCGGAACCCTTTGCTCACTTCCGAAGGTGAGCAGTCTAGAGAGCGCGACAAGGCCGTTACAAAGCTTTGATCTGGCTCGGAGCTGCCCGCTAAGGTTTCGCTTTCGGTTGGGCTACAACCTCCACTGGATTCGTGCCCCCTCTTGCGCCAGCGAATCAGTATGCTCCACCACCACAAAACCAAGCCAGCTCAATGCTAATTATTTGGTCCAGAACACCCCTATAAAGTGGTCTTGTGGTTGTACTGAAAAGTCCAGATCAACAGAACACAAAGTTAAATCCTTAGTTGTTGCTCAGGCAAGACTACCACATCCCAGTGTGCGCATAGCACCCCCTTTACTGCACGATCACTTGCCCAAGCAAGAAAACATTTTGGGTTCACCTGGCCAAAGACCTCCCTGGTCTTGGCACACAAGATTTTAACAAAGTGGCCTCGCACCACAAACAACACAACTGCGGCATCCCACCCTAGTTGCTCATCAGTGGCACCAACCACAGATTCCATAGTTCCATTAGTCAAGTTATTAAAGATGAAGCATGATTCTCAAGACCCACGGTTCTAAAGCAAGGCTAAGCATAAACATACGGTCCCATGTTGGCAATACCAAATAATACCAACTAAAATATCCATTTTAAGGCGTCCAAGAGGACCATGTCAACATATCAAATACAATTATCCAAGGAGGCATATTGTCAAGTAGGAAGTTATCTACTGTCCAAACCATTTCTTATAAAAATAGCCATGCATGATTAAGTAAAGCAAAATACATTTAAAAAGCTAGGTTCAATATGATCAATGGTCTGCGACTTGCCTTCGTTGAGCAATGGAGAGCCTTCAGTAGAAACTGCTGGGTCCAAGTACTCCTCCACAAACTCGGGATCTATACGTTCGCCAAAGAACCAAATAAGCAAACCAGCTCCAAGCAAAGAACTTAAAACAAAACTAAAAGGAGCTTAAACAAACTCAGCCAAAACCAGAAAACAAGAGGCACAACACAGCCTCAGAGAGCTCCTTGGGGAGGTCTTGGGCACAGAGAAAACTAGGCGAGAGCAAGGAAGTTAGAAATGAGCAAAAAAGTGACAAAGAGAGGCATGCCCAGGCTATTTATAGCTAGAGCTAGTGGAGAAACAATGAGGGGCTTGAGCAAACGTGTCAAAGATTGGTGGTAGACAGGACAAGGTTTGGACAGAGTATGCCCTCAAAAGAATAGAACAAAGTCCCTCAGATGTGACTACATTTAATGTGATACAATAGCCATTAAATGCGCACAGAGTTTTGAGGCGGAAGAATTGGGAAAAGTGAGCAAGGCTGACAAGTGGGGCCAGTCAAACTCAAGAGAACAGATCAGTCAAAGGGTTGGTCTCAGCCGCAAGGGAGGTCTTTGCAAAAGACCAGAGGTCCTGACCTCTAGGGGGAGGTCCTGACCCGCAAGGGAGGTCCTTGCATAAAGACCAGAGGTTGTGACCTCAAAGGGAGGTCCTAACCTCAAGGAGCTCTTGAGGACAAGAGGTCCTTAAGACACGAGGAGGGGTCCTGAGGACAGGAGGTCCAAAAGACACAACAACGGGGAGGCCCTGAGGACAGGAGGTCCAAAAAAAAACAACAACGTGGAGGTCCTAAGGACAGGAGGTCCAAAAGACCAGCTCACAAGAGGTCCGATGATCAAGATCTCTCTCAAGGGAGGCCCTAACGGTTAAGATCCAAAGGCAAAGGGAGATCCTGATGGTCGGATCCACAAAGGGGAGGTCCTGACGGTCGGATCTCTCAAGGGGAGGTCCTGGCGGTCGGATCTCTCAAGGGGAGGTCCTAGCAGTCGGATCTCTCAAGGGGAGGTCCTGACGGTCGGATCTCTCAAGGGGAGGTCCTAAAGGACACGGGAATCACCCGAATTTGAATTTCAAGATTCAAGAACATTTGAAACACAAACCCGAGCTGGTCTAAGACCCAAGAGAGGAGGTCCTAGACCCACAAAGGAGGTCTGGGCAAGAGGAGGAACAGCACAAGGGAGGTCTTGGAAAGGGGAGGTCCAAGAGAAGACGCCAGGGGTGATCCAAAGAGAACGAGGAGGTCCAGATAAGGACGAACTAAGCCAAAAGGCACACAAGGCAAACACAGAAAAGAGAACTAAAACCAGAGAGCACCAGAGAACCCCAAAAGGACAAAGAACACAAACCAAAAGGACTTCGTTGAGGTTTGGTTAGTTCAAATTAAGCTCCCAAATTTCCAAAATTCCAAGTTAAGCTTGAGCAAGCAAGTAAATCAAATGGTTCCGTTTAGCTTTGAAATCTAGCAAGAAAATCTAGGACAAACGGGACGTTACACTGACAAGGAGATCAAGCTCTTAGATGATGAGAAGGGAGTAGTCCTGGTGATCAATAACCTGGTAGAGAGAGGTCTAACTGGACAAAAGATTGTCCATGATTTCCTCAAGAACAAGATCTTTCTCCTCCAAAAGAGGAAAATACTATCCTGCAATTATGATGTTCCTGAAAATGGTAACAATCCATTTATCTTTTTTACTCAAACTGAATTTCATAGTTAAAGTAAAGTAATTTTTCGTTATACTGCAGCTCTTTTAAATGATGAGGTCCTTGCTAGGTCCTCGGTCCTGTTAAAGGATCAGGTTCTAGAAAAGGAACCAATTAATATAGAAGTACAGCCCCCAAGCTTGATTGGGCTTCCTTATCACTTAGGAAAGATCGCAGAGTGGTAAGCATTCATAGAAATAACTAGACATAAGAAGTAAATTTGTCCATGTCTAATTTGTATATTTTTGGACAGACGACACCAAAAAAATGTCTCATCTCATATGTCGGTGCGAGCTCTTTTCCTCCTTTGGCAAAGAGTGCAAGGATTACTTTTATACCTCCTATCGCGCCAAAGAAAATGAAACCCACACCGGCTTCAGTTTTAGTTCCTCCAAGACCTCTTGCTTCAATTCTAACTCCTTTGAGACCTTCTACCCGTGAGGTATTGAAAACAAAAGTTAAGACTTCAGTTTCTTAATATGTCTCTAACCCCCGGCCAATGTCTTCTATATCAACTTTCTTGGCTGGGGTGGTCCAGGATGAAGGATCGTTAGAAGAGTCTGAAGAGGAGGTTCCTCTTTAGAGGGTTTCAAGGTTAAGGACCTCCATGCCCTTGGTTCCCTCCTCATCAGAGCAAACGAGAGAACCTTCTTTTATTGTGAATGAGGATTTTATGTCACTCTTTAGCGAAAGTAGTTTCGAGATTGAGTAAGTTCTTCGATAATAACTTTATAATTTTGACTTAAAATGACTAATCATCTCTTTTATTTCTAGCCTTTCTTTGCCATCGGACCTGAAAAGAGGACAACTAACTACTCAGGAACAAACTTCGCCACCAATTGTACTGGCAACGGAGGAATCTTTGGCAGAAGAGATTCTGCAACTGGAAATACCTCCTAGGACCACTGAGGAAGTGGTCTAGGATGTTATGACGACGACTACTGGAACATCCAAGGGGATGCCACAAGACATAGAGATCCAAACTGAAAGGACCTCCCAAGAGGATCAAACGGAAGAGGTGGTCTATGAGACCATTGAAACTCAAGATGAAATGATCATATCTTGGTAAACTTTTTTCTTGGTAATTTTACTTTGAATATACCAGTATAGACCTGACTCATAGAATGTCTTAGGAGTCACAAGATATCGGGTATGATCCAACCAGAGGAGTTTTTTGTTTGGTTCAACTGGATCAATCCGAGAATGAAGTTCCTCTTGAAAGTTCTCCTTCTAGAACCGAAAAGAATGACCTCCAAGACCTCATGACATCTGTCAAAAGGTGCTGAAAAGTCAATATTGACATGATTGGGGAGATCAAAGATTTTGCAGAGGACAAAGAGAAGTAAGTATATAAAATTATTATTCAATCGTAAGATTCTAATTGAATAATAAACTTATGCCTTTGCTTACATTATAGGGAGTGTTTACTAGCAAAAGCCGGACAAGAAAATGTTGAGTATGTACTTCACGTTCTCAGATTAAAATTGTTTGAGGCGGAGAAAAGATCCGAGAGGAGTGCGATGGCCATAGCAGAGAAAATCGAAGAGATCCGCCTCTTGACTCAGAAGAATGAAAAATTACAGGAGATCTTGGGCAGGCAATTTGAAGAAGGCCACAACCTCTTTGAACAGAACAAGGTTCTCATTAAGAAGAAGAAAGGTAAAGAACATCTCTTTGTTTCTTTCAGAGCATTTGACCTTGTCATTATTTACAATGTGTGAATTCTATTCTCTTTTTTGTTCTTTCTTAGAGCTAGAAAAGGCAAAAAAAAAAGGATCTTTAGAAGACCTCTTCTAACAATGATCTTCATATTCAAGACTTGAAGGAAATGGAAACACGGAATCGCATTATCGTGCAAGAACTTGAAAAGAAGGTGGATACCTTGATGAAGGCTGGCAAGGAAATTACCACAGTTACGAGAAATAGCTTTTCTCGAATCTCAGCTTCTCTACGAGAAATCGCAGAGCATCTGAAGGCTCCGGGAACTCCTCTCGCAACCAAAATAACCTTGAACGACCTTAGGAATGATATTTATACTCAAATTATATACATTCAAAAACACATACCTGCTATAAAGACTACTATATATCAATATTTAACAAGAGCAATGAGTCAGGCTTTAAACCAAGTGTTGTTAAAGATTGATCTTCTTTACAGAGACTGTTGATCTCTAGAAGTTTGTTCATGCGCCTAAGTACAAAACAAAAGAAGCAGGTATGGCAGCTTAGGCCAAGATCACACCAGTGGTGGTGGAGATCATCAAAAATATTGAAGCTAGTGCTCCTAGCTCAAGCATTCAATAATAATAATGTAATGACACATTTTTAGTGTATGAAATGACAAAAGGATTTGGTGTATGATAATTGTAATTATTTGTCAGAAGTTGACTAACTTGCTTTTGCAAATTAAATTATATTTGCAAGTTGAATTCCATATATTTTATTATGTGTAGCCTCCCGCCTAGAACACCGTGTCCAACAATAGAAGTGTTTTGGGTGAACAAATGCTTTAGGACCAGGTATCTGTTACAAAATTAATTATCTGGACCAGTGTGTATTCAAAAAGATGAAGTCAAACTGTTGGGTTCTTATGCAACGAGAATTGGCTTATAGAAGAGGTCCCAAACAGTTGTTATTTCCCAAATATATACCGATGGTCATTTGATAAGTAAAGACACTATGACCCATTAGCGAAATTGATCAACCGTAGGCACTTAAGTAAACGACAGAAAAGATGGTGATCATGTATGCGAAATGATACGAAAAAATTTATGCCGAAAAAATTAATATGATACTGACAGTAAAACGACAATTGAATTTATATAATATGGAAAAAAGATACTTATACATAGAATTTTAGAAGATGTTCAATGTTCCATGTGTTAGATAAAACACGACTATCTTCCATGGCTAATCTAACTGATCCGGGCCTAGTGACAGAGACTACAGTATATGAACCCTTCAATCTAGAGGACAACTTGTTCAAGTTGGCTTGGTTCTAGATTCGTCTCAGGACCAGGTCATCCACATGAAGTGTTCTTAGATGAACCCTTCTATTATAGTAGTGTCTCAGCCTTTGCAGATAGGCAGCCGATTTTAATAATGCTCGATCACATCTTTCTTCCAGCATATTGACGTCGTCTTCACGCAAATCTCTCTGATTTATTTGATCTAGGAGGTCTATATGTGTTGAACCTAGCTGGATCTCGCTAGGTAGTACTACTTCTGCACCGTAGACTAGTGCGAATGGTGTTTCACCAGTTGCTCTACTGGTAGTAGTACGTAATGCCCATATGACAGAGAAGAGCTCTTCCATCCAATTCTTCGAGCATGCCTTAAGGCGATTGAAAACTCTCTATTTTATACCTTGCATAATCTGACTATTGACCCTTTCTACTGCTCCTTTACTCTATGGATGTGCCACGGAAGCAAAGTAGATTTTAGTGCCAAATTCATCGCAATAATCTTGAAACACGTCAATAATAAACTGGCTCCCGTTATCTATGATAAGACAACTGGGTACTCCAAATCTTGTAACAATGCTTCGCACAAGGAACTTCTTTTCTACCGCAGCCGTTATACGAACGACTGGCTCAGCTTCTATCCACTTAGTGAATGTATCAATGGCCACAAATAAGAATTTATACCCATTGGTTGCTTGCAGTAGTGGTCATACTATATCAATGCTCCAAGTCGAAAAAGGCCATGACAAGAGAATGATCTGTAATTGATAAGATGGCTGGTGCACTTGCTTGGCATGGAACCGACACTGCTCACAGATCTTAACAAGGTGCATGGCATCTTGTAGAGTGATGGGCCAATAATATCCTTGTCGAAAAGCTTTGCCAACCAAGGTTCTATAGGATGCATGTGTACCACACAAGCCCTCATGGATTTCTTTTAGTAATTTTATCCCAGAGTCTTGGGATATGCAACGCATAAGAACACCATATGCTCCCTTTCTATACAATGATCCTTCGACCAGCTTGTACATGTGTGCTCTTTGAATTAACCTATTATTCTGTTGAGGATCATCGGGCAATGTCTCTGATGTGAGATAAGTGGTCAATAGTTTTATCCACTCCGTATCTTGCTCGATGACTCCGACCTCTGAGGTGGTCGAACCTATTTCTGAATGGCTAGCCTGTGCTCAATCATCTCCCTTGGGACTCTGGACATATCAGATGGCTTTCACACAAAGACATCGAGTTAGCTCGGAGGAAGGTGAGGAGCTCGTCTTCCTATTTCTCACTTAATCCTGCGCCAATTCGGATTGTCTTGGATTGGTCTTTGGGGCTAAGTGGTACTATCTTTACTTTCTCATTAGGCTGAGAAGTAGCCTTGACTTTCGTGGCCTTCCCTATTTTATCTTCTAAAGTAAGATCTTTCAGAGATAATTGATCGACAAGTTCTAGCGACTTACGATCACATGAAAGTGTGATGGCCTGGTCACCTTGCACCACAATTACACCCTTTGGCCTAGGGATCTTGATCTTCTGGTAGGCGTGGTGTGTAGCTGCCATGAACTTTGTTAGAGATGGTCTTCCCAAAATTGCATTATAGGCAGACTCAAAATCAACCACTTTAAAAGTGATCAATTTAGTTCAAAAATTAGTAGTCGTACTGAAGGTTACTGGTAACACTACTTGCCCTATTAGTGTAACAGACATACCTGGCACTATCCCATAAAAGGGACTCATCATTGGTTTAATCTTAAAATGAGGAATTTGCATCTCATCTAAGGTATTAATAAATAACAGGTCTAATGAACTACCACTATCTATCAATATTCTTCCTACTCTACAATTACTTATGGTAGGAGAAACTACTAAAGGTAATTTACGAGAAGTAGACATGCCTTTAGGGACGTCCTCCTTAGTGAAGGTCGGGACGGTCTCTGACCACTTGGGGTATTCTGGACGACTAGGTGGGATCTCAATGTTGTTGATGTCCCTCCATGTCGTCTTGTACTGCCGCTTGGAGGTGTTGGTGGCCGAACCCCTGTAAATGACATTGACGTGGTGATCCATCCTTTGAAACAGCATTTCCGTGTCCTTGTCATTGTTTTAGACCACTGGAGGTCCGCCGTCTTCTGGTGGGACAGGCATTGAACCTTTTTCATCGTAGTATTCCCCCATCTGCTTCTACCAAGTACGGCAGTTGCAGAGGTCATGACCAGGGACTTCATGCAATGGGCACCAGCGCTCATTGCTCCTAGACGTATTCGCATATTGTGGGGCAGTATGATTGTTTAAACAATTTCCTTGCCTCTTTTTGATCCAAGGACCTTTGTTTTTGTCATAGGGTGGTCGCTGGTCAACTGTTGCGACCTCTCTGGTGGACTGCTTGGATCTCTCCTTCTCCTTCTTCTTGGGTTTTCCTTTGCCGCTCGTAGAGCCTTCGGACCTCTTGGACTTCTTTTCTTTGACATCCTTGAGGCCTGGCTAAGGAGGGGTTGTCCCTTTGTCCACCATTCGGTTCCACTCTACTGCCTCATTGGCATTAGAGTATCAATCGGCTATGTCGAAAAGTTCTGACATAGACTTAGGCGGGTTGATATTGAGGTCCTCGGTAAACCTTCGATATCTCACTGCCTGTTTAAAAGCTCGAATCACAGAATCATCAGAAATATTTGGGATAGTATTACGGACTTCTATGAAACACTTTATAAACTGTCGTAAATTTTCGTCGGGGGTTTTGCAAAGTCGATGCAAATCATCTTCCTTCCCCGGTTTTGCATAACAACTTTTGAAGTTATTTTGTAATGTATTACAAAGCATCTCCTAATTATGTATGGATCCCTCGGGCTGGTTGAACAACCAGGTCCTGGTGGAACCCTTTAGAACCGTAGGCAAATAATTAGCCATTACCTTATCATCGCCTCCAACAGCCTGAATGGCGGTAGTATAGACTTGGAGAAACTTTGACGGGTTTTGTGTTCCGTCAAAATTTTCTATATTTCTTGGCTTGAACTTCTCCGGCCAGATAACATCTCTTAGTCTTGGAGAAAAAGCCTTGCAACCTGCATATGGTCCAACACTTTGCCGTACATTATGACAATTATTTCGTCCAGCAAGAGATCTGGGACGTCTATCATACCCCAAAAATGGTTATCATGCTCACCTTGGCCTTGAACGTAACGGCCAGAAGCACCATAATTTTGGCTTTGCCTTTGGCGTCCAATCGAGGACCCTTCCAGGTGTGAGTCCATTTGGAAAAGCACAGTGGGCGATCGGGTGGAAATATTCTTGTCGCATCCTATAGCTCTTGTGCAATAGCACGCATTACTTGCACTCCTTGCTCCAGAGTTAATCATTCCGGAGAATGTACGATGGCGCTTGCTAGGTAGCGAATGCGCCCTACAAGGGAATCCTCCTGCATAGGGGTCGGTAAGGCATTTGGATCTCTTACCATCGTTGCCCGCGGCGGTGGCGTATGCATTGCCTGTGGCGGCGCCCTCGCTGAGGAGCCAGGGGGTGTCTCGGTAGTAGTGGTCGCGAACCTGCGAGATATACGCTTGTGTGGTTGCACGTATCTCGGCTTGTCAGGCCTCTTCCTCTCGTTGGAGGTGTTCCCGCTCTTCCCCATTCTTGGCATTGCCCTGATGCTTTGGGATTATCGTCGGGATTTGGTTGATTGCCACCGACCGCGGCGACCTGACAACCATCGGAACAGGCGGAAGGGGTGAACATGCCATCGTCCTCTAAGGAAGAAGACGAATTGTATTGTAGGGTGAAGAGAAGATTTTTTCCAAATGTTCTCTCCAGACCTTCAATGTGGAGGCCGCCAGCAAGATCATCATAGTACATTGGGCTCCAAGAACCTTCCAAATCTCCTACTTTAAGGGAGACAGGCTCAGGATAGTACTCGTCCACAGCGGCACTTGTGGACGAATGCACGGTCGGTGTAGAGCAAGCGGATGCGGATTCAGTGGGCGACGGTGCCTCAACAATGGCCTCGGAGGAACCATGGGCATTGTCGGACACGAGGACGAAGTTTTCCTCCATGTTATCATCGTAGTCGGAAATATCGAGGATGCTTTCTTCTCTCCACGCAAGCAAGTTTTGATTCATGAGCAAAGCACGGGATACATTACCAGAACTGAGTCGGTGAAAATGATGACAGCGATCCACATAGATGGCGCCAACTGTCGACGTCTAGGACTCTCGTCACAGAACGGACAAACAAGAATATAAAGAAAAAAATGGAGATTCCTATTTATTCGCCAAAGGACTCGAAACGGTGATGTATATTGCAAAGAGTATGCTCTGATTACAGGAAAAATGACTGTGAATACACGTGGATTAGGGCTTGGATCCGACTCTATCTTACAATAGCACATAGGCCGGGCTTTTATAGTTCTACAAGCGTCGACAGTTGATTGCAGTAGCACCTCTTCACATCAATGGTCGCGTCCCTTCATGGCGACCGCTGTGTCTCTAGATGTAACAGCCGATATCTTCTCCACATGGGTTGTAATTAACCACACGTGGATAACCGCCTTTGGGGACATCCTCTGTTGGGGAGAGGTCATGGGATGGTCCAAAGAGATATTTCTAGGAAAGAGGTCCTGGAGTGGTACAAAAAGACCTCTAGGGGAGAGGTCCTAAAATGGTATGAAGGGAAGGTTCTTGGGCCCATCTTTTGACTACGTAATTAATCCTAGCCCAGCAAGCTAATTTGGGCCCAATAGAGGATACAAATTACTTTCAAATAAAGGTATATCTAGATAATTCAACAATCTTCGTCACGGTTGTAATTGTATAAAAATATTTGACGATTGTGCATGTAATACCAAGTTCAATATTTTTAATGTAAGAAATTATTTTGTCCAATACTTAATAACGCTAGATCGGTGTTACCTACAAACTTGATTGAAGAAGTAATATGATAGGAACAAATAGTCCTGGCAAAATCCTATTTGGCGGAAATAAGAAGCTAAAACAACTGGAATCATTAGATAAAAATGGAACAAATCTGCAAAGCCATAGTACAAAAATTAGTATGTGTTTGCAACCTGTGAGATCAGGATTTCTGATCTTACTATCTACATGCAACCTATTGTATTATGTACTAGCACTACAACATGGAAGAGGAAGATATATACACTTATTAAAACTTAGAAGTAGTCTAATTTCTTACTGGTACATGGGATGAGATTTACCAAGTCAGTCTCTCTCTATTGTAAAAAAAAAGGACAGTAGGATTTAATGTGAACAAATGTATAGACACGATATAGTATATGCTTATACTTGGAGGGGTTCAAATACACGCCACAAAAAAATTTGCATAGAAAATCAGATGTGGTAAATAAAGTTTTTGCGGGATGGGGAGCCATGGTTCCCTTGGTCTCCCCCTATCTCTTGCCACTGTTTAGAAAGACTATAGAATGATTTGTCATATTTTTACCAATGATTATGAGCTGACCACCGGTTGGACCGTGCCCGGTTTTCTCCGGTTTCAGCTTAGAACCGTCGTTTAACCGGTTCAAAAGCGGTCAGCTTGCATGCCTGAGCTACTAGCGAAACCGAACCAGACTGAACCAAGCTCCGGTTCGGTTTTCTTTGGTTAAACCGTGGCCCGGTCTGGTCTGGTTTTCTATACTATGGGTAATGGAGACCAATGTACCTTCAAATGAGACAGAAGAAGATGTTGCCATGTCAGACGAGGATGATTTTTTCAGGGAGATTGGAAGTGATACAGATAACCAGCAAGTTACAGGGAACAGTTGGTACTTGAAGAGCCAAAGAAGGGAATGATGTTCGACAGCGAGGAAGATGCTCTTGTTTTCTATAAAAGATAGGCTAAAAAGAAGGGATTTGGTACTTGGTATATTAAGAAGAAGCTCTAGAACTGGTAAAGATGACAAGGTACAGTACTTCACGTTTGCTTGTAGCAGACAAGGCAAGGCTCAATACACCTCAAAATGTACATTCGATCCTAATCCCTAAAAAAGGATGCAATGCCCAGCTAAAATAAATCTCTCTCTTCATGGTTGAGAAGTTCTTAATATCTTCTGTTACACTTGCCACAATCATGATTTAAGTCCAAGCAGAGCTAGATTTCTCAGATGTCGCAAGAAACTTGATTTGCATGCTAAAAGAAGGCTAGAATTGAATGATCAAATAGGTACTCACATAAACAAGAACTTCAGTTCTCTCGTTGCGCAAGCAGGAGGCTATGAAATCTTCAATTTGGTGAAAAGGAGTGTAAGAACTACTTGCAAGAGGCAAGAAGGCTGAAGCTTGGAACTGGAGATGCACGTGCAGTTTATCAATATTTCCTCCACATGCAGTCTGAAGATCACTCCTACATGTTTCTTTTACTTTAGTTGAAGAATTAATTAGACACTCTAGCTTATAGCTTTTGATGAAAGCATGTCTTCAGTTTGTCTCGATTTTGCGATTAGGGGCAGGCATCCGGCTTTTTCCAGTAAAATCGGTTTGGTTTATTCAGTAAAAGTATTTCGATTTTTGAAAGGCGGCCACCGAATTAACCAGGCACTAAAATTAGAAACCAAACCTAATAGACCGAAGTAAATCGGTTCGGTATTTCGGTTAATTCGGTTTACCGAAATAAATTAGAAACCGAACCTAATAGACCGAAGTAAATCGGTTCTGTATTTCGGTTAATTCGGTTTACCGAAATAAATTGATAAGCAGCACCACAGTAGGGCAGGGAAGCATCATAAATAACACAAAATGATACAAGGGTTTATAAATACACACATATAACTCAAAATGATACGGTAGACTCTATTTGGAACACATGAATTTTACAAGTTGTTCAATTCCCATGTAAAACAGGACAAATTCCCAGGGTCTTAGGGTCCACAATCCAATATATTCCGCTACCTAATGGCGGAGCCAGAAATTTCAATCTGTGGGGTCAATTACAATGAGTAAATTTCACGAAACCATACTACGGCTGTCAAAACTATCACAACACTGCACTTTTAACCACGTGAATCCCAGAACCGCACTTACTTTAGCCAATCGTTTCATAAAACACCACACATATACTACTCCATATAACAAGAGTCTCTCCCTACATTTCCTTTTTTAAAAAAAAAAGCCTCTGCGTAAAACATTTTATATATCCAGGAAAGGATGTAGTAAATAATCGTATGGAACTTCAATTTTTCCGTCACTTCACTAACGGTTGCGTGCTGGCACAAGATAGAGCTGCTAAAACGCACCTATTCCGGGATCTCCAAGAAACCACTGCCAGTCCGCATATGGCTACGGCGATAGTGATAGGACAGAAATGCGTGCAGATCTGGACGAGAGCAAATGCCAAAACCACCGGTCTCAACACACCAGGGCTCGACGTTAGCATGTCGGCCTCATGGATACCGGGTCCACGTGGTGTTGGAAAAAAGTAGAGAGAGCAACTAACTAAACGGTCAACACAGGGATCCAATGCAACTCTGAGGACATGCCACAATAAGTAGTTTCATCAATAGTGACAGCTTAACCCAGCAAGCAAAGCTTATGTTCATGCCTTCATCCACAAGCTTGTGTGCAGTCAGCAGTGATAGAGACCATATCTGAAAGGACAATTCCATACTAGTGTGTGATCAACTGATCATGGCAAGGTGTGAAGTTAGTTCAAGACAATGGGGACCTAAAACTTCCATATTGCATAATTATATTTAAAGAGTACAAATGACGTCTATACCTTTCTTTCCTTGGGTTGTCTGGTAACCGTGGAAGTAAAAAATTTACAGTCGTTCTTCGCAAGAATCGGAAGATGATGATGTTTTTGTTCTAAAGGATTTTTGCAACAATGATATACGAACGGGACAAATGAAAAGAATAAAATAAGCAGGTAATCAACAAATAGGGAAAGGGTGGGGAATGGAAGGACCATCGGATGGAAAAGATCGGGCAAAAGTTGCTCTTAGCTCTTGGACTCTTGGTCTTCTTTCATGCTTGCCCTCATCAAGATTAGCTTCACTGGCTTTGCTCTGGCTTAGCCCATAGTTGCTTGAGGGAAGCTGGAGGCGTGAACTAAACATCGAATCATTCGCTTCATGGTCTAAATCCCATAATGCCTCACTGAATACTCCAGTAGCTGTTGGCTAGGGCAGATCATCTCCTTCACTCTTATACCGTTTTTGTAGATTTTGAATGTTGGAACTGTCCTCACATTTTCTGTGCGGGCAACAACGGGGCTCTCATTTACATCCACCTAAGTAAAAGAACAGAACGATATGTCAAAAAAAGGCAAGAGTTGGGAAGAAGAGAAGGATGAACCATTTAACACAATTAGTTACCTTGAGGAAATTAACAGATGGGTATCTGGTACACAGTGCATTCACAAACGGGGAGATTTTGCAGCACTGCTGATTTGAAGGTGTCATGAAATGGACGACCGAAACACCTATAAATTTGAAACTGACCAATGAGAATACCTCAAACAAAGAAAAGCTAAGAACTGACATTTCTGCTAGAAGAAAGAGAGCAGGTGACCAGACAGTGCACAGGGACGGATTAAAAGACAAAAGAGTGTGACCAAGTTATGTACTTCCAACTAGCATTAGTACAGCAAAAAAACGCCACGTGAAGATTTGCTTGCACGGCAGAAAACATTAACAAGTACTGCTGTGCCGGGGTAGTGTTCACGTGTGTGAACAGTACCGCAGCTGCTGTAGCATTAGGAAGTGATTACCTTCCCCAATAATCCAATAGGAATATTTATTTCCCTAAATAGTTGATTAATTTACTTGTATAGGGATTAGTTAATTGGAAAGATTATCTATTAGTTAGGAAGGTCATAATTTAGATTGATTTTATCCATAATTGTTAGAAATGCCCTCTATGTAAGGAGGTCTATTGTAATTGTTGGATTAAGCCAAAAGAACAAAGAAACAATAGTTCATTCCCATCTATGTCTACCTTCCTCCTCTAAAGTCCCTCCCCTTCAAGCCGTCACCGCCCGGCCGTCCTCCCGGTGGTGTTTACCCTATTATGAACCAAGGTTCATGACATTTAGTATCAGAGCAGTCGATCCCTTCCCACGACTAAAGTCTCTCCCCTCCCCCTTCAAGCCGTCACCACCCGGCCGTCCCCCCGACGGTGGTTACCCTGTTATAAACCAAGGCTCATGACATTTGGTATCAGAGCAATCGATCTCTTCCCACGACTTCTGCTACCATAGTTATGGCGACATATTATACCATCAGACCTGTCGCCAAGTCGTTGGTCATGATAAAGGCTAACGCCAACAAGATGATCATGAGTAACAACGACAACGACAAGAAGATGACGGCCATATTCCTCGACATGCATGCTACTTTAGAGAAGATGATCGCGGATCAGAAGGAAAAGAAGGTGCAACAAGAGGCGGTGGCGTTTCCAGCAACCACAGTGACGCTATCGGAACTTACCGCGCCGCTACCGCATGCTGCCATGGCGTCGCAGAAGCCTGACGCGGCCCTGCTGAAGTACATCGTGACCACCGCGGCGCTGCAAGAGTTGTTGCCATGCCTGCCGCAGCAACCGGTGAGTTTACCGCAACCACGCGTGGAGGCAACGATCTCCAAGGACTCATGTAGCCATCACAACCTCTCGTCAACATAGGTCTCCTAGGGCATCAGTCATGGCCGCCACCACAGCTCGAGGACGAGCTATCGCGAAAAGAGGGCAATAGTTGTTATGTGCCGGGTTACTATTCACGCATGTGAACAACACCATGGGTGCTATAGCATTAGCAAGGGATTACCTTCCTCCATAAGAATATCTATTTCCCTAAAGAGTTGATTAATTTAATTGTATAGGGATTAGTTAATTGGAAAGGTTATCTATTAATTAGGAAGGTCATCTATTAGTTAGGAAGGTCATAATTTAGATTGATTTTATCTATAATTGTTAGAAGAGCTCTTTATATAAGGAGGCCGATTGTAATCACTGGCATTAAGCAGGAAGAACAAAGAAACAATAGTTCATCCCCATCTATGTCTATCTTCCTCCTCTAAAGTCCTCCCCCTTCAAGCTGTCACCGCCCGGCCGCCCTCCCGGCGGTGTTTACCCTGTTATGAACGAAGATTCATGACAACTGCCAACTTGTGGTACAACCTCATGCCTATCAGCAAAAGTCAAGATTGCAGTACTAATGTACTATTCAAGTGTTACTCATTTACAACTGCAAGTCAACAGCATGAACTGCAGGCAGCAGGCGCAAGATACGAGCAGAAGCAGCAAAACATTCTGAGATGTAAGGTTAATCACAAGGTTTAAATGTGATTGCTCATTCTTGAGGAGCAGTGTTTGCCGTCTGTGGCAAGGTTAATCTAGCAAAAATAGAGAACAAAACAAAGGAGAGTAGCTTGCATGGTTTGGTTGCACTGCACCTAAGTGCCATTCCTTTTGCAATAGAGGTTTGAACAAACTTACAAAGTGAGCAAACAAGACAAGAAACATCTCAGAGATCACTATACTGTATTGGTGCCAGCTATAAGGCCGTCATCTTTGCATGTGACAAATATTTGCCGCAACTCACTAACTGATTCAGGGATCAGCTAAATTAAGGTGTTGAGTATCAAATGCAAGGCTAAGCAATCATATGTGGTCATTTCAAACGTAGATATCGTGTTTAGACATTGAAGGTTACTACATGATATTCTTATTTGCTATGCTCTGATTTTGTCTGTCAGGTAGCATGTAGAACTTCAACTTAAGGAGTGGAAATGTGTCTCATTATTTGAGGAAACTCTACTTATGCACATAATAGTCTCTCATTATTTCCAGCCATTATATGTATTATAAGGTTTGTGAGAAATTAGCTAACAGTGCTGACCAAAAAAGACATGAAGCACCATTTTAAAATAAAGGGCATGAACCAATAAGACAAACCTGGCAAGGATATAGCCATCTGGAATTGTTCCATTCCTGTAATTGCTTCAACCTCTCCTCCAAACTTCATGTTAGATACCTCCTCACCCAGAGATGACTTGAGGGCAACCTGAGCATGGAAATAGGCCTCAGCCACCTCGGTGTCACCTGGAAGTTCCTTTCTGAGAACCTCATAATCTTTCACAGATTCAGCCCATCGCTCCATCTAACCACCAAATGAGCAATAATGCAACAATTTCTGAGTTCTCCAAACTCTAAATCAGGAGAAAGGAAATAAATAAATAATATGCTACCTTGCCATAGGAAGCTGCACGCCTGAGCAGAGCCTTGGTATAGTTGGGTTGAATCTTGAGGGCTTCATTGCAGTCCTCAATGGACTTCTCCCACTGCCCTAGCTTGAACCTGCAAGCTGCCCTATTGCAGTAGAGGACTGGATTCACAGGGTGATTTTTGAGCCCTTCACCATAAGCTAAGCAAGCTTCTGAAAATTTTCCAGAATTGAAGAGCTCGTTCCCTAGATATCGTGATCTCGCCACAGCTTTCACATTGTTATGCATTGTTATCACTTCGATATTTCCTGGATCTATTATCCTGGCCTTATCCACTGAAGAGACAGCATGGTCAAACCTGCAAAATGTTTACTAGTGCCAAGTCATGGAATAGCAAAGCTACAGAAGGCAACCTATGCTATGGGTTTACCTGCCAAGTCAAAATACTTCAAATAAAGCTGTTTTATTCAGCTATGATCGCATGCTAGAATTGTTGTTTGACTACAATTTGCTACAGCAGGCAAAAACCAGAAAGATTCTTAAGACATGTATAAGAAGTTGATTGCTTAACTTGTTAATGTGTCTATAACAAGTAGGTCACAGAATTACCTTCCCAGTGCCATGTCAACTTGGGCATGTGCAAAAAAGAGGTATGCATTAGCAAGGAACCCACAGAATTTGGAATCCGAGGTGCATGAAGATGAATAATCCAACTTTGAAGCACTTGAGATGGCCAAATCAGCCTCATCGAGCTGATTGAGCCTGAGAAGAGCTTCTGCTCTGGAGGCGAAGAGCTGCGAATGGTGAATTACGTAAGTGTATGTTATTTAATCAATGCATGGCTAGTCAATATCAAATTACATGAAGGATGGAATCGAACCAGAGCAGAGGAGTCAGCTCCAGCCGCAATAGCAGCATCACATTCCCTCAGCACACTCTTCCAGTCCCCAACCTTCCGTGCATCAAGACATCTTCCCAAGTGCTTCTCCACTGTTTGTAATTTGTGCAGTTCTAGGAGGTCCGGCTGTGGAGTTGCCAGGGAGAGGTGCTTCTGAGCATCCTCAATGTGCCCTAACCTGCAATTTAGTAAGATCAGATTAATAACTGACACAAATGAAGAGTTCAAGGATCACTTAATCTAATAAGTCAATTGATGAGAATGATACAAAGTACCAATGATGAATGCAGGTAAGGACTAGTGCTGAACGATTTACTGAAGAGCAGGTAAAAAATGTAAAAGAAACTATTAGCAAATACGAGCACATTGACTGTCTCTATTGTTACCATTTATGCTCTGTACCGAATTCATCAATTTCTGCTTCTCAGAGAACTAGAAAAGCAGATACTTTCATACTAAGGAGGGAAATGCAGAGATACATAAAAGCAATGTTCCACATTCAGATCAACCGGGTTCCACATAGATGCCTAGCATTCCAAAGTAAGATAAAAAAAACGCTGTGCCTATTGTAGAAATCGTCTTCCATTAACAACCAATAATTAACCAACAACACTCATGCCCATGTTTGTTTTATAAGCTATACTAAAAATAGCAAATTTGGGTTCATATTCTTGCTACATTGTCAGGGCAAATCAGTTTTTTTAGATCGTTGGAGCAGATCATCTTATGTACTGTAAAAGAAGTTGTTTTCACCGACAGAATGCCAAGAAACATAACACATTTTCGTAGTAAATCCACAGATCCAAGAACCGATCTTTATGCCACACGCCCAACCAATTCGTTCACCTTATATGAAGGGAGGCGAGGCGCTGGTGCGCGCGCCCGTACGACGGATCGACCCGCACAGCCTCCTCGCACTCCTTGACAGCCTCGCCGAGGCGGCGGAGCCCAATGAGCGCGGCGGCCCGGTTGCCCCGGCACGCGGCATTGTCCGGGCACAAGGCGAGCGCGCGGCCGTACAGCCTGAGCGCCTCCTCGAAGCACCCCTTCTTGTACTGCTCGTTCCCGGCCCTCTTGAGCTCCTCCGGGTCGGCGCTCGACATGGCCCGCCTGACCAGCGCGTCCTCCTCGGCAGCCGCGACGCCGCCGCTGCGCGAGCGCACGATGCTGCCGTGGCCGTAGTTGGCGGTGCCCGAGCCGAGCACGTCGTGGCGGGTGGCGCGGGGCGGGGGCGGAGGCGGCGGGGTGGTCGCGGCGGAGGACGAGGGCAGCGCCTTGGCGAGCCGGCCAGAGGGGAAGATGTTCCCCGCCGGGAGTGCGTTGGTGAGCGGTGAGGTGGCGGAGCTGGAGCAGGAGCTCGAGCCGGAGGTGAAGATGAGGGGCCCGGAGCCGGTCCGCCGGTGTCCCGGGCGTGCCCCACGAGGCAGCCCGTCGGAGGGGAGTGGGATCTCTCCGGAGTGGCTCCTCCGCGAGGCGAGCCCCGACATGGGCGCGACGGGGGCCCTCGAGACCGAGCCCGACGACCCGGACGAGGAGCTCGGGGTGGGCAGCTTGGAGGAGTGCGGGAGTGGGGAGACGGGGGACAGCCTCCCCGGCGGGAGCGTGTCGGGCTTGTCGGTGGAGGAGAGGAGCACGGCGGCGGCGAAGGCGTCGGATAGCGTGTCCGGCATTGGCGCCGGCGGGCGGTGCGACATTCCGCCGAGCACCTGGGGGGTGCACGCAGCCGCTGCTGGATCTTGGACCGCGCGCGCTAATGCAGCATGGAACGGCGCCGGGGAAGAAGATGAAGAAGAGCGGAGGTGGAGATGCCGATGCGGATGGCGCTGGGGTTGGAGATGGGGATGGGGATCTCGTGAGGGGGAGGGGTGGAAGCGAGAGGGCAAGCAAGGAATGATGAAGGCGAGCGAGCGAGCGAGGGGGTGGGAGTGGGAGTGCCGGGGAGGAGGGTAGATTTGGTGGGGAGCGACGAGGCTACGAGTCAGTGTGCCAGTGCTACTGGGGTGGGCAGTAACACGGTAACAGCGGCGCGCCGCGGTGGATTAAAAAAGAGGTAAACGCTAGGCGATTCGCCGCGGTGGAATAAAATTGCCCCGCCAGCGCGGACTCGTCGCTTTTCTCTTTCTCCACGAAAGAAAGAGGAGCTTTCGTTCGGTTTTTGGCAAACGGCAGCGCGTGCCGGCTCGTGGGCTTACGCCGGCTGCGCGTGTACTTTGACGATAGTAGGGCCGTAAGAAAAGCTCTGGTCCGACAAGTTATGTGAGGTCTGCTCGTTCTAGGCTAGATTCGAGTCTGTCTCGCAATGCTAAACGAGAGCCTGACACACACACACTCAGCTCGCGAGCTTTGACGAGTTGAACTCGAATCGGCTCATCCATCGAGCCCATCCCACATTCCCACCAATGGCCCAAACATCGCCCCCTCCCCACCCCCACCCCATGTAACCCTAGCCGCATGCCCACACCTAGCACCTGCGGCGCACTGCCTCCCCTCCCCACCCTTGCATTGCACGGCCTCCCTCCCTTTCCCAATCCACAACCCTAACCAAGGCCACCCGTCGGCCGCTGTTGGTCGCCGCCTCCCCTCTCCTCCCGGCTCCCACCCCGTCGCATCTCCTTTCTTCGCCCGTCGCCCACCGTCCACCACCACCACGAGGGAGGCCGCGGAGTGCTCCATCCTTCGGCCCCGCCCTGAGGCTAGATGACAACGCACCGAGCTGCTGACGCCTCTCCTCCTCGCTGCCAAGCGCCAATGACGATGATTCTACTCTGTAGCCAAGCACCGACGATGACGCTTCTCCTCCACCGCTGTCGAGCACCGACAGTCACCGATGCCCTTCTCTTCTCGCAACAACTCCCAGATCTGAGAATGAACTATTCCTCTGCCGCAAGAAACTCTCTATCATAGATCCATATGCATAATGATGTTCAATTAGAACTCAATAGCATTTATTTTGTGATCCTAGCACTATTGAGACATTTTCTATCATATTTCCTCCTATTAAGACATCAAACATACTTTGCTTCCTATCAAATTGTGATTTTGTGAACTTGTGATAATTTTCCCATTCTCACTATTAAAAACTGATGCATGTGAATGGTGCATGTCACTTCTTAACGAGCTTACTTGAGCCGAGCTCGAGCTTTGGCCGAGCCGAGCTCAAACCCAGGTCTAAGCTCGGACCCGACCTAGTCTCGACTCGAGCTTGGCTCAAACTTGTATCTCACTTGAGCTTAGGTAGGCAGGCTCGCTCGAGCCCAGCTCGTGTAGAGGCCTAGACGTGAGTGACTGCTCCTTGGGTTCCATCGGATCGATCGACATCCACCGGCTAGCTCCGGCTCCGATCAAAGCCTTTGCAAGCGTTAAGAATTAGGAATATATCTCATTAAGAACCGAGTTTAGAGGTTACAAGTACACGTGTTGAGCTAACAGGGGTACAAACGGCACGCGTCAATCGTTGAAGGTCTTGCCGGGGAAAGCACTTCTATTCTATAGGATCGATGGAACGGTGGCGAGGAGAGTCTCCATGTAGGGATCGACCCCACAGTAGTTTTAGCCAAAGGCTTTGTAGGGTGAGAACGCTGACCTAGAGCCGCCGCAAGAACCTTATTAGAAGACCTCTTCACTACATGGCATAATGGAGCTAAGCTAATCAACCTCGCTGTGTGAGTGGTTTCTCTCCTACCTTGTCCAATTGCATGTGTGACTAGGCACTACTAATCAGTGGCAGAGCTAGGAATTTTTCAAAGTCTAAGCAAACCGTAAGCTAAGTACCGGTCGTTTTGTTTTGCCTGGGCAAGACGCAATTTTTCGGTCATGGTCGCCGTGCAACTTCACCAAGGCTACCATAGCGCGTCGCTAGTAAGCCTGGGCAGTAATTAGTGGCAGAGTTAGGAATTTTTCAAAGCCTGGGCAAGCCGCAAGCTAAGTACCGGTCGTTTTGTTTTGCCTGGGCAAGACGCAATTTTCGGTCGTGGTCACCGTGCAATTTCACCGGGATTACCATGGCGCGTCGCTAGTAAGACTGGACAAACTGCCCAGGCTAGAGGGACGGTAGATCTGCCCATGCTACTAATCCTTCTAGACCAAACGAGAACAACAACCAAACGAGCTTGCTTTACATGTTACCAACATGGTTTAGCTAGAAACTATATAAGAATAGGAAATGTGCATATCCAAAAGCCATGATCATCGAAACCAGATAAGTCACTAGAACTAAATATCACAACTGCACTATCGTTAGTATTTCAGTAGTGTGTCGCTGTAGATGAGGCCATTGATGTCCAGGGGCGGAGTCAGGGGTGGTGCCCGGTATGCACTGGCACACCCAAAAATTTCAAAAACATGTATAGAGTATATAGGTATTGGGGTCAAATTGTTTGTTTCATTGAAACTAGATAAGGATTATTGTATAATACTTTAGATCAATGTAAAGCGTGCATCTCTATCGAAATTTTTCTAGCTCCGCGACTGTTGTTGTCGTTTCAAAATTTTGTTTTTCACTTTTAGAGAGAGCATCGAAGCAGCTCTCGCCGAACCTAAGGGCAGAGGATAGTGCAGACCATCCTAGGGCCTGGGCCATGGCCGCCACTGCATTTCAAGATTTCTTAAGAGTAAGTAGCAGAATTTAGGGCATATATTGCGTTGCCGTGCAGATTGTCAACCCATCTCCATCTGTTTTAGCTCAAGCTCCGCTACTGGCCGAACTATTGTTGGTTCGAGGTTCTTTCACCTCAGTGGTGGTGATTACGAATGGATTTTACAAACAAGGTTGCTCCTGTATGTGATAATATTTTTGTTTTTACTGTATTAACAATGTTGCTTTCTTGATACAGGTGATCAATGGCTTGCATTTTAGTCATAATTTGAAGTTTATGTAGGCACTCAACTCGCTATGCCATACTTGACGCTTTATCTATTCAAACTCCATGGGCCTTTTTATGTAGATTCTTACTTGTGCACACTTCTTGTACACTGCGCACCCCCCCCCCCCACCCCAGAGACGATGTAGAAACAAAATTGCAATACATCTCAGTACTGTGACAAACGGAGTTGCATGCCCTTTTTAGAGGAATATTACTTGAGACCGATACCGAATACTAGTACGGCGATACACAACTTTCCAAAAACACGGATGCTGCGATACGATGAGTATATATGTATTTAAAAAGAGGAAAATGTTAAGAGGCTACAAAAGATTAAGACAATGAGATTACCTTGGTGAAAAATTAAAAACTATACATTCCTTGTAATGAGAGAGAGAGAGGGCAACAGTTGTTTCACTCAGTTTAGGGTTGGGAGGAATGAGCTTTTGGGGGGCTTTCAAATGAGGTGTTTTGGGCCTAGGAGGATCGGGGAGTATCAGGATTATTTTTTATTAATTTTAAAAGCTAAAATTCACCGATAGATCACAGTATCGGGTACGTACGAAATACTGGTATGGCAATTTTGCGAAGTATCGGTGATTCATGGACAACAGCTTCTTTCATGCAAATGCAAATTAAAGATTGAGTTGCCAGATCAACATTTCATTTCTAGTGCAAAAACACAGGAGGAAACAACGCTTGCTCGATGATGGTTTTGAGTTGCGCAATTGTCACCTCAGCTTGCAACTAATTTAGCATCTAGCTAATAATGCCTAGGATTCACATGTGGATCACCCTTTATCTATCAAGCATTGCTAATGTGCTAGCTAAGCATATATAATGAAAGAATGCAATTGTCCGAACAACAAAACGACGGCGAGTTAGACCATTAGCTCTTAGCAACAACTTGATTTCTAAGCACCCTAACTGGTGTAGCTAATTAACAGGAGAGATGTTAACCATGTGATTCCCTTAATTTAACATTTCCTTGTAGGTCCCTTGCGCAAGAATTCAATCTTTATCAGTTCATACATGTCAGCACGGTAGATCGATCGATCTATCCTGAAAAGACTCGATGATTCCCAAAGAATTCAGCTCTTTTAATCTATGCAGTTATCCAGCTCGTGCTATTCATGACCTGCCAAGTTCTGTCTCTCAAGTAAAAAAAAATGCTTTTGGCACAATTCGCCCTTCAGAAAACCAAAATTGTTTGTGTTGGACTAAAATAGGGATGGGGTTTTTGAATAGGAGCCCACTCCTTTTCGCCTCCGTATTCAACTTCCTTTTAATTCTAATAGTTGTGAAAGCTACGAAGATCCAAATCTCAAGATCACAGCTGAAGACTTGAGTTGAACCTGAGAGAACCAACCCTCAACGCCATCTGTCGGTTTGATCGCCGAGCCAAGGCCGAGAGAACCAATCCCAAACACAAGCTCACCAACAGAGTTAAGCACATGACAAGCATTCTTCTTAAATATAGTCCCATATTCATTATATAGAAGTTGAGAGAGCGAGAGCAGATTATACCTTAGCTTGTCCACAAGGGTGACGCCCTTTAGGATGAATTTGTCATTCACCCTAATTGAGCTAGTTTATTCAATCTGTCTTTGTGTGTCATCCCCAAATATGATGAAGTCATCACCAGAAGCTCGCATCAAGGACATGAACCATCTTGAGTCTCTGGTCATATGGCGTGAACATCCGGAGTTGACGAGCCACGTGTTCCTCCCCCTTCTGTGGCGATCCTGAAGTTAAGGAGATCCTAAAATTAAGGCACAAAAGATTTATGTGTCTCAATACTAGGGTTAATGAAACAAGACTTGGAAATCTAAAACTGAGACACACATCTCCAGAAGCATAGGAATCATGGTTGTTAGACTTAAATCTGTTTGCTATTCTAGCTTAAATCTTTTTGCTATTCTAGCATGAGAGACATTCATGAAAGCATTAGATGCAACTTGTCTAGGAGCATGACGCTGAGCATATCTAGGATGAGAATGAAATCCTAGTCCATGTTGTTTCCTCTCTACATGAAAATCTCTCCTAAAAGCTCTAGGTTGATGCGAAGTAATTCTAGCAAGATTCTTCCTAGCATTCTTCAATCTACGCCAACAGAACTCAATCAAACGCCTACTTGGTACCATTGGGAGAAGCACCATGCAAATCAGAGTTCATTTGAGCGAAACCTCCATACATGAAAAAGCATTTTTCAGGTTGGATTTTGAATTCAACTAGCTCATTTTCTAGCACTTGAATGCCATTTGGCTTAGTTTTATCCTTAGCAAAGCTATACTCTAACCCTTTCGTCCCAATAGGAGTCTTGGACATGTCAAGAATCATGTTAGGCTATTTCTTAGCCTTAGAGAATTTTTCTAGAGTATCCTTAAGGTAAGTATTCTCAATTGAAAACTTAGGATATGATTCACAAGTTTTACCCTTAACAGCTCTAGCTAGCATGTTTTCCCTTATGCACATCAACCTTAAGTTTTAGAGTTTCACATGATGCACAACATGCATGATCAAGTTTGTTTTTTAGCTTCTCATACTTGACTCTAAATGCTTCTTGCATGTTATTAATCTCACGTTCATGTTCAACACAAAATGCACAAGCAATATAATCAATTTTTTGCTAGTTTCTAAACATTTTTCACAAGGATTATATTTAGTCTCAAGCAGCTCATTCCTAGTATTATCAAGTTGGTTCAAAGCAATATCATGAGCACTTTTCGGTTTGTCAAGCTCAACATGCAAAATATGGCAAGAGAAGCATTCATCACTATCAAGGTCTTTAGCATTCACAAGTTCAAAAGTCAGATTGTCAACTTGAGATTCTAAGTCCTTAGCCTTAGCCATGAATTTCGTAAGATCTATCCTGATTAAACACTTGATTATATAGCCCCTCACAACGCAAGGTGAGCACCTTATAGGAAGGTAGTACCTCATCAGATGTGTCAGCGAGATCACCGTCGTTGTGTACTATGAAGCACATGCTGGTGAGGTCCTTGGTTTGCCCTTGTTCTTCTCTTGAGGGATCTCCACTACCTTATCTTCCTCATTCTCGGAGTCCACAACACTCATGGAATGTTCTTCAAAAGCGGCAAGGACTAGGTGAGGGGCCTTTAGGAGCCTGGAGGGATCAAACTTGGCCTTTGTGTCCTTGAGGCTTCTTCCACGAGCCCTTCTCCTCTTTGTAGTTGCCCTTGCCCCTCAGCTTGAGATAATTAGCTCGTGTGGATATCATGGGGATATGCCTGAGATCTTAGGATGATGTTACAATTGGCAATGTCGTTCTCGGTTTGTCGAAACAGCGTTTTCAGCAAATGTCAGGACAATCGGTCGTACCGGCGTGTAAGTCGCGGTACGACCGCAGTGCGGTAGAACCGGCGTGTAGAGAGCGGTTGTACCGCATCACGGTTGAACCGTTTGAGAAGCGGTATGGTTTTCCGAGAAGATGTTTTTGGGAAGTTTTGGATTTCCTTGAGGAGCTGAGACGACCGCGGTATATAAATGATACGATCCATGATCTGCGATTGTCTGGGAGTTAACTTGGCGGTTTGTCGGTTTTGGTTCTAAGTTTGGTTAACTTGGAGTTTTGTTGTTGGGTTAGGTCAAGTTCATGGGTTTCATGGCATATGTGTTGCATGATGCATGTTTTGACTAACGTGGGTCAAGTTGTGAAGAACTTGTTCCGGATTCGATTTCTTTGTCTATTGATGTGCGGGTTGCTTGGAGGTCAATGACGGTCAGCGGCGAGGATGATCGGGACTAAGCTTGGAGAGCCGAGGTCCGAACGATCGAGGATGCGGGTGAGGTCAATGGAGTCAAGCATGGCGCAA
Source organism: Phyllostachys edulis (assembly GCA_036346405.1). Classification (NCBI taxonomy): domain Eukaryota; kingdom Viridiplantae; phylum Streptophyta; class Magnoliopsida; order Poales; family Poaceae; genus Phyllostachys; species Phyllostachys edulis. The sequence continues at coordinate 110,637,811 of CM070546.1, forward strand.
GACGGACAAAGGTGACCGAACAGGCGATTCGGTCGACGGGTTCGATCAAGCGGCGGGTCGGTGCAAGTGCCATGGTGGTTTCGGTGGGAGCCGGATGGGAGAGACTTGCCGACATGAAGAGAGCCATTGGATCAATCTACACGCGTGGCGAAGCATGGAGGTGCTTCACGAAGATGGGACTCGGTCTTTGCAAAAGATCGAGAAGGGTATTTTGGTAATTTCACCAAATCGCCTTGGTGACCTAATGCCAACCCTGGCGCAAAGATGGCGCAAGGTGAAGTGGATTAGGTCAAGAAAAGTGAAGACGGCGCTTTGAGATGTGTGCGTGTGTGACCCGTTTGTTTTGGGCCTTAACGGAGCCCATTAGGGTTACTCTTCTAGAAGGTCTAAGCCTCCACTATAAATAGGGGGTGTCTTTGGATGACCACCTCAACCCTTTCATTGTGTTTGAAACCCTAGTTTGCTTAGGGAGAGGATTAGTGGAGGTTAGGGTTCTAGAGAGTTGGATTTGATTTCGTGCTCATATATTGAGTCTTTGTCCTCCTTGATGGAGTGGTGTAAACCAATACCATATCAAATCAATCCAAAGAAAGTTCTCTCAAAGATGAGTTCATTTGCTTTCTTTCTCTCTATTTGGTGATTTGAGGTCTTTCTTTGATCCGTGAGTTTTTGCTTGGTTTTTCTTCTTGATCTTGCTTGCTGGGATATGTAGGAACCCATCTAAGGTCATCTTGATCATCATCCACCCACGAGCAAGTTTTGGATCAAGTTTTACGTTTTTGCTCGGTTTTGAACCCTCCTTCGTAAATTGCAAAAGATCAAAACTTTGACGTGGATCTTCTCGATCGTTGCTTGGAATAGGTTCTGACATCATTAGGAAGATGTGTTTCAAATTTGGTGGAGTTTGGCCAAGCGGATCAAAAGTTACGTCGATTTTTGTTTTCGTTTTCAGTCATTCATCGTTCATTCGCTTTGATTTATTGTTCATCTTGAACGACCGACATCGTTTCATCCGGTTCGACCGACTGCGGTACAACCGCCATCGTTCATCCGGTTCGACCATTCTTGTTCATCGAGACTGTTCATAAGGCTGATTTTTGTGCTTTTGGTCGTTTCTTTTGGGGATTTGAAGGGGATTAAGTACAAGTCTTCCGCTATGCTTATATATATTGATCTTCATAGTTCTCATAGCTATTGGAGTCAATATCATGTTTGAATCGGATCAAAGCGAAAAATTGATAGTGCTCCTATTCACCCCCCCCTCTAGTCGCCTTTTCGGTCCAACAAGTGGTATCAGAGCCCGGTTAGTTCAATCTTGATCTTAACCGGTCACTGAACTTGGCGATGGATAAGTACTCGACCAAGCCGCATGTCTTTGATGGGCTCGACTATGCCTATTGGAAGAATCGCATGCGAGTTTTTCTTGAGAGCGAAGGACAAGCTATATGGGAGGTTGTTCGAGCCCGCTGCTTTTGCCCGGTTGCTACGCCAAAGCCGGTGACCCTTTTGGCTAACAACAACAAGGCAAAGAACCTTCTATATGCTGGGCTTGGTAGGCAAGAGTACGATAGGATTTGCAATCTTGCGACCGCACATGAGATTTGGCACACCCTCGAAACTTACCATGAGGGATCGTCCCAGATCAAGCAAGTGCGTCAGAATGTCTACAAGCGAGAGTACAACAAATTCGAGATGCGTCCTGGTGAGAGTATCGATGACGTCTTTACTCGTTTTAACAAGGTGATTAATCAGATGAAAGCTGTTGACATTGAGTACTCTCAATCGAGAATGCCACCCACCTCTTGGGTGCAATCAACACCAAGGAGTGGGAGATGAAGGCAACTGCCATAGAGGAGAACGTCGATCTCTCTAATCTCACTTTGGAGCTGCTTTATAGCAAGCTAAAAACTCATGAGATCAAGAGAGGCGGTAATCCTAAGAAGGATAACATGGCTTTGGTGGTGATCCTCTCAAAGGACTCGATGGTTTTTCCGAGTCTTCTTCGGTTTTTCTCTTGCGTGTTTATCTCGCTATTCAAGAAGAAGAGTTTGAGAGTCTTCTGAGGTGATTTAGCTCTTTTAGCCAAGAAAGTCACACGGGCATATAACAATGTCGAAACAGAAGAGAGGTGGCCTGTGACATGCTATGAGTGTGGAGAGCTATATCACATCCGAGCCAACCGCCCTAAGTTGAAAGGTAAGGGAAATCATGAGAAGGTTGCGGGAAGAAGCCTCAAGGGGCAAGCCCAAGTATGATGTTGCCAAGCTCATGAAGGTCGCTCACCGAGTTCTTGCCGCTTTGGAGATCAATCCATGAGCGATGTGGACTCGGGAGCGAGGAGGACAAGGAGGAGGAGTTTCCTCAAGACAAGAAGGGAAGGCCAAGGATTTCACCAGGCATGTGCTTTATGGCCGACTCACGACGCCGATAACGATGATGAGGTACCTCTCTCCTATGATGTTCTTTACGCTAGATGCGATAACATGTATGAGCAATTGCTTAGTCAAGATAAAGCTTTAAAGTTCACCATGGCTAGGAACAAGGATTTAGAGTCACAAGTCGAGAGTTTGAAATTAGAGCTTGTGAATGCTAAAAGTCTAGATGTTGATGAATGTTCATCCTGCCATGCTTTGCACTCCGAATTGTCTAAACTGCAATCTGCTCATGATATTGCTTTGCATCAACTTGAAAATGCTAGAACCGAGCTAATTGATGTTAAATCTGCTCCATGTGAAAAATGCTTAGATTCTAGCAAGTTGGATGCTTCTGGTAATGTGAAATCTAGCTTTTGCTCTTTCTGCTTAGAGCGCGAACATGAAGTTAAGGATATTCTAGAAGCAGTTAGAGCTAAGTTTGCCAAGCTTAAGGATTCAATTGATTCTACATCTTGTGCCTCTTGTGCGCCTATAAGCTTGAAGTTGCTCATCTTAAGGAGAAACATGCTAGAGCCATTAAGGGCAAGACTTGTGAATCATGTGCTAATATTGAAAAAGAGAATGCATATCTCAAGGATACTTTAGAAAGATTCTCTAATGGTGAAAAACAGTTAAACATGATTCTAGATAAATCTAAAACTCCTTTTAAGAAGCAAGGTTTAGGATACAACTCGCCAGACATGTCCAAACCTAATGTCATTCGTGTCTTGGAAAATGGCTTAGTTGAATTTAAAACCCAACTCGCAAAAACTGCTTTTAAATCTGCAGGTTTGTCCAACCTTCTTTTAAGCCAAAAGGTGCTTCTCCCAAAGTGGTACAAAATACCATTGCACCTATTGCAAGAAGAGTGGACATTTGGTTGAGTTCATTGGCGTGAGGTTGAAGAATGCTAAGAAAAATATTGCTAGAATGTCATCTAATCAACCTAGAGCTTTTATGAGACATGGTCACGCATAAAAGAAGAACCCCTGACCTAGGATTTGTTGCACATGCTCATCACCATGTTCCTAGACAGGATGCATCTCATGTTCGGTTACCATTGCTCAAAATAGAAGCGCTAATAAAGTCAAGGATAGCACATCCGCTTTGCATACTACTTTCATGAGCGAGTGTCTCGATCTTGGGTTCCCAAGTCGCTTTTAACTAACCCTTGATGTTGAGACACATCGCTCTTTGTTCCTTGATTTTCGAGGATTGGCGGAAGGGGAAGAACACATGGTTAAATCGACTCGTGTTCACGCCACATGACCGGAGACTCAAGATGGTTCACCTCCTTCACGCGATCAACAGTGATGCCTTCATCACCTTTGGAGATGATACACAAGGCGCATTGAAGGAACTGGAATGATTAGGGTGAGCGACAAGTTCATTCTCAAGACGACGCGCTTGTGTCTAAGCTAAGGTACAATCTCCTTTCGTCTCCTGACTTCTCGATGATGGCTATGAGACTCGTTTTAAGAAGAATGCGTCGTGTGCTTGATTCTTTTGGTGAGCTCGTTTTGGGATTTCTAGAGTTGGTAGAATTTTTGAGGTGACTTTTTCAATCGCTTTCGGATCTCTTAAGTGTTTGATTGCATCTTCTTCGATATCGGCTCGCACCGACGTTTGGGGCACATTGGTTTTGATCATCGACACGAGTTAGCGGCCTTGATCTCATGAGAGGTTTGCCTAAACTCAAAGGTCGTCAAGGATGTCAGATATGCGCCACTGTAGGCATGGCAAGCAAGTTGCCGCCTCACACCCATCATTGACTATGGTCATGACCGACGGACGATTACTTCATATGGATCTTGTTGGTCTGCTAGGGTTCGGTCGATCGGTGGCAATTGGTACATTCTTGTCATAGTCGATGATTTTTGAGATACTCTTGGGTGTTCTTTCTTGCTTCAAGGATGAGGCTTTTGATCATTTTCATGACCTTGTTCTTCGTTTGGCTTCGAACTTCACGGTGCCTTGAGAGCGATCCATGACAATGGCACGGAGTTCAAGAATGCTTCTTTGCCTCTTTTTGTCTTTGGCGCGGATTGAGCATCGTTCTCTTCTCCACACGTCCCTCAACAAAATGGCGTTGTGGAAAGGAAGAACAGGACTCTAGTTGAGATGGCTAGAACGATCTTTGGATGAGTATAGCACACCGAGGAGGTTTTGGGCGAAGTTATTGCTCTGACTTGCCATATTTCAAACCGTGTCTTTTTGAGACCGTCTTTGGGCAAGACTTCATATGAGCTTCGTTTTGGCAGAAAACCCTCTGTCTCTCACTTTCGAGTCTTTGGATCGAAGTGTTTTATTCTCAAGACAGGGAACCTAGATAAATTTGAATCAAGGACTTGTGATGGTTTATTTCTGGGTTATCCTGCTCATTCGAGGGGTTTTCGGGTTTTTAATGTTGAAACTAACATTGTCCAGGAGACATGCAATGTTACTTTTGATGAGACTAGCCCTGGAGCTAGATCCGATGTTTCAGGTGACTCACAGGTGACAGAGAGCATTTTTGTTGAAGAAGATGAGGATGAACTTGATTTTGCTCCTTCACCTGTTGCTGATGTTCCTGTGCAAGCTGCCCAAGCTCCAGAACGCCACTTCTCGCTTCACCTCCAATTGAGGCTCTGCTGCGACTTCTTCATCGTGATACTGCGGAGGTTGAGGAGATGCTATCTCCCCCAGGCGCTCCTTTGCACATTCAGAAGCAACACCCTCCGGATCAGATGATTGGTAATCTCCATGAGCGAGTCACTCGCTCCAGGTATCATGATCCGAGTCTTTTCTCTCACTCTGCATTTGTAGCTTCTTTTGAACCCAAAGATATATCACATGCTTTATCGATGCTAGTTGGGTCAATGCCATGCATGAGGAGTTAGAGAATTTTGAAAGAAATAAAGTTTGGAACCTTGTAGATCCTCCTAGTGGTCATAATGTTATAGGAACCCGTTGGGTGTTCAAAAATAAACAAAATGAGGATGGTTACGTGGTTAGAAACAAGGCTAGATTGGTAGCTCGGGGTTTTAGCCGAAGTTGAGGGGTTAGATTTTGATGAGACCTTCGCTCTGTTGCTAGATTAGAAGCCATTCAGCATCTTGCTTGCATTTGTTTGCATCTAAAGGTTTTAGGTTGCATCAAATGGATGTTAAGAGTGCCTTCTGAATGGTTTTATAGAGGAGGAAGTGTATGTTAGGCAACCCCCGGCTTTGAGGATCCCAAGCACCACGATCGTGTTTACAAGTTATCCAAAGCCTTGTATGGTCTTAAGCAAGCCCTAGAGCACGGTATGATAGACTTAAGACCTTCTTGCTTAAGAATGATTTTGAAATGGGAAAGGTTGATAAGACTCTTTTCATTCTTAGGCATGGCAATGACTTCTGCTTGTTGATTTATGTAGATGATATTATCTTTGGTGGTTCCTCTCATGCTCTTGTTTCAGCTTTTTACGAGACCATGTCCGAGGAATTCGAGATGAGTATGATGGGAGAGCTCAACTACTTTCGGGGCTACAAATCAAGCAAATGCAAGGAAGGATCTTCATCCATCAAACGAAGTACACCAAGGATTTGCTCAAGCGTTTTGAGATGGGTGATTGCAAGTCGATCGCCACTCCCATGGCGACATCGATCGCTTTTGGATCCAGATGAGGAAGGAGAAGCCGTGGATCAGCGAGTACCGCATGACATGATTGGCTCCCTTCAGACTGACGGCCTCAAGACCGGACATTCACTTTGATGCGCGCCTCTGCGCGAGGTTTGAGCGTCACCGAGGACTTCACATCGCCAAGCCGTTAAGCGCATTTTCGGTATTTACACTCTACCCTTCAAGATGGTATTTGGTATTCTTGTTCTTCTTATTTGTCCATTCGGGGTTTTGATTCGATTTTATGGGTGTAGGCTAGATAGGAAGAGCACATCCGCACATGTCATTTCTTAGGCACTTCTCTTGTCTCTTGGTCTTCTAGGAAGCGGTCTTTCGTTGCACAATCCTTCTTTGAAAGTGAATATGTAGGCAGCTTTGCTAGTTCTTTGTCAGAGTCGATTTTGTGGATGGTCTCCACTCTTAAGGATTTTGGGTTAACTTTTGCTAGTGTTCCTCTCTTCGTGACAACACTACGCTATTAACATTGCTAAAAACCCGATTGCAACACTCTAGGACCAAGCACATAGACATTCGCTATCACTTCCTTAGAGATCACGTTGAGAAAGGTGATATTGTCTTTGCATTTTGTGGAGTCCGAGGCTCATTAGCCGATATCCTCACCAAGCCTTTAGACCCAACAAGGTTTGCCACCTTGAGGAGTGAGTTAGGGTAATTTATCCCTATGGGTTGGTTTGAGGGGATTTGGATCTTTTCGATCTTTCCTTTTTCATTTGATCTTTTAGGTTCTTGAGTTTTTCTTGCATCTCATTGTATCATATTGCATTCATATGAAAAATCCAAAAGATGCATTGTAATATAAGCTTTTACGCTTATCTTTTAAAATTAATGAAGCTTTGCTTATTACCCTTTGGAGCTTTAGTGTTTCAAATTCTTGCTCAATGCCATGTCTAGTTCTTTGACTTGCTAGAATTATCATGCTTTCACATGTGTAGCTAAGTCTTTCTTTGTATGAGCTAGAACTTGAAAAACAACTTGAACTAAGAAATTAGCAATTTGTGAATTGTTCACCGATTCATGTAATTAGTGCTCCTTTTATGACATTGGCCTGTCAAAATTGCTTTGTTAGCTCTTGAATCTAGCTTTGATCATTACTTGAGCTTTTTGTGTTCTTGAGAATCTAAAACCGCTCTTGTGCAAAATAAAAATGATCTCTTTTGTGCGTAAAGAACCGATCTCACCAATTCTTTCTCATGAGGCGCTTGCCATTGTACTAGGCATGAACTCGGGGAGTTTTGGATGACCTAGACCACTCTCTTAAGCTTTTGTTGCTTGAGATGGTCGAGTGAGGCTTGAGATCTAGCACAATGTTAAAAATACAAATTGTCAACTTCGGTGAAGCTTAGGATGAGTTTGTGGATGGCTCCTAGTCCAGATCTTGTCACTAAGTTAGACCATTAGTCAACTTCAACATTCATTGCAAATGAAAAACAGTTGAAAAATGGGCTTTTGAGAAATTTGAGCAAAATGATTCAATTCAGACCTATTTGTCTCTTAATGTGGTCATTGTTAGCTTTTGGATCTCACGTTGACATTTTGACATGGCCGAGATCATTTTAGGATCCTGTTGATGAACTTGCTAGATTTGAAGCTTTGCTTAAAATGCTAAAATTCATTGCTTTATATTGAGCCTTCTTGCTTAGCTTTGTTATATATGTCTTATCATGATCTTGCTAGCACCTTTAGGCTTGATATGTTGTTTGTGCAACTTTAGAAATGCTAGCTTGTTCTTTTGGGTAATCTCCAAAGCTTCTTGTATTTAAAAAAAAATATATAAAAAAAAATTGAAGCCACTCCATTGCATTTCATGCATGCTCCTTCTTATGCTTTTTCCTCATTCTACATTTGTCATCTCTGGACGAGAGGAAGGCGTGATTCCTTGATGACTCCATTGTCAAAGGGGAGAAGAAATGTTAAATTTTGTGTTAAAGGGAGAAGTTGTTTGAAAAAGGAGTTTTGAAAAAGGGAGTTACTTGGAGAAAATTTGAAATTCGAGGATCATAGTGAGGGGGAGTTTCTTATTTGCATTCTTATGGTTTTATTGCTACTTCTGAACTCGAATTGCAATTCTTGATCCTCACAATGATCAAAGGTCATATCGAACAATTGTTCTTTCATATGGACCTTAAGTGAGATTTTGACCCGTTTCTGGAAAATGAAGCTTTCTCGCTTTCTTTTGCCGTATCTCACTTCTTGATTCTTTTCTCGAGCCAACTTGGTCATTTCCTTTGCTTTTTCTTGCATTTGGATCAAGTTGTGCCTTTGAGCGAAAACGTTGAGTTTTTACTTTTCAAACCTCAAAATTTGCATTTGAGGGAAATTGCCAATGTGTTCATCAAGGGGGAGATTGTGGATATCATGGGGATATGCCTGAGATCTTAGGATGATGTTACAATTGGCAATGTCGTTCTCGGTTTGTCGAAACAGCGTTTACAAAGACAAATGTCGGGACAATCGGTCGCATCGGCGTGTAAGTCATGAGACGACCGCGATCTTGATAGAACCGGCGTGTAGAGAGCGGTTGTACCAAGCATCACGGTTGAACCGTTTGAGAAGCGGTATGGTTTTTCCAGAGAAGATGTTTTGGGAAGTTTTGGATTTCCTTGAGGAGCAGTGACGACCGCCATGTATATATATGATGACGACCATGATCTTGGTTCTACCGAGTTAACTTGGCGGTTGTACCGGTTTTGGTTCTAAGTTTTGGTTAACTTGGAGTTTTGTTGTTGGGTTAGGTCAAGTTCATGGGTTTCATGGCATATGTGTTGCATGATGCATGTTTTGACTAACGTGGGTCAAGTTGTGAAGAACTTGTTCCGGATTCGATTTCTTTGTCTATTGATGTGCGAGGTTGCTTGGAGGTCAATGACGGTCAATCAGCGAGGATGATCGGGACTAAGCTTGGAGAGCCGAGGTCCGAACGATCGGGATGCGGGTGAGGTCAATGGAGTCAAGCATGGCGCAAGACGGACAAAGGTGACCGAATCAGGCGATTCGGGCGACAGGTTCGATCAAGCGGCGGGGTCGGTGCAAGTGCCATGGTGGTTTCGGTGGGAGCCGGATGGGAGAGACTTGCCGACATGAAGAGAGCATTGGATCAATCTACACGTGGCGAAGCATGGAGGTGCTTCACGAAGATGGGACTCGGTCTTTGCAAAAGATCGAGAAGGGTATTTTGGTAATTTCACCAAATACGCTTTGGTGACCTAATGCCAACCCGGCGCAAAGATGGCGCAAGGTGAAGTGGATTAGGTCAAGAAAAGTGAAGACGGCGCTTTGAGATGCGTGCGTGTGTGACCCGTTTGTTTTGGGCCTTAACGGAGCCCATTAGGGTTACTCTTCTAGAAGGTCTAAGCCTCCACTATAAATAGGGGTGTTTGGGATGACCACCTCAACCCTTTCATTGTGTTTGAAACCCTAGTTTGCTTAGGGAGAGGATTAGTGGAGGTTAGGGTTCTAGAGAGTTGGATTTGATTTCGTGCTCATGTATTGAGTCTTTGTCCTCCTTGATGGAGTGGTCTGTAAACCAATACCATATCAAATCAATCCAAAGAAAGTTCTCTCAAAGATGAGTTCATTTGCTTTCTTTTCTCTATTTGGTGATTTGAGGTCTTTCTTTGATCCGTGAGTTTTTGCTTGGTTTTTCTTCTTGATCTTGCTTGCTGGGATATGTGGGAACCCATCTAAGGTCATCTTGATCATCATCCACCCACGAGCAAGTTTTGGATCAAGTTTTACGTTTTTGCTCGGTTTTGAACCCTCCTTCGTAAATTGCAAAAGATCAAAACTTTGACGTGGATCTTCTCGATCGTTGCTTGAATAGGTTCCCGACATCATTAGGAAGATGTGTTTCAAATTTGGTGGAGTTTGGCCAAGCGGATCAAAAGTTACGTCGATTTTTGTTTTCGTTTTTCAGTCATTTCATCGCTCATTCGCCCGATTTATCTTTGTTCATCGGAACGACCGACATCGTTCATCCGGTTCGACCGGATCGGTACAACCGCCATCGTTCATCCGGTTCGATCATATCGCTCATCAAGACTGCTCATAAGGCTGATTTTTGTGTTTTTGGTCGCTTTTGGGGATTTGAAGGATTAAGTACAAGTCTTCCGCTATGCTTATATATATTGATCTTCATAGTTCTCATAGCTATTGGAGTCAATATCATGTTTGAATCGGATCAAAGCGAAAAATTGATAGTGCTCCTATTCACCCCCCCCTCTAGTCGCCTTTTCGGTCCAACAGCTCGAATGTGGTATAGCTCATCACACTCATAGCACATCACTAGACTATCTCGCTTTTTGCTTCTCACATTGTTATAGGCATGGGTGAACTTTCTGGCTAAGAGGGCTAACTCTAGCTCAGGAATAGACTCAAGCTCCTCCTCATTGATAGCAGAAATACAAGCAAGAGAGAAACTCGAAGACTCAGAAGAACTACCATCATAATATTTCCTAGAGGGATCAACTACCAATGTTATGTTTTCTTTCTTGGGGTGGTCAACTCTTTTGATATCGTGGGCCTTGAGCTTGCTATAGAGCGACTCCAAGGTGAGATTGCTCAAGTTGATGCTCTCCTCAATGGCGGTAGCTTTCATCTCTCACTCATTTGTGTTTATGGAAAACAAGAGATGAGTGTCATTCTCAGACTGAGAATACTCAATATCAACAGCTCTCAATTGATTAATCAACTTGTTCAAGCGAGTAAATACATCATCGATGCTCTCTCTAGGAAGAATCTCGAATTTGTTGTACTCTCACTTGAAGACCGTTTAACAACCTTGTTTGATTTGGGAAGATCCCTCATGATAGGTCTCAAGAGTGTGTCAAACCTCATGCGCGGTCTCAAGGTGACAAATCATGTCATCCTCCTATCTACTAAGCTCGGCATATAGAAAGTTCTTCGCCTTATGGTTGTTAGCCAAAGCGACCACTGAAGCTGGCGTAGCAACCTCGGGTAGAAGGAAAGGATCATGAATGATCTGAAGGGATACGGGTAGGCTACGATAGCAGCAATTCAAAAATTCTACCATGTAAACCAGGAAGCCAAGCAAGAAGATGATCACAGATCGTTACCACCAGACGCGTAGAGCAGCGAAAGAAGAGTTGGAGCAGCCTAGTCCAACGAAGAGCGCGTCGATGAAGTGGTCGTAGACGATCGGCCAGCCTCCTCATGAGTCGATCGTCTCCTCCAGCAACCTCTGCAGTTCCTTGTGAAGATTGCGAATCGTCCTCAAGTGCAACAGCAACCGCAATAGCGCCTCTACGGTATCCACACGTCCAAAGAAGGAACAACCGTACACCAGTGTGCTAGCACCAAATCGTACGGGAAGGCTCTCAGAAAGGTGGTGGCTAGGGTTTCAGTGGAACAACTCACGAGTCTCTCTCTCTTTCCCATAGCCTCAAGCATCTCCTTATACAGTGCCCGTGACGGATCTTATCTGAACACGTTTGACGAATTGTATTCGTACTGGTTTGTTCCAACCTGTTAAGTGTGTGACCTATTAGGTTCATGCATAATCGGTTGTGATTCGAAAACTCCTTTCCAATCACGAGTCATCAGCGGCTCCTAGCAGAACATAACGATTCCCGAGTACACACAAATTATATCGAACGAACCTTAATGCAATATGATCTACGACCAAGTCCATATCACTAACGACCAGCTCGTATCTCTATATGACCAGTTCAAATATGGTCCCGACCAGTTCATAACTCCTTACGACCAGGTTTCGACCACTTAGTAATCATGTTAGATTAGCCTACGACTAGCTCGTATCTCCATACGACTAGTCCATATCTGATTGAACTCAAAGACCTTCTCGTGTATTCTCCCTTTGCCTCACGATATCTGGTTGAACTCTAGGTGAGACATTATGTCATCCATGGACTGTTCAATACTTTCTCGATCAAGTGTCGGATAACTTCACGTGGTCGAACACTTCGACCACTAATGACATGGCCATGCACTTTCTTTATCCGACCACATCGAGGGGCCTAGAGATATCTCTCCTGTTATGTTAGAAGGGGCAAATCCCATATCCGACCAGTCACATTCCTCCGCATGTTTCATAGCATACCTGAAAGCTACCTTTATAACTACCCAGTTACAATTGAAGAATCTAGACCCGCTATTATGAGTTAATAAAGTATTTTAGTGATTAATGACAAATCTAAATGTGAGACTAATATGTTTATTGACTAGGATATTGTTTAGTCTTATTTGGATGAAAAGGTGAAAATCATGGAGGTATGCATTCGACATCATATTCTATATATTGTTGCATTCCTCGGATCCAAAATATAGGTTGAACTCCACCAAAAGTTTAACTTGAATATGTGCATATGTTTTTATTACACATTCGTGTATGCACACATTTAGGGGGAATTCACTCTATGTTTTGTGGTTTTATTAGTATTGATCCATATTTCTTTATCGACATATATTGGGGATCTCTACTTTGAAACATATTATTTGAGTATATAAAACTTGTGTAGTTCATATATATTCATATTTCTTTATATTCAATTATTTGCAATTGTGTTGTGGGACTAATGTGTGTGCTAAGATGTGTTCAAGGCTTAGTCCCAGAGTTTGAATGATGACATGAAAAGGAAATACAAAGATGATAAAAGATTGACATGGATCAAGACAAAGGAGCCATGCATTGCATTTCGAAAAGCTTTTAGAAGAAGTTCGGTGGAAATCGGTATGACCGTATTTGGTAAGTGGTACTACCGATATGCGGTAGTACCGGAGCTTATTTGATGGTACCACTCAGTGGTATGACCGGGAAAGTTGTGCGGTACTACCGCAACCCGGTCTGACCGAAGATTACTTGGCGGTACATATTTTTCAGAGAGCATGTTTTGGGAGTTTTGTTCTCCCTTGAAGATCAGTATGACCGCATGTCTTAAGGGGTACTACCACTCTGCGGTAGGATCGGTATTTACATGGCGATATGTAATTTCCAGAGAAGGTGTTTTTCTTGATTCTTAAATCTCTGGAAATCGGTAGTACCGCACATGAGAAACGGTACGATCGGAGAGCGATATTACCGGATTCTAGTTGGCGGTAGTACCGCACCTTTCTGCGATGGCTTGTTTAGAAGCATTTATTGCAGATATATCTTTGTAATTAATGTTAATCATTGTGGGACTAACATTTTTCATGAGTTTGATGAATAGGTTATGTTCCAGGGTTGTGGAGACTTCAAATAGCATCATGAGTTGATCGTCATCAAGTCAAAGTTCAAGAAGAGGATGCATCATGTGTTGATGCATATCAAGATCTCGAAGAGGAGATGATCATGAGTTGATCATCAAGTCCAGAGAAGACTCATCATATGTTGATGGAGGTCAAGTAAAGGATGCATCATGGGTTGATGCATGTCAAGACGATGACCCAGACTTGAAGTGAAGATGTGCGTCATCAACCTTCAAGAAGGTGCTCAAGGTAAAGGTATGACTAGCTAGGGCTAAAGATGTGTTTCTAGTCTTTTACCAGTCATGGTGTTTGGTTGGAAGACCGGATTGCTAGTATAGGTTACCGTACTATTAAGAGGGGGTCTTGTCTAGTAGCTTGAGTCTCATTATGTGTTGATTGCTCAATCTCGCTTGCTCTAGCTCACCTTGGTATGATGCTATTATTTGCAAATGTGTTTTGCAAATAGTCGAGGCTCATGCATTTAATCCTTGCAGCATGTGACTACTTTGCAAATGTGTTTTGCAAATGGTTGATATCAATGTACCTACTCCTTGTGGCATGATCCAAGTTTGTAAATGTGTTTTACAAATTGTTAGGATTCATGCATTTTCCCTTGGCATGGTCTAAGATTGCTTATTGCTATTTCTTTGGACTTAAACTATGGTAGTGGCTCTTGGAGTTGTGCTTTTTGATTTGATAAAATGTGTTTGAGATCAATCAAATAGGTGGGTTTGTAGCCCTCTAAATAAGCTTTCCATAGAGTCTAAGATCACTCAATTCTGACATCGAAGTCAAAAGTTATGACTTTTTTACCGAGCGTCGTCTGTGCTGAAATTGAGCTGCAGTACTACCGCCATGAGAAGAGAGGTACTACCAAGACGTAAGCAGTGTACTGCCCTTGTGAGGCGTGTAGTACCGCACCAAGTCTGTAACGGCTAGTTTTGGACTGTTTCGTCTCCAAACAACTAGTTTTTGGTGTAGGGGTTATAAATACCCCCTTGGCCGGTTGAGAGAATTCTTAGTATCCTTTTCACTCACTTGAGCTAGTGTGAGCTTCTCCTCTCAATTGTGCATGTGTTGCATCTTGTGAGCAAGGAGAGAGGTCTCTAGTTGCATGTGTTGCATCTAGAGGTGGATTTCGTATCCACTTGAGCTTGTGCATTCGTTGCACGTGGTGAGAGTCAAGCAAGGGGCTTGGCTTGTTACTCTTGGTGTTTGACGACACCTAGACGGCATGGAGGCGTCGTGGTCCAGTGATCTTCTCAAGAAGCTTGTGAGAAGGCCCAGCGTGTTGTGAAGGTTGGAGCTCACCTACCCGGAGCGGGAAAGAGCTACCACTAGTGGAATTGAGGTGTATGGCTTAATTCGTGGAGCCGGTCCAATTAGTTTGGGCTTACCTCAACGTGGATTAGGGGAGACCGGCAAGTCTCCGAACTCCACGGTAGAACGTCATTGTGTCATTGTGGTTTGCTCTCTAGTGATTTACTTTGTGCTATTTACATTTGTAGAATTAAATTGCTTACATGTCTTTGTATAATTGCTATCATTATCAATAGTCTCATATTGTTGGTGCACTTAGTAAAGACTAGTTAATTTAGGCTTTAATTGTGCAAAACCGAATTGATTTACAATTCTGCGTAAAACTTGGTTTTAACCAAATAAGTTTTTAAAACCGCCTATTCACCCCCCTCTAGTCGGCCTCCTCGATCTTACAACGAAGTAGCATTTGGCAACCCCTAAGAGTACAATTACACATGTAGGAAACCATGCTGATCTCATGTCTAAGGATTATACATCATCATTGCTTGAGACCAACTAACGACACATAAAATCATAACAATCTCATTAGTGTCTCAAGGTGGGTCAATCCAACACCATGTTCTCTAACGTGTGTTCACATTATTGATTCGATATCCCTATATCCATGACCGGTGAAACATGGTCATCAATCAATACATGTGCTAGTTGATAGGATCACTGATGTTCCGATCAGTGACATCCGACCAGGGATACTTTTAGAATGACATCATATATGTTAGAAGAGTTTCACCAACAAGTCACATACTTGTTAATCTTGATAACCAATGATTTATTCAAGGAACAGAATAACATTTATTCAATAACACATAAACATAGACGTGATACAATCATCTCTATGATTGCCTCTAGGGCATATCACCAACATGATCTCCCATATGGCTTGACATTCGCTTTGAAGGTAGACTCACATCCTGTTTTTCTAATAGGCACAATTAAGCTCATCGAAGACATGCAGCTTGGTGGAGTCCTTTTCAGTAGCCATGTTCATCGACCAGTTAAGATCATGCATGAACTAACTGGGTTCCAATACCACTTATTGGACCGAAATAGTGACTATATTGGGGGGGGGGGTGAATAGGAGCCCACCCTTTTTCACCACGATATTCAACTTTCTTTTCACTCCAATAGCTATGAAAAGCTATGAAGATTCAAGTCTCAAGATCTTAGTTGAAGACTTGAGTTGAACCCGAGAGAACCAACCCTCAACACCCTTTGTCGGGTCGTGGCCGAGCCAAGGCTGCCTCGATCATGGTGGTGAGGCCGGCTCGACCACCTGGTGAAAATCAGCACGACGAAGGATCCACAAAATGACCTAACTTTTGACCTAGTGGTCTAAATCACCTAAGATTTTAGACATAACTCAACAAGAAGGTTAGAAACATATTCCAATTGAAGATCGAGATTGTTATTGCCAAGGTTCCACTTATTTCTTGATTGAGGGCAAAAAACCTCAAAACCGAGGGAAAACCTAATCTTGATCTAAAGGCTTGCTTGTGGGTGGATGATGGTCCAGATAACCTTAGATCAGATCCCACAAGTTCTAGTAAGCTAGATCACAGCAAGAGACAAAGCAAAAGCCCTAGAACACCAAAACCTCAAAAATCACCCAATAAAGAGCCAGAACAAGAGAGAACTCATATTTGGACAAACTTGATTGGATGGATTTGAGGGATTGAAGGTTTACAGCCACTCCACCGTGAATGACAAAAGCTCACTCATGAGCACCCAATCTCTCAATACATCTCTCTCTCAAACCCTAGCCTCCTCAATTTTCTCCACTTTCCCCAACTCTTAAATTAGGGTTTCCAAAGCTTAGTTGTGCAAATCTTGTACCAACCCTTATATTGTGAAGGCTAGCTCTAGACAGAAAACCTTATCAGGCACCCGTTAAGTCCATACACAAACGGGTCTACACTCACACACACTTCTCAAAGCCGATGACGATTCGAGTCTCCCGAAACCATCTCTTCGTGATGTTCTTCTTCTCTTGACCTAAACTGCTTCTCCTTTGTGCCGTGTTGCGTCGCGATTTCTTCAAGGTCACTAACCCAGTATTTTGGTGAAGATACCAAAATACCCCTTCTCGATCCTTCTCTATGACCAAGTCCAATCAACGTAAAGCAATCCCATGCTTCTTTACGCGTAGGTTCATCAATGGCTTTCTAAATGCTGGCAAGTCTCTCCTATCCGGCTCCCACCGGATGACCAGGGCACTTGCATCGGCCCTAAGTCACTTGACGCAACCCGTTGCACCGAACTTCCCATTCGATCGTTCTTGTTCATCTTGCGCCATACTTGAGTCCAACCACTTCACTCGAAATCCTTGATCATTCTGGACCTTAGCTCTCCTAACCTAGTCCCGATCATCTTCGCTGTTGACCAATAAATCGATTCCGGGCACAAGTTCATCGCAACTTAACTCATGTTAGCCAAAATATACATCATGCAACACCTATGCACTAAATCCCTTGGCATTGGTCAAATCCACAAAATCACCATAGTTCACTATGCATGATCTTGCCCTGGCCGGTTGACCGTCAGCCCCGGTAACAGGGGACCGGTTTGATCGCCCACCGATCTGACCGCTAACTCCCTACCGGTCAGATCGCTTCCTAAAATCCAAAACACCCATCTCTGGACAATTAATCAAAACTCTATATAGATTCGTGTTCATACTCTATTACTCCATTTTCAATGACATTTGGTACAAACACTCCCACATAAGTGTTTGATACTTATTCCTCGAAATTCCATGCTACTGGTCAGACCACCAACTATGACCGATCTAATTGCCTAGCAGTGCCGGACAGACCATCGGCCACCTGACAATGATTTCTCAACACTATGGTTAGGACCGTAACCATGGGCTCCACAGTTTGTGACTTGTATTAACTTATTCCTTTGTCAAAACAAATCAACTCGATCCAATCAATTCTGCGATATGCCTGCAGAATTCAGATCTCAATTAACTAATCTGCCTTGGAGGATAATCACGCATGACTGATGGCCAGTCTTAGCAGTAGAAAACTGAGGCCGAGGGAGTTAATTAATCGTGCACTAGAGGGAGGGAAGACTATTCTCTTTCTGGAAACCATCATGCTGTCCTTGGGAGGGAATATTTTCTTTCGTCACACCGCGTCATCACCTCCTGCAAAGAAGAGAGAGAAACAATCGGCCCGCTTTTGTCAGTCCCACGACTTGTCGCCCCTCCGCGTGAGGGAGCGTGCCAAATCATAGCATACTTATCCTTAGTTTAAGGGTAAAGCCTGTGTCATATGCTGGTAAATTTCCACCTACGTCCATGCACTTCTGAGAGAGAGAGAGAGAGTTGAGCGTTGTTTGTAGGACAGCATGTTGCCAAAAAACTGAAAAAGTCGGCAAAATCACTGCACTTGGGGAGATCAAAAATGGAAGTGACCATCTGCAACTAGCAACGAGCAATCGGCGCACAGCGCCACCGCAACAATGAGAGGCCACAAAAATTTTCAGAGGACATCGAGGTAGAGAGAGAGACGAAGCGACCGGCCGGCCGGAAAAGTACACCGCGCAGCAGCAGCAAATGCCGCGACTGTGCAACAATAGGCGCGGCCAGTACGCACGCACGCTGGGTTGTTTGGTTTGTGATCTTACGGAGCTATACCAAAATTTTGGTATTAGTTAGAAATTTAGCTATTTTTTTATTCTATTCCAATAATTTGGTTTGATCTAAAAATTTTGGTCATGCCAATGTTTTTCTTGCCAATTTCCGGGCTTCCCGTGGGCGAAGGAATCGGCCGCCAATTTTTTTTGGCTTGGCTAGAACCTGCATCTCTACCACATGGCCCAAGATGGTTGGTCAAGGCTGGTTATATTAATTGCAAGAATAGTTTACTTAATTAGTTTGAAATGATTATATTTTTTAAACCGAGTATCCGAGTTATGATCCGTTTGAACCATTATGTTCCTTGTTATTTTATCAACAAAACAAGACCCATGTTGACATATTTTGGTGCTAAAAAAATTTGATGTCATGCGGGACTTACGTGACACTCACAATTTTAACAAATTTTTGTATGGCTACAATCCAAACACATCAATTTCGGTATTATCCGTAAATTGGTATGACTATGACCCAAATACTATTTTTTTGCCTGATTTTTTACATTATCTACATTTTAGCATTACTAAAATTTAGGTACGACTCCCTACGTCACAAACCAAACGAGCCCGCGATGCACAGCCCAACGATTCTCTCGATGTGCCGAGCCATCGATCGTTTCAATCTAGAGGTGTTCACGGGCGGCCCGGCTTGAGCCCTACCTGTTCGGGCAGTTCAGGACTCGATTTTTTGACTGAAGCTTGAGCCCGAAGGCCCGAAAAACAATGAAAATCTATTTTTAAAATTCTAAAAATGAATTAAATATCACTTTTTTTATTCTGAAAAATAATTAAAATATTATTTTTAAATCAAAATTGATTTTTGGGGTCAGATCGGGCTCAGATCTGTCATTTTCAGCCGGACTTTTCAAGCCCGACCGAAGCTCGGCCTGCCCGTCTTTTGAACGGTCTATTTCAGTCGCCACACTCGTACGTACGCGTGCGTCCTGGATCCTGACCCAGTGATCTCTCCATGATCTACATAAGATTCGCACACTTCGACTCCATTCATCCATCGCATCATTTCGTTGCGCCGTGTACATGTATTGATGCGTACGCACACACGTAGTTTTTTTTAATAATTATTTCCCAGTACGTTTGCAACTACGTACGTGTGAATGGATCCTTCATTTTGTCCTGGATGGATTCGATGATTCGACGACGCGGGAAAAAAAAGAACAAATCCAGAGCCTACGGGCCTGTTTGGTAGGTTTCTATCTAGTCTTCGTGCACGAGAAAAAAATAGTGTTTAAAGGTAGTCTAAAAATAGATAATTTTTGTTTAATCAGATTTATCTGAAAATATGATGTTTGGTTAAAGGGCTAGCTAGACAAATCTCTACTAGACTCGGACCAGGCATAGAGACACAGCCAAGCCATCAAATTAGCTCTTAGATCGCAAACCAAACAAGACACAGACAGGATCCAAAAAAGCTCCCGGCCAGGCATGTCCTCTTCAGACTCGTACCAAACAGCCCCTGTATCTGCTGCGAGGCCAGGCCATGAATTGCTTTGCTTGCTGAGTAGGCATGGCATGCTTATAATTACCTGGTTGGGACGTAGCTTTAATACCACCTGTGCTGGATTAGCTGGAACGCTAGTGGACCAGCGCGGAACCACGCTGGCTCTACATGTGCTTGTACGACGCGTTAGGATACGCCCATTTGCAGCTGAGCTAACTGCTGATTAGGGTGGAAACGAGCCTGCCGCTCTAGGAGTTCCTCCTCATTCTTTCTCAGACAAGAAAAATACAGTACAGAATTCAATCACACATCGAAATTGCATCATGCATTCACAACAAAGCATCACAGATTCACAGCTGATCACAAGATTCACAACTTTAGGGAGCAGGAGGGCCTCTCCTCCTGCTCCTACACCGCCGCGCCCTCCATCTTCCACATCGGCGTCGTTGCAGGCACCGGGAGCGAAATAGAGGGCTACCACGTTCTTCACCGCCTCAGCCTGCACCATCACTGCATGGCCCACCCGCACGACGCGACACGTCCCAGCTTCCACCTGTAGCTCCACACAGCGCGCCGCCTCCCTCGTGGACTCCACCCACACCGGGTTGGCGAGGTCGACGGGCACAACCCTGCCACGGCCCTTGGCCACCTTGCCGTTACTGGGGAGTAGACCCTGAGGCGGTGGTCGACGAGGACCAAGCTGCGGCGCGTGGCGGCAGGGAGGGAGCAGAGCGCGGAGGAGTGGAGAGGCGGGAGGTCGTCGGGAAGGTCGACAGGGAGGCAGTCGGAGACGAGGGAGATGGAGGGGAAAGGGGAGCGCGGGAGGCGGAGGCGCGCTTGAGGATGTAGATGGGATGGGATTCGACGTCGGGGTGTGAAAGCATTTAGGCCCCTAAAAATTGTTTTGGTAATTTATGATAATATGTGAATATGAGATTAACGGTTTATTGAGTATTTACAAGGTTAAGTCCTATTGGTAAGTTTGATGACTTGAAGATGCATGCTAAAGGACAACATGAAAATCTACATGGCTCAAAGACAAGGTACAAGTAGTTTAGGATCCTTTCGTGTTTTACCGGTCTTAGGATAAATAGTTGGAAGACCGGATTATAGGTTAAATACCGTACTATTAAGAGGGATCGTGACTAGTAGCTTGATAACTTGTTCTTGTGCAAATTGGATCAATTTAGGATCATGCATGCATTTGCATTTGAATTGGACAGCCAACTGTGCAATTGTCAGATCAATTGGTAGTACCGGAGTATACATGGCAGAACTACCGCATAGCGGTATGACCGCATTTTCTTTGGCGGTACTACCGGTGGACGCTCGGACCGTCCGAATGCAATCCAATCGTGCGGTTAAGACTTGTGGTCCGAATGGCCAAACAAATCTGAGCCGTCCACATAATCAGTCCGATCGGGCTAAGCTGATCTGGTCGCTCAGCGGTACGCCCAGCTCGTGGTGCGGTATTTCCGCAACCCAGTCGTTCCGTTATTTAGTTGGCGGTACGTAAAAAACAGAGAGACACCGTTTTTGGTTCGGTGCCTCACCCTGGAAACGGTAGTTCCGGGTTTTACTTGGCGGTACAACCACATCGCGGTATGACCGTATGTTCAGCGGAACTACCACTCCTCGGTTGTTCCGTTTTCTAGATGGCGATATGTAATTTCTAGAGAAGCGACTTTTCGGCTTGAGTTGAAAACCCTGTGAACGGTAGTACCGCTCCATTGTGTGGTATGACCGACCCAAGCGGTAGTACCGTAGCTTGGTTAGCGGTAGTACCATGCCGCGGTTTAAATGGTTATGTCAGAGGGAGTTAATGCCTCTGTTATAGCCGTTACGGAGCGGTTGGTGGAGTGCGGTAGTACCGCCCGGTATATGGCGGTAGTACCGCAAAACGCTGAAAGTTGGGGATTTCCTCCCCCAATGGTTATATTTGTTTGTGGGGGGGGGGTATAAATACCCCTCCACCTGCTCAAGGACAGAATGCAATACCTCATTTAACATCCTTAGAGCCTTGAGCATTCTTTCTACTACTCAAATACACTTATGCATTCATTGTGAGGTAGTTAAGCAAATTTAAGTGCATCATACTAGATTGATCCATTGCACTTGAGTGCCGTCAAGTGAAGATCATTGATTTGTTACTCTTGGTGTTTTGCCAAACACCTAGATGGCTTGGCGGAGGTTGTACGGTGTTCTCTTCAAGAAGATTGTGAAGAGGCCTGGTGCCAAGATTGTGAGTGGCTTGGTGTTCGCCATCTCTGAAGCGGAGGAAGAACAACCAATAGTGATCGAGGGAAGGCTTAATTCGTGGAGCTGGCTTGATTCGTTCAAGCTTCCTCAACGTGGACTAGTGAAGACTGGCAAGTCTTCGATACCACAGGAAAACATCGTTGACTCTATTGTGCTTATTTCTAGTCTTTACTTTCCGCATTTACAATTCTAGCATTTATCTTGTGTTGAATTGCTTAGCTAGAATTGTATCTAGTTTAGACTTAGTTCATAATTGGCTTAATTTGTTAATTAGTCAAAAAGTTTAAAAACCTCCTATTCACCCCCCTCTAGTCGGTTATCCTTGATCCTACAGGGTGGGGAATTGCTGGACGGAAGAAGTGGGGTGTGGGGAATTGCCTCACACGAGTCGGCGGCAGTAGGGTTAGGAACTGGCTGGGCACCTGGGCGAGTGGGCAGTGTGGACGCTGGGCCTAGGGGCGTGGCCACATGGGCTGACTGCGGTGCAGGCTGGGCCTTCGTGCCTAGTGAAGCAGACACAACAAGCCAAGCACGGCTCACAAGCAGCTCGGGCTTGGTACGTTTTTTCACCGAGCTAGAAAGTAGAATCGTCTTGGCTCGAAAATTCACAAACTTAAACAAGCCTGTAAGTCTCAAGCTATTTTTTCAACCCTACTGCGGATCATCTGATCGATCTGAGGTGACGACCGCATAAATGGCTTATTAAAAACCACGCAAATTATTGCCATGGAATGGAATGGATCCAAGCATCGGAAGTAGCACAGCAACTGCTACTGTGTCCCATGCATCCTGCAGGCTGAATGTTTTTTTCCTGCCTCTCTGCTTGAGTAATTGCGTGCATGATAAGGAACTTGCCGTACTAGTAGACTACTAGTAGTTGTTGCGGCAGTAATAGTAGTAGTACTACATTTCCAGTAGACTACTAGTAGTCGTTGTAGCAGTAATAGTAGTAGTACATTTGTAGGCCAAAAATTCCAGAGTGTGTGCATTGTGCGATATACGGCGTGTTTCCCTCCGTGGAACAAACCATATGGGTGTCGCCCCAACCGCAAATTGCTAATCATTTGAGATGAGGAGGGCATGGAACGCAGTGAAATGAGATGGATGCACCTTAATTGGGGCTTGTCTGACGTGAGGGCGGTGAGGCCATGAAGCGAAGGGTCCTTGCAGTTGGCTAGCTCCAATGCTCCGATAGATCCATGGGAGTATAAATGAAGAACGAGGCTAGCTAGGCCATGCCATGCGAGATCTGAGTAGGGCTTTGCAGTTCATTTCTCTAGTTCGAGTTTGTTTGTTGGACAAATGATTGATGGCATTAATCGTTTGTACGCGTGTTGCTTCTATGTTTTTTTTTAAAAGATGCAAAGGCTTTGTTAGGATTATTTTTTTTTTAATTTGGTCTCGTGTTGTCACCTTAATTGCAAAAATAAACTTCTTGTCCTCAAAATTGCAAATCTGGATCCCTGCTGAGCGCGGAAACACCGGATGCTGACACGTGAAACATTCCGCGCTGGGGAAGCACGGAAAGAGGGTCTGCAGTGCGAAAAAACAAGCAGACGTGGAATCCTGAGACGTGGCGCGGAAGGCGGTGAGCCCAACCCGGTTTTACGCCACCCGAGTGTATGAAGACGCCAATTCAATGTAATTTGTCAATACAGTGCCAACGTCAAATCAATGTTCAATTTAATAATCAATGTTCAATGTAATTAATGGCAAGTAGTACATAACTACTTCATGCGCCAGCTTCAATCTTGCATGTGCGGGTTCATACGCTCATGAGCGTGGAAGGAGCCGCTACCTCATGATTAGGTGGCGCAAAACTGGCCCGAGCTCGTCGCCTCCCGCTTCACGCCTCAGATCCGTGCTCGCTTTGTTTTCATGTTGCACACCCGCTTCGCGCCCCTAGCACTAATGTTCCACGGTCACCTTGATTCCTGCCAATAGGGCTAGATTTGCAATTTTGAGAGCTAAAGGGCTATTTTTGCAATTAAGGTGGTAGCACAAGGCCAAATTAAAAAAAATTTCTTGTTAGGATAACTTAGCTCAATTTTGCCAAAAACACTATAGAAAATTAGGAGCCGGTCATAGAAGGTTTATATAATTACCAGGTGTCTTTTTCTAAAATTTTCTCACTGATATATGTGCTTGAAGATTTGTGTGCTTCAGTCATTGGATGTTGATATGATGGATTAAATTTTAACTTATACATGATTAAAAAGAATCAGGCGACTGGTATAAAAAAAATTAGGCAGATGTGGCAACCTAGTCAGCAGAGTCAACAAAATAAATTAAGAAAAAGATAGTGGGACCCACCTGTCAGCACCTATACTTTTCCTCTTTTTCCTCATCTCCTTCCCTTTCCTCCATGGTTGTGTCCATGAGTGCCTCCAACCACCCTCTCCCCTCCTGCTACACCCAACTCGTTGGCCATTGTTGGGGGCACGGCACCCCCCCTCTTCTTCTCCACCCATGTTGTTGTTGTCCTCCTTCATCTCTGCACGAAACAAAACGTGGGGAGGCGGAGAAGCTGTTGCCACGAAGCTCCGTTGTGGCCACCACGTTTGATCTCCCTCTCCGGTGAGCTTTTATCAATTCCATTCGTGTCAAAACGTGTTCCACCACTTTATCATCCAATCCCCAATGCTAATAGGATTTGTTTTGCTCGTACCAACTTAATTGAGTGTTTTTCTCCTCCGCTTGCGACTGGGATTCGTGTCTATCTTTCATCATTTCCGGTGAGAATCCATCCAATTCTTTTGCACCAGAGAACCCTCTCCTTCTCCTATTCATTTTGATGTCCTCAATTTGAGATCCCATCCATCGTGCCGCCATCCCCATGTGCGCCCGATGCTGCCACAACCGCCTACTCGCGGCTAGCATGTCTCCAGCGTTATAAGTCCAAGCTCCGTTAATTTGGTTTTGGTGATTAATGATAAATCTAAATATGAGACTAACACTTTTGTTGATATGCTAGTTTTTAGGTTTATTTGGATAGAAAGATGAAAAATATTTGGAGGTATGCATATATATATATATATATATATATATATATATATATATATATATATATATATA
The DNA here is from genome assembly GCA_036346405.1 of Phyllostachys edulis. Classification (NCBI taxonomy): domain Eukaryota; kingdom Viridiplantae; phylum Streptophyta; class Magnoliopsida; order Poales; family Poaceae; genus Phyllostachys; species Phyllostachys edulis. The sequence continues at coordinate 110,662,843 of CM070546.1, forward strand.
TATATATATATATATATATATATATATATATATATATATATATATATATATATATACGCCTGCTTTACTCTCCGGAGTACATACTCCCACTTTGAATATACCATTTCTCCGCCTCCGGGATTTTCATGAAATTTTTCATGGAACTCACTTTCAGTATCTTATAATCATTATTGGAGTATACTCAAATAGATAAAGAGGTATCATCATACGATTTAAGTGGTATATGAGAGGTGGGAGTACGACTCCCAAGAGTACCATACCATTTTTTATATATATATATATATATATATATATATATATATATATATATATATATATATATATATGCTTTCAGATTTCGAGAGTATGTACTCCTTCAATATACCACTTAAGCAAACATATTATACTTCTTTATCTCTTTAAGTATACTTAAATACCAATTATAAGATACTCCAATGTGACTTGATTGAAAAAATTCCATTGAACCCTTTATTTTTGTTATATACACTTTTTCATATATAAAAGAAGTATATACACAAATTTTGCTATAAAAGTGGACTTTCATGAAATTTTTCATGGAACTCACTTTGGAATATCTTATAATAATTGTTGGAGTATGCTCAAATACATAAATAGGTTACTCTTTATCTATTTGAGCATACTCTAGTCTTGATTATAAGATACACCAAAGTGAGTTCCATGAAAAATTTCATTAAAGTTCATTTTATAGTAAAATTTATGTATATACTTGTTTTATATATGAAAAAGGGTATATAGCAAAAATAAAGAGCTCCAATAAATTTTTTTCCAATCAAGTTGCATTGGAGTATCTTATAATTAGTATTTAAGTATAATGAAAATGATAAAGAAGTATAATACATTCGCTTAAGTGGTATATTGGAAGTGGGATTATGTACTCATGGGAGTACAAAATGAGCGTCCTATATACATATATACAATCAATTGCATGTTTTGTATCCTAATGTTTCTTTCCTTATTTTCGAAATAACTTTTGATTAGAAGCTCCGATTCACGAATGGTTTTCGCCGGTAGCTTGGTGACAACAAGGGTAACCAAATAATATAAGTCTCGTAAATAAAAACCTCTCTACGCGTTTACAAAAAAAAAGATTTACCGCATAGCGAAAAGAGATTTACTACAACCTCCACATGCCTTTACTGCTCTATTACAAAAAGATTTACTGGACTCCACCTGTAGTTTACTGCTCTATTACAAAAAAAAAAGATTTACTACAACCTCCACATGACTTTACTACTCTTTTACAAAAAAAAATTCATGCAACCTCCACATGATTTTATTGCCATCTTAGCCAACTAGTACAGATAAGTAGACAGCCAACTAGCAAACAATAGGTAGCTTGTTTTGTACACGAATGTTTCTTTTCTAGTTTTCACAATAACTTTTGATTGGAAGCTTTGATTCACGAACGGTTTTCAGTAAACACACATAGAAAGACACATTCACGTACAAAAACAAGGACCCGTGTGGGTTTTATTGCAAGATTGGATGATACCGAGACTTTTACCACCGATTGCAATGTGCGGGTGTGTTTTACTATCGATCCCACGCGGAAAACGCGCGAGTTGGTGCGCCTCTTATAACGTGGCCCAGGTAGCGGCCCATGTGTAGAATAGCTATTTAGTGCGCGTTTAGGGGAATCAACACACACACACACACACATTGTGTGTGTGTGTGTATGTATGTATGTATGTATGCACACGTTTAGGGGGAGTTCACTTTATGTTTTGTGGTTTCACTAGTATTGATCCATGTTTTTTATCCACATATAATGAGGGTCCTTACTTTGAAACACATCCTTTGAATATATGAAGTTTTGTAGTTGTAATATACTCATGTTGATCTAAATTCAATTATTTGCAAGTAGGTTATCATGAATCGCCAAAAGAGGGAGATTGAATGATTTAGTCCCTCCATTAGGTGTTAATGGTGAGTTTTGGTGATTAATAACAATTGGATTTGTGGAACTAACATTCTCCATGAGTTGGTGTAAAATAGGTTTAGTCCCAGTTGATGATGAAGACTTTGGATGGCATCATGAGTTGATAGTCATCAAGTTAAGTGGATGGCATCATGAGTTGATGATCATCAAGACAAGGACCTGGACTTGGAGAGGAGATGATTATCATCATGTGAAAGCTCCAAGATGGAAGTGCAAGGCAAAGGTAACAAGCATAGTCTAAGGTTACATTTCTTAGTCATTCTACTAGTCTCAGTGGTTGGTTGGGAGACCGGATTGCTAGTATAGGTTGTCGTACTATTAAGATAGGTCTTGTCTTAGTTGTTGTTAGACCCCAAATTTGTAACTTGGGATCTACTGTGTTAATTTGTGTCATTCCCTGGATCAGTAGATAGCACATATAGTTACACTGTTGGTTCAAACACATATCACGAAAATACAAGGCTATTGCATAATATTAAACAAAGCGTAAATATACCTTATAGCTTTTGACTTGTAGAATGGCCGGACAGGCCAAATACCTTTCAGAGAACAGCAGCGAAAGCAGAATCAAAGTATAACGCGTGGAACCCTCACGATATACCCACCAGTAATCGACTGTGGGCTCGCAACCTAGTTCTTAGCCTTCTTGATATTCAGCCTTGATCAATACTCATAATTATCCCTGCAGTCTTCTTTTGTGCTTAGTGACTAAAAGAATATAAATAGCGAGCATGAGTACACAACCGTACTCGCGAGCCAACACACAATACAATTATTATACATGCAAGGCTTAATAAAAGGGGAGGCTTATGGTTCTTTTATTTTGCACAAGGCCATTTATTGAAATAGATTAAGTAGTAGCAAATCCCGAGACTTAGCATTTTACTAACACAAGTTTTGTAAACTGAGTTTTTATTGTAAAGTACTAGCGGAGATCCCATCTCCTATACCATCCCTTATTCTTTCTCGGGCCATATCCCACACTTATCACTGGTCCCTGACCAGGCCATCTCAAATCTCTGGTTCCCAACACCAACTTTTCTATTCCATCCTCAAATTGTTTTATAAAAAAGAAAGTTAACTCAAGCAAGTTCTCAGCACTGCTCTTGACCGTGAGCACGGCTATCCAGGTAGTTTTCTTACTCTGCAAAGTTCGTACACTTTACCCACAAGAGATAATTCAACTTATAATGCCCCTGACACACTTCCATAGGTGTCGGGACCCCGGATCGCTGGACCCGAGACCCTCTGTGTATATCTGCACTAGTCCCTGGATTAGTAGCTAGTGCACACAGTTGCAACATTGATGAATCATATCCATACAACAAGGTAGCTAAGAAGTAGACAAATTAATACTATTTAGTAGCAACGGACCTTATGGTCAAAGTTTTATAGAGTTTGCCACGTAGGGCTTAAGACAAAAGAGTAAACTTGCAGCAGAATAAAACAACTCGTGGTAGCCATCCGACATACCCACAAGCAATCGAGTGGAGAACACGACATCATTCGCATAGTCTTCGAAGTACTCCTCCTAAAAGGACTCTGCATTCCCTGGTTCTTTCTTAGTGACTGATCAACAAATGACGTATAGCCGTGAGTACATAAAGTACTCAACAAGTCGTAGGGAAATGTATGTAAATAGTATTCGTGCAAGGCTTTACAAGGATAGCTTTATGGCTATTTTGCAGAAAGCAGTATTAACAGTAAATACAATAATTAGATTTAAGAGCATAATTTAAAAGATTAATACAAAAGTAAACAAGTTTATTTGAAACAACTAGTAAACACCCTGTTCACTTCCCAACCAACAACCAACATCTGAATCATTTCCCAACCAAACCATTCCAATATTTTTATGAAAATCTACCCCTCGTGTGAAATCACCAGGCATTGTCCATAACCAGGGACACGACTATTCGAATAGTTTTACACTCTACAGAGGTTGTACAGCTTTACTCACAAGACACGACTTCTCTAGTTTGTTTGGCATCTGTCAATACCACCACTCACTACCTTAGGTAAACGGTCTAGAGCATGTGACAAGGCATTTACAAAGTTCTGTTTTGACCCGGTTCTGCTCACTAAGGATTCGCCATGCTGGGCCCCCTCTTGCGCCAATTCAACAACCCAAACAGAACCAAATCAAAACATTGCTAATTAGTTAGCCAGGTCCACCCCACCCTGGATATGTAATTGTACGGTATGACCTAGATCAATGGCGCACAAAGTTAAATCCTTAGTGGTTGCTTAGGCGAGACTTCCCGCATCCCAATGTGCTTTCTGCACCCACCTTCACCACCGCCCACTCGTCCGAGCATAAATCATTTTCGTTCAACCTGGCCAAATGGCAACCCTTGCCATGGCACAACAAATTTTATTAACAGTGGCTGCGCCACAATTCCATATATCATTAAGTCAAAGTTACCATTATTAAATCATGTAATCGAGAGACCATCGCATAACTAAAGCATGGCTAAGCATTATGCGCTCACACGTTGGTATTACAATAATGTCCAACTAAGATTACCCAACCTATGGTATCCAAGGGTACATGTCAACATGTCGTTCACAATTATTCAAGGAGTCATAATGGCAATTAGGCATTTAACTTTTCCCAAAACCATTATTATAAAACTAGTAATGCATGTTGGTATATGTGAGGACCCCTGAAATTGAATTCGTTTCAAATTAAAAGATTATACCAAAGGCATAATTTTAACAAGGAACGAACCCAATTTCAAGTTCCTAGATATGTGTCATACATTAATTCCCAAGATCAATGACTAATATACACATATCCTAAACAACATTGTACAAAGTCATACAAAGGCCATATATTTATAACAAAACTTTACAAGACCAGTATTTCAGTACATTAGTTACATAAGGGACCAACGGTTAGCTAAAAACAAAAGTCTGCAGCGGAAACAACTATAAACACCAAAAGGTACCACCAAGTGTGCCCCACACCCGCAGGCAACTGAGTGGAGGAAGAAACATCATCATCCATTAGCGTTGCCATAATAGATGCTAACAGATGGATCGTAAGCAAACTCGTCCTCACCTGTAACAAGTGGTTAAATCCACTAAGTACAGAAGGTACTCGCAAGACTTACACAAACTAATAAAAGAAGTGTTTAGAAGAACCTAGCCAAAGGATTAGAATTTTTCTATATGCTTAAGGTTGTTCAAAGGAAAGGCTATACTGGTTTTAGTTTTTGCATAAAGCCAAGTTTTATCCCTACACTTGCTAACATTTATAAAGGCCATTTTGTAACAATTTGGACTAAAAACAACAAGTGATTATGACTTAATCAAAACATACCAAAGTGGCTGTCCACTTTGACTAACTTAACATGCATGAACATCCATTCATGCCGATACCAATTTTACCCATGTCAATTTTATTTCAGAGTCTAACGATGATGTCTATCAAAACCAAGTATTGTCCATAACCGGGGACATGGCTATTCGAATAGTTCGAACCTTGCAGGGGTGTACATCTTTACCCACACGACTCGACCAGCCCATAAGCCTCCGGATAATGACATACTTCCTTTGGTATGTCGGCCGGGTAGATCGAGATTTGATACTTTTTAGCAAGAACACTTTATTGAGTTGAAACACCCTTGCGCGACGAATCCCGCTTAGTATAGGCTACTGATAGAGCCTGCTAACCGGGGCACGCAAGTTGTGTTGGGAATGCCGACCCAATGAACTAAAATCTAAAACTGTGCTCACTCGCACATATTATATTGAAATCGGATCCTTATGAACATATGATCAAACTCATACGTCCTCACATCACCTGTGTTCCAACCCAATAAAATCCTCCCCCTACTTGACCAAACCGACCCCAATCCAGCGTGTGGAAGTACGATTAGTTCTTGGTACGACAGCCCAAAGTTCGGTCCTTAGTGATCCGGACAAGACTACCACATTACCCATTCTCGTGCACGAAGGCACCATCACTATCAAGCACTTGTCCAGATCTAAAACATATTTTTAATACACAATTTTAGACTTAGATTTCAGTTTCATGAATCTGAACAATTAATCAAAATTAATACAAATTCAGTATCTCCCAAAATTGACAAGTTAATCTTGTTAACCAAACTACCGATCTACTAACTTGTATGGCTAAGCAAACACGTAAAGACTATAATTCCAACACATGATTTCTATCTTAAGCATATGTGTATGATCAGATTAAAGGTAAGCCACCATGATTTAGGATATAACTAACTAGACTCACAAAATTATTGATATACACAAAAATAGCATGCACACAATTATTATTGCATTTCAAAATACTAAAATATAAAAACTGGGATCAAAATTATGCAAGCGGATGCTTGCCTTGATTATAAACCACTTGTTCAACCTCAGGTTGCTCAGAAGTATATTCACTCACGTCGGAAAAACCAAAATCTAAAATAACAAGAGCAAGTAAATATCGAGAAAAGAAATGACCAAGTGCAAAAACATAGAAAAATGCATGATAAAATTATAGTAGGATGCTTCTAACTTAAGTAATTTGTTGTGAAAATTTCAGCTTATTTGGAACTCATGTGAATTTGTTATGAATTTTATAAGGTTAAAGTCTTTAATGTGTAATTAATTTAATTAATGAAAATTTCTATCATAGTAGCATGAGCAAACGTTATTCCAAATTAAATTTTAGTAAAAACTAAAACTAACAAAATTGATTTTACTCAATTTGGAGTTAAAATGAATTACTTATGAATTTTAGAAGTTGAAAACATTTTTAGAGCAATTTTAAATCAATTCGGGATTTGAAAATGTATTCAAAACTTTTTCTACTGACCCGCACCTAGCCCTACACACTGACAAGCGGGGCCCAGGCCCACAGTTGACCTGGTTAGACTTGACCCAGCCCAGCCGCAGCGACGCGTTGAAGGCGTAAACTGGAAATACGCTTTCTAGTTACTTAAAACGTACTCTTGAATTGTAATGTAAAAGAAATGTGTTTTCCTTCAACACAACACGTACTAACTAGCTTACGCAAATGCTTAACCTAGCTAAAGGGGCCCACGCGTCAATGTCACAGTGCTGAACTCAGCGGCTAAAGCACGCGGTCCCACCCGTCAGCGAAATAGTTTAAGTTATCAATTAAACACTAATCATTAACTTAAACCTAATGATAGTGATTAGCAGTTAATGGCCCCGCTACAGTGTTGTCGGGGCATCCGACAACAGAGCAATGACAACAGTGAGCTTTGCTTGGCGGTTAGTGGCCATGATGGCCTACTGACCACATTTATGAAGTGAAATGGGTTTAGAATAGCCTCACGGTCCTAGAGGTGGTCAGAACTTGGCCGGCGGCGAACCAAGGCGGCAGTGCGACAAGAACAGGTGGCGATGCAAAAATGGGCAAAAGTAGCATTGCCGATTTGAACGCACATTGAGCGAACTAGTGCCTACTTATGCTAATCGGGAATAGTAGGAACCTACCTGAGCTGAAAGGGTGGCCAGAGAAGCACTAGATCACACCGGCGATGTGTGACCGAAAAACAGCAATAAAAAGTCCACGGTGACACGATGATCTGAGCAAGGATTCAAAGAGTGAATGTTAGGGTAGGTTACTTATGCATATAAGATGCTACCATGAGAAGGAATTGAGAAAAGACTCACCCGGTTGGAGTTGGAGGCGAAAGGGGGCAAATTCGGCCGGAAAAAAAGATTTTCAAAATTCAACTAACCTGTTTGATCAAAGATGAAATTAACTGAGGGGTTTTACTCTCTAAAGTCTAAGACATGAATTGACATGAAGAGATTTGCTAAGAACTTACCGAATACAAGATTGACCCAAAGTTGAAGTTCAGTGCGCACTCCGGTTGCTCAAAAGACAGCCCCGGGGTTCCAACACTACAAACAATATCAAGGTCACCAATTAGCAAGACGATTAAGGCATGATGATAGATGAACAGAGGTACAAGAACGAAGGGGTACTCCTGAGTGACGAGGGAGAAATGAACGGCGCATCAGTTGGCCGAGGAAGACGAAGACCCGTTTTTATGGGCTCCCATCACCGGAGGAAATGAGGATGCTTGTGCGTGGCAAAGATGGCAGCAATGCGATGCCAAGTGGCGATTTCATGCAAAGAAATGTGGCTGCAATGCCACCTCACGCTCAGAGCTAGCGCTGCATTAACCGGCGCGGAGAAGATGAAGAAGAGAGGATGACGTGTGGGTCCGGGCTGTCAGCCTCATCAGCGAAACGATGCGATCGAGAGCGAAAGGGTGTGGACGGTCTGATCTAGATTCAATGGTCCGGATTGAAAAGACTGTATGGACGATCTGAACGTCCTAATCCACGCAGACGACTCGATCTAGATCTAACGGTCCAAAGGCAAGGCACGGATTTTTTTACTGTTCTGACCTTGTAGCGCAACATAATTGCAAAAATAACCCCTAGTGCACCGTATTTGCAAAAATAGACCCCATACGAGCGCGGAATCGCTGTGAGACAGACGCGTGTCCCCTTCCGCGCTCACCGAGCGCGGAAGGAAGCCTCGCCATGGAAAGAGCTACGCGGGCGCGGAAAGAGCAACGCTGGGGAAAACGCTTCCGCGGACGCCCAACGCGGAAGCAGTGAAATGATTTTTTTATTAATTTTTTTACTCACTTTTTAACGCTTGCTCGCTATGCTGAAATAAATGCTTTTTATTAATTTTTTATTCACTTTGAAAGCGACGCATGAAGCAAATGTTTTTTTATTCTCACCTTCCGCGCTCAAATGTTTTTTTGTTTTTATTTTTGTTCACCTTCCGCGCTCAGCTAGAGCGGAATGTCGGCGGTTTCTTACCGCGTTCGAGTGGCGCGGAAGCTACCCGGCCCCACCAGTCTCCCGCGTCCGCGTTGCTCTTTCCGCGGCGAGGCTTCTTTCCGCGCTCGGCGAGCGCGGAATGGGACACGTGTCGGCCGCACAGCGATTCCGCGCTCGCATGGGGTCTATTTTTGCAAATACGGTGCACTAGGGGTCATTTTTGTAATTATGTCGCGCTACAGGGTCAGAACAGTAAAAAACTCGCAAGGCGCGTTCGGATGGTCCGAACGTCACCACTCCATCTGGCGGTTGAATTAAAATCGAACGGCTCGCGCGCGTTGGGTTTAACCATTTTAAAATGGCACAGTCCGAGTGAAAATTGACGGTCCAGATCGCATGGGTAGTCCGGATGGTCCGAATGACCTAATTGATCTAGACGGTCCATTTCAAATCGGACGGCGCGCGCGTAACTTAGAGGTTGGGCTGAGCCATTTGATGTGGCTCGGTCGGTCCGAACGGCACATGGTTGAGTCCAACCAAATCACGCAGGTTCAAGTCGCTACAGTGCCAGTTGGCTTTGGGTTGGGTCTACTTGGTTGACTAGAACCAAAATCAAACTTAAAAGTTTGACCAGAGGGTTAAAAATATCAAATAAATTTATAAAAATACGAATTTTTTCAAAGAAGCTACTGGGATGACATCTGTCCCATATAAAATTTGAAAACTCACTATTCATGGTTTAAATACTTACTTTAAATTCCATAACCGAGTTGGTTTAAATAAGGAATAGAGGTTTTTCCTAAGTTCAAATTGATTTCTAAAATTTGACAAAATTATTTTTATTCAAGATAATTTATCTAGTATTTGATTAAATTATTACCCAGGGTTATTTACAAGCATTAGCTTCAGTTTTTCTTAAGGAGTTTCTTTTCAAGTTTTAAGTTTGACTTGAATTTGTTTGTTCAAATGCAACAAATTGTGCATATGATCTAAAATATCATGTATGCTTATGAAATGGATATAAATACCTTTTATTTAAATTGAGGCTGTTACAATATAAAACAATATAATTTTATAAAATGGGTACGACATGATCAAAGGTCTACGACTTACCTTCGTTGAAGGTTTGATATGCTTCGATCGACGGGTCCGGGAATTCTTTGGTAACGCCAGAATCTACACGAGCGAAAAGAGCCAAATAAATACAACAATTCCAAAAAAAATCTAAAAATTATCAAATTAGAACCAAAAGAAAGGTACAAAATTTATATGAATTTTGAAATGAGAATAGACAGAATCAGAGTTCGTATGAGGGAGAACGAATGTTCGGAAGATTGCTATCACATGAAATGATAGAAAATATAAAAAATAAAATATGACAGAGTATTCCATTTCAGGATCTAAGATGAAAGAATGCTGACTTCGGGGTCACTCTTGATAGTGAGTGTTGTGATGAGCTGATGGTCAATTGGTTCCTAAGTGTATGTGAGCTTATAGATTAATGCTACTCGAATAATGTCTAACTACTCTACTAAATCTGATTAACTACTCGAATTACATTATTATCTCTTTTATTCCATCAATAAGCTAGGGTTCACTAAAGTGGGATCCAAGGGTGTACATGTCATTGATAATATATAGCTAGTTATATCTTAATTAAAATACCATTGGGCCTATGGCTAAAAGACAAGCTGAAGCTAACCACTTAATGCCTTTGGCTTAAATTACCACTAATTGGCATAAGTCTTCATCAACCTATCACTGTTTAGTTAACTGATATGCCTAACAGCTATATTCTAATCACAATTCTAAGAATTAGATTGGCTCTCCAACAATTTATTTACTAATCACTTAGCTTAGGAATGGCTGGTTATTGTTACTAATCACCCTACCAGTTAGCTCTAACTCAATCATTCAAGCAGATGTGCCCACTGTCAGCCAACTACATGTAAACATACACGTATAGAGGGAGCTGAGCCGAGGGCCCCACCTGCCATTCACACCAACAGAGAGCAGAGAGGGAGACACAAGGAGGAGAAGCAAAGGAGGACCCGTGGTGGCTCAAGCATGCCTCGCCGCGTGACGAGGGGAAGGCGGTGAGGGGCGGAGACCCTAAAAATGGGTTGCCGAGGGGGAGGCGGCCTTGTGGGTAGCTTTGGCTCAGTTTAAGGCGACCGGTGGCGGCCGAGAGACTAAATGCGGCAGCTGGAGCCGGGGAGGAGAAACAAGTGGCGGTGCCAAAGGGGGAGAAGGGCAAAAGTAGTGCATGCATGAGAACCGGCCGGGCGTGGGGGATTCACCTGTGCAGGCCAGGTAGGCGGAGGAAGGCCGAAACGCTCCAACGACGTGGGCCTCCGGTGGCGTGGCAAGGGCACCGTGGCGACGATGTTGAGGAGGGGGAGAGCTCCAACGGACAATGGGGAGAGGTTAGGGGAGGCCAGGGGGTGCTCCATCTCCGAGTAATTGGTTAGGGGCTTCACGGATGGCGGATGGCGGTGCCGGCAGCGAAATCGGCCATGAACGGGGATGATGACTGTGCGACGAGCTCCGATGGGGAAATCCCTCAATTGAGTGGGGGGTTCAACAGAGGGGAGGATAGAACACATTTTGAGGCGCGAGAATATAGGAGTGGCTCTCCTTGCCGGTCGGAATGGCGTGTGGGGACGGTGGTCGAGTGGGCGATGTGCGTCGGCTGGGAGGAAGACAAGGTAGGCCTTCGGCTCTTAGACGGTGAAGATGGAAGGAGGAGGCGAGCGGGAGGATGCAGGCACCGAGGCGATGTTGGTGCGCATAGCGGGGATGGCCTGAGCTCACGAGGGCACACAGAGTTCACTAGGGCGGCTCGCCGGCACGACGTTGAAGCTTGAGCTTGCTCCGGTTTTTCTTGTTGGTTGTGTTGATTAGAGAAGAGGGAGGGGAAGGAAAGGCCAGAAGAAGGGGGCGCTCTCGGCTGCGGCTTTTGTAGGCAGGAGAGGCGGAGGGAGCGAGGTGGTGGCCAGCATAGGCGAGTCTTGCGCGGTGCGGGGCAACGTCTTGGCAAGGGAAAGGGCAAAGTGAGCGGCGGGCGGGGGAGGTGTGGCGCGTGGGAGCGCGAATAGCAGAAGGTGGGTGCCGTGTGGCGTGCGGGAGAGGGAGGAGCCGGCACTCGGCGCAGCAAGGCGGCAGCAAAGCACGGGCGTGGCGGTCGCACGGAGGGAGAAGGTGAGAAGGAGAGTGGGAAGGGAAGGGGCGCGGGACAGGGCCGGCGGAGCTGGGCCGTGCGGGCTACGCGAGGAGAAAGGAAGAGTGGGCCGAAGGAACGAATTCGGCCCAAGGCCGGATGGAGAAATAAAAGAATTTTTTAATTAAAGAAATGCTAGAAAACGAAAATGCTTTTTAGAAAATAGGAGATAGGGTCCAAAAATTCTAAGAAATTACATAGGAATTCCTTGAAGCATTTGGAACTTAATAAAAATACTTTTAACTTAGCTTTAACTTTTAATTTTGTAAATAAATTGTTTTTAACTTCGGACAAAAAGGAAAACCCTTTTTTAAAATCCAATAAAATACTTAATTTATTACTTTTGACTTTAAATCCAACTAAAATCCAGAAAATTTAAATAAACCAACTTTTTAATTTATTGAAGCTTGATTAATTCAAACGAAACTATTTTTTTTGTTATTTCTAAATTTCAAGTTAAGATTTAGCAACTTAATAAAATCAAATGGTTATTTTTAAATTTTAGAAAATTTTCAAAAAGCCCAGAAAATTGGGATGTTACAATAGGTGTGCAGCTAAGTTGATTATCACAAGGCCTTTACAATGTCCCACCTCATCGCAATTTCACACTGCTAAGTATCACCCCCTTGGGCTGCGCCCCGAGAGGTCTTCCTTTTGCGTCGTGTGAATCGATGACTCTCTTACCCTTGGCACACTCTACACACCCACCAATGGTGAAATTACGAGGTAGCGGACAAATTAGTTAGCCAGGTCGTAGGTGTTATAGACTTGTGATTGCACTATTTTTACATGAGAGGTCATTACAAGATTTGATCCTTATTTGACCCGGGTGGTACATCCACATACCAACTTTCTATCGTGCACCCGACACCAGCCACCCATTCCAGCCACCTGAGTCTAATTCTGTTTATCAGGTTTCCATTTTGTTTTTAAACATAACCTTTCTAGCCAACATACTAGCCATGCTCCAGCCTCGACTGCCCAATATCATTTTCAAATGTTTTTAATGATGTCAAGCAAATTACTGCCTGAATGACAATGTGTCTAAGCAAGGCTAAGCATGATACTTAGATACAGACTTATTAACTAGTATGTTAACCATTAATTCTAGGGTGATAATGATAATATCCAAATTCAAGGATGGGAAGTCTATACACAATTATTATTAAGGTATTAACTATAAGCTAGACCAACATAGTTGTATAAATATAATTTTATAATTTTAAAAATATAATTGCAAAAAGTAGGTGCAATATGATCAAAGTGTTGACTCGCCTTGCTCAATGTTCTAATAAGGCTCAATATTCTGATATTCACTTTTCTCGATATTCTAATAATAATCTCGCTCAACGTGCTGATAATCATCCTGTTCAATGTTCTGACAATATTGATTTAGACCTCATCCTTGTTGAGGTTGTTGTTCCATTATATCTTCAGATTCTAACTACACAGAATACGATCGAACCCAAGAACATATGAAAGTATTAAAATGAAATCCAATAAATCCAACTACAAGCAACAAAAGGAATTACTTTGAATGAAAGTAAACACATCTAACGACATCTTGAAAGAACGAGATATTCCAGATGAAACTAATCATACCTAATGGAGTTGATGAAGGAAATACTTCAGACGAAGTATAACCAAAGAAATTGATGAAAGAAATACTGCAGATGAAATATCTTCAAAGGAAGTTGGTGAAGGAAATACTTCAGACAAAGTATATCCAAAGGAGTTGATGAAAGAAATACTACAGACGAAGTATAACCAAAGAAGTTGATGAAGGAAATACTTCAGACCAAAGTATAACCTAAGAAGTTGATGAATCCAACAGCGAGGGAGATAATGTTCGAAGGAACATTCTTAAATGGTTACCTAGATGAGAGATTAACCAGTTAGGTATGACTCTCTAATCTGCTTTTGGCTCACGAAGGGTTCTGCTACTGGGAACGGTTGACGATGGACGAAAGCTAGAGCCTTGGTGATGCCTGGTGGATGAACTTCTATTATCCACTAGGGAACATTCCACCGCCGCTCTAATGATTCTTTTAGACTTTACTTCCTATTTACCAAGGAAGTTCCATGAGCGTCAGGTGAGACCTATGCATAAGTGTGGGGTTCGCATAGGGTAGACATACGTCCCATCGACACATGAGACCTAGCTCGCTTAAGGATTTATTTTATGATTTTATATTTATCAAGGAAATTCCATGAGCCTTAGTTGGAACTTTCGAGCACGGGCTAGGTATTAGCCTTGTGAGTTAACCGGTTGTATCGTTGGCTGTTAATCTTGTTTAGTGAGTAACTAACCTAATTCATTTTATTATCATTTATCCACTGAGAGGTCTCACATGGCTTGGACTCGCAGTTTAGTTCCTATTTGCCATTAGGACCTAATTATAGGTGAAGTGTACTTGTCATATTATTGCTCTAGTTGATATTGATCTTTGTTGAGCAAACTATCCTTTACTAGACAGTAGCTAGTGGCCTGGGGTTAAGTGGCCACCTAGACGCCGATTATATGATCATCTCTTATTAAGGTTCAATCTTATGGTTTAGCATATACTAACGTAAACCTAGCACATTGGTTGTCCCTTAGCTACAACATCTGTCAATGTCCACTTTTAGTTAAGTAGGTTGCTGCTACGTACGGACTTATGTGTTTTCATCTACCTACTTCTTATTCAGTGATTTATCTTACCAGCTTTGGCTCCGATTGGCTAGCACGGGGTCGTGACATAGCTACTGATAATCTTTGTGACTGCCTAGTAGTACCAGCAATCTTATATATTACGAGGTCTATAATTTAGCTTCTAGTTAAGTAAAACCTAGTTAGGTGTGAGGCCTACTCGGCATACCATGCTTTACTAACTAGTTTCCATTAAGGTCTATTACCCTTGTTATAGCAACGGCCTAGGGCCTACCGGTCATTTGACATTTTATGTGCCTAACTTTGTAATAATATGGGCACATGGTTTTGTGTTTTATTTGTTAACATCTTTATGTAACATCTACTGACTAACCTTAGTTAAGTATTCCAAATGCTCTTATCACCTTAGCCTCGGTCTAGGGTTTACCATCCAGAGTTCGGACATACATCACATGATTCAAATTTCATTTGAAAATTCAAATGAACTCTAAAATGGGGGTTCTTGGTTTGGTTGGGTAGGTTTTGAATCTTGATAAATTTAGAAACAAAAATCACTCGAATCGGGGTTGAAACGAGTGAGAACGGGCTCTCCGAAGTTCAAACCCTAATTTAAATCTCTGAAATAAACAGAGGAGAAAGGATACTCTTACTGAAAGGTGGGGCCCGCGGCTACTTTCTTTTCCTTTGATTTATTTTCTAACTGGAAAACGCCATAGTGAATGACAGGTGGGACCGTGTACAATATTTCTTTTAATTTCCAACGAAAAACATTTACTGACGTGTGGGTCCCATTGTCAATGTCTTGGTCTACGAAATAGTTTATGGACCACAACCTATGGGCTCGGTCCACCGATTGGTTTCACTGCACACTAAATGACCTTGGGCCCGCGCGTCATTGAGTAGAGTTAAAACCCTAAGTTCAAAACTCCACATTAATATTTATCGGGCCCACTTGCTAGACTAACCGGGGTAGTTATTAACCATCAGAAATCAATACTTAGCCTAAGACAAAGATTTGATAATTAATGACCACGCTACAGTTGGTGTCCGATTTCGACCAGACTGGGGAGTTCAGGGCGGCTATTTGGCAAAGCGGCGGCGTCGGGAGGGGGGTCGTCGGCAATGATCGCATATGGGCAAAATGGAACCAGCTAGAGAGGGCGGTCTCAGGGATGGTGGCGGCGCGGCCGTGGGTGGTCGGGAGCAGCCGGATGGTGGTGCTCGGTGGTCAGACCTAGAGGAGAAACGGGGCGGCGATGCACTGACGAAGGAGGAGGGGATTTCGTGTGAGCATGAGCATGAGGGGGGTGGTAGGAACTCACAAGATTGGTAGCGGCGGCGGGGAGGAGCCGAAGCGGGCTGGCAGTGTGGACCATGGGCGGCTCGGAGGGCTTGCCGTGGAGGCGCCGGCAGGGTGGTGGAGTGCTTCAATCGGCGGTTGGGGAAGCTTGGGGAAGGCCAAGGGATACTCCAGGTGCTAGGAGTTGAGCTGGGGCTTGCCGGAGGAAGGACGGCGTTGGTGGTGGTGCTTTTCAGCTGGAAACAGAGAAGGAGACGATGCACGATGTTCCTGTGAGCAAGAGGCAAAATTAGGAGGAGGTAAACGCCGAGGAGACTCGGGAAGATGTTTTGACGTGAGTAGTTGGGGGGAGAGAGGCTTCGGGCCGGGCGGAACAGTGAGGGCGGTGTTGGCGGCCGAGCGAGCGGCGTTTGGAGCTCGCGCTTGCTTGCGGTTCCTGGGCTCTTGGTGGAGGAGAATGGTGAAAGGAGTGCTAGAGGGAGGCAAAGGGGGCCTTGGGACGCTCGGCTGTGGCTTAAGTAGGCAGGAGGCGGAGAAACCTGTGGTGGCTCGGCGTTGCTCTCGATGGTGGATGAGACCGGCGGAACAGAGCGGTGTCAATGCGGCATGGGCGACATGACGATGGCATGGGCGGCACAGGAGCGAGACGATAGCTGAACGACGGGCGATGACTGGAGCTCATGCATGGCAGCGATGTGGCGCGATGCTTCTGACCATGACGATAGGAGAGAGGGGAACTGGAACTCGCACGGGAGCGCATCGCCCAGGGAAGAAAAACAGCGAAGCTGTTTGAGACTCAGTTTGGTTGCAACGAAAAAGGTCAAGTGGCTTTTGACCAGAGGAACAGTAGAAGAGGGAATAAAAAAGGAAAGCTAAAAAAAACTAGGAAAAAGGAATGAGACACAATTTTAGATTTCCAAAATTATGGTATTTTCTTAAAGGAAATTCTCATGCGATGATAGATAACTCTGATATTTGCTAAACAATTCTAAATGGGGCTTTTGAACATTTGGAGAACTAGGTTTCGAATTCTATGCTGTCGATCTTTAGGGTTTACCCTACTCATAATAATTTGAGGAGCAACACCTTAGGTTTATTTTGCTTTTGCATTTTATGTTTCTAGGGTTTCTGTATTTAGGGTTTATATTTTTAGGGTTTTTGTGTTTATGGTTTTCTGCCTTATACTACTTATGCCGGCAAAAGAGAAAATGTAACCCAAATAATTCTCAAGAATGTAGGCAAATAAAACGACAATAGCTAACATACAAAAAGTTTTAAAAATCCCGTATTTTTGCATTCGAGAACTTTTGGGATGTTACGGTTGTCTAGTAGTTTGAGTCTTAGCATGTATTAATATCTCAATCCCACTTGCTCTAGCTGTTCTAGGTATGATGCTGTTGTTTGCAAATAGTTGAAGCTCATACATTTACCCTTTGTAGCATGAGGCTATAATTTGCAAATGTGTTTTGCAAACGGTTGAAGCCTACACACCTACTTCTTGTGGCATGATACTAAAATTTGCGAATGTGTTTTGCAAATAGTTGAGGTTCATGTATCTAATCTTTGTGACATAGGACTATAATTTGCAAATGGTTGAAGTTCATGCATCTTTGCTTTGGAAATAAAAAAAACTTAATTGAACTCAAGTTTTCAGCATATGGCAGACATGTTTGGGGGTACCCTAGACATATCTGAGGCTTCCATAGAGCTCCCAAGGGGGCTCAGACATGTCTGGGGTACCCAAGACATATCTAGGGTATCAGTGTCTCGGCCCAACTACTATTTGCCATGTGTACACGAACTACCCGTTATGTGTTGTTACCCCAGACATGTCTGGGGTATATGTGTTTGTGCTATTTTTGTGAGTAATGGCTAGTTTCTTGCATGGGGGCTATATAAGCCTGGCTTGGGGCTCTCTATTCAGGAGGAAGATACCCCATTTCACTTTCTTGAGCTAGTGTGAGCTTCTCCTCTCAATTGTGCATATGTTGTACCTTGTGAGCAAGGAGAGATATCTCTAGTTGCATGTGTTGCATCTAGAGGTGGATTGGGTATCTGCTTGTGCTTGTGTAGCACTTGGTGAGTGTCAAGCAAGAGGCTTGACTTATTACTCTTGGTGTCTACTAACACCTAGACAACATGGAGGTGTCGTGGTCTGGTGATCTTCTAGAGGGGAAAAGAGCTACTACTAGTGGATTCAAGGTGTTTGACTTAATTCGTAGAGCCGATCTAATTTGTTTGAGCTTACCTTAATGTGGATTAGGGGAGACCAGCAAGTCCCTGAACACCACAATAAAAAGATCGTTGCGTCATTGTGGTTTGCTCTTTTGTGCTTTACTTTGTGCAATTAATATTCCTAGAATTAAATTATTTACTTATCACTCTAGGATTGCAAATCTTAATATAGACTTAGGTTGTTGGTACACTTAGTTATGACTAATTTATATAAGCTTTAATTGTGCAAAACCGATTTGACTTATGCTTTCGCACATAAAACTCGATTTTGACCAAAAGAGATTTTAAAACACCAATTTACCTCTCTCTAGTCGGCCTCTTCGATCTTCCAAGTGCCCCACACCTCAAACCACCACTACCTTTGGCTTCCCATGGTTGTAAGCAACCCGTTTTGTCCACCTCACATGGTCACAAGCAACCCGTTTTGTCCATCTCACCTGCCTCACCACCTTTCCTCTGTCGTTGGCCTCCGATGCCATGGTTGCCTCCACCCTATCCTTCTTGTTCTAACCGAGAGGAGCATCCTCTTTTCTATCTCTTCCAACGACGTATAGGGCCCCCTCAACTATTGTCAACATTTTACTTTGGATGCTGACGAGGCGGTCAAAGTCAGCGCGTGTCGACATGGCATCCAATGTGGCGCAAAACCGGAGTGGAATGGATGCCAGGGGGTCATTTATATATCCGGATTTGACACTTTAGGGTTGATTGTTACCTGGTTTCGTAGTTAGAGGTTGAAAATTAGACAAACATGACGGTTCTGTCAAGGTTGTAAAATAGACTTATTCTTATAAACAACCACTTCTTTATTCTAGGAGCATGATCCAACCTAGTATAACGCTAGTGATTTAAGGCTAAATCAAAATAGTTCTATAACTAAATTACGGTTACAAGATATGATAGTAAGAGAATCTAATCTAAGCACTCGAGATCTCGATGAAGTGGCACATGTCTCTCTCCAATGGAGAAACAAATGCCAGACTTTGTTAAGTCAGTATACTCCTAAATTAATCACTAACCAGCATGAACGACTTATTCAAATTGTTTTTTAGTCATCCTCTGAAATCAACAACCCTGCACTACTCCTTCAGGATCTGAAAAGAACCTAGTCTCGTCATTCTCTTACACACTAGTATTTTCTTATTCAGTAAGATATGTGTTACTTCGAACAAACCATCGTCAGATAATTTATTGTTACTTTGCCTTATGGAACATTTAGCTCTGTCTATATATATCTTGCCTTAGGCTTGCCTTCCCCTCCGATTGATCACTCTCTACCTCTGCAAAACATTTAATCTAGTGAATATACATTTGTTCATCCAGATTTTTGTGAGATCAAGTACTGAGTCAAAGTTGGTCTATGAAACAGATGATGGCAATACAACTTGTCTTCTGAAGAACACAATACAACCTGTAAGTTACTCTGAACAAGAGGTGTTAATTAGCTGAGAACAACTTGGGATATATCAGTTCAAGTAGGGGAATCTGACTTGATTGATCTCATTCTCAGATGTGAATAGTATCTGTCCGATTTTTATAGTGCTTGCACGAGCTTAACAGCGGTTGATTCCTAGAACGGTCAAGGTCAGGTTTGTCCCAGCTAGCTTCTGTTGCTGTCGATTTGACTGTTGCGACACATGGGAATCTCGATCTCTTCCTTTCCTGCATACATCTATGGCTGGACCTGCACTACCTACCTGTAATTCTGAGCATCATTGGTGAATTGGAACGGACAACTGGTTCGTGAAGAACTTAAGATCTCAGAGATATATCGATCTTTTGCTGTCCTGAACTTATGATGGGCACAGTAGAGATCATTGATTATTCCCTGAACACCCAATTGAATAGCGGCCTTGAAAGAATAGGGCCACTGTTGCAAGATGTTAGTGCAAGATTTCAGATGCAGTGTTGAAAAAGATACGATCAGCTGTTTGAAGGATTCAAATTTGAAATCAACATGTAACCATCTTGATTGCAGAGCTCAGTAACTGGACTAATTTTGTTGGAATTGAATCTCTCAACTCCCATCTCTCTTCTTCTCTCTTGTACACACAAAAGAATCACATTAAGAAACAAGAACACACATGCACTGCTGCTGAACTCCATTTTTCCTGTCTCTCTATTATCTTTTTCTCAACTAAACAGCTGCTTAAATACATGCGACCGGACTGGCTAAGCCAGCGATTCTCACGCCATGATCCAGAACTATCGGCTCCATGAGCCCAACTAAACCAACGCACCCACGACTAGATAATGTGCCAACTAACTGCAAGCTAACTGCATACACGTACATGCATGCACCCACTAACTCAAGCTAACTAGATGCAAGTGCGTGCACAACACATGTACACACACAGATAAAACTCTGTCAAGATTAAACCCAACATTTTCCCCCCTAATCTTGACATGCCGATTCACCGTTGCGGATCACCCGCAACTTCTTGCCACACGCAGCGGCTTTCTCCCAGTGGCATCGCACCGCTATCATTATCAGTCTCACACTGACTTCTCCTGGTGGCCTCACACCTCCTTTCATGTACGTCACGACGCACCACACGCCGCCAGACACAACTTCAAGCGTGAGCGAGACACCATTGTGGCTTCACGCCACCAGCTTTCCTCGCGGCGGCATCACACCGCTACCGCCGGCTTCACACCGAGGCATGCTTGTCGGCTTTACACCGACTCCTCTAGCGATGATGGCTTCACACCACCGCTTTGGCTTCACGCCAATCTCACAACGGTTTCAAGCCGCCGCGTTCGCTCACGCGCCCGAAGCGCCGACCGCACGCCATCACCGCCGCCTCCATTTAACACGGCCTCACACCGCGGTTCATGGCCTCCAACGTGGTTTCTTGCGATAGCCACCTCCTCATGGCCTTGCACAAACACCATCGGCATCACATCGACTGTCTTCTCATAGCGACCTCGCAAGGCCACCTCCACGAACGCGACCTCCCACCACTGTTCATGGTCTCCACCGCATCAAGGCAGCACCTTGACGCCGCCGCGGCCTCTCGCCGCAAGCCTCAACATCGCCATGTCGTCGGTGTCGCTTGCGAGCCGCCGCTCCCGATAATCTTGAGGCTTTGATACCAATTGTTGGAATTGAATATCTCAACTCGCATCTCTCTTCTTCTCTCTCTTGTACACACAAAAGAATCACATTAAGAAACAAGAACACACATGCACTGCTGCTGAACTACATTTTTCCTGTCTCTCTATTATCTTTTTCTCAACTACTAGTGGGATGCCCGTGTATTGCAACGAAACCCTAAAACTTACAGAAATAAAGTTTTCCTTTAACACATAAAGCAAATCAAGCAATTAAAAGATGATCTTACATACGGGCATCACATTAGTGCAACACGAGAGAACAAGAACTCTGCATGACAATTATAGAAATGAACGGTAGAAACAATATTTTTCCATAATTTACTTCAATACATAAATAACTGACATACCATCATGTAAATTAAGTACAAACCAACAGATAAAGTACACATCATGCATTAAACAAAAACAGAAATGAAAATGTAAAAATGAAGTTCATGCAGCAGCCTTCTGGAAGACGCATCCTCATCTCTAGCTTGTCACGTAAAGAGAATGGAAGCACATTCTACAAAATGTTGCCATCATCCATACCACGGGTTGAGCCACCTGCCTTGGAGACAGTACCAGGTGCCTTGTTCTTTCCACTCTTACTCTTACCGCCAAGGATCTTTGAACTTACGGCCTTGCTGCATGCACCATTGCCGCTATGAGGTCCAACATCATTTAATCCAGACTCCAAAGCACGGACAAGATTTTTGAAATAATTATGAGTTACACTGTTAAATGGTAAAAAATTTCAAGTAAAGATGAGTGAAAAAATGTACCAATGGCATGACAAATTACTGAATTAAGGAAAACAAAACCACCAGTTGCCAGATTTGTGAGGTTGCACAAAGGGCGAAAGTCACTTTATTACACTACGGAACCCAGTATCTTCAAAACTTATGACAAATGCTGTTGAACATCCGTTCATGATTATGGATGATGACAACAGTTGGAGAAACACAACACTAATCCAAAAGTAAAAATATAGTATGATTTATCATTACCTGGTCAATCCAAACCAATTTTGCACTAAGTCATTGAAATCTTTACATGGTCGACCGCTTCAAGGTAGATCTCAAGTTCTTTCTCGACACATTAATGAAGGCGTTCCAAACCTGATTCCGCTTCACCTAAATAAGTAACACCAAAAAGAAACCCACTCGGTGACAAATACTTAAAAATGTAATCTACAGTAGGAAAAGTGTAAACCTTGTAGATATTCAAAGAACTGCCTCTTGGCATGTTCATGCTCTGGAAGGTAATAACCATAAGCGTAAGTCCACTTCAATACCCTCGTACACTCAACAATCTGCAAAATGAGATCATACTCTGGGATGAGATATTCAGGTACAAATGATAGTTGACAAGAGAACTAAACAAGGAGCTAGCGACACTTGATGACTTGAACATTAATGAAGCAAACGATGTCTGTAACCATGCTTCTATTATGAACTTGAGCTGTGACTCGGGTTGGCTTTGTATATCACTTAGCTTTTGAAGCTGAAGGATTTACAAAACAAATAGTTGTCATTAGGTGTTCAGGAGTTTTATTAAGAAGTTGTGAATTCAAACTACTTTAGTGAATAGTCTAGACCATGAATGGCTTTGCTTTAATACAAAATAAGTTTTTTTTAAAAAACTAATCCAGAGCTAAAACGAAGCAATGAACAGTATATGCATTTTCTAGATAACCATTGCTTACTACACATGCTCATCTCTTCTAAGAAAGTTCATCCGCAAACAAAAGAATTAACCGTTAGGTGGCAGGTCCAAAATGAAAGCAAATGTGATCCAGCTAAAATAAACACATGCAAAAAAAAAATACCAGTGTAGGATTATAAGTGTAGGATTATACTAATGTGATCCAATGACACGGATGCTTCTCTGAATGCAAAAGTCAATCACCAGTGTAGGATTATAAGTGTCCTTTTATTGTTACTTATACTTGGCTGGATCTGGACGACGATGTTGGTGAAACCGAAGGGAGAGAAGGCGGTGGAGGATGGCCGAGCCAACAAGGCCATGGTTGTAGGAGGATGGAGGTGGACTCGCCGCCTGCCAGTTTTGGAGAAGGAGCACACCGGTTTTGGAACTCTATACTGGATATGTAAATTAGGAGGACCATTGTTTTAACAACTGTTGTCGGAAACACAAGCTCCATTTTTGCTATATTGCTGGAGATTAATGCCTTGTGCAAGATTTACATTATTTTCGCAACAACACGAATGCTTCTCTCAATGCGTAAGTCAATCACCAATGTAGGATTATAAGTGCCCTTCTTTTTATTGTTACTTATACTTGGATGGAAATATTTTTCCTTTATGCTTGGTCTTATAGTTTATCGCCACGGTTCAAGAATTGTAGAGTAGAGTAAGCATGCATGCTTGGCGACTAATGCCGATATTCATGAATTATGCTTTCAGAGAAATGCAAACACCGGTTGGGGTTCTAAGGAGGAGAGCAATGCAAGATGGGAGCATGACAGACACCATGATCCACAAAAGAAGCACAAAAATTTCCCTCGAAAGTGCTATAGAACAAAGATTCCCTAATGTAACAAAGAGGAGTCCCGATCAACTGACAGGAAAGCCCACCTCAAGATCGAGGTGCAAAGAGACCAGGATTCTAGGATGAGGCATAATGATAGAAGCACAAAAGATCATGACAGTACAGCATGACAAATTGCCCGAGAGATCAAGAGGTGAGAGATGTAAAAAACGATGACAGATATGCGCAAGGAAGAGAAGAAAGATCAGAAAGGTACATGTCTGAAGTGAAACATGACGAAGGAGATTGCAAGTGATCAAGGCATGAAAGAGATTCTAGTGGACCTTATGAAAGAAGGGACGACCAAGAGACAGAATAGTACAGGAAATCACGGAGATAAAACTTGGCTTTGTATTGGCAGGCATGACGAGGATTAAAACCTCTATGTATTAATTTAAATACATAGAAAGACCATACATCTCCATGGTCGTAACCCATAAAAGCTAGCGACCTCACTGGTCGTAAGGATTCCAGAGGTTACACGATGGGTATCTGGTCGGACTAGGTTCACCTGTGGTCGCTTCGGAAATGCTATGAACAGTACCAATAATCAGATGATGAATGGAACACGTGCTAAACGCTCCATAACTTACGATGACATACAAGACTCGACGATAAACCACCTTGTGGTTAAATGTCTCACAAATACTTAACCGCAAGGCGCTTAGCACATTGTTAACTACCTTGAACCTCCGACCGCTTGTAACGTTTCATCAGGGACGTCTTCTCCAGGGTAATCGCCGCCTCTTTGGAGTTATTTAAATGGTGAAGCGCAGAAGATGAGGAGGGATATATACGCAACAAAGAAACAATGAAGGCAACATGAAGTCAAGCAAGAGTATTCAAGACATTCAAGGTAATTGGAGATAGTCCCTAGTCAAGTCTTGTAAACCCGCTCATATAAATAAAGAGCAGCCCTCATTCTCTTGAAGATACTCTACGCCATTTTCCTCCTTCTATTTTCATAAGATCGGCGATAGATCGTCGACAAATGGCGCCGTCCATGAGGAAGAAGACGTAAGTTTTTCAAGAAACCTTTTTTTCAGACAAATCCTCACCCAAATTCCAAAGAATCACCAATGCGAGTATGCCCGAGTTCGGACGAGGAGAATTGTTTCGACTTGGCGGACTACGCCGACCTCGACATGGAAGGATGCATTCGTGCCATGGAGGAAAATGGCAGATCATCCTCATCTTCCTCCTCGCGGCTCGATATCGCCGACGATAGCGAGATCACCGGATGGGCGAGGATGCGCCACCGCTACGATGGCGCATCGGAGGAACCCGCCATTCGATCGATTCGAATGTCAGATCTCTTCAAGCCCGCCTTCCGACCGCAAAAGCAGTGAAGAAATTTCAGCACCTTCACTCGAGAATCTCCATATCCTCGGCGAAATTATGGTGAAAGATACTCTCCTACAACTTCGGCGATTCGTGAGTCAACCGACATCTGGTAATGGTGTCGATGAAGCCTCCATCGGGTCATAAACCACGTGGGGATAATCACGCCAAGATACGATCGTGAAGACGCCGAATCGGGCCGAGGAAACCTCGGGGTGCTCATCTCCCACCGCCTCCGTCAGGAAACTTCGCGAAGCCCCGATAAGCTCTCCATTAGTTACGATGGAAGCTCATCGGAAGATCAATGCCGGAGGCACGAGGTCAACGCGATCGGAGATGAGAATCAAGATGCCTTGCACGGTCCTACACTCTACCACGCCATCACGTGTTATTAGAAATGATCCGCCGTCAAGCACCAATCGCCGGAGGCTAAGGAGCCGATCGACGCCCATCAACTAATTCGCCGCACCGCCCACCTAGAATAGTTGATAGGCGATCAAACCGAGGGTCGGGTGAGGGTTCAGTTTGCGTACACCTACTACCACCAATCTCCCGAGACCTTTCAGAACTATACAAAACTTGCAACGCTGCTCAAGATATATTAAATAATTTCGATCTGGTTTAGCGTAAACCTGTGTTTTGTACAAACTTGTAGGCCAAGTATCCGAAATTCTCCAGCAGACCATGCGTCAGATCGAGGCATATCGGGAACAAAGGATTTCGTGGAGTCGAACTATGACTTCATCTCAACGCTCCTCCCTCGCCAGGGACAAAGATGGTCATACTGGAGCAATCGATGCCAAGGCTTTTCGACGATTCCACCAAGGAGTCATAAGGGAGAAGGTTATTTCACGGCCACTCCCCATCACGCCGAGAAGAACCATCGCCGGACCGGACGATCTTCGCATCGCCTCAATCAAGTAGGCGGTCGAGACATCATACCAATGTCCACGACCGGATCGGCACGCCGGAGTTCCAGCGTTCAACCTTAGGAACCGGTCTCCGACCGACATAATCCGCACCTTCCTGCAGAAGGCGTCATGAATCAATCACGTGTTGTAGGGCTTTCTCTGCAGGCTCCAAGTCGTGCGTTGGCCTAACCGGTTCCAACCGCCAATTTGGACAAGTTTAACGGAACTCAAAATCCGCTGGAATTTCTCCAAATCTATACCACCGCCATCGAGTCTGCTGGAGGCGACGAGAATGTGATGGCCAACTATTTACCCACCGTGCTCGAAGGATCTCGCCTTGGCCGTGGTTGTTGAACCAACCGGTCGGAACAATCTATACTTGGGAGCAACTCTGTGACCTTCGATTGTAATTTCCGAGTACGACGATCGCATACTCGAAAGGAGGATGATCTCCACCGATTCGGCAATGCTCGATGAGACTCTACGCCAATACATCAAGAGGTTTAGCCAAGTTCGCAACTCTATTCCCGAGGTCGCAGAATCTTACGTTATTCAGCCTTCAAAAGCAGTCCGAGGAATCGACGGTTCACGGAGGACATAGCAATGAACCCCCAAGGACAACCGCTGATCTTTTTGATATGGTCGACAAGTATGCCACCGCCAATAAGCAATCGAGTGGTGTGAAGCCATTGATCGGAAAGACAAGATTCCTCGGCCCGACAAATCAGAGAAAAGAACAAGAAATCTCTCAAGAAAAAGAAGAACCGCAGATCCGACGACAAGGAGGTCCTAGCCGTTCTCGACAAATTCATGAAGGGCAAGGACTACTCGGTCGGGCAAAACGCAAGTTCAATCAAGGATTCGGAAAAAGAAGAAGTGGTGTCCACTTCACCGTGACGGTGGCATGATCTACGCACCTGTCGAGTTTGGCAAAAGAAACTGGAAGATTATTATGCAGGTGATGGACCATTTCCCGCAATACCAGAACCCGGAGAAACGAGCTCCAAAAAGGACAAGGATGGCGACGAAGAGATGGAGTACCAGGATCCCCAACACACAGTCAACATGATTTTTGGAGGATCTTCTTCATATGAATCCAAGCGTCATCTGAAAGCCGTGGAGCGGGAGATCAACCTCGTCGAATCCCCGAACACTATCAAGCCATCGAAGTGGTCGGACATTGCAATTTCCTTCAGCAAAGATGACTGCCCCATTCCTTCGACTCGACCAGGTAGGTTCCCTATTGTTGTTGAACCAACCATTAATAATTGTAGGGTTAATCGAGTCTTGGTAGATGGAGGTAGTTCTTTGAATATATTATTTTCGGAGCTTTAGAAGAAATGCAGTCCCCATGTCAAAGGTGAAACCGGTGAAATATGCTTTTCACGGATAGTTCTGGCTCCACCACTAAGCCGATAGGACAAGTTTTCTTACGTTACGCTCGAAGGCCGGATAACTTCCGAACGGAAAAATTTCGTTTAATGTGGTAAACTTTGAATCAAGATACAATGGAATTCTTGGTCGACGGCATTAGCGAAGTTCTGATAGCCACGCATTACGGTTATCAAAGTTTGAAAATACCGGGGCCTAAAGGAGTCATCACTATTCGGGGTGATCGTAAAATGTCTTATGCATGTGATAAAAAATCCTTAGAACTGGTCGATGAACTCCCGACCAGAGAGGCTAATTCATCTACTATGCAGGCCAAGCACACAAGACCGAAGATGACACCAAAACCCTCCGACCAGACAAAAGAGGTATACCTCGACAAAGGCACTTCTCCGGACGGCGCCTAAGTCGTTACTCGACCAAGATCCCGCCCACCGCCGAAGATTCGGTGAGCAAGGCTCGATCCTAAATAGGAAGAGTCGCTCGTCTCCTTCCTCCGAGCAAATCAGACGTTCGCCTTTGGCGGCGTCCGATATGCCCGAGTCCCCGGAGGTGATCGAGCAAAGCTAGCTCTCCACCGATAAAAACCGATCAAGCAGAAGCTGCGGCGTTTTGCGCCTGACCAGAAGGAGGCAATCCAGTAAGAGATTGACAAGCTCCTCAAAGCTGGATTCATTCGTGAAGTCAACCACCCTCAGTGGCTTGCTAATCCTGTAATGGTTAAAAAGAATAATGGGAAATGGCGAATGTGTATTGACTTTACAGATCTTAATAAAGCTTGTCCGAAGGACGATTTTCCCTTCCACGCATTGATCAACTAGTAGATTCTACCTCTGGGTGTGAATTACTAAGTTTTTTAGATGCGTATTCAGGGTACCACCAGATTAGTATGTGTAAAAAGGATGAAGAGAAAACTTCCTTCATCACTCCATATGGCACTTATTGTTATGTTAAGATGCCGTTTGGTCTCAAAAACGCTAGTGCAACTTTTCAAAGGTTAATGCAAAAAACCTTTAGTCCGCAAATAGGTCGGAATTTAGAAGTTTACGTTGATGATTTGGTCGTAAAGACCACCAACGCTAGCAATCACATCTCTGACTTACAAGAAACTTTCAGAACCGAGAAGGCATAACCTCAGTGAATCCTAAAAGTGTGTGTCGGAGTTTCTCTTTCGAAAATTGCTTGGTTTCCTAGTCTCGGCTAGAGGCATCGGGTTTAATCCAAAGAAAGATAGCGACCATCGACTGATCGACCTCCGACCACAAAGAGGGAAGTCCAAAACTAACCTATCAGATGGCGGCGCTAAGTCGTTTCATCATAGCAAGGTTAGGAGAAAAGGGTTACCTTTCTTTAAGCTTCTCTGGAAACATGGGAGTTTTGAATGGACTAGAGAGGCAAACGATGCCTTTGAAGAACTTAAAAAGTACCTTACAAGTGCCCCGGTTTTAGTCTCTCCGAGATCGGGAGAAACACTGCTAATGTATGTGGCAGCAACTCCACAAACAGTGAGCGGTGTACTGGTCGTGGAAAGGGATAACATCCAACGACCAGTTTATTACGTAAGCGAGGTCTTACATGGACCAAAGGAAAGATACCCACAGGTACAAAAGTTGCTCTATGGTCTCCTTATGTCTTCAAGGAAGCTAAGGCATTACTTTCAGGCCCACAAAGTGGTCGTACCGACGGGATATCCCCTTGGTCAAGTCCTTGGAAACAGGGAATCATTAGGACGAATAGCAAAATGGGCGGTTGAGCTAGGGGCGTTCGACCTCCATTTCATTTCACGAACAGCGATAAAATCCCAAGCAGTAGCAGAATTCATTGCCGAATGGACAAACCCTGAACCCACCCAAGGACCCGTCTATGAGCACCACGAGGAGTGGACAATGTACTTTGACGGTTCTTTGATGTTAAAAGGGTTTGGGTGGTGTGATCTCGATATCCCTCTTGGCGAACACATCAAGTACGCCATCCAGTTAAATTTTCCTGCCACAAATAATATGGCAGAATATGAAGGTTTACTGGCAGGACTTCGAGCAGCTCGTTCGCTCGGGATTCACAGATTGCTAGTGAAAGGCGATTCTCAACTAGTAGAGAATCAAGTAGGGAAAGAGTATCAATGCTCAAGTACCAAGATGTCATCTTATCTGGCGGAAGTACGAAAACTCGAAAAGCACTTCTTCGGTTTTCAGATCCAACATATTCCTAGAAAGGAAAACTTTCGCGCAGATCCGCTTGGCACGGATGGCCTCCACAAGGTCAACCGTCCCGCCCGGAGTTTTTTTCGAGCAACTCGATTCACCCTCGGTAGTCGAGCCTTCCGAGAACATACATGATTCTTTACAGATCGAACAAACTGATCAAAAGGACATGGATGCTCCACGTGTCGTTGACGGTTGGTATTTGTCTCGATCAAGGTAGAGATTGGATGACATCGATCTACAATTATCTTGAAAGATGACATAATTAGGAAGATGATGTAGAGGCCGATCGATAGCACTAAAAAGCCAAATCATACACTATAATCGAACGCACCTTGTACAAACGAGGATCTCATGGAGTGTTGATGAGATGCATATCTCAAATGGATGGCATTAAGTTGCTAACCAAATCCATGAAGGAGTCTGTGGAGCACATCATTCCTGAGTAACTCGGTCGGTAAAGCCTTGAGCAAGGATACTATCGCCAACCGCCTTCATGATGCAAAAGAGCTTGTGACGGCGCGATAATGTCGGTTTCATAGCAGACTAGTACATCAGCCGGCACAAGCCTTACAAACAATTCCTCTTTCTTGGCCTTTTGCAACCTGGGGACTAGACATTCTGGGACCTTTCCCCAGAGCACCCGGGGGCTTCGAATTCCTTTTCGTCATGATTGACACGTTTACAAAATGGATCGAGGCCGAGCCGGTTGTTAAAATAACAACTGAGGCCGCTAAGAGATTCCTAATGAAAAATGTGATCACACGATTTGGTGTACCTAGTCGTATAATCACGATAATGGCGCCATTCACTAGCAAATCAATTTCAAGAATTTCATGATGAACTTGGTGTAAAGTTCATTTTGCTTCATTGCTCATCCACGAGCAACGGGCGCTTGAGCGGCTAATGGTATCATTATGCAAGGATCAAACGCCGAGTATTCAACCGATTAATCAAACGGTTAGGAGCTTGGGTTCAAGAACTCCGTCAGATATGGGCGTTCGAACCACACGACCGATCGTGCGGACGGTGAAACACCATTCTTTTTGGTTTACGGTGAAGCCATGCTTCCTTCAGAACTCAAAATTGGCTCTGCTCGAATTGATCGCTTTAACGAAAACGATCAAAATGAACGAAGACTCGACGACGTCAATTTCCTTGAAGAACGACGAAACCAAGCCCTTGTACGATCAGCAGTCTACCAACAAGCCATGCGAAGGTACCATAGTCGTAAGGTGCAACCTCGCAGCCTTACTGTAGGTGATCTGGTTCTTAGAAAAATTCAGAGCCAGGCAAATCGCAATAAACTTTCCCCCAAATGGGAAGGTCCTTACACTGTGGTCGAAGTTACCCGACCAAGTTCCGTACGACTGGCTATGTCTGATGGGCAAATTTTGTCAAATTCTTGGAACATTGATCAATTGCGTAAGTTCTATGTTTAATTATTGCTTTCATTTCTTTCAAATTCAATAAATTCATTTACTTCCTACAAATAATAATAAGTAACATTGCTTATATATATATATACCTATAGGCTGGTCGTCTATAGTTGTCAATTTAAACTGGTTAGAGAAGATAATTTTTCTCTCTAATATCCTTCCTAAAGGATCTCTATTACTCTCTGGCAACGATTTCTAAGTCGTACGCCGTATTTGTCTTAGACGTGAGCATTTTACCACGCACGACAACATTCTTTTCTTAAAGAAATATATGAGTAATCAGAGCATTGTACAAATAACTTTCCATACTGAACGATATGCTTAAGATTTTGGAGGTTATATTTCACTATTTCAAGATTACATCGCTCGCTCATGTAAGCTCTTTCGGTGGGACACGGAAAGCCTCCTAGTCAAGTCTCTCCTTTTTCGCACGTGGTCCCGCTTAATCGAAGGAGCTTCCTAGCGACGGTCCTTTTCTCACGATCCTCGCTACGATCGGATAGAGAGTTTGAACACGTTTAGCGCAATGTGATATATGAATTCAGATCTAAAGCTTTCCTTCCCACTGCACTTTAGGATAATAGATATGAACAAAGTTCACTTATAATATTTGCTGCATTCATTTTTGCATTCCTCCTTATGTCGCAATACAAGGTCTTTTTATCCAACCATATATAACTTTTTGCTTGGTATTTCGATCATGGCAAACAAGGATCTCTAACTAAGCGAAGTCATAAGCTGGTTCCGACCACAATGATTTCCTAATATTGGTACGATCAGTTTTGACTTCATATCGGTACATACCTTCAAAATTATGGTTTCAACTTTTTATTCTCTTTCTTGGCTACCTGCTTGCATAGTAATGTTCTTCTACTATGAAGCAGTCGGGGGCTAGGAGGTATGTGAGAATTTATAAAATAGTCAAACAGGATAAAACAAAGACATTGTTAAAAATGACATAAAAGGTAAGTCTTACACATATTCAATATTTTTACACCCTTTTTGCAGGAATCTACTCTAGAAATATTCCCAGACTAATTACTGCTTGATGGAGATCCGATTTCCATTTCCTCTACTACTTTATCTCCAAGTGGCTTGAGTTCTTCCATGAACTTGGTTGCCTCCTCAGGAGGGCAGTTGAAGTCATCTTCGACAACTTGGAAATCAATAGAGGGGTCGGAAGCTTTCAGTTTTGCCAAAGCAAAACTAACTCCACTAGCAACGCCTGTTTTCATGGCCTAGGCATAGTTCTTCCGAGTAGTCTTGAGCAGGTTGTTAAGATCCTCTAGAAGTTGACCAAAATAGTTTATTTTCTCTACTGGATCTCTTAAGGTAGGTAGGCTTGATCCTGATCTCATATCAAAAATCATCTTGTTCAAAAATATAGTCTTTTCATCTAGACTTTGAATGAGAGCTGCCTCCTTATCTTGCTCAAATTTCAGAGTTTTCTCTACTCTGTCCAAAATTTGTTTTTGCTCTGCAAGAGTAAAACAGGTGATAAGTAAAAAAAATATAATTGGAGGAAAATAATAAGTCAAGTCTATGACCCATTACCTTCAATTCTTTTGTTAAGATTTTCCTTGCTGATCGTAGCCTCGGCGATCGATCGTCCTTAGCTTTGATTTCTTCTTCAAGCGAGGCGATCTTGGCTCTCTCACCAAGATCTCTTCTTTATTTTCTCCAAATCTATCAAATACGATAGAGAGAATAATTAACAAAGGACGAAGCATTGAAGAAAAAAAAAAAGGCTAAGGGAAAATTCTTACTTTCTAATTCGAGTGTTTTCGCTCCAAATCTTTAATCCATTGGTCGATCCTCCGACCACAAAGAAAGTTCTCGACCATGTGTCGTTCAAATAGCATTTTCCTCTTTAAAAATTCTGTCTAAAAGATTTTTTAGAGAGATTATAAACTGGTCGATAGACTTACTCGGATTGCCAAATCATTGTATCCACCAAAAATAGAGTCGGGATGCATTTTGATTTGATGGTTCAATATCTTTCCCCACGCTCGTCAAGCTCCTTATCCTCGATGAATCGGGGCGAAAAGGAACTTGTCGGAGTTGAGGAGAGTTACCAACAATGGTCGGAACTGTTGAGGGCCTTTAGGGGCATCTACCTCCGCAGAAGGAGTTAGGACCACCAATGGATCCAACTCAAGCTGTTGGCCTTGGACTTTGCTCGGGGGCTTTTCCGACCACCTTTTCCTCGGGAACTTTTTCTGGGAAGTGGTGCGCTCATGGACCTCTTTCAGTATTGGGTCCTCGAAGGAATGCGGTGGAAACGATAGGAATTCGAGAGGACCTATACCAAGCAAATAAGGAAGTTAAAAAGAGGGGAGAGATGCATCAAATCAAAGAAATTATTAAAGGTATGTTCTTATACGACCACTTTCATTTGGGCGTACCTAGTTAATTTCCGGGATTTAACTTTGAAACGCAGCGAGTAAAATCTGCATCGCAATCTCCTTTCCTTTTCTTTTCTTCTGGCCCTGCCGGTTCTAAACCAGCAGGATTGGCCAAGTCTGTTGCATTATCCAACAGAATATCAGATGCGATGTTTTCGATCATCTCGTCAAAAGCAACGTCCTTGATGACCTGGTCGGACGGAGTAATTTGACCTGCCTCCATATCAGTTGTTCCAGCAACAACTGTCTGGTCGTTAACGACCAGTCTGGGGTTGGCAACCTCCGTGGTCGCGTGCTGGTGGCCTTCAGCCTTCTCCACCTAAACCAACAAATGAATTTGGTTAAGTGATGAAATCTTTTATCTAAACTATATATATATCTCTTTTGAAATGTTACATTACCTCGGAGATCCATCCTCTTCCGGTGCATCAGGCACGAGTCGGTTGGAACAACGGTGGGATGTTTATCCTCACCAGTGTGTGCAATTCGCAACCCGACCAGCTACAAAAACAGAGCATGATCAAAAACCCGATCGGAGAATATATATATATATATATATATATATATATATATATGCATGATAAAAGATTTTTTACCTTAAGCCTTGTTATTCTCTCTTCAGCAGAGACTATGGCCAAGATCTCAGGAAATCCAGCCTTTTCTCCAGGCTCTCCTGCGCAGATCAGCCTGATCCTTTCTCTAACTTCCTCGGAGGAAAGAACTTCAAAAGAAGAGAGAAAATAAGACAAGAACATGTTTTAAGGTAATACATTAATCCAATGAAAATGCTGATTGGAGTTATCTCAAAGACTTACCACCTCCTGAGATAGCTTCATCACGACCAATGGACGGATCAGGAGTGAGTTGAAGCTTTAATGGGCTTATTTGGCGTTTGGTGAAATCCTCACCACATGCCAAGAGGTCAAACCCTTGACTCAGAGGTCGTAGATGGCATCCACCCATCGCCTCGACCACTCTTGTCTTCTCCACGGTCTTTCTCCATTTGGGATTTTCCGTTGCTCTCATCCGTGAAATAGAGGCCGTCGTCCTCAGAATCATCATATAGAACCAGTTCTTCTTCCAGCGACCACAAGGATTTTGAGTACATATGAATGTACTCATCGGCCTTCCGTCGTGAAGGCGCAATGTACATTCCCGGAGTCTCCGTAGATCTCCCCATCACCATTCGGTAAAAATACGAAGAGCCTCAAACTTGAGGCAATCCGGTATGCTTCACACAAATATGTGAAGATCTTGATGTTGGCGATGGAATTTGGGGCCAAATTCACTAATTCCACTCCATAGAATTCAAGAACACGGAGAAGAAATTTGTGTAGGCAATCTCAGCCCACATTCGATGTAGGCGAGGAAAGCGGAATTTCCTCATCTTAGCGACTTGGGAAATGCTCTCCAAAAGCTGATCTCCATCTGATCAAATTCTTGTCCGGAAGCATTCCGATCTTCTCCAAAGCTTCAAGCTTTTTCTTGCTCAACTCCGACGGCAACCACTTGTGATTTGCTCCGACATGATGAAAATCCTTGAGGATGAGCAGAACTCGCAGGAGATTTTTGTGGTCGGAAGAACAAGAAAAGGAAGGATGAAGATTTTTGTCTGGATGAAAGAGATCAGAAAAGGGGATCTCGAAGCATAAGGAATCCAAAAAGTCTAGCGATGGGGATTTTATAGCCTCGAGTTTTTCAATTACGATTGGAGTTTATCCATAAAAAGTCCGAACGGCAAAAGCTTCTTTTTTGCCCAATGATGAGAAGCTCTTGGTTCCCAAGGCAAGTTCTCAACTTTAAAATGAACACAAAATCACCTCGGATGTCACGACATTAAATGGTGGATCCGCCCGATATGAATTCATCGGGGAAGGCGTTCACACGACTTGTTCATTTAAAGTTAGGGGCTAGCCGACGAGATTAAAACCTCTATGTATTAATTTAAATACATAGAAAGACCATACGTCTCCATGGTCGTAACCCATAAAGCTAGCGACCTCCTTTGGTCGTAAGGATTCGAGAGGTTACACGATGGGTATCTGGTGGGACTAGGTTCCACCGGTGGTCGCTTCGGAAATCTTTGTGAACAAGTACCAATAACAGTATGATGAATGGAACCGTGCTAAGCGTTCCATAACTTACGATGACATACAAGACTCGACGATAAACCACCTTGTGGTTAAATGTCTCACAAATATTTAACCGCAAGGCGCTTAGCACATTGTTAACTACCTTGAACCTCCGACCGCTTGTAACGTTTCATCGTGGCGTCTTCTCCGTGGGTAGCTTCTTTGTCTCTTGGGAGTTATTTAAATGGTGAAGCGCAGAAGACGAGGAGGGATATATACGCAACAGCAAACAACTGAAGGCAACACAGAAGCCGAAGCAGTAGTATTCAATACATTCAGTGTAATTGGAGATAGTCCCTAGTCAAGTCTTGTAAACCCAGTTCATATAAATAAAGAGCAGCCCCTATTCTCTTCGAAGATACTCTACGTCATTTTCCTCCTTCTATTTTCATAAGATCGGCGATTAGATCGTCGACAAGGCATTGCTGTTCTTATTTGTTTGATGTTTGCACTTGTACAAGATGGATAATTTTTTCCTTTATGTTTGGACTATATGTCTAGATTTCATCTTCTGGTGCTTTTTTACAAAGTTTTTGAGCATATTAACTCAACCCATTGGTTAAGCAGTGGTGATCAATGTTATATACTGATCTGGTGAATTTTATTAGTTTAGAGCCTTTTAAAAGCATTAGAGGAAACACCATTTAATCAGACATTGTGCAAATTGCATAGAAGCTATTTGTGCAAGTCTTACATTGTTTCAAGTTTTATGAAGAGAATATAGTGGCAATTGTGGGCATTGCATAGTTGCTCCATCTTATGCTCGAATTTGCATATGGTGGACCAAGGAAGCATAGTTCTATAGAGATATCGATATTTAGTGATTACAAGAAACAAAGCGGAAGAGCAAACACATATGCAAAAAAAAAAAAAAATCTGACAAAGCTACATTTTGATTTGCAATAAACCATATGCAAAATTTGCATACATTTTGTATCTTACCTTCCACCACATATAGTAATAACCCATTGCTCCAAGCGCATTTGTTGGCGGTATGTAAGATGATAAACCGCTGAAAAAGGAATGCATATGAGACAAAATAAAATAAAATGCAAGAGTCGAAAAAAAAACATTAAAATGAAAGGGGTAAGTAGTCTGCTTTGTCATAGGTTTGTAAATGTTGTGAGAAAACAAATTGAATATTACCAAACATTATTATCCCACTTGGTATTAAACCGCTATAAGTGACCAATCTAAGTGTCTCAAATTGTCACTTTGAAGCACTTTGGATTCATGAATCATTCATTGTCAAAACAATGATGCACACCCTTTCATGAGTTTTAGCAAAAGTATGACTACGACCTCCTTTCAGCTGTGAATCTTGTGAGGATAGTAGAGTGCGGGCTTAAGTAACTATCTATCTAAACTTATTTGAACATTCATGAATAATCAAAGTAAAAGCGTAACAAAAACTCACATGCAATTGAGTTCTTTGCATAGCTTTGTATGAGAGTCAAAACTAAAAATGGTATGAAGATGGGATCAACCGGTACATACCTCCGAGTCGAGTTGCCACTCAATATGGTAATGGGCCTTGATAAATTTAAATCTCGACTTATTGGGCTAACTTCGAATCTAGTATCAAGCACCAACACGCATAAAAAATAAAAGCGACCAGTTACAAGTGGTTTCTTGAAATTGAAGGCCACAAATGTAACTTCCTGCATTTCTTGATGCCAAGATACAATAAATATAAACAATCGTGCATACCGAGCTTGAAGAAGGGCAATGTCGTAGGGGCTTGAACCTTCTCCTTGATTTACCCTTCATGAGCTCCTAATAGCGAGAAAAACACATCATTCTCCTTCAATAAACATCTATGATTTTGAAGGCCAACATGAATTATTACAAGTGAAAGCTGCACAATATATCATCAAAGCCATTGCCATATCACCTTGGCAACCCGTAGTCAGAATCTAAGGAAGAAAATGTTAATGTATAAGAGCATAACAAGATTTTACAAGCTTCTGATAAGTGATATGTGCGAGTACCTTGTTGAAGTGGTCATACTGCCGATTACCAAGACCAAACACAGCATATTGGAGGTCATTCAACCAGGCAGCCCTCTCATTTCCCTCTGTAAACCATTTGTAGAACCTAGCAGCATTGTCAGTTGGCTCACCATCTCCATACCTGAAATGTTAACAAAGCTAATATTACCTTGGTGTTAGGTTTGACCTTAACCTCCTGACCTCGAACCCCAACCCAACCAAGTTGCCTCCTCGCCCAAATTCTTGCACAGGCAGAAAGACAAAATAATCAAACCAAGAACAGAGGTACTATGCTACTGAACGACTGAATTATGTAGAAGGCCAGAGATATGACAATTAATAAAAGAGGAACTAATCAAAGAATCATATCAACATAATGAAAGTCACATAATGAAAGTCTATAGTTCAATACAATAAAGGACACATGCACACAAAAAGGAAGTATAATTTCTCAAAATTTTTTACCTCGAGGCCATGGTGATCAAGCGAAGACGACTTCTAGTGAGAACTTCTTTGTTATACCTTCTTTGAGATCGGCCAATGGCAAATTTTCTCTCTGACCTTGCAAAGATGCTTTCTTATGTGTTGGAGATCAATTTATTCTTTGACTCGTGACCAAGAGTGCGTTCTTGACTCTTGACCCACAGCGAGTTACCCGGAGCTTGACACAATGGAAAGCGATGAGCGGTGGCCGTCAGCAGTTCCAGCGGCCGAGTATAGCCTCAGCAGTGGGGGAGAATTTGGCTTAACCTCCTAGAAAACAAAGAATTCATTGGAATACATCTTACTCACCAGATCTCATAAAAAAACATGACGAATTACAAAAATTAGGAGTAAACTACCAAATCCATGTACGATGCATCTCCAAAATTAAAATGTAAGCAAACACAACAATAAATCACATAATCGGGAAATCATCTCATGCTCTCCCCACATCCGCTGGTTTCATGCTCCAATCGGTAACCGCCGACGGCAGCAGTTTATGGCAGAGGCCAAGATCGTCGGTTGGTTACCGTATTTCGGGCGTCAAGGAGGCGGCGTGCATGTGGACCACACCGTCTTCACCCCGCGCCTCACCCTCTCAACCCACCCCTCGCCGCCTTCACATCGCATTCAGATCCGGACAGGGCGCCGCTGCTCGCGGCAGCAGAGAATGCGAGGGGAGGAGGTGACGGGTGGGCTCGTATCGTGGCCGGATGCGGGGCGGACGAAGAGGGGGGAAGGCGATTGTCGCGAGGGGCTTAGGGAGGAGGGGAGGCGACGCACGGAGTGGGTGCGCTTGGAGGAGGAGGCAGTGGAGGCGAAGAAGGACACCTGGATGGTCACGTAGGGATCGCTGGTTGTGGAAGCGTTGGACATCTTCTTTGCCGATGGCGCGGTGATTCTGGACCGAGGAGGTCGTTGACCCTCTTGGAGAACATGTCCTTGTTGGGGAGGTTCCGTCGTCGTACACCGGATGTCGAGGCTGCCGTCACTACTACGTAAATGCTATCTTGGGCCTTTGATCACGAGCGGTTCGCCGAAACCATCAGTATTAAACACAATCTCGAGCGGTTTTTGTTACCCACCGCTCGTGTTATTCTCGCGCTAAAACCGTGCGTGAAGATGTCATATCACGAGACGGTTCATATTTGGAACCGTCGTGATAATACCCAATATCACGACGGTTTTTTAAAACCGTCGTGATACTTCACGAGCGGTTCCAAACATGAACCGCTCGTGATATTGCCCAATATCACGAGCGGGTTTTGTTAAAACCGTCGTGATAATTAACTCATCACGAGACGTATATATATAGCTCCGCCTCCCCGCCAAAACAGATATAGTCTTCTTGATCTCCATATCTCTGGCGCTACGATAGGTCCATCGCCGTTGCGTGCGGTTTGAGTACATCGCCTCACCGAGCCGGCTGGTCCATTTCACCAGTATATTGTCGTTGAGAGCTTGCCGCCGCCTCTGTTCACCGATCGGCGACCACCAGCGCCTTGGACCTTCCCGACTTTCATTGACACCTTCCTCGTGATCGAGGTGAGATCTTGAAGCATAAGCATCCTTTAATTTGAGTAGTTTGAGCGTTTACTTGAAATCGCTAGTTTCAGCGCCTCCATGTGGGACATCACCGTCGGTTCGCCTTAGGCGAGCCTTAGGGCCGAGAGCCGCGACTATATAGCAATGCGATGTCACCCTAAGCCCGATTTGAGCTTCAAATTAATCCTCTGTTTTTAATCATTTAGTTAATAAACTAACGAGTCTATGACATGTGGGACCGCCATAGATTTTATAAATAAAATCATGAAATAAAAATGAGTCACTAACAAGTAGGGCCCACATGTAAGTTAATAAAATCCAAAAATGAAAAAATAAAAAATCGTAATTAAGCCTCGGAAAATACTACGCTTCGAAAGTCATCACCCTTTTATTTATTTTCGGGGTTTTCAATACGAACCGTGTGATGGACGAAGTTGGATGTACACCGAGAACCGTGTGAGTGAAGAGTACATTAATGGCGTGTCTGCTTTTACAAGAGGCCGAGGAGGATATGTTGAATAAGGCGGAATATATGTCTTGTCCATGCATTGGCTGCGAGAATCGAAGATGTTTAACAACCGAGCGCAGATCAAAGCACACTTGATTGAAGGGGTTTCAAAAGGGTTATACATGTTGGACCACCACGGTGAAGAGCATATTATCTGAAGTCAATGATATGCATATTATACAGAAGTCAACGATATGTTGCTGAATGATGTCGATTGTGGTTCCGATTCGGATAGGTCGCACGATGACAATCTAGATCGATGTTTCAGCGATGCGAAGGGAGCTGTGATGAGAGGGAGTATGTTCAATTCGGGCGTGATGGAGGACTCAGAGAAACCTTTGTTCCCGGCCGCAAGTCGGAATACACAAGGTTGTCATCCGTGCTTAAACCTCTGAAATTGAAGGCAAGCAACGGTTGGTCAGACAAGAGTTTCACTGATTTGTTAGGTCTCTTAGCGGACATGCTTAGGAGAAATGAGTTGCCCAAAACCACCTACAAAGCCAAAAGGTTCTTTGTCCATTGGGAATGGAAGTAGAAAGAATACATGCATGTCCGAACGATCAGATCCTCTACTGTAACGAGTATACAAACATGCATGTATGTCCGTGTGCAACGCATCCCGATACAAGCGTAAAAGCAATCGATGACGACGAGGAATCGAGGTGAAGAAAGGACCTCTGCTAAGGTGGCGTGGTATCTTCTGTAATTCCCCGTTTGAAGCGGTTTTGCGAACCCAAAGAATGCAAAAGCGCCAGATTGGCACTCGAGGAGCGTAAGAATGACGGAAAGTTAAGACACCTGCTGATTCCGCCCGGTGGAGAAACATCGATAGGAGGTTTGCGGACTTGGTGCGAACCGAGGAATATAAGGTTTGGATTGAGTCTGGATGGAATGAATCCTTTCGGTAACATGAGCGGCCGACATAGCACTTGGCCCGTGGCGCTCTGTATCTACAACCTTCCTCCTTGGTTGTGTATGAAGCGGAAGTATATTTTGTTGTCGATACTTATCCAAGGGCCAAGCAACATGGGAATGATATTGATGTGTACCTAGCACCATTGATGGAAGATCTAAAAATATCGTGGATTGAAGGGTGCGGTATGGGATGCGTACAAGCGAGAGAACTTCACTTTACGTTCCTTGTTGTTACGCACCATAAATGATTATCCCGCCTTGCTAATCTGTCGGGCGAGTACAAAAGGGCCAAGGCCTGTACTCACTTTGCTTAGATGATACCGAGAGTGTGTGGTGAATCACTCGCGCAAAACCGTGTACATGCGTCATCGTAGGTTCCTTGGAGGGCTCACCCATACCGCAGGATGAAGAAACAATTGACGGAGAGAAGGAGGACAGATTCGGCTCCAAGGCATTTAAGCGAAAAGAGGTCTATGATATGGTTAAGAATTTAGATGTTGTGCTTGGAAAGGGATGTAAATCGAGGACAAGTAAGAAGAACATGTGGAAGAAGAGATCAATATTTTGGGACTTACCTTATTGGGAGCACCTAGAAGTTCGCCTTCGCATCGACGTCATGCATGTAGAGAAGAATGTATGTGATGACTTGATTGGTCTCTTCATGAACATTCGTGACAAAACAAAGGATGGTGTCAACGCGGCTTGACTTGGTTGATATGGACATCGACTGAGTTAGCACCAACAAGGACCGATAAAGGACGAACGTACCTTCCCTCGCTTGTTACACTCTGTCGAAGGCCAAGAGAACCGAATGTGCGGTGCTTGCATGGCGTGAAAGTTCCGTCCGGTTATTCGCCAACATGAAGAAACTTGTTTCGATAAAAGATTTGAAGTTAATTGGCATGAAGTCTCATGATTGTCATGTGTTGATGACACAAATGCTCCTGTTGCAATTAGAAGTATTTTGCCGATCAAGGTCAGAGACAATCATGAAATTTGTATATTTTTTAACACAATTGCTCGAAGGTCATCGATCTCGAATGACTAGATGCTCTGCAGACGAGGTGGTGACGATACTATGTGATCTTGAGATGTATTTCCCTCCGCCGCTTTTTCGATATCATGGTCCATCTCATTGTTCATATTGTGAGGGAGATAAAGATGTGCGGGCCCGTGTTCCCACGTAGCATGTACCCGCTCGAGAGGTTCATGGAATTCTCAAGTCATATGTACGGAATCGATCTCGCCAGAGGGCAAGATCGTCGAAGGTTATGCAACCGAAGAGGTCATTGAGTTCGCCTCGATTACATGGCTCAGTCGAATCGATGGGTGTGCCTCGATCTCGCCATGAGGGGAGGCTCGAGGGTATCGGGACCATCGGAAGGAAAGCAATCACTCCAAATATGGATGCGTATGCTCAAGCCCATTTCACGGTCTTGCAACACATGGTGAAGTGTCCTCAGATATCGACCAAAGACAAGGACGTGCTTCGCAATGTAATCCGCCGCGGCGGATGTTTGGATCACGAGACAACACAATGCATTTGCGGTTCAACCAATGGTTGAAGGAGCGACTTGCTAGGAGCTCGTCAAGTGATATGCCGACATGGTTGGCAAAAGGACCAACATTTACAGCTTGTAACATGGCGAGGATCTGACATAAATGGGTACACATTCTATACGCAGCTCGGGATATAAAAAGCACTAACGATCAGCGTGTCCGTGATAGATGCATTCAAGACCGATAATGAGGAGCTCCTACTATGGGCAAATAGAGGAGATATGGGAGCTCGACCACGTGCTTTTCAAGATCCCCTATTTCGTGCCGTTGGGTCCATCTCCCACGGTGAAGGTCGACAAGCACGGCGTCACTACCGTGGACCTCGAACGTGTCGGATACAAAGACGAACCATTCGATCTTGGCAACCAAGTTGTTCAAGTCTTCTATGTTACCGACCGGCAAATAAGAAGCGCCACGTAGTTCTTCATGGAAAAAGGAGGATTGTCGGAGTTGAGAATGTAGTGGACGAGGAAGAATACAATCAATTTGATGAGTTGCCTCCTTTGGAAACGGCATAAGGGTCGAGGAAGAAGAACATGACTAAACTAGCTACATACGCGTCGATCATCATGAAGGGCTAATTTTTAAAGATTAATTGAACAATGTGTGTATATGTATATACATTACGATGAATGGTTAATTTTAGTTCATTTGAGTTAATTAATTGATTTGTACTTGTGAAATGGATGTGATTGTTTCTCAAATGAATGTGAATTGGATGTATATACATGTACTTGTTGTCTTTTCTCGCTTGTTTCAGAGGGCATGGCTAGCATTTCTGAGGCTAGCCAATAAGCGATCGATCTAGATATTAACCAATACAAAATAATATCACGAGACGGTTTGAACTACGCATCGTCTCACATGTATATCATGAGCGGTTGTTTATCAAAACCGCTCATGCTATATATATATCACAGACGGTTGTTTATTAACACCGCTCGCGATATATCATATATCACGCAGCGGTTCTAAGTTAGAACCGCTCGTGATATCATATATCACGAGCGGTTGTTTATTAAAACCGCTGCATGATTCATCACATGTCACGAGACGGTTGTTTATTAAAACCGTCGTGATATCGCATATCGCTGCGAGCGGTTCTAAGTTAGAACCGTGCAGTGATAGTTGCTATCACTGACGGTTCTAATTTAGAACCGTCTGTGATGTCCATCCCTATTTACATTCGGACTCTAGCTAGGGTTTGCCGCTACCGCCACTCTCAAACGATTAAGTTTCTCAACTCCTCTCGCTCCTCCTCCCCCGAGTCTGCCGCACTTGTGCGCTCGCCGCCTCGAGCCAGGCTTCTCCTCCCCGATCCGTCGGCGCCGCCTCCTCCTCCAGCCAGCGCGCCTCCCCCGAGCCCACTGCGCGCCCCGCCCCGAGCCCGCCGCCTCCTCCCCTCCCCCGAGCCAGCAAGGCCCCTTCGACGCTCTTTGCTCCGTCTTGCTCCTCGCTCGTCCCGTCTCGTCGACGCCTAAAGGTAACCAATGCCGAAGTTACCGATCGACCCCACGCCCTTTCTAACTATTTCTATCAATAATCTGTCATGGTCCTTCATGATAATTGTACATGTTTTAG
The DNA here is from genome assembly GCA_036346405.1 of Phyllostachys edulis. Taxonomy (NCBI): domain Eukaryota; kingdom Viridiplantae; phylum Streptophyta; class Magnoliopsida; order Poales; family Poaceae; genus Phyllostachys; species Phyllostachys edulis. The sequence goes on from CM070546.1 coordinate 110,707,044, forward strand.
GAATTTGTATTTGTTCTAGTCGATTATTCATATGGTATTTGTTTTGATATCGCCATCGAATACATTGCAATGATAATTCTATTTCTTGTGAAGATGTCTTCCGCTCATTACGAGTCATCGCGCCTCATGTGTCTCGATGATGCACCATCCTCTCGAACAATATCCAACCATGTAGAAGAAGAGGAATATCGAAAAGGCCCACGGGCCGATTTACCATCACGGAGGTCGATCACCGGGACCCCTATCAATCCTCGCCGAAAGCAAAGATCCGCATTCCGGAGAATGGTCGGAATAGTTGCACGGAACGGGTCAAGATCACCTATGATTCGTGGAAGGTGGTGCCCGACCATCAAAACCGCATCAGGTTGGCGGAAATTTCGCACCGCTTGAGATCCCGAAGAACTCACGGACTCCGGCGACGACACGCAGCGTTACAGCTGAGCGTGCAAAGCGTGGAAGAACTTCAAGAGCACGCTTGTCAAGAACTACGGAGAAGGATCTCGCCGCCTTCCACAAGTATCTATTCTTGGAAGAGTCTTGGGCCGAAGTTTGTGGCGAAGAAGACGACAAATGAATTTAAGAGTGAAAGTGCGGCGCTACGGCCCTCGAGCAAAAACAAGCACCCCACGCACTCGGCATCACTGGTATGCGGGTAAAGCCCCGATATGGAGGGATCAGAACAGCAGAAAAGCGGCTTGAATCTCTCCTGCTATTTCGAGATCACTAATGTGCGCTACCGACAAAGTGGTTATTTGCGAGGTTATGTATTCGCCCACGGGAAGTGTACTTTCCAAACCCAAGACCGTGAAGTGTCCCAACGCCTGTAAGATATCGAACTACCTAGTTTGTAATTACTCCATAACTTCATAGGAAGTGAAATGACATGTCGGGCTATATTGCGATAACGTTGAGTGCACAATCTTCCCAAGGCTCATTCCGGCAGATAGGGAGAAAGATATACTCTCTGCGGCCCTAGGAAAAAGTGAGCATCAAGATTCGCACGAGAGGCGCCGGTGTTTTTGTTACATGGGAACAATGGTTCCAAGCGGACTCGGATCGCATCGAGTAGGAAGAGAGCCAAAGCCGAGCACGATGCAAAGCTACGAGAGGATCTTCGTGCATCCTCGAGATGAGCTCTTCGAAAATTCAATCAATCCTTTGAGGAAAGGATTCGTATGCTCGAGCAAAAGCAGATAGAGACCTTTGAGGAAAGGATTAAGGGATTGCAAATGCGAAGTCGGTTGGAAGCCCCTACCCCTACTATACCGCTTAGCCACCCCCAAACATCCGAGTAGTGGCGTCCAACCCTAACCCTACCACAATAGGTGATGACAGATTTTCGTCGATGACATCCGGTAATAATTATTATCTTTGGAATGCTCAATCCATTGATAGGCTGTTGGAGTAGCTAATTTTGTATCGTTATGTACGAGGTGGCTCTGGTGCAAGCTCCAAGTGAGATATGTCTCTGTTGCCCTAGATCTTTGCTTGGGGCAGTGTATCCATCCCGATCGGAGCTTTGGTGCAGTGCAAATCTAGCGCCGGGTTTCACAAAAGTGAATGTGGGACGGTGTTTGTGCCAATTTCGAGGTCGCCCCGTGAAAATTCCCCCAAACGATGAGGTCATGACTCTAGGGCAAGCCGCTGGAACATTCATCCAAATGGCCCAAGGAGGACATCCGCTCGAGCTACTCCGCTCGGTGTCAACTTCACGGAATGTCTCGCAACGGCATCAAGTCCACGGACCGACCGCACCGGCTACAGACCGACATGGCAAGGGCCCATTGCATCACATGCATCTACACCTCGTGCTCATCGACTCTTGTGAAGTCGACCTATACAAAGCGAGGCGCAAGGGCAAGGGCAAATCAAGACGATCGAGTCCTTTCCTAATATCCCCTTCTTGCCGTTGGTCGGAAATACAAGCCAGGCGTAGTCGTTGCTCGAGAAGTTAGACAGCCCTACCCTAGGACTGGATTGCACGGAATTGCATGCATGGTACATGGAGCGATCCAACAAGCGGTTGATCAACGATGCTCGGGTGTCACCGTCAAGTTCAAGGAGCATCATTTTAACCACATGTATCAAGACGCTGTCTTCACGGTGACCTTCGACGACTTGTTCTGTCTCTTCAACTCGACGAGCTCGACGCCTCAATCATACGATCTTTCGACACTATAAGTGTGTACAATCACGGTCAATGTTCGTAATATCGATAAATGTTATATATAACTCCTAGCTTTTGTATAATAGATACATGATCTGTGAAGCGAAAGAAGGAAATCACCGTAGGTTTCCTCCACACGTTGTCTCCGAAAAAGCATCGCGGCGAATGCAACATTCGCCGAGAATTACGTTATAGATTTTTTCATGGCTCACCGCAACAAGAAATTCATACTTTTGCCCTACAACGTAAGTAAGTAGTGTTGCACTCTGGCTATACTTGTTGATTTGTACTTTATAAGCAACACTAACTTAGGTTTAATGACCATGCCGACATACCGTAGGTTCCATTGGATTCTAATTGTAATTATACCAAAACGAAATACGTAATATACCTAGATTCCCTACAGAGGGCCACTCACAACTTCACAACTATCAGGAGTTTAATCATCGTAAACACATTTCTCCATAGAAACTCTATTGTAGTCTTTCCTTCCTTTGCAATGGCTAAGGCTAACTTCTTGGAGTCACGTGAGGGTGTTCGACGTGTTACATGCTAGAGGATGGAATATCAAGGGAAGGACGCCGCACATGATCAAAAATTCTGACTTGCTAGCTAGTACACATTAATCCTATATAACACTTCGTAGCAATGCCTCTCGAACTAACCAATTCTATTTTTGCGGTGCCAAAGAAATGGCCGTCATAACGTTTGTGGATACTATGTTTACCACAACATGCAACTACTCATCGGTTCGCGATCACCAATGATCCTCGGGTTTGTCAATCTTTCAACAATTATTTCATATATACTTACCAATTTATATAAGCCCTAATTTAACCTTCATATCGACAAAGTTGCGAACATCATTTGAAGCTGCGTTGGAGCAGAGCGAGCTCATAAAAATTCGATCACACCTTGCGCCATTCCCTAATGCATGTGTCATAAATCCAAATAGGAGTTTCCACGTGTAGCAGATTGAACTTGATTGAGATAGATTGAACATAATGGCACATGTGTGTAAATTAATGTACATTAATGGTTAAATTTAGTTAATTGATTTGTGAATTGGATGTGTGCTTGTTTCGAAATGAATGCAATTTTGATGTGCTTCAAATGAATGAGAATTGGATGTGCTTGTTTCAGAGGGCATGGCTAGCATTTCTGAGGCTAGCCAATAAACGTAAATAGATTTAGCAATGCAAAGACTACCCACAGACGGTGCAGTAGATGAAACCGTCGTGATGATCGACTACCCTGAGACGGTGCAGATATGAAACCGCTGCGTGATAGTGACTATCACGACGGTTTCATATACGTATCGCTCGCGGTAATCGATCATCACGCACGGTTTCATCTACGCATCGTGCAGCGGTAATCGACTATCACGCACGGTTTTATCTACGGACCGTGCGTGGTAGTCGAATATCACGCACGGTTTTATCTACGCATCGCTGCGTGGTAGTCGACTATCACCGAGCGGTTGCATCTGCACCATACGTGATAGTATGTATTACGAGCGGTTGCTTCAAAACCGCTCAGTGATGACCATTAGCATTATCGACCCATAAACTCGGGCGGCTCACGGAACCGCTCGTGATGGCGTTGAACCGCTCAGAAGGCCTTTTTCGTAGTAGTGCGTGAGAAGACCACCTTCGGCCGACGGCCGACACCGCCGTGTTGCAACCCTCCCGCCGCTGCCCCAGATGGCACCATCGCATCCCGCCGCCCGAGGAGGTAGAAGGCGGCGGAACGGAGGGGACACCACGGCCGCCGTGCATAGTCGGCGTGATCGGAGATGCGCATGGTGGCGAGCACATCAGCGATGGGGTAGGACGACGCGGAGGTGCGGGATTCGGGCGCCGAGGCCGAGGGTGGTGGTGGAAGCCGGAGCTAGGGGAGAGGTTCGACTCGGGTAGGAGGGTACGCTGGGTAGGGGTCGACACGCACGCCGAGGGAGGCGGCGGCGGTACGTCTGCGTCTTGCGTAGCTTGTGTGTGCGGTAGGGCCGAGCGGTCGATTGGTGCGCGAATTGCCGTGGCGGGCAACATGGGGAGTACCGGGAAGGAGGGCGACGGCGAGGTAGGGGAGGCCGCGTATGGCACGACGGCGGCGGCAGTCGGTATCGGTATTGGTATGGGTAAGGGTACGGTCTTTGCACGGAGGATACCGCCCTTGCCGCCGTGGTTGTTGCAGACTCCATTGCGGCCGCCTCCGCCCAAAGCTCGTGGGGATGCAGATTCGCTGGTCTTCGCCGCGTGGGTTTGAAACGGGCGAGGTGAGGAGCGGCAGCCGCGTGCGTGGTTGAATGGTAAAAGAGTCGTGGGCGGCGGCGAAGTAGTGGGCGCCGAGGGATGCGCGTGCGTGTGAGTTGCGCCTTTTTTTTCGCGTATAGGCCGCGGTCGAATGAATCGGTGGGGGTGGGACGATGGGAGTAAACTCCAAATTATAGTAGTTAAGAAACAGCTGCTTAAATACATGCAACCGGACTGGCTAAGCCAGCGATTCTCACGCCATGATCCAGAACTATCGGCTCCATGAGCCCAACTAAACCAACGCACCCACGACTAGATAATGTGCCAACTAACTGCAAGTTAACTGCATACACGTACATGCATGCACCCACTAACTCCACAAGCTAACTAGATGCAAGTGCGTGCACAACACATGTACACACACAGATAAAACTCTGTCAAGATTAAACCCAACAAATTTCACCACCAATCCGCAGATGCGAAAATCAGAACTCGAAGAGAGTAAGAAAAACATCCGCTCATCTCTACACGCAGATCGTTTATGAGTCTCAGACAAGACTTGCAGACGGCACCGCACGGTGACGGCTCGGGTACCGCTCGGGTATGGTACCCAGAAGTATCGGAGTTTTTTCGAATTAAAATAAAACAAAATAAAATCTGGTACGGCTGGGTACCGCTCGGTACTGGTACGACCCAGTCAAATGATCAAAAAGCATAGCCCATGAAGACCCAAGTTGCTGTGAGTATGAAAGGTAACCCTAGCCAGCACATTCCTCATTTCTCTCCCTCATTTCTCTCCGCCAGAGATCTGGAAGGAACAAAGAAACAAACAAGGCTTGGTTCAGACCGAAGAAGCTCCATGAGGTTCGACGAGGCTCCCTGAGGTACTTCCTCTTCTCCCCTCTTCTTGTTCCCTTCTTGGCTTCGGTTTTCTCACCTTCTTGTTCCCTTCACCCTTCTTGTTGTTCCTCTTCCAGTCTTCCTCTTCCTGAAATAACAAACAGCAAGGTTGTTCCTCTTCCTCTTGTTCCTCTTGGTTTCTCGGTTTCTCACCTCTTCCTCTTGGCGATTTCTTGCTTCCCCAGTTTGCCAGCAGCCCAAGAAGAGGGATCGTATTAGTAGGTTTTAGTCCTACTGGTTATGTGCTAAGTTAATATGTGTCATATGGTTATGGGATTATGGACCTTATTTCTCTATGTTTGCATATGTTATGGACTGTATGGTTGTTCAATTGAGTTGTATGTCGTACTAGTATTTATGTGCGTCTTATGACTATGAGTTTATCAATTATCTTTTATATTATATATTTTTATTACTTTTATTATATATATACTGCCGTACCGACGTACCAGGGTTTTTTGGGAAATACCGTATCGCCGTACCGGCGTACCCGTACCGGCGTACCGGTATCACGTACCCGTGCATCCCAGGGTTGAGTACTTCAGTCTCATATTCTTACAGGTTGGTAGTGATTTACGCATGAGAACTGGGTAAATATATTGTCATATGAAGAAAGGAGCAAACTGGTAAATTAAGTTAAACTCAAGCCTCAACAACACAAGCACTGCATGCTACGCAATGTTCAGAAGGCAGTTGTGTTTACGCCTTTACAGCCATGACAGTAGTAAATCACAGTAAGTCGTAAGATCTTTGTCCGGCAATCAGAGCATCTGTAAGGAGCCGTGTCGACGCAACACACAGCAAACATATATAAGCAGCTAGTGATACTAGCTATTGGTCGGCATCATCTCTGAAATTGATAACTGTCAAGAAGAAGAGCTCGAGGACTCGAACGTCGAGACCCTGCGCCGTTTGCTCAGAAGTGACTCCCTCGGCGCGAAGTCGAAGGCGGGGTTGACCTTATCGAGGACGGAGTTGAGCGCCTGGCGGACCGATGCCACGGTCACGTCGCCCTCGCACGACATGAGGAAGGTGAACAGGACGCGCCCGCCCAGCGTGGTGACCTCCGAGCCGACGACCTTCAGCTTGAGAGGCTGCAGCGCACGCTTGACGTCCATGAAGAGATCGGCGCAGTCGTCGCAGCTGAGCGTCGCTTTGATGAGGAATCTGCCTCGGCCGTTGTTGCTGATCGTGCTGTGGGGCGCTTCTTGAACTTCCACGGTGACCTCGTCGGTGTCGGACGGGACGGGGCAGTGCTTGCCGATCCGCGCCGCGTTGTTCTTCAGCTTCTTTACGTGGTTCATCACTTCCGCGAGCAGCGCGGCTTTGTCCATCTGCAAGCCAAGCAAGCATCATGGGTGAGGTCGATTGTTAGGAAACCCTAGGTTTAGATCTTGCAGGTCTAGTCTACGATGGATTTCTCATCCATCCTAAAGATTATATAAACGAGAGGATCTCCAACTATTGTATGACCATTTTTTTACAGAAGAACAATAAAAAGAAGACAGAAGTCTCCTCATATCTTTGTATTCAATCCACTATTCTGTATTGATTGTTCTTATATTGTTCTAAGCGATTCTATGTTTATCTACGACTTAATCGCTCGGATTGAACTCGTCAGTGACGGTTTCTCAACACGTTATCACCACGATCAACTCCGACCTACCTCTAGGTCTACTCTACTCGGATCGAAAGGTAATCGTCGAAGCACGATGCTCGTAGATCGAATCGTTTTTCTATATCGCTTCCAATTCTGCAATTTTGACTTTCTAGATTATTTCCTACAGTACAAATCTGTACAATACCAATCGGTAGGTTGCATGAAGGAGTAAATATCGATTATACTGTGGATTGTAGATTGCAAATCCGCTCTAATCTACCGTGAGCCGACTTGAAGTCGGCAGCCAAGCCGATCGGTAGATTACATGAAAAGAGTATACGATGATTGTACTTTTTATGGATAAACAATACAAAGAAAAAATCCGGCCGGCACAGCCTCATACGACCACTTTAGTGATTTCAAGAGCATGACCAATTCGCATGCGTCTGCGCGCAATGCACCGGAGATGGTTGAAATACTGAAGAAAGAAAAAGGTATCCCTAATCCTGTCCTGAGGTCTCAGAAAGAACGCGAACTTCAGCCCCTCGAATCTGAAGTAACCAGGGACGTCTAGTGAAAAAGGATAAGAATGACTTGACACAACCGATCACTGAAGTTCTCCAGAATCAGAAGGGGAGCCAGTTGAGACCTAGTACAGTATGAAACTTTCAGTAAAAGGCATACCGGATTTGAATATTCCCACGAAGGGAGATATCAGCATGGGTGTGTACGCACACATCGGAGCTGAAAAACTAAATGGACTTGTCCCCGTAATTGAAAGCAGCGGTGGATAAGTAGAAGCATTAGAAGCATCGCTCCATGAAGAAATAGCTATAAACTTAGTGACCACGGGAGAATCTATGAATAAGACAATAGCCAATGTCGATATTTACTTTGCAAAAAAAATTGCCACAATCATCGATCTTGATATAGAGCCTATATCGCTCGCTGAATGTAAGAAAAGGTCAGATTGAGAATATTAGAAGAAGACAATAGAAACTAAATCATTATCTCTGAATAAAAGAGAAGTGTTTGGACCTGTAAGCCGCACGCCTCCCTATGTGCCTCCTGTAGGGCATAAGTGGGAATTTGTTCGAAAGAAAAATGAAAATAAGCAAGGCTCATTGTACAAGGTTTCACTCAATGTTCAGGAGTTGATTATGAAGAAACCTATTCCGCAGTCATGGGCGGAACTACTTTTAGATATTTAATCTCAATGGCAACAAACTTGAATTTAGAAATAAAATTGATGGATGTGGTAACTGCATACCTTATGAAAATTTGGATTCGAACATTTATATGAAGGTACCTGAATGTATCCCTGTCCCGATCTAAGACAGAGCAAATAGAATTCTGTACAGTGTGAAACTCAGAAAGTCACTGTACGGACTTAAGCAATCAGGCAGAATGTGGTATAATCGCTTGAAGCGATTTTCTATGCAAGAAAGGCTACACGGACAATGAGAACAATCCATGTGTATTTATACGACGATCACATGATTGATTTTGTATAATATCAAAGTATGAAGATGATCTGAATATCACCGGAATCCTATAATGTATTAAGAAAGCAAGCTCTTATCTGGAGTCGGAGTTCGAAATGAAAGATTTAGGTAAAACCAAATATTGCCTAGGCTTGCAGTTTGAGCATGCCCCCTGAAGGATATTAGTGTATCAGTCAACCTACACTCGAAAGGTGTTAGAAAGGTTCGGCTTTGGAAAGACATACCCTTCGAAAGTGCCGATGGTCGGGAGATCCTGCAGCAAGACAAGGATCCGTACAGACCTAGAAAAGAGGGGGAGGAAGTCTTGGGACCGGAATTTCCATGCTTAAGTGCAATAGAAGTACTAATGTATTTAGCAAACTGTACTAGATCGGGCATGTATTTGCCGTAAACCTACTAGCAAAGTATAGTACAAAACCTACCAAAAGCCATTAGTAGAGAATAAATGACATCTTTCGATACCTCTAATGAAGTAAAGACCTTGGTCTGTTCTGCAGAAAGAATCAAGACCAGTCTATGAATGACTATGAAGATGCCAGTAACTATCAGACCCGCATACAACCAAGTCGCAAACAAGCTATGTATTCATATGTGGTGGAACTGCAATTTCATGAAAATCGTCTAAGCAAAGTCTTGTATCGACTTCGACGAACCACTCGAAAATAATAGCACTGTACGGGGCCTCACGAGATTGTGTTTGGTTTCGGCGGATGATTCACCACATCCAGCAGTCATCTGGATTGAATACCGCATAAACTCCCACTATTATCTATGAAGATAATGCAGCTTATATTGCACGAGTGCAGATGGGCTATGTGAAGAGTCAATTAACAAAGCATATCAACCCCAAATTCATCTTTGCTCATAAATTGCAAAAGATGGATGAAATTAAAGTACTGCATACTAAGTCATATGAAAATGAATTTTTTTATTAATTAATTTTTTTTGAATTTTATTTTAAAGTTAACCCCCGGTGCACTTTATTTCCAATTCTGACCCCTTTGGTCACGCCACCACCCGTGGCGTGACAAAACAACACTGTCACGTCAGCTCATTTCTGGTCAAACTCTTGTCACGCTACTGGAAGTGGCATGACAGTATTATTTAGTCACGCCACAACTAGTGGCGTGATAAAAAGTGCTATTTTAGGGACTTATCTTGGCGCGTGACAGTGTTGTTTTGTCACGCCACCACCCGTGGCGTGACCAAAATGGTCAGAATTGGAAATAAAGTGCGCCGGGGGTTAATTTTAAAATAAAATTCAAAAAAAAGGTTAATTAATAAAAAATATTCTATGAAAATCTTACAGATTTATTCACTAAGTCACTTTCAGTATCTAGCTTTGAAAGGTGCATATATAGAATTGGAATGATGAGACTTAGAGAAGTGCAGAATTCAGGGGGAGAATCTTCATGAATTCATTATTGAAACTTGATCATGAAGATCGAGTACCCAAAGAATAAATCTTGAAGATTAAATGAAATTGGGTGGCTTGTACATTTTTTTTCTCTTGACGAGTTTCCTGAAGTTTTTCGGCTAAGATTTTTAACGAGACATGAACATGATAGATGAGTACCCAAGGGGGAGTGTTAGAAAACCCTAAGCCCAAACCTTGCAAACCTGGCCCATGATGAGCTCCTCACCCTGAAGACTATATAAAAGAGGGGACCCTCAACTATTGTATGACTGTTTTTACTGAAGAGCAATAAAGAGAAGCTAAAAGTCCTCTCATATATCTGTGTTCAATCTACTATTCTGTACTGTTTTGTTCTTACATTGTTTTAAACGATTCTATATTTATCTACAAAGTAATCGCTTGAACTAAACTCGTCAGCAACCAATTCTCGTCAGATCTGACCGTTTGGCGCCTTCATGTGCGTGGTTCGCACGTAGCGTCTTTGCCTCTTCCGAAAATTAATAAGACGAAATGTATCTTAATGCATGCGCGGGATAGCCATGAGTGCAGAATTGTACCATTACAGCTAGAGGAAAGTTGCGCCGGGCCTCGCGTGCCGCGCCTTGCGGTCCTTGCGGATCATGCGTGCACCCATGCATTACCGCATCTCACCACGATCAGCCGCGTGCCCAACAAACAATGTTGCGTTGCGCCACGCACGTACGCACGGCGGACGCCTCGTCCGTGAATAAAGCCGCGCGCACGCGCTGCGCCACCGGCCGGCTATTTTGCCGCCCCGCACCGGGCCGGCCGCTGCTTCTGATCACCGTGTCCGTGTGCATCGCGCCCCCGCCACCATCGCGGCAGCATCCTCGCTCGCACCTTCGCACGCGACGCCTCGGCCGTCCGCTCGCCGCTGCCCCTGCGCTCCGTGCGCAGGTTGCCCCAAGAGACCTAAGCATATGTTGCCTTGGTCGGCCTAGCAGCCAGCACGAGCTCCAGTTTAGCCATCTGGCACTGGACCAAGCTTGCATTTTCTGTACGAATAGCAACCAGGCCTCGCTTGGCCCAGCTAGGTCAATTTGATCTAGACCTAGTGCCCCAACGGAAACCACCTTGGTCCAACCACCCTAAGTACCTTAAATAAACAGGCCTAGGCCTGGATATAACTTAAGAAAAACTGGGCCTTTTATTGTGCGCCGGCGACCTGCAGATATGGCACGCCATACAGCGACAAAATTGACAAGGTGCGAGATACTCCTTCCGGTCACAAGAAGTTGTTTTTTTATTTTTATACTACTAAATTTTATCATTATATATATATATATATATATTTTTATAAAAGTGTAATGTTATGAAAGTATTTTGTGTGACAAATTTACTCATTTTTTATATATCTAAACTACATATTTTAAATAGAGATTTGCTAAACAACATTCGACTGTTTTCTTTTGTCAAAATAGTCGAATTTTCGTCCGTGTGATATGCTTTGAGATTTGCACTTCTTCTTATCTAATGAATTGGATCCGACTTTATTGTGATTTTTTTTTCCAAAATATAACGGGTTCACCACATTGCCGTATTTTGTTAGTATAAAATTTCAGTTTTTTGTCTTTGTTTTTGCTTAATCTCTCAAAGTATATGTTAGATTTTGAATTATGGGATGGAAATATAAGTTATTAATACTTTCGAGAATAATTACAGTGATTAAAAACAAAAATTACATAAATAATTTATTGTAATTTATGTATAATGAAGTTGTTAATGAACTAAAATTTGGCTGTTTTAGGCTAAGAAAACTGTCAAATCTAGTATAAATGGACCCTTTTAAATAATATCTTGGATCAAAATTGGTACGTTTGACTCCCGTATTCGACTTCATTCTGTGACAGGAGGGAATACGGTGAAAAGAAGACGAAGCAGCAGCAACGAGAAAGAATAAAGCGCTCACCTTGTCAGTGCAGGGAACCATGCTCCGGAGCGTGGTGAGGTGCGCGTTGATACTCTCCCTCCTCCGCCGCTCTGCCTCGCTGTGGCTCTTGAGAGCCCTCGCCGTCTTCTCGTCCCGCTCACCTCCTCCCTTTCTCTTCGGCATCTCCATGGCGGCTGCCGCGTCCAACCCGTCCTTCGTTTTGCCGTCCAAAAGGACTGACGACGTCGACGCTCCCAGCTGGCTAAAGCCATGGCCACCGCCGAAACCACCGTAACACCCCTCGTAGAGCCCGGCGGCATCACCGAGTGGAGCAGCAGAGCTCATGTCGTCGCGGATGGGTGCCATAAACGAAGATGATCCAGGAGGCAAAATAACATAAAGAGCACTAGATCACACGATCTTTTCCAATCAAATGCCGGGATCAGAAATGCAAATCCTTGAACTACCACAAGGGTGAGTGGGCGACTGAGTAGTGAACTAGTGATCGAGCACCGAGAAGGCAAGCAGCATATAAGGTTCAAGACCCCAACCCTTGGTTGCAAGAGAATTCAGTAGCTTCTTTTTCGTCGCAATCACAACAAGATTGTGCAAGTTGAAGGCAAGAGCTGTTGCTTCTTTCGAGGGGTCAGTAGAGACAAGGCAACTCTTGCGTCCAAGGACTTACAGGCATAAGGGCCAAGAACACGTCTCCAGAATGTCACGGATCTTGCCCACAACAGAGGAGCAAACTCCAAACACCTTTGTTTCCCAAGAACTAGCCTGCAAGCTTGGACAAGGAAAGCCAACAAGAAACAGGCAGGCAAACAGCAGCAAGACCAAGGCCCTGGTTCCCAAGAACACTGCCTAGATCGACAAAAGCCCTTCTCCCAAGATCACCTCGGAATGGCAAGATCGCGGGAGCAAAATTTCCAACGATTTCACAAGAAAAGCAGAGCCATGTCGTTGATTCCAGGATGGAAGTAGGGCAGGGGCAAACAGGAAGCAGGAGGGCACAGGGATCCTAGCTGATGTCCTCAGGCTGTTCACGAACTGAAGGACACCAAGAAAAGAGGAAGCAAAGCAGAGAGGCAACAAGTGCTTTGCTTTGGAACTAAACACAAGGACCAAACCGGCTCAGGTGCCCGGAGGCCGATTCGGAGGGCAGGACCAGAAGGGGAGCCTGACGCGCCGTAGCTTCCTCTGCTCCGTGTCCGCCTTGCTTCCACCCGTGCCGACTCTTCGCGTGCGGCGGTGCGCTTCCATTAGTGGCTTCAGTAAACAACTGCTCAAGAGAATAGCTATTACAGGGAATGTTTCATCTTGGAATTCCTCTGCTTTATGAACGGGATCATCTTCTCACACAGATGCAGACGATATATATCTTTAATCTTTTGGAATTCCCTCTCTGTTTCTTGGCGATTGGCCTTCCGGTTTGTGGCTTTCAGAAACTTCTGTGAGAAGGGAAGGCAAGAACAATGTCTCTCGGAATGTTGTAAAGCTTGAGAGGAAGAAAAGCTGCTCTTTGGGGGAGAGATGGCTGAGAGGGAGGGAGAATACGTAGCTTATGTGTACATGTTTGATTTGAGGTTGTTTTCTGCCTGACATAGAGGATAAGGACATGCTGCGCATTTTCTGTGCTTGCTTGTTGGATTTGTTTTTTGTTTGCTTTGGTTCTTGCTCTTTGCTTGGATTTCTTTTCCATGTCCTGACGATGCGCACGAAATTTCTTCATGTACATACGTAATTGTTCAGGGTTCGTTGTTTTTGCACGAAAACTATGCGAAACGTTCGGTTATGTGACGTTGAACCTTGAAATGTCAACGTTATTGAGCTAATATGCAACTTGCACGAAACTCAACAGCATGGGTGAACTGGGATATAACGTATGTAATCAATGAATGTCACACTTCACTGGTATCATCAGGAAAACAGTAAATTTTCCATTCTAACCATGACTTTTGCCATCAAGTTTTGCATCAGCCAGATTCAACGAGTATAGTTAGAAGAAGCTATTCAGTACCTCAGTGGTCAAAATATACTGCGGAGAGCAGTAGAGCACAATATCGTTTACAGAGAGATGATCTGATGGTTACCTAAATTTGTGTGTGGTTAAATGTCACATTCTTACATAGAGGTAACAGAATTAAGCATAGATTAGGGCGGTGATGCAGCATTTCGGTGCAGCAAGATACACTTGTTGATTTTTACAGTATCTTATATATTTCTTGTAGGTTTTTTCTGTCTTTGCCCAACTTTTTGGAAGCCACGTTATTTTGGATAGCCTTTTCTGAAGAAAATACATAAAGAAAGGAATATATACTATTTGGGTTGTTCAACCATGTTTGATGAATTTTTTGTACGCAAAATTCATGAAATTAAAAATAACAAATAAATAAAACAGTGATCCACATGTAAGTCAATATATCTGCATGTCACGTGACACAAGTGCAGCCGCCGGCGTACAAAATGTCTTGAAGCAAGGCTACTGAGTGGAACTAGAACGAATTTGATTGGGGTTCACAACTTCATTATGCATATAACAATATATATTTTTTCAAGTAATATTGTACTAAATAATAATGTATCTGGCTATTCTTAACATCAATAATTCGACATAACCGACGACAATGTACAATGATAAAGAAGTGGCGATCAATATGCTTACCAAAATAAAAGAATTAAGGAACAAAAGATGGTTGTATTGGCAAAATACATCATCTGTTGGGATAGTCCCGCATCGGTTGTGTGAGAAGACAGAGCACGATTTATAAGGGTGAGGGTGTACTCACCTATCAGACCGGTCTTTCAGGGGGAGATGGTCCAAGACCCCTTGGTTGTTACTCTATTGTTGGGTTTGCGGGTTAGCGGCCTAATGACCTGGGGCTGGGACGCTGGTTTAGCTGGTCCGAGATCGGATGCTGGTTTAGTTGCTTGATGGCGCTGCACAATAATTGGTATCAGAGCTCGGGTATCCTGGATAAATCTCAGACCTCACGGTTGCCAAGGAACACACCCTATGTGTGAGGGGGAGATTTGTTGGGATAGTCCCACATTAGTTGTGGGAGGAGACAGATCAAGATTTATAAGGGTGAGGGTGTACCCAGGGTAATCTATTAGACTAGTCTTTTAGGGGGAGATGGCCCAAGACCCCCTGATTGTTGCTCTGTAGTTGGGCTTGCGGGTTAGCGGCCCAACGACCTGGGGCCGGAACGCTGGTTTAGTTGTTTGATGACGTTGCGTAACATCATCCAACCCCAATGACCTAAAAAGAAAAGAACAAAATGTCTTAGAATTCTCAAGTAAAAAATAGTAGAATGATCAAATGGAATTAGTTAAGTAAATACATTACCTTTTAGTACTTACGTTCTTTCAAGTTCATGAAGCGATGAACTACAATATCATTAGCGATGAACCACATCAACATTAGCATTATTAGCGATGAACATGGGTCGTGTGCTCGCGTCGCCGCATGGGCCACATGCTCACGTTGCTGCGTGGGCCCACTCTGGGTGTACTCCTCACACAAAGAACATGATATGATTAAGCAGGAAAATTGACGACATTTCATGCTGTGTCAGGATATGATTAAGCATGAAAATTGGCGACATTTCATGTTTTCATGTTCTCGGTTCAACTTGACATTTCCAATGGAGTTGCAATGTAACTTTTTATACACAAAATTCAGGACATTTTATGCGTTACAAGCATTACATGCTACACACACGGGTTTATTGTAATCAGGATGAAGGAGGAGGGAGTATTATAATATGTACCCCGATCAAATAGGATACTCTTTGTTAATTTATCAGTTGAATGTGGGAATTGACGACATTTCATGCGTTACAAGCCTAAAATCCTAATTTCCAAAACTTAAAATTCAAATTTTCGAGACCTAAACCCTAAATTTTCGAGACAATTTTAGAACACATATAAAAATTTAGAAACATTAAACAATCGAGTCCACTGTGTAAGGAGCCTTCAAAACAAAATTCATAATTTTTGGAGCTCATTTTATATATTTAGAAATTCCTACAAATAATATACTTAAATAAAATGGCGAAAAAAATAGAAATGAATAAAATTATGAAAAAATTACACAAATAATTACACTATGTCAAGAGGCTCCACAAACAATTTTATAATTTTTTGAGCTCATTTGCTATATATAAAAATTCATACAACATCACTATTTAGGAGGAGAGAGAATTCACTAATTAAGAAGGCTAATTAAATGCTAATTGCATGGAATAGTGGAGGACCGCACATGGGCGTGCGGACTTGGCGCCTCCACACGCTGGTCGTGTGGACGTGGTGGCTCCACACGATGGCCATGTGGACTTATCAGCTTCACGTGTTGGCCATGCAGACTTGCTGACATGTCGCCTACATATCAATTCCGCGTGGTGTTTGTGCGGTACATAGTGCTATTTTTGTAAATACCATATGCCGAGTGCTATTTCCGCAAATCCGACGGCAAAACCTACCAATACGGCCAAAAATTCAAAGGAGGGGGGACGCACAGCAAGAGCCAACAGCCACAATAACCACACATAGACCTGTTCATGGGCGGCCCAGTTCGGTTTAGTGTCCTGGAACAGCAACCGTAACAATTTTGATCAAAGCCCGGAAAAGGCTGGCGATGGCATTAAAATAATAATAATAACTATTTTTTTATTCTTGAAACGAATTAAATATTACTTTTATTCCAAAAAGAATTAGAACAATATTATTTTATTGGAAAACACACTTTTTGGGTTGGGTCGGGCTTGGGTTTGCCCATTCAAGATCAGGCTTTTCTAGGGCCGGCCTGGGGTTTGAACAGGTCTAACCCTACGTCCCTACGAACGCAAAAAGCATCTCACGATCTCTCGCCACACACATATACAAAGAGTTTTTAGCTCTTTTGGCTTGTTTTAGCGATTAAATAACAAGTTTAACCTCCTCCGCGGAATTGGTAAAAATGGCACCGTGGTTGGATAGGCAGGCGATATGTGTCATCTGCAGTGCTCTCGGAGCACTTCAAGACCTATAGTGATAAGACGAAGTGCGCGACAGGTGATCTACTGTGGCCCCAGTTCACATAGGTGGCTTTCCGTGATGATTTACTCTATACACAGCAGAAACAGAGCTACAAATAAAGAGAAGAAAAACGCCGAGAAAGAGAAGAAAATAGGAGACCTCGTCTTTCTTCGTCTCTCTGCATCTGGACTTCGCACATCATCGTCAACATGCAGCAGCTCGCGACGCCCATGTTTGATGGTGAGCATCTAGACCAAACCAAACTATTTGATCTTGCTTGATTTTCGATAAGAAAATTCCCATGGCTACCGCTGCAGATCAAACCAACAATTCGTTTATATTGTAAGAAGATATTCATCTATGAAAGAGCGACATAGATTCACTATTGAAGTTAGGCCGGCTATAGATCAAAACAATCATAGTACATGTGCCCCCGATGAGACGAAACTAGCCATGGAATTCATAAGAGCGCGGTACGGATTCTTCCAATACGACGAAACTAGCTATGAAATTCATAGTTCGAATTTCTGACTGGCAAAGAACTGGCTGCGGCTCCCCACAAAATCTGTTAGAATTAATATGGGCTAGGCCTAATTATAATTCTAATTAATTCCTGAAAAATCTCAAAGACCCATGTGCACGTGTTAAAACTGTTTAGTCCCACATAGAGGGATGAAGGTGAGTTACATCACTTTATAAGGTGGAACGTGGTAGCCCCTCTTGTGGAATTGAAGAGAGCCAACACACGCGCTCGCTCGCTCGCCGAGCCGTGGCTGGGCGTACATGTCGGGTGCGGACGCGTTTTTCTTTATCTATTCAAAAATCGAAACGCATCGACTCGTAATTGATGACGAATCAATGGCAACCGTTGGTCTCTGACCTATTTGTTTTTTGCTATTAAAAAGAACAGAGTTCTACTTCTTGATGGCGAATCAATGGCAACCGTTGGCCTTTGGACTCTGCTTCTTGATGGCGAATCAATGGCAACTGTTGGCCTTTGGACTCTTTGTTTTTGGCTATTTAAAGAGAACTGAGAGTACTGGTTCTCAGCCGAGCTTTCACTTCCACAATCTGGTTTTGTTGCTGTCTTTGGCTATCTCCATCCTGGCAAGAGCAGGCCTCCGGAACCATCGTCTTTGAAGGCTTGCACGAGCGAGGGCGAATAAGGTTTTTGGGGAGCGTTCGCGCGACTGCTCGCTGTTTCTCTGCTACATCTACATAAACTGCACGACTACGATTCTCTACTACGTTCTACATCAACTGCACGACTACTACCACGACGTCCACTATGCCATGACGAATGACGTCCCCATCAAGACTTCTGCTGCAGCTTCTTCTTCCACTGAATCTAGGTATGACTATCTCTCTCTTGTTACTTGGTTTGCTTTACTATCTGTTGTTGTTTTGAACACTGAGATAGGTATGCTAGTTTCTGTCCTTCTAGAAATTAGTATGGCTATAGTGTTCTTGGTTATCTGCTTTGTGAAAATAGCTAGAGTATTTTCTATGATTTATCTAACATATTTCTGGATTAAAGTACTTCAAAAAATGCTTATATATTCATCAATCCAAAAACCTTATTCTAGGCATAGACATTTTTTGTCAACTGGCTTTGCTGCTGCGCTCAAACCCTCTGAATTCGATGGTGCGAATTACAAGAGGTGGCGCACTAAGACGGTGCTTTGGCTAACTGCCATGAATGTTTTCCATGTGGCAAATGGCAAGCCTGAAGGAACACTTACTCCTGAACAGGAGCAAGCGTTCGAGGTTGCTGATAATCTCTTTAAAGGTGCCGTGGTTAGTGTTCTTGGTGAGAAGTTAGTTGATGCATATATGGTGATTAAAACTGGGAAAGAGATGTGGGATGCACTCGAGGCCAATTTTGGGGTTTCGGATGCAGGCAGTGAATTGTATCTCATGGAGCAATATCATGATTATAGAATGGTTGATAACCGTTCTGTAGTTGAACAGGTTCATGAGATACAATCCATGGCCACATAACTTGAGTACTTCAAGTGTGTGTTACCGGATAAATTTATCGCGGGAGGCATTATTGCCAAACTTCCTCCTTGGAGGAATTTTGCTACTTCTCTAAAACACAAGAGACAAGAGTTTTCTGTTGAAAATCTCATTGGGTCTCTTGATGTTGAAGATAAGGCGAGGGCAAAAGATACACACACTAAAGGTAATGAGGGACATTCTAGTGCCAATGTGGTGCAGAAGAAGAATGGCCAAACTCAGAAGTTCAAAGGCAAGAACAAGACTGCACAAACAACAGGCTTCAAGAAGAAGAAGAAGAACACAAAGGACGGCCTTTGCTTTGTGTGTGGCAAACCTGGTCATTGGGCTAAGGATTGCAGCCAACGCAAGGGTGGGAAGAATCAGCAAGGGCAGAATTCCAAGTCTGCTAATATTGTTGTTGGTACTACTGAGACGGGAATGTCAGGGTATGGTAATTTACCTACTGTTCTTTCCGTATGTTAATCTACCGATTGGTGGATAGACACTGGTGCTAATATACATGTGTGTGCTGATATTTCATTGTTCTCTTCTTACCAGGTCACTCGGGATTCAGCCGTTCTAATAGGGAATGGGTCACATGCCACTGTTCATGGTGTTGGCACAGTCGATCTGAAGTTTACTTTGGGGAAGACTGTGCAACTGAAGAACGTGCATCATGTGCCATCTATCAATAAGAATCTCGTCAGCGGATCTCTTCTGTGTAGAGATGGCTTTAGACTGGTATTTGAGTCCAATAAATTTGTAGAGTCCAAGTGTGGATAATTTGTTGGTAAAGGCTATGTGTGCGGAGGCTTGTTCCGCTTGTCTCTTTCATATTTGTGTAATAATGTTGTGAACCATGTTTGCAGTGGTAATGGGACTACTATTTGGCATTCATGACTTTGTCACATAAATTTTGGTTGCATGACGCGGTTAGCTAGTTTAGAGTTAATCCCGAAATTCACCCTTGCCAAAGGTTCTAAATGTCAAGTTTGTGTGCAATCAAAGCAGCCTCGTAAGCCTCATAATGCCGTAGAGGTAAGAAACTTGGCACCATTAGAACTCATACATTCAGATCTATGTGAGATGAATGGTGTGTTGACAAAAGGTGGTAAGAGATATTTCATGACTTTGATTGATGACTCCACTAGGTTCTGCTATGTGCATCTTTTGAAAACTAAAGATGAAGCTCTTCACTACTTTAAAATCTATAAGGCAGAAGCTGAGAACCAACTTAAAAGGAAAATCAAAAGGGTTAGGTTTGATCATGGCGGCGAGTACTTTTCTAATGAGTTCAATTTATTATGTGAGGAATATGGTATAATTCATGAGAGGACGCCTCCATATTCACCCCAGTCAAACGGGGTTGCTGAAAGAAAGAACCGCACTCTAACTGATTTGGTTAACGCCATGTTAGACACAGCGGGTCTTTCCAAAGCATGGTGGGGGGAGGCTATATTGACTTCATGTCATGTCCTAAATAGGATTCCCACAAAGAATAAAGAGAGAACCCCATATGAACAATGAGAGAAGAAAAGACTATCACTTTCATGCTTGCGCACTTGTGGTTGTTTGGCGAAAGTCAATGTGCCAATTCCCAAAAAGCGTAAGCTTGGACCAAAAACCGTGGATTGCGTCTTTCTATGCTATGCTCATTATAGCGTTGGATATAGATTTCTAGTGGTGAAATCTGGAGTACCTGACGTGCTTGTCAGTACAATTATGGAGTCCAGAGATGCTACATTCTTTGAGGATATTTTTCGATGAAATATATGCCTAGTTTATCGAGTCAGGAGCCTGATACAACTCCTGAACCTACCATTCCAATGGAATATTTTGAGCAAAATCCTGAGCAAATTCCTGAGGAGGAAGACAATGAAACTCTGAGGAAGAGTAAAAGACAAAGAACTGCAAAGTCTTTTGGTCCTGATTTCATTGTGTACCTTGTGGATGATACTCCAAGTACCATTTCTGAAGCGTATGCTTCTCTAGATGCAGAATACTGGAAGAAAGCAGTCCGTAATGAAATGGATTCCGTTATCTCTAATAGAACTTGGGAGATCACTGAGCGTCCTTATAGTTGCAAACCTGTAGGATGTAAGTGGATGTTCAAAAAGAAGCTTAGGCCTGATAGTACTATCGAGAAGTACAAGGCACGGCTTGTGGCCAAGGGTTATACCCAAAAGGAAGGCGAAGATTTCTTTGATACTTATTCACCTGTGGCTAGATTGACCACTATTCGAGTACTACTATCTCTGGCTACCTCACACGGTCTTCTCGTTCATCAGATGGACGTTAAGACGGCTTTCCTAAATGGAGAGTTGGACGAGGAAATTTACATGGAACAGCCAGATGGATTTGTAGTAGATGGTCAAGAAGGAAAGGTGTACAAGTTGTTGAAATCTTTGTATGGTCTTAAACAAGCACCTAAGAATGGCATGAAAAGTTCGACAGAACTTTAACATCTCAGAGGCTTTATTGTGAATGAAGCTGACAGATGTGTGTATTATCGCCATGGTGAGGGCGAGGGAATCATTCTATGTCTGTATGTTGATGACATACTGATCTTTGGTACAAACCTTAATGTGATTAAGGAGGTCAATGATTTCTTATCTTAGAATTTTGAGATGAAAGATCTGAGAGTAGGTGATGTTATCTTGAACATCAAGCTATTGAGAGGTGATGATGGTGGGATTACATTGTTGCAATCCCACTATGTGGAAAAGGTTCTGAGTCATTTTGGTTATAGCGACTACAAATCCTCTCCAACACCTTATGATCCGAGCATGTTGCTTAGGAAGAATCGGAGAATAGCCAGAGACCAATTGAGATATTCTCAGATAATTGGTTCACTCATGTATTTAGCTAGTGGTACCAGGCCTGACATCTCGTTTGCTGTGAGCAAACTAAGCCGTTTTTTTTTCCAATCCGGGAGATGATCATTGGTATGCTCTTGAGAGGGTAATGCGCTATCTAAAGGGTACTATGAGCTATGGCATTCATTATACCGGTACCCCAGGGCACTGGAGGGTTATAGCGATTCAAACTGGATATCTGATGCTGATGAGATTAAGGCCACAAGTGAATATATTTTCATACTTGGAGGTGGCGCTGTTTCATGGAAGTCTTGCAAGCAGACCATCTTAACGAGGTCAACAATGGAAGTAGAACTCATAGCATCAGATACTGCTACTATTGAAGTCGAATGGCTTCGTGAGCTCTTGATGGATTTGCCGGTGGTTGAAAAACCGGTACCGGCTATTATGATGAACTGTGACAATCAGACTGTGATCGTCAAGGTGAACAGTTCTAAGGATAATATGAAGTCATCAAGACATATGAAGAGAAGACTGAAATCTGTCAGAAAAATGAGAAACTCCGGAGTAATAGCTTTGGATTATATCCAAATAGCTAAGAATATGGCAGATCCCTTCACAAAGGGTTTATCACGGAATGTGATAGACAATGCATCGAGAGAGATGGGTTTGAGACCCACGTGAGTTATAGCATAGTGGTAACCCATCCTATGTGATCAGAGATCCCGTGAAGTAGGATTAGCGAAACAAGCTATTGGTTAACTGGGAGGAGAGTACCTTTATAGAGCCACTCCATTAGAGATGCAATTCTCTCCTAAATCTATATGACAGGTTGATTTTTATCTTAATGTGTTCTGTGGCTTGTTTAAGCAAAGATCTTTGCCCTCTGAGCGCTCTTGAAAGAACACACCTATATGAGCCCGACTGCTAGTCACAGTCTATGAAATAGGGTAATTTCTAGGAAGCTCATGGAAAGGCCAGGAGTATGACTTATATGCTCCAACCCGCGGGGATGCCTGACAGCCTAGTATCAGTTAAGGATTTAAGTAAAACTTATTCACACAAAATTATCAATTCAAGGCTTAGTCCATTGTGCAGTTGTAGATAAGTGTAACTTCTGTTCTAGGTGGATGTTCAACCTTAACCAGTCTCCATCAAAACAATGGTATATTAAAACAATACTGTCGATCAAGGCATTTGACATGTGCCCTTGGGATCTGGTGGGGGATTGTTGGAATTAATACGGGCTATGCCCAATTATAATTCTAATTAATTCCTGAAAAATCTCAAAGGCCCATGTGCACGTGCTAAAACTATTTAGTCCCACATGGAGGGATGAAGGGGAGTTACACCACTTTATAAGGTGGAACGTGGTAGCCCCTCTTGTGGAATTGAAGAGAGCCAACACACGCTGCTGCGCTGCTCATCGCTCGCTCATCGAGCCGCGTCTTGCGTCTTGAGTCTTGTACAGCGTGTCAGTCTTGGAGCGTTTTTCTTTATCTATTCAAAAATCTAAACGCACCGACTCGTAATTGATGGCGAATCAATAGCAACCGTTAGTCTCTAGCCTCTTAGTTTTTGGCTATTAGAAAGAACAAAGTTCTGCTTATTGATGGCGAATCAGTGGCAACTGTTGGTCTTTGGACTCTGCTTCTTGATGGCAAATCAATGGCAACCGTTGGCCTTTGGACTCAGCTTCTTGATGGTGAATCAATGGCAACTGTTGGCCTTTGGACTCTTTATTTTTGGCTATTTAAAGAGAACTGAGAGTACTGGTTCTCGGCCGAGCTTTCACTTTCACAATCTGGAACTCTTCGGTTTTGTTGCTGTCTCTGGCTATCTCCATCCCGGTGAGGCGCGTGTACGGCCGCACCGGGAGAGCAGGCCTCCAGAACCTTCGTCCTTGAAGGCTTGCACGAGAAAGGACGAATAAGGTTTTTGGGGAGCGTTCGCGCGACTGCTCGCTGTTTCTTTGCTACGTCTATATCAACTGCACGACTACGATTCTCTGCTACGTTCTACATCAACTGCACGACTACTACCACGACATCCACTACGCCATGACGAACGACGTCCTCATCAAGACTTCTGCTGCAACTTCTTCTTCCACTGAATCTGGATATGGCTATCTCTCTTTTGTTACTTGGTTTGCTTTACTATCTGTTGTTGTTTTGAACACAGAGATATGTATGCTAGTTTCTGTCCTTCTAGAAATTAGTATGTCTATAGTGTTCTTGGTTATTTGCTTTGTGAAAATAGCTAGAGTGTTTTTCATGATTTATCTAGCATATTTTCTAGATTAAAGTACTTCAAAAAATGCTTATATATTCATCAAAATCCATAGTTCAAATTCATATCATATTATTTTGCCCCGTGTGGGAGCAAGATTATTTAATGCTTCAAAGCAAGCACCGTACAATGCATCATATGCACATCGCCAACCGCAAGGCCGAGACGTGCAATCCTCATAATTTTCACACATCGACACCATGGTCAGGTGATGAGGCTAGATGAAATTATGGCCTAGTGCTGACGAGGCAAGGTCACTACCCCATCAACATGTCCCAAACAGACGGGATTAGACACTTCGTTGCTGGGCACTGACGAGGCAAATGCAACACACATGTTTGTGTCCGATGAAGGCAGGCATACATGTCTGGGCACTGACGAGGCGAAAGTCATCCTCTTCATCGACATATCCCGTCTGCGAACCGACATGACGATGGCATATAGTGACCGAGCATCAGCAAAATAGCAGCCACCCGCATCACATCCGCACATCCGCATCCTTACCACCTATACTACACCAACCTGCATATGGACGAGCAACATAAACACGACCATGACCACAATCGTAGCATAATCAGAGGTAATCTGTAGGATTGTCCTACAGATGTAATTAATTGGACGCCATGCAAAGGCACCGAGAATCGGAGAACCACATAATCTCCAGTTAAATATTTTCCTTAAACATAGAAGCAAAAGACAAAGTATGAACTCATGCGGGAGCATGTATTTTGTATATTCAACACAGAATTAATGAAATACAACGTCCCCCTGTTGCATCTTTTGTCGTTTTGTTTTCACAAACAAACCAATTGCATATTTGTATGCCAAATATGCAATTATTTTTCTTCTGCGCTTTGTGATCTTGCCGGCCAACCCAGCTCTAGGCATCTTGATGTTGCCATTTCAACCATCTCCTTTGGCTCCAAGTGAGCTATGGTACCAAGTGTTCAAGATAAGATTCTGCTTCTCAAATCGTCTTCGTGAGCTTATAATAATTTATGACATGGTGTTTGGTTTGGATGGCCTAATCTTTAGGCCAATAGGTAACCAATAAGTAGACAGGCCAGCATTTGTCCTTGACCTTATTAAATAATCAGAGATGTTCTTGTGAGATGACACAAACCTATTCTTTTTGTTTGACTTCTATCCTTCAACAAGTCTGATTCTAGAAGTACAGCAAAATATTTGACCAAACTCTGAAGTTCATATGCATGCAACACATCAAGAAGCAAGCACAGCCAAATGATTAGATGCCGGGACGCATCAAACAACGAAATACATATGCACCACTCCTCTGAAAGATTTAGCATTGGATGTATACAATAACATGTGATTGAAAAGGAAGAAAAAAAATTATGCCACTGCAAGTATTCTGAATTTCTAATTTGTCATTACAAAGTAACATCCTTTTTACATGCCCCGGTAAAATTCAAAATCTTTCCCTTTTATACTTGTACTGTCAGCTCCGTTAGTTTTCTACCGTCAAAATTTCCGTAATACCCATCTTGCCCTTGTGTTCTTTCCTATTCTCCTTATCCATTCTCGAATTTTGGACTGTTTTGGCCTTGTAGCGCAAATTAATTCCTAAACTAACCCATTTAGCGTCAGAATTCCAGATTTGGCCCCCTCCTAAGACGTGCTGCCGTCCAGGACGACAGCAACTCACCTGCTGTCGCTGCAATGTGCAGCATCTACATGCTGCCGTGGGGCTCGGCAGCAACTAAGTTGTTTCTTGACTCAAGACGCAGAAGACACCAAGGTCTTGCCATTGGGGGGCAAGCACCTTGGCCCCCCGCCACGCTGTCGCAGACTGCCCGCTCGTCAAGTCGCCAGGCCAACCCCATCATACGCCATCATATGGCGTCATACATGTAGGCCCGACCTTATTTGCTACTACACACGCTCCGGCCCTAGTGGTCGTTTGCTTTGGTCGCTCTGCGTCTTTGTTCTTTGATAAATCGAGTAGAATGCAAACGTAGCAGCTCAGCGATGCCATTTCCATTTGCAAGCCAGGAAGCAAGGCAGAGAAGAAGAGAGGAAGAGAGCCAGAGAAAGAGAGCTCGCGGAAGAGAAGGAAGGTAACCAGAGAAGTTGAAGTTCGCTCAGTTACGGAAGTTGTGCATTGTGTTGTGAGCATCTAGAAAAGGTAAGTGTCATTCATATCCGGCTATAGTTTTAGCAATGTCATTAGGATATAATTAGATGATTTGTAGTTTCTTATTGTAGCAACTAAGTAGTTATAGTTGTGCAGTTGGTGTATTTTGACTTAGTGTTCGGATATAAAATTAGAAGACTTAGTGTGACTTAGCAGTTAGCAATGTGATTAGCTAGTAATTAGTTGACTTAGCAGACTTATTATTGTTAGTGTTGTAAATTAAATAGAGTTAGCAATGTACCTTCCAGTGAGGAGATAACTCCAGGGGAGAGAAGCCTTGGAGGAGGAATGGGAAGGAAAGAACGATTGGGAAGGAAGGATGGCAGGTAGGACATTTCAGTGGTGAGAAGATAAGGGAGAGATAAATAGAAGGGATTAGGTGAGGAGAAGATTAGAGTAAGTGGATTAAGTAAAGGGAAGGATTAGGGATGAGATTAGGTGAGAAGGGGAAATTTAGGAAGTAGCAAATTAGTAATACTATTAACAGTTTAGTAGTAACAAATCTAATTAGGCACTAGTAAAATTAAATATCGACGCGGTGTATTTTTTTAGACCAACGTATTTAATTAAGCTGCGTACGAGTCAAATAGCAGTAGGCCGGTGAGAGATAATTAGTGCGGGATAAATAAAATGTAAAATTAATCATAGTATATAGAAGAAAATTAATCGCCAATAAAACTCACTACATTAATTAAATAATCGGGGGCGTTAGGAAATATTTTAAGACTTAGTAGTCAGCAATGTAAAATTATTGACTTACAGACTTAGTAGTTAGCAATGTGATTAACTTTTAATTCGAAATGTGTACAAGGAGAGAGAAAGAAAAAGAAAAGTGGAAAAAAAACCAATTATAAAAAATAAATCAGAAAATTCGGAAAAAAAAATTGGACATGAAAAGTTTTAATAAAAAAATGAATATAATTGAAGTTTATTTTATTCATTTAAATTATTTTTCATTTTCTGAAAGACTCTGAAAAACGGGAGAATTGAAAAAAATAATATCTTGGTCGCTACGGTTCTTGATCACGTTACTTCAGTATGGTGTAGTTAAAGCAGAGTACTTTATGGAGCTTCTACAGAATACAATTGAAGAGGCTGAGAACGCTTCATTGTGATTATGAAGATGCCCTAAAACATGGAGGATTCAATGTCGATTGTGAGTGGTTCTTTCCGGGATTCCACTAGAAGAGGCATACTTGCAATAGACGTGGTTACGTCTTCGGACTCTTATGTAGTTGCAATATAGGCTTACACGGAACCAGAAGAAGTATGCCTCTTCTAGTGGAATCCCAGAAAGAACCACTCACACCGACATTGAATCCTCCATGTTTTAGAGCATCTTCATAATCACAATGAGTGTTCTCAGCCTCTTTAATTGCATTATATAGAAGTTCCATAAAGTACTCTGCTTTAACTACACCATACTGAAGTAACATGATCAAGAACCATAGCGACCAAGATATTATTTTTTTCAATTCTCCCGTTTTTTAGAGTCTTTCAGAAAATGAAAAATAATTTAAATGAATAAAATAAACTTCAATTAAATTCAAATTTTTTAATTAAATCTTTTCATGTTCCAAGTTTTTTTTTGGTTTTTTTGAAGTGTAAAAAAAATCAGGTTTTTTTCCACTTTTCTTTTCACAGAAAATTCATATAAACTGCAATTGAGATGAATCAATTTTTGTTGGTCATGAAAATTTATTCCGTAGATAATCATGTAATTTTTATCTCCACTAGTATTCTGTAATTTTATGCGAGATGTTTAAATAGAAATAGAATTGAGCATAATGTGCAGTATATTAGATTATGAACAAATTACAGAAGAGTCACGAACTTGAACCAAAAATTTCAAAATATCAGTGGTTTGATATGCACCTGTGTTAGGTACTTCATGGCGGAGATTCAAGATCTGTTCGTGTTCCACGGGGACGCTCTCGTACGCGATGGGCCGTACGGGGCGGACCCGTTAAATTGTGGCCGGACCGTGATCTGGGCGCTGGGTCTGAAGGACATGAGCCTGTCGGATCTAAGGCGATGCGTGCGTTCCGTGTTCGATCACGCAACTGCAAGGAAGAAGCTACGCATCGATGCGTTGTATGCCTCGGTGGTTGGTGGTGCAGACGAGATAGTTTGGCAACTTATGAAGGTGACAAGTGGCGCTTCATGGGCCTATTACATGGAGGCTATTTGCAACCCTGATGCTGTGATATATGCGTGGCCGATGGTCTATGTTCAGTTCGTGGAGAGTGCGGGGCCATCTGGTGTTGGTGGTTCCAGTGAAATTCTTTGGTGAGGAGAACTGCGTTGGTCTCCGGTGTTGGAGGAGACGCAGGCGAGGAAGTGGGTGATGGAGACCTAAGGAGGCGTGCTGACAACTTCGAGCCCAACGAAAGAGTGGAGCGATGGTGGGCAGCCCGTATTGATTGCCACGAGTACCTGGCCGACCAGGCGGAAGAGGTGGAAAGCGAGGAGGAGGATGTAGAAACAGCTAGTTCTGAAGACGACCAAGACGGAGAAGCTGGTACGGGAGGTGTAGTTGGTGGTGTTGTGACCACTGACATTTCTTACGTCTCCTCAAGATTGGACGATGTTGCAACAACATCGTTGGTTCTGCCACAGCCGAAGGGGGCCGAGTGGGGGTTCAATGAGGACACCCTGCTCCTAGGGCAACGCTTCCCTAACAAGAGCGCCGCCCAGCATGCTATTGCTAGATACGCCATTAACATTGGTCGGACGTATCGGGTGCAGAGGTCCAAACCCGACACCTACATCGTTAGGTGTGTTAATGAATCCTGTGCTGGCAAGGTTCGTGCGCAGCGGTTCATAGCCGCAGCCACGGGCTTCTGGATAACGGTGCTGAAGGACCACACATTCGAGCTAGCTGAGCCGCTTCAAAGGCACCGCAGCATGACGTCCTCGTATGTTGCCAGCCTGATAAGCCACCTCGTCACTGGAGATGTGTCTATTTCACCAAAGCTCCTACTGGCGGAGGTTGCCAATGTGGTGGGGTTCACGGTCAGCTACAAGACGGCATGGTGGGCGAAACGGAAGGTCATGGAGCAAATATTCGGCACATTCGAAGAGGCTTACAACTTAGTCCCAAGGATGCTGCATCAAATCGCACAATCAAACCCTGGGACATACATAAACAAGCTTGATCGGGTGCACCGGACGGAGGGGCCAAATTGTTTTGTTCTTGAAAGGGTCTTCTGGGCCTTCAGTCAGGCGATCGAAGGATTCAAGCATTGTCGCCCCGTGCTGACGATGGACGGCACCTTCCTATGTGGGAAGTACAAGGGTACCATCCTCATCGCCGTTGCAGCCGATGCGAATGACCAGTTACTCCCCGTGGCCTTCGCAATTGTTGAGAGCGAGAACACTGATAGCTGGCTGTGGTTCCTGTCCAATGTGAAGCAGGCGGTGGTCCAAGACCGCCCAGATATGTGTATCATCTCGGACCGCAATGCTGGGTTGCTGTCCGCGTTGAGTATGATGCAAAACGGGACACAACCGTCGTTCCAGTGGAATGATGTGAAGAGCTGTTGGTGCATGAGGCATCTCGCGGTGAACTTCCACACAAGGTTTCAGAGCAAGGACCAAAGGCGGAAGTTCGATGCGGTGTGGAGGCAGCTCGATGAGGAGACCGGGAAGCATTTAAGGAACTCGGCGGATTCCGAGGCAGGGCGTGGCGCGGGGGTCCACGAGTTGGGGAGTTCACGATGGGTTAACTTATGCGACCGACTTGGAGAAATGGTCCCTGCTGCACGACATCGGTGGTGCAAGGTACGGGATCATGACGACCAACATGTCCGAGGTGTACAACGGTGTTCTCAAGGGTGTCCGAGCCCTGCCGATCACTGCGATCATGGAGGAGAGCTGGAATCGTACCGTCGGGTACTTTGTTAACAGAGCCATGATGGCCAAGAAGCATTTGGAGGATGGGAAGCAATTCTCCGAAGTAATGCACGCGTACATGGACAAGAAGATCAGCAAGGCTCGTTCGCACGTTGCACGTACCATGGATGGCGTCAGGCAGAAGTTCGAGATCCGGATTAGGGAGAAGTATGTGATGGGCCACGCTAGAGGGGATCGGAAGCAGGTCTGCACGATTGCTGACGAAGCGTCGTGCACCTGCAACAAGCCATAGCTTCTGCACAAACCATGCTCCCATGTGTACACGGCGTGCGCGGTGTGGCGCCAGGCCTCGAAGCGTTACATCTCTGAGTACTACGACATCCACCACCTGTATGGCACTTGGAGTGCCGAGTTCTATTCGTATGGCCTGAACATGCACTATAGGGACCTCTGGCCGGGACAGGTGAAGTGGGTGCCGAACGACGCACTGAAGCACCCCGGCCGTGGAAGACGCCAGTCACGACACATTCGAAACGACATGGATGACAGCCAGCGTGGGCAACGGGTTCACCACCCCAGATGCAGACTGTGCAAGATGGTTGGCCACTCCAGCAGCCGCTGCCCGAACAGATCTATCACAAGCAGCGCACCGTAGCGAGCAAGATATAATTACTAAGTCGTGATTTTGCATGCTTAGTTTAATGGCTTGTATGAGTTGTATCGTTGTCAAACCATGCCTTTCTGTACGGACGTAATGTTATGTTATCTGGGTCATATGTTAACTCATTATGGTCATATGTACTGTTATGTTGTATGGGTGTGTATATGGTGTTATTCACTTTGTCTTACATTCTGTTATGATATGTTTCGCTTTCTTTTTCTGTGCCATACATTCTGTTTTATACGCGAACTAACGTGTTGTTTCTCGTTTGGCAGGAGATGGCACAGCCCCCAGTTAATGGCTCGTATGAGCTACTCGACGCACGCTGGGATGCGCGACACCGATGCCGAACTTGGTCGTCTGGCGTCGGCCCTCCAAGCCTGGTCTTGAGCGCCTCTAGAGAGAGGTGTCCTCTTGACGAGCGGTATGTCCCCTCACTGCGGGACGCCGGCCTCCTGCCCCTTGCCCGCATGTTGGACGCACCGCACGCATTTCAGTTTGACGCGGCACTCCTATCTGCGCCCATGGATCGTTGGAGACCAGAGACTCACACCTTCCACTTCCGGTGGGGGGAGATGACCATAACTCTGGAGGACGTAGCTATGCTTACAGGTCTACCGCTAAGTGGTCTTCCAGTAGTGCCACCTCCAAGACAATCAGACTGGAAGGTGCGTATGGCTGAGAGATTCGGTCATCCGATTGCTGACAACATATCTGATGTGCCACATTCCTTGCTGCGGGAGTACATAACTTGCCCCTTGCATGTGCCTGTCGAGGCAGTTAGGACACACTTCCTCGCGTACCTTTTGTTCCTGTTCGGATGGATCTTGTTTCCTACGACTCAGGGAGACTGCGTGTACCCAAGCTACATCCATCTCGTAGAGTCTTTGGTGGGCGCTCTTCCGGCGAGGTGCCCTGTCTGATTGGGGCTCTGCAGTGCTTTGTGCCACTTACCGAGGCTTGTGCGATGCCACTCAGCGTAGTACGGGCGGGGAGCCAGTCCTCGCGGTATGCTACACACTGCTGCAGCTATGGTCGTGGGAGCACTTTCTTGTTGGCCGACCGTATTTTCGGAGCAGGGTGCACCCATTCCAGGTGAGCGCCGAGCTTTACGGTAATACTAGAGGCGACGACCCCGTCGATGGGCCTACAATAGGAATGCGTTGGAGAGTTGCTACCCTAGGTTGGGCCAGAGAGAGACCGAGGCGTGTGTACCCTGAGTTCCACAACCTATTCGAGACTCTACACGAGGACGAGGTCATCTGGTGGCCATGGACTGCACAGTTCCTTGCGGAGACGGCCCCTACGGATTATCCTCGCAGTGCACTCAAGACGAGACGCTCTGGTTGACGACATGCCACCTGGTCTTCTCCCACATGGTCGAGCCGTACAATCCACAGCGGGTCATGAGACAGTTTGGCCTTTACCAGGAGGTGCCACCGCGGCCAAGACGACCTCTCACCGAGAAGGCCCACCGGTATGTCATTTTTTAGTACCATATTAGCCGCATGTCTGACTTACATTTTCTGACATCCGAATTCAATTGCAGACAAACGAGGAGAGGTCGGAGGAGCGATGACTAGAGGTAGACACAGCAGCCGTGGACGGCGTTGTGGGGCGAGAGGGCGGCGACAGACGTGGTGCACGAGTTACGAGGCTACACCATCCAGACGTATGGTGCGTACTTGCAGTGGTACGTTCCGCGCACTAGGTGTAGGCTTACTGGGCCAGCGCCAGAGCGTCCAGTGGAGGTCATGCAAGATGTTGTTGTACTAGCAGGTCCCGACCGTCACCGAGCGGCACGCCTGGACGAGACGGTAAAACATTCTTCGTACAAATTTCATTCGGCAACACGTTTCTAACTTACTATGGGTTTCCTTGCAGCACTACCACGTTGATCGTATCGAGCGTGAGGGTTTAGAAGCTCTACGCCGTGGTCGGAACAACACATTTGATCGCCTCCTACAGACGGTGCGCTCCATGACCGAGGACGCGAGGGCTGCAATTAGGAGCATAACTTGTGGTCGCCACAGCGACGTTCACGTACAGCATCGAGGACGCCGAGGGCCCCTCCACCCCTCCGCCCTCGGCACCTCCCTCGGCACCGCCCTCCGCACGTCCGTCGCACTCTGGAAGTCATCGGAGCTACGGTCGCTCAGCCTCGACGCGCCTCGGGCCACAGGTTGTTGTCATCAATACTTGTCCATGCACTCCTTTCGAACGTATCTGACATAACCGTTTGTTCTTGCAGCACTTGAGAGGGGACAACACTCTGCTTCAGCCGTCGTCGTCACGGAGGGAGCCGTAGCATATGACTTCCTCGCCGACGCGACGTTGTTCCATTGTAGACAGCGACCCGTACTCGCCGCAGCGCTGAGACGATGGGTTGGGATCATTGGCGCGTGGCATTCATCCGCACATGCAGGAGCGCGACCAGTGGTTCGGCGAGATGCACCAAGGGTACACCGTGCAGCAGCAGTACGGCACAGACTGGCCAGGAGGATCCTCGTCCACACAACAACCTACTCAGGGCACTGACTGGCTAGGAGGATCCTCGTCCACACAACAACCTACGCAGGTACGCTTTAACGTAGTTACAGCAATTTTCCCCATGCATAAATCAATGACTAACTCACCAAGTACCCTTCCTGCAGGATGAGCACGAGTGGATCGACAGACTGCTCAGCTTTGATCAGGACATCTACACTACGATGCCTCCCACGCAACACCCCTACTATGGCTTACGAGACGTACGCCGCTCCCCTAACAGGTTTACCTTCCCTCGGGATCAGCTACGCCGTCCGGGCAAGCGACGGGGCGATGTACCATAACTAATGTCATGGTCGTGTAATGCATGTTATGTAATATCATTGTGTATTGTGCCATTGTGATTTATGTAGTGCCAGTGTGCAATATGACATTGTGATTTATCGACACAAAATGTTCTCTGAAATATTCAGTACAAATGACAACTTGGGCCCGCTACCTCGCGGACACGAATTATCTTCAACGCTGCCACACGATTCCTCCTCGGGCCCGCTACCTCGCGGACGCGAATTACCTTCAACGCTGCCACACGATTCCTCATCGAGCCCGCTACCTCGCAGACGCGAATTTCCTTCAACCCAATTGCAATTCAGCCGCATGCTATATATGGATGCTTTAGCTGTCATTCACCTCACTCTTCATTTCCTCCTCTCCTTTCTTCCAGTCTTAGACGGGATGTCTTCGGCCTCATCTAACTTTCGAGTGAGTAGACAATTACAATCACTATGGCAGTAGCTGGTTTGCCCTCGTTGCAGTGATCCGGTGAATGTTTTCACCTCGCATACACTAACAAATCCATCCCGAGTGTTCATGAAGTGTTCGAATCTTACGGTAACTTGCGCCTGATCAATTCCATTCAAAACAGCATGTTGTTTTCTTTCACTTGAAGCTGCAATTCCTTTTCAGAGCACAACATATCGGTTTTAGCGATTGGGTGCGACGGTTGTTCGATGGTTCAAGATATTGCAATGCAAATTGCAGCCTTGCAAGATGACTCTCGTGGTGTTGCCGCATTTCGTCTAGTGGCTCGACCCTCTGAACCACCAACGCAGAATGAAGATAATAGACTTAAACGACTGGATGAAAGGATGGAAAGAGTTGAGAACATGCTGAAGAAATTAGTTAAGCTAGTTAGTTTTGTGGTCTTTCTTCTATTATTTCTTGTTGTTGCCAAGTAGAAGATCAGTTGTAATGAGATTTAATGTCCACTCTTTATCTATGCATCGCAGTCCGTCATGAATGAGAATAAACTAGTAACATTATCTACCCATGAATGAGTTTGTCGAATGCATATCGACGCCTATAACTTAAAGCACGCGATACATTGATGCAACATGTCACGCGTCCACCATTTAGTTACATGCTTTAGGAGATTGAACATAAGTGCATATAGAAGGGGAGACTACCGAGGTACAAGCTTCTCCACCCGTGCCTAATGGTACAAGGTGCCTCTCGCTACCCACATAGAATGTTCTCCAGTTGGGCGCCTTGGACGTGGCTGGCCGTCGTTGTTTGGCACGCGCATATGCAGCTAGGGTTGGCGCAGCAGCATGTGGGATCATAGGAACTTCCTATGTTCACGACCTCCTCGTTGCCCCTCTCACGCTGTATCTGTTGGCGGAGGTCATCATTTTGCTCCTTGAGATCGTCAATTTGCGCCTCCAAATCAAAGATTCGGTTCCACAATATATCCACGTGCCTCGCAACATAGTAAGCGTGGGGAGGATCGATCCAGCGAGTAAAGTTGTATTTCGTCATCTGCTGCAAGGGACGGTTAGTATGGATGATGTATTAGCAGTAACATGAACAAAACTATTTACCCCAGAGTATGGGCATCGGAAGAAACACCGTCCGCCATCGAAAGGGTCGTTTATGACTTGCACAATAGCGTCCTCCCCGTGTCCGTATTTCGGCCACTTAGGTTGAGCACGCTTGTTCGGCATCAACCGGTAGTTAGGGCTGAAGTCCTCCCTTCTTTCGAGGTGAAGGTCTTACTTCGGCGACCCTGGTTGGACTGGTCCCTGGGCGTCTGCCATGGTATGTTAGTGTATGACGGAGAAGGTTATTCTTCCTACGGTTTGAAGGATTGAGTGGTCCTACTTTCGGAGCGCGGGGTGTGTATTTTATAGCCCGCGGGGGAGGCTAACAAAGCGGGTAATGTGTTAGCTTGCAGATGACAAGACCAGACGAGGCTACTGCTTTGTGCAAAGACAAGACCACACGGGGCAGCTTTGCGTAGTGATAAGACCAAATGAGACAGCCTTGCGAAGTGACATGACCACACGGGGTAGCTTTACGCAGTGACAAGACCACACGGAGCAGCTTTGCGCAGTGACAAGACCAAAGGAGACAGCCTTGCGCAGTGACATGACCACACGAGGCAGCTTTGTGCAGTGATAAGACCAAAGGAGACAGCTTTGCGCAGTTTAGGGTTAGGCTTTTCAGATCGACTTGACAACCCTGACCGCCTCGCTAGCTTTTAAGACCGAAAAGACAAGATCAGGTAAAGAAAGACGCGTGACAACACTCGCTTTGCCGACTTTTCGCACCGATAAGACAAAGACTCGCAAAACAAGACATGACTTCACCGCAAAGTAAGACGTGATAACACTATGCCTCGCCCGACTTTCCAGATCGACATGACAACACTCTACCTCCCATTTCAAAGTTTTCGTAACTAAAAGACAGACTCGCATGAAATTAACCACACCATGCCAACCATGGGGCTTATAAAAGGGGGTTGAACCAAACCCAACACTACACAATACATACCTAGC
The DNA here is from genome assembly GCA_036346405.1 of Phyllostachys edulis. NCBI lineage: Eukaryota > Viridiplantae > Streptophyta > Magnoliopsida > Poales > Poaceae > Phyllostachys > Phyllostachys edulis. Next base: position 110,742,896 of record CM070546.1, read on the forward strand.
TATGGACTCTTCGGCAAACTCCTACGCAAGGATGTTGCAGAAGCAAAAGTGGCTTAAGCAGAAGAGGAAACAGCTACAATACCCAGATAAATCAATGAAAGATGCTCCAGTACCACCACGTTTTCCGATCCCGCAGTGTGTGTGTGGCGAACCGGCAGATATCATTCAGTTCACACACCCAGACACCGCCGCCTGGGCGTACTACATGTGCGGGCACTACCTCGTAAGCGTTTCTTTCGCGCGCATCGATTTTCCTCTCCCAACATTGAATTCCTTAAATTTTTAACTTCATCCCCACGTAATGGCAGCCCGAGATGCGCTTCCACTTCTTCCAGTGGATCGACGGCCCAGGGATGTACGATAGGGCATTCATCCAGCAGAAGTACATGTTGAACTACTCGGTGCGGGCCGAGAACTTCGTGCGGTGGAAACCTTATGTACCGGACCCTGCTGAGGAGGCACCAAAGGTGCCCAGTAGTCGCCCGGGCATAATCCATATCGACGACGTGAGTTATCAAGAATTTACATCCTTATTACGTTTTGCACAGTACGATGTACTTACATCATAGAATCGCAAGACATGGACGACTTTGACATACCAGCCCGACGTGGACAGTCCCGCGACAAGGGTAAGGGAAAGGCTCATGCGACTGAGCCCGGCCGCCACAACATATCCGGTCGCCCGGGCGTAATCCGTATCCACGACGTGAGTTACGAAGAATTTACATCATTCTTACGATTTTCACTATACGGTGTACTTACATCATGGAATCGCAGGACATGGACGACTTCGACATACCAACCCGACGTGGACAGTCTCGCAACAAGGGCAAGGGAAAGGCTCATCCATCTGAGCCCGGCCGCCACAGCGTATCCGGTCGCCCGGGCGTAATCCGTATCGACGATGTGAGTTATGAATAATTTACATCCTTCTTACGATTTTAAATATGCGGTGCACTTACGTCATGGAATCGCAGGACATGGACGACTTCGATATACCAGCCCGATGTGGACACTCCTGCGATAAGGGGAAGGGGAAGGCCGGCGAGGAGTTCAACGCCGAGCTAGCAAGGAAGGGAAAATGACCCTGGTCCACGCAGTAGGCCATGTCATTACGTAGTAGTCCCCCGTCCTACCCCCCATGTTTTTTACTATCCCCTAAAGGCATGTATACTTATATGGTCCGGATGCTTGTGTCGCATTGTACCGTAGTAGTAGTGAGGATGACTAAAGCAATTAGCCAAACCATCATGCCATGTCACTACGTGTAACGTGCTTCTGTCCGCGGACTCTAATGTAGTTCTGGTTCCGTGTCTCCGCTAAGCCATCAAAGCAAGCCTATATTGCAAGTATGCCTCTTCTAGTGGAATCCCAGAAACAACCATTCGCACTGACATCGAATCGTCCATGTTTTAGGGCATCTTCATAATCACAACGAGCGTTCTCAGCCCCTTCAATCATATTCTGCCTGGCTATATACGCGTATACGTTCGGACGACTCCATCGAGGAGAGACTCCAATAGTACTGGTCCATTTTTATCCCACTTCTAAAAGACAACGAGTATTTCAGCACACAAAGTTTGCTTGGACAACATCATTAAGGTTATACCTCGTCTGATATACTTATCAATCATCCTTTCTCATACGAATCAAATAATAGAAAAATTACAGAAGCAACAACAATGTGACGGGAGGCTCCACAAAAAGTTTAGTAATTTTCTAAACTCATTTCCGTCAACAAACTGCGCTGAAACCGCGACGAAACCCTGATTTTGCAGAAAATGAAACCCTAATTTACAAACCTCGATGCCCATATTTCTTAATGAATGTTTTTTTTTTCAAATATCAGTGCCCGTTGAAACCCTAATTGAAATGGTTGAAGAAAATTTCGTATTCGTACAAGCGCTAACCCAAACTGGAAACCCTAATTCCATTCCGCTCGAAACCCTAATTTTTCCCCATTTCTGCAAACCCTAAACATTTTTTTTCTTTTCTTCGCAGTAAATGAAACCCTAATTTACAAACCTCGGTGCCCATATTTCTTAATGAATATTTTTTTTACAAATATCAGTGCCCGCTGAAACCCTAATTGAAATGTCTGAAGAAGAAAATTTTGTATTCGTACAAGTGCTAACCCAAACTGGAAACCCTAATTCCATTCCGCTCGAAACCCTAATTTTTTTCCCATTTCTGCAAGCCGTAAACAATTTTTATCCATTTCTGCAAACCCTAAACATTTTTTCCATTTTCTAGGGTTCGCAAGGAGTCATTGTCGGTGTCGGAAGATCTTCATGTCACATTGGGGACGACAAAGGTCCAAGGTGTCAGAATCGCACCTTAGTCTTCTTGGTGCGGCTGACATGACCAAGATGATTCTCTGCTGTCGCCGTCTCGACGGCAAAGACGTGCTTCATGGGAGGGGGCTAAATCTGGAATTCTGACGCTAAGGAGGCCAAATTAGGAATTAGTTTGTGCTACAGACCAAAACAGTCCAAACTTCTCCATTCTCTCTCTCTCTCTCTCTCTCTCTCTCGCCCTCCTCACCTCCCCACGATTCCTCCTCCTCAGATCCCTACACAAATCCTTCTTCCCCGCACCCACTGGAACTCGAGCTGCCACTCCCCTGCACTCCTCTTCGACGCTGCTGTTGTTTCAGCTGCAAAGCTTGGTGAACATGGCCGTGTCTAGGAATTCATGTGTGATGGCAGTGGCGCGCTGAGAACAAGGAAGTTGCTGATGCCAGCTACGGGGGAGGAAGCTTGAAATTGGAGGATCAGAGAGCTGAAGTGAGGTACAACGGTGATGGTCATGCAGTCTGTTTGGGAAGAAGTCGGTCAAGGATAGTAGGCGGCGGTGGCAGCGCTCATACGCCGTCATGCTTGTCGGAGGAGGATTCCATGGAGAACGGCAGCCAAATGAGGGGATCTAGAGAACCAATGGGTGCAGTCAGTTTGGACAGAGGGGGGCTGTGATGTGCTAGCACGTGCATGAGCAGTGAGCTCGACCATGGCGCCATGCAATGGCGTCTCTTCTTCCCCCGGCGAATGAATCAAGCGGTGGCGCCTCCTCCATCTCCAGTGTGGATTGAGCCGGCGGCAGTGCCCTTCTCCATCTTCGACGTGGATCAAGTCGGTGGTGGCGTCCTCCTCCACCCGGTTGTGGGCCCACCCGGCGGCCGCCTCCCTTCGTCGATGTGAGACCGAGCGGTGGCGGGCTCCCTCATGCCGGCATAGACCTCGGCCGCGATGCCCGCCCCTGCTCTCGCGAAACCCCGCGTCGTCGGCGGCCTGAAGGAACTGGGAGAGAAACGAAGCAGCGGCTCTAATAGGTTGCGGTGGTGTATGCCATGCGAGGAGGAGGCTGATGGAGAGGGAGAAGAGGGAGTCAGAGGAATAGGATCGCTAGTTGCCGACACCGGAGCCTAAGAAAGTAGCGATTTTTTTTAAATAACATTAATTTAAAAGATAATTACAAAAATAAATAGTCGAAAAAACAATTACAAAACTAAGCGTCTGTCGACGACAGGCTCATGTCGTCATTTCAACTAGCGACAGGGTACCCAGAACCCCCCCATCGAAATGGTAACAGGCTTTTGTCGCCAATTCAACTGGTGACAGAGATCCTTTTTTAAAATTAAAATTTGGAGAACCGCTATTTCAAATGGCGATAGAGATCCCGCAAGTCTCTGTCACTATTCCAAATGGTGACACAATCTCCCCTATGAAAGACCCTTGAAACCCAAAAATTCAGGGAACACTCACTTTTATTCAGAAAAAAGAGAAAGCGAGGAGGGAAGGAAGCAGAGTAAAGAGGAGTAGAGGGGAGGAGAGAAGCGTTGTCCGTCCGGTCGTGTACCTTTCAGATAATTTTTTTTAACAAAATGGATTACACATAGTTTTAGATATATGGTTATGTAGTGCAGTATGTTGTACATAATCTTTTTCGGTGGGTAGTTTGGTTTTAGATATGCGGTTAATCGTGAAATCTTGTTTACGGTGCAGTGCGTCAAATATGTCGGACGTCATCAATTTCAAAATTTACTACGGTCAGGCGACTATTCTTGAGGGTCCCGAGAGGATTGATTTGCGTTATTTCCAATCGGCGACTGTGCCCCTGCCAAGAACAGAGCAGCGTACATGGGGCGCTGTGATATGGTGGTTGTTCCACACATTCGATTTGAACCATGTCGTGTATGATCTAAGATTGAGTTGCCTTGCCCTTCGACCAACACAGAGCACATATTGGGAGTTAGTTCAGCTAAAGGGAACAATATCATGGCAGTCATATGTACGCATGGTGCGGAAGGAAGGATGGGATTTGGCCCTTCTAGCACCGGCATATGCCAAGCCCACTCCTGCATCAGTGGCTAAACAAGAAGGGGGTGTGATGCCAAAGAGCAAGCCGGGGACTCCAGCCACAGCGCGGCGCACACAACGACCGAAGGTGAGGGAGTAGCTGATGCTATCGATGAAGACCATGCGGAAGTAGCTTCTTCAGTCAGGTAAGCTAGTGGGATTGCTGACGAGGGTACGGAGGTGGAAGCCCCAATGTAAATTATGGATCTCGAAGACCGGAACTACATGGCATTATTAGAAGATGAAGGATCCGACGACGAGGATGATGTGGACCAGCAGGCAAGGTAGTTAGGATCGCGATCCAAGTCTTAAAGTCTTATGACTCTACGAACCCACGACAGCCTGTCGATCCAAGTCTTACTGCCGATCCGATCCTACTCAAGGTAGGTAGGATCGCGATCCTACTCTTAGAGTCTTATGGTTCTATTTAACCCACGACATACTGTCGATCCAAATCTCACTTTGTCGATCCTACTCGTAGAGACTTAGGGCAATTTTTTTAGGGGCGTGCTTTGTCGATATTTTGTTTTAGAGCAAAATTTGTTGATATTAATTTCGAGAATGAAACTATAAATAAACAAGGAGCATGCAAAATATTGTATCAAGGTGGTAATGCTAGTACAAATATCTATATTATGGCATGAGCAATCTTGAGCTTGATAATGATTAGCTATTTTTATTCCCGAGTATGTCTAGCTACTTTTAAGGAACATGCAAGTGGTAAACCATATAACAATCATACAAACTTATAGTATAGATGTTAAATATGTGTATTTTTACAAATCCGTAGAATCGCCGATTCTACGATTCGATACTACGATTCGATCCTACCGGAGGCAAATCGATCCGACTCGGGATCTCGACTCTGACTACCTTGCCAGCAGGCGGTTCCATCCGAGTGGAACACATACCAGTTCGACAACCTCATCGTTAATGAAGGCTCCCGTGTGCCGTGGGAGTACGACTAGAGCGAGGTCAAGCAAGGAGCTATGTACAAATACAAGGAGGCCGTGCAGGAGGCGGTCAAATTCTGGACCTTGTCGGTGTGGCATGCATTCACAGTCGTCAAGTCTAACCCAAGATGGTACAACGTGAAGTGCGACATAGAGGGATGCCCTTGGTGAGTGAACGCATTTCAGCCTAAGTAGGACACCTACTGGAAGTGCTCTATAGTAGTCCCTCACACATGTATCGTCGCTAAGTCAGTGTAGTCCCGCAGGAACGTGTCACCAGGCTTCATCGCCAATCTATTGTACGGTGAGATCGTGGATAATCTAGATTTTGAACCATAGTCCATCATTTGAGCGATTGAGGCAAGATTCCAGTACACAGTCAGCTATGCTAAGGCATGGAGGGCAAAACATAAGGCATTGGAATCAGGATTCGGTACATTCGATAACTCCTACCACAATCACCCCAAGCTACTCCGAGTCATACAAGACATGAATCCTAGCACTCATGTCGACATTCAAGATTCCACACATCCGAAGTAGGCCAATAAGAGGGTACTGCAACGAGCATTCTTCTCATTTGGTCTATGCATCAATGCATTCTAGTACTGTCGTCCAATTCGACGGTGGTGTAACATCCTGGCCAGTACCTCTCTGACTATTTCAACAAGGAGGAGGTGATGCAAACCTAGAGTGCAGAGATGTATGGTTACGCCGTAGTTGGCCAATTCACTGGCCATCCGACCTGGGACCAACTTATCTAGACTGCAGACATTGATAGACTTAACGGAAAGGTTAGCTGGCGATAGATATGGCGCATCAGGAATAACATAGGCGAAGTAGAAGCCGGGCGTCGTATGAAGAAGCGCTCCATTTGCAGGGAGTCTGAGCACACCTTCAAGAAATGCCCTACGAGAAATCCACAGGACGAAGGAGACATCGACAGTCTGGACATCACCGCGTGGACCTCATCCGACCGCCCCACTCGAGGCGGTCCACATGGCAAACATTGAGGTCGCGTCCATTGGAAATGTTCTTCCAGTTGAAATATGTGGTGCACAATGCTTTTTAATACACTTTGATTTATAAAAAAACTAGGTGTTATGACGTTGTGCTGAATGTTATGTAATGTTATTGTGATTTGTCGACAAAAAATGTGCTCCGAAAATAGTTAGTAGAAATTTCGATTTGTCGACAAAAAAATGCTATGACGTTGTGCTGAATGTTATATAATCTCAGTGTGATTTATTGATAAAATATTTGCTCGAAAAGACACAGCACAAAAGAAGTGGAGAGGAATTAAAAAATGGTGGTTCTTGGAATTTTAAAATTAAAAAAAGGATCCCTCACACCATTTGAATTGGCGACATGCCCCTATCGCCAATTCAACTGGCGATAGGTAGCTCTAGGTACCCTGTCACCAGGGGCTAGGCCCCTATCACCAATTGGAATGGTGACAGGAGCCTGTCGCCATTCCAATTGGCGACAGACGTCTAGTTTTGTAATTATTTTTTACTATTTATTTTTGTAATTATCTTTTAAATTAATAATATATTTTTTAAAAAATCAGAAAGTAGCGGTGCTAGGATAGATTGAGGAAAGTGAAGGAGGACAAAGATGGCAAGGGAAAAAAATAGTGTTTGTGCAACCACTTCATGGCTTGACTGGTCAACAATGGTATAAAAGGTTATGGTTTTGATTTTGCAGTGGAGGGTAAGAGAAAGTTGTGTTTGCAATAGCAGATTAGAGATTCGAGAACTTTACAGTGGCATTGTCATAGGGGCGGCCCATCGGCCCCAACAACCTAGCGAAGGGCCCATAAGGGCCTCCAAGGAGCACCAAAGAAGCAAGCCGGGGTTGCGCCTCGACCACCCTATGGGTCAGCATGGTACCCCTTGGGCAAACAGGAGGGGTGCAGGAGGCCTCGAGGGCAACAAGCTGGGAGGCTACCGCAACCCTAACGAGGGGTGCCTCGGGTGCCCTCGCACAGAGCAAAGGGCGCACGAAGGTTCCCGAGGGTGCCTGGCTAGAGGACAATGCGCCCCAAGGGCCCTCGGTCCCGACCACCTCGTAGGAGACAGGGGGGGCAAGGGGTCCTCGCTCCGGGGTACCCTCTCCTAGGAGCGAGGGGGGCCGCAAGGTCGTCGATGGACCAGAGAAGCATAGGCGCGGTAGACCCGGCCCAGGAAGGACCACCGTGCACCAAAGGCTACGCTTAGGGATGCATAAGGACCCTGCATGTGGGGTCACCCTGGGATCGTACCCGTATCAAGCTAAGTGATCATGCCAAAAGCGCAAACGAGAAACGAAAACAATTCCGAGTGCCGGATATGTGTCTCATGTTAGCTCCCAAGGATCAATGGCTAACATGCACATATCCTAACACAATATTGCATTCACATCCATACACAATATACAAGAATAATGGAATCGTAAATACACCATCATTAAATAGAACCTTTAAGTACAAGTTTGCATAAGAGGGTCATTCGGCCAAAAATAATTATCAAGAATAAATTTCAGCGGAAGACAAACTTAAAATAAAAAGGGAATAACTGAGTTGGCATGCCCACAACCCATAAGCAACCAACCAGAGTTAAAGCCATTGCACCCGTCGTTCTCACCTGAACAAATGGACAAACCGTTAAAGTACAAAGTTGTACTCGTGAGACTTTTCAAGAAAAACAAGGATGCATGTAAGTATCAAAGGAAGGCTACTACACTAGTCAATTTTCGGCATAAAGCAAATTTTGCAATTAGATAAACAATATAGATTCAAATTGCCATTTTTTAAAATATTTAGAAAACATTGTATAACAGTAAGTAATGATCAACAACAGTATAATCTCCAAATATAATCAACACACAAACATCCCATTCGTGACACAATTCATTCCATAACAAATTAACACGTGAACTTCGCATTCATGATATCATTTCAGATATGAACAAACCAACATAATGACGTAACATTTCCAGCCATAACCCAAACCAAAGTTCCCTTAAGCTAACTATGCATTCTTTCTCACAAGCGATGTCCATAACCGGGGACACAGCTATTCGAATAGATTTATTTCTCTGCAGAGTTATACAGCTTTACCCACACGATATGAATACCTTGTACTGTCGCCATGCACTCTTTCGAAGGAGTGTGACTGAGATATCATAATGAGGCCATTACAATGCCATGTCCTAACTATTAACCCACCCGAGGATCAGAATTCTCATAGCAGACAGAAGCCACCTAGCACCATGGGTGAACCCTGTTGTGTAAGTAAGTCCCTTGCGCAGCAATCCGGTATACACAAAAGACCCTTAAGGGCAAGAAATAAAAATTTAAAATACCCCCACTAGATTGACAAAAGAGCTACTAGACCAAAACAACACAATTGTCAATCTAATTGTGTTTTGATAGCTAACACACAACAAATTATTAAGCCAAGCCATCGCCCATAAACCTGGCGTGTGGGTGTACGTAAGACTTGGTTCATCACACCACAGACCGGTCCTCAAATACCCAGACGGGGCTATGCGAATCCAGGATGTAACACCTTGGTTTTGAAGCCTGTTTGAAAATTTCGAAAATAAAAAGAACCATTTGGTTTTGATGAGAGTTCAAAGCTTAACTTGAGAATTTCAGAATGGATTTCAATTGACTAAATCAAACATCAACTAAAACTCTCTTTTGGTTTGTTAGGTTTGTTGCGCCATGCATCCTCCCTTCAAGGCTTGTTTTGTCCTTCTCGGGTCCGCACCTCCTTAGGTCTAGACCTCCTAGGTGCTTGACCTCCCCGTCCGCACCTTCCTCTTTGATGCTTCTCCGCTTAGACCTCCCTGTGCCTAAGTCTCCCTCATATTTATTTGAGCTCCTTCGTGTTCCTTGAACCCTTCTGTTCACTTGGATTCCTTTTTCGCCTTTGATCTTTGTAACCTTCTCTTTGAAAATTCCTTATCGTACAACCCCAGATTGCCGCCATCCAACTCAGGTATACTACTTCTCGAGATCTCTCAAAACCATGATTGACCTCCCGAGCTCCTTAAACATCCATGAGTTCATTTGGACCTCCCATGTCCTCTAGGACCTCCCCTACGTTCACTTGGACCTCCCTCGCATCCGTTCAAGCCTCTCGCTTAGTCCAGACCTTCCCTTTGTTAGATCTAAGGGTCCAGACCTCCCCTTTGAGGATCTGACCGTTAGGACCTCCCCTTTGTGGATCTGACCGTCAGGACCTCCCCCATCCCTTAGACCTTCTTATAAGAACTCCCTAATAGGTCACGACCTCCTTTGTTCGGCCATGACCTTCCCTTTGGCCGTGACCATTTCCTTCTGACCAAGTTGTTCCCAAGTTTGACAAGTCCCACTTGCCAGCCTTGTTATTCTTTGTCATCTTCGCCACATAAGTACCTTGTGCATTTAATGCATGTTGCGTCACATTAAATGCAGCCATATATGTGGCTCATACACTGAATGTGGTCACATTGTGTGGCGCCTTGATTTCTTCCCTTGTTCCCTTCCTTCACAGCAAACATTATTTTATTGTCTTTTCACTAAGCTTGGCCGTACCCTATCTTATCCATCATCTACCCTTAACCTATCTTTCTACATACCCTTGACATGTATGTTTCCAGTGTCTTCTTGCCTACTTAGGCTATAATTAGCCCGAGTGGTCCTGCCTCATCACCTTTTCCACACATAACACTTTTGCTCTTGCTCAGTTGCTCTGAGTTAAGGCTCTGTCATTGAGAACTCCATTGAAGCCGTGGTCGCCAAGGCCGCCATCGCCGATTTCATTGGAGCCTCTGTAACGTCCTCATCATCACCTTTCGCTGGTTGCCAACCAACCACTGAACTAGCCCTTTCATCTTGTCCTCAAACTCGTGCCTGATTTTGGTAAGTCCCCTTGTACCTTGTCTTTCTTTCTACTCCTACGGTTTCATGGTATAACCGTGTCTTCCTTGGGATCCAAAGTGTGGTCTCTTTTTGCATAGGCAACCCTCCCAGTTCGTGCGCAAAGATTACCTCCCCGAACCTCCCTAGTCTGTTGAGAGATCACCCTTTTTAGGTCTTTTGCTAAAGACCACCTTCCCACCTTGGACCTCTTCCCGGTGAGTCAAGATTTTACCCTAGGAGCCCGTTTTTAGTATAATGTTTTCTAGCAATCTGAGATTTGAAATCTTTTGGAATTTCCTTGAGTTTTTGTGTGGAGCTCTGTTTGACTTTGTCTCTTTTTCTCCTGTATAGATTGCGACGACACCGAGGAGCTTGAGTGTCCCGAAGAGGAAGACCCTCAAGGCTGTGAGCAAGGCAAGTCATGCCCTTGATCATATTGAACCCAATACTTTAAGTTATTTATGTTAGTTTTAACTAAATGTTGCATGCATGTTTTGATTCAAATAATTTAATCCCTGTTTTTAAGCTCTTAGGTATTCCTGCAATCTTTTGTACAGCCAAACTTGCTATTGTCCTGTCACCCTAGATGAAAACCTAGTTGATACAATAGTATGGACTAGAGATATTGCAAAACTTGATGCTTAGCCAAGCCTAGATCAATTCTTGTTTTGGGAGATTTCACTGCTAAAGACCAATGTGTCAAATATTTTAATCCATGACATTGGGTTGTCATGGAGTTTTGTAAAAGCTCTATAAAAACCAAACAAATGGAAAATTGGTTTGGACTGGGGTGAATTGATTGCTTGGTTGGTGCATGTCCATGCACGAGCTCAGCTCGGGTAGAGTTGAGGTTCAGGGGTTCTGTGGAAGTCGCCCTAGTTAATTGAGGACCGGTCTTTGAGCCGCAACTTGCTATGCCAATAATGGGCTTTGCCTCACCGTACAACCACATGTCTCCAGAATAGGGTGTGGGACCTGGCTAATTAATTTGCAATATTCTACCACGGTTGTTCCACTTTGATGTGTGGGTGGTCTTTCATAACCTGTGTTTTCCCACTGGCGCAAGAGGGGGGCCTGAACCTGCGGATGGCTAGTCCAAAGGGGGGCGAAACCTTATCGAGGAGGGGCTGCAGTGGAACAATGCATTGTAAAGGCCTTGTCATGAACTCTAGACCTCTTACCTTTGGTAGTGAGAGGTGGCATTGACGAATGCCAAACAAACTAGAGGAATCATGTCATGTGGGTAAATGTACAACCTCTGCAGAGTGAAAACTATTCGAATAGCCGTGTCCACGGTCATGGACATGCTAGCAAAAGCCACTCAAAGTTAGATATGTTGGATTTGTTTTTAAAAAAAGATTTTGGATAAGCTGGTTTTGGGATTTCTATCCCATGGGTTTTGGGCTAGGAGCCTTGTGACAGGAGGGTATCCTTCACCATCTTGATGATGAATGTTATCTAACTGAAAAATTGAATTTGGAAAATGAACTTTAATTATTGTTAACTGCCTTTGAACTTATTACTGGTATTTGAAAGAAAATTGGCTTTATGCAAAGACGACTATATGCCTTCCTTTGAATATCCATGTATGCATGTCATTTTGTTACCCCACGGTTGTGACTTGCGAGCACGGTTGTTGTGCTCACTCTTGCTCAATATAATCTTTGGATAGGTGAAGACATTAGCAGTGAAGAAGAGGTCCAAACCGACTAGGTTGTGCCCTCCAGTCAGTTACCTGTGGCATGATGATGGACTATTGCTCTTTTTGAACTTTTGTATTTTATGTTCGGCCCAAGGCCGCTTTTGTAAGCAACTCTGTTGATACTTCGTTAATACAAGTATGCGTTTTGGATGTCACCACTTTCTCTACTGTGTGGGCTAGCAGCTGATCTTGGGACTAGCTCATTTTCACAGAGGTCTTGAGGTCATCCCTAAGTCTCACGACCTCCTTCGGGTTATGGCCGTGAGCTTGGGGGTGGTCCTGAGCCCAATGACCTCTCCTGGACCTCCAGGAGGTCTTGATAGATCTTCGGGTGGTCCTATTGGACGTCTTGGTGGTCTGGATGGACCTCTAGGAGAGATCCTGGGGGACCTCTTGGGATGTCCTGAGGTTCCTCCGTGCGGTCTGGACCTCTTGGGGGGTCGCGGCGGACCTTCTGGGTGGACCTAACCTCTCGGTTGGTCTTTAAGTATCTTCCAGGTGACCCCGGGGAGTTTCTGGTCATCACACAAGATCACTCCCTTCATCAACCTATTACCCGTCTAAGTCCAACACACAACAACAACTACCCAACAAGTCCACAAGAATCAGATGCGAAGATTTGGATATATTCCTCAAATACAACTTAATTCAATCCATATAATCCTCAAATTTCATCAAGATTCAATTCAATCCATTGGCCGATGGACTAGCTGCATCAACCGTTTTTCGACTAAAACTACTAGCATGGCTAAGCAACGTGCTACAAATTGGCAACCATTCCCATATAACATATATCCTTAATCATTCAAGGTAAAAAGGGTAATCAACATTTAAAGGAGGGCCAATGCAGCAAGTAGGAAATTAAATACTTCTACCCACGAACATACTTTTCAAAATAGCATGCAATGACGAGATTAAAAAGCATACAAAATATTTTAAAATCAGTAGAAGCAATATGATCAAGAGTAGGGTGCTCTCACCTTTGCTATACCACTTATTCAATCTCAGGTTGCACTCATAAAATACGTTCGTATCGTCGAGAAATCTATCGAAAGAACGATATTGCAATTAACACCAAATAAGCCAAAAATTCAAAATACTAAAAAATACATGAAATTTGTACAGTGGGTAGGTCATAATTTTAGATGAATTTAGGTGAAAGAATTATTCCATTTGGATTTAGTATGTGAGAGTTATAGTAGTTGGAAGATTGGATTTCTGGAAAATGCAATCTATTACTATTCATTCAATTTAATTATTTGACCAAAATTTGTAGAGCAGTAGTGAGGCAAAGGATTATATAGATAAATAGAGAATATTTATACAAGTTTGAAACATCTGGGTTCATCTCATTTAGAGTTTTTATGAATTAGTTATGCATGTTCAAAGTTTCTGCCTTTTTCTATTGTAAAAATAATAACGTTGTGGATCGCTTTCCAAAATAATACTCTCTGATATAGAGACATGTTTGAAACCAATTTTAATATAAAGTTCATGTAAAATGAAAATTATCAGCATTGGTTTCAACCATTTTAGAGTTGAGATGAATTAGATATGTATTTTTGAAGTTATTCACATTTTCAGTGTGCAAATTAATGTATTCCGAATTTTCTTAAGTATTAAATACTTTTTCTACCAAACCCTAACTAGCCGCAGCCTATGAAAAGTGGGGACCATGGCAAAGTGCAACGGTTCAAAGGTCTAACTGTGCACCTTATGGCCTTGGGCCCACTTGTAAATGACCCTAACGCAACCAGTAATCCACGCTAAGGCGATGATTAACCTTTAATGATGGAGCTACAGTACGGTCGGAAGTTCCGACACAGGGGAGCTCCTCATCCGCGACATTGCCCGGAGCATTGCTGGAGCTGGGGTCCATGACGGCGCAATCCAAGGGCAGGAATGGGTTCCTCAGACCCTTGCGCATCATAAGGTGCCGGTGATGAGTTCCCTGGTGGCCTGTAGCGGCGGCTCACCTGAGTTGGGCGGCGCTAGCTCCACGGTGTATGTGCATGAGACGACTCGACAATGCATTGGGCTAGACAATGCATGCATAAGCTACTTAGAGGTTCCAAGAAGCTTACCAATGCTGCTTGGATGCTAGAGGAGCTTGGTGGTGTGAGGTGGCCACAGCAATGGTGACGGCGGCGGCAAGCTCCACGAGGAGAGAGCTCCCTGGGCAACAAAACCGAGAAATGGAGGTTGAGAAAACTTCAGTGGGTGGTATAGATGGTGTGAAAGAAGGCAATCGAGGGATAGCTTACCAAGACGGCAAGGGGACGGTGAACAGTGCTGTCGGCCGGCAAAAAGGGAAGTTCCAAATTCGAGTGTTCCTGAGAGTGAATGTGAAAAATTATTGAGGGGAATACGTCCTCATGTAGTGGCGCACATGGTGACACAAATAGGAGGGAGAAACACTCACCGGAAATGAGAATGACAAGGATGGACACGGCACGAAGCTCTGGTGTGCGCTCTAGGACGAAGTATGGCACAAGGGCGTTCCGGCCACTACACAAGAAATCAAACGCTGCATTATCCAAAAATGGAAACGACGCGCATAGGAGAAGTTAAGGGACGCAGTGGTGCGGCACTTACCGGAGACTAGTGCTCTAAAGAGCTTCTCCTTCCTCAGCCATGAGAGGAAGAATGAGGGGGAAAGGAGGGTGCCAAGGGGGTTTTAGCGGAGGAGAGTAACGGGTAATGTAATAGCCCAAAATTTCAATTTCAGAGAAAATTAAAACTTATTTACTTTTGTGGATTTTCTGAAGTTTTAAAAAGCTTTTCCTTAATTATTTTAAAGCTAAAACAAAATTAATTGAAAATCTATTACCAAATAATAGTTGGGATTATTTTATTTAAATCCAAAATGCTTTTGAGAATTTCTGTGAATTTTCTCATAATTTTTGGAGTTTATTTACTAATTTCTAAAGCTATTTTGAATTACCTGAATTAAATCAATTGGAAAAACGTTTAGAAATTCACAAATAGTAGATGGGCCGAATTTGGCTTAGCCCACCTCCGCACGCACACGCCAATCCCAAACCCAACAAATTTAACCTCCTCATACAAGACTACTCGAACAGCCCAAATTTATTTCGCGCCCACTTTTCTTCAGATCACGATCAAGATTTGACGACTCAGATGCCCACTGCAGGTGCTGCTCGATCAAAATCGGACGCACCCGCGTCATCGTCTTCTTTCCTTCTTCTTCGCGATCCTTTCCTTTCGCCGTGTTACCGCCATGGACGCTGCTCGAAGCTTCAGACCGGCAAATCACCGACCCAATCGGCGATTTCACAGATAAAACCGCTGCGTCGAATCGCACCCGACCCGGCCTCTCCTTTCCTTCTTCGTCCACAATCCCGTTGATTCCGCCACAGACCCGGCGGCGACCTTCGTGCTCTACATGTAGCTCCGCCCCTCCCCGGCCCTATAAAAGGGAGCCCCGGGTGCGCCTTCCTCCTCACAACTCAACGCCGCCACCGACAACTCTCCTCCTCTCCCGTAGAGCCCTAATTTCGAAGCTCTTTGCCGGCGGTGAACCTTCGGGTCTTCGCCGATTCCGCCACCTTCATCGTCGCTGCGTCCTCGCCTCCGCCACCATCAAGATCATCTGCTGTCATAACCCGGCGGTGCAAGAATCGCATCGCCGGAGGACCTCGGGAACCACTACTTCACCGTCGACCTAAAGCTGCCGCCGCTTAACCTCGTCGCCGACGACCTTTCCGCTGCGCATCGTCGCAACCTCGGTGAGCATCGCGTTCGGCATCTCCCTCCCTCTCTTTTGCGCACATCCGCACCCCTCGCCGAGGCGCGTAGCGCTGGCGAGGTCCTCACCGGAGCACCGCCGCTCTCGGGCTTGCGTGGCATGGCCACGTCAATGCCACCGGAGTGCCACGCCAGCACCAGGTCCGACATGGCTGCCTGCATGGCGCCATGTCACCCTCGCCCCGCCGCGTAGGCACAGCCCCCGAGCCAAAAGTCCCGTGGACTCAGTTCATCTGGACCGTGTCTATGACACGTGGGGCCCGCATGTCAGAAATTTTTTTTAATTCCTTTAAATCCTGAAATTCTCAAGGCTGATGTCAGCCTTGCGCAATAAATGGATTTTCCTTTAGAAAAATAATTCGGAAAATTCATTTAATTGCAGATTTAGGGTTTAAACTTCTAAAATCCATATCTTTTGCATCCAATCTCCAAATTGGGTGATTCAAATTGCTAAAATCTTAGAAAATTATTATCTAGCTAAATAAAATAAAATTATTTCATTTGGAGTTAATTTAATTTGTCTTTTTGAATTTATTTTATTTTCATTTGAATTTGTCGTACTTTCGCGTATAGACTTTGACAATTCCGAAGAGGTAGATCCTTCAGAGGAATTAGAGTTTCAAGACTTCAACGAAGGCAAGTTATACCCTTGACCATATTGACCCCAGTATTTTAAAGTTATTTAATTCAGTTTTTAAAATTATTATTGCATGCATATTTTTAGTCAATTATTTTAATGCCCTGTTTAAATGCTTAGTTATTCCAATTGTTATTGTATGGCCAATTTTGAATATTGAAATGTCATTCCTTTGTCACCATAGATAAATTGGTTTGGAAATTATTCATGCTTAGCAAATGCTTAGACCATGATTTTGATTTTGGGAGGATTTAGCCAAAACAATGCAAATTGATTTATACTTGAATCTATGGTATTGTTTTACCATAGAGAATTTGAAAAAGGTGGTTTTATTAAAATAAAATTAAAATGGTTTGGACTTGGGCGAAACGGATGAATGGTGGGTGCAGGTTTATGCACGGGCTTAATCTGGTTAAGATTAAGACCCAGGGTTTGATTTTGAAAGACGCCCAACTCAATTAAGGACCGGTCTTTGAGCGTATTTTGCTACGCCTTACCGTACCACCACATGTCTTGTATGGGCAAGACCTGGCTTATTAATTTGGGATACCTCATAGATATTTGTGCCGTGTTGTATGTGTGGGTGTCGGTTAGACTATAGTCCCACCTGGCGCTAGAGGGGCTCCTGAGGACGGTCACCCAATGGAAGCTTAAACCTTAGCGGGCATGAGTACTTCGAGGTAGATCATTGTAATGGCCTTGTGATAATTGCTTTGTCACACGCCTTAGGAAGCGTGGGTTGACCGACACAAAGAGCATATTATCTCGTGTGGGTAAAGCTGTACAAACTCTACAGAGTAGAAAACTATTCGAATAGCCGCGTCCGCGGTCATGGAGATGCTAGCAAAGTCACTCTGAGTTAGACTTGTTTTTGGTTTCAAAATGGTTTCAACGGATGATTTTGGATGGATAATCCTTGTGGTAAAATTTGGGCGGTTAGCCAAGTGATAGGAGGGTATCCTTCACCATTCAATTATGGAGGTTATCCACACTATAAAATTGTTATTTAAAACCTGATTTGAGGTAAAGTATAAAAATGGCCTTGGAAATTAATATGACTATTTAAAAATTGAAAATGCTGCTTTATGCAAATAAACCCTGCCAATACCCCTTGTTTACTTTATGCATGCATTCAATCTGTTACTTGACGGGTGTAACTTGCAAGCACGGTAGTAGTGCTTACTCTTGCTGAATAATCTTTATTCAGGAGAAGACCTCTATCAAGATGGTGAGGACATCGATGCTTAGGCCTCGCTCCCCCAGACGATTGCCTGTGGTGAATCGTTGGGTCTACTACTACTGCTTTATTTTCCGCTGTGTTTTACTTTATTCGGCCTCAGGCCCTTTGTAATAAACTCTGAATAATTATTAATAAAGTGCGTGATATGTTGTGATTATCACTTTTGTTTGACTGTGTACACTAGAAATCCTGGACTAGTGTATGAACACAGAGAATTCGGGATCCTTCGCTCCCGGGTTCGACAGGTAAGGCGATGATGTTAACCGGTGATGCCCTGGGATAGGTGGATTTGGGCGGTGCGGTCACGGAGGTGACGGCGATGTGCAGAGCATGGCCGCGACATGGTGTCGCTGCTCTGTGCGCGCCAGCGGGGGTTGAAGACGGAGCTGACGGGTGGGTCCTCTTCGTCAGTGGCACAAGGCGGCGCGGATGCAACTGAAACGTTCGGACCGAGACGCTAGGACCACACGATCTCAAATGGACGGTTCAGATTAAGTGGAACGTTCAGACTGTCTGATCGGGCGGCAAACGTGGATTGTCCGATGATGAGTGGACGGCCCAGATGCGAGGCGAGTCCGGATGGTCCGAACGGCCCAACGTGCGTGGATCATTCGATGCTGATCGGACGGTCCATATTGGTTCTAGTTACGTTTGGGCTAACCTAGTGCGGATCGGACCGCGCGTAGGAGCCGTTCGATTAAGATCGGACGGTCCATAAGCGGCTGGTGCGGCGGAGTGCATTTAGTTGACTCCACCGAGTCCATTCGCTTGGGTTGGACTCGAGCCAGAGTTGGGTTCGGGCCCAAGGAATAGTGCAGAGTTGAGTCTATGGTTGACTAAGAGTTAAATCTAGTTCCTCAACTTTGACCAGAGGTTTAGAAATAGGAATAAAATTCCTAAAAATATGAAATAAATCAGAGGTGTTCCTGGGATGACCTAGTACCCATAAAAATTTTGAAACCCCTCTGTTCATGTTATATTGTGTGCAGTTTAAATTCAAACTTAACTTTGGTTATAGGATTGTGTTGGAATTTTCTGAGTGTTAAAACTAATCCCAAAAAATTGAGAAAAATTATATTAATTCAGGATAATTATTATAAGACACCTAGGGGGTCTTTGTAGGGGTATAATTGTAATCTTATGTACCCTCTTTTATGACCTTATAAATAGGGCTTTGCCCCTTGTAATAAGGAGAGACTTTTTTCAAGGCAATAAAGACACATCACTACACTCTTGACATCGTTCCCCCTCTGTTGATGATCTCCAGGTTACCCCCTTCGCATTCGTGGGATATCCAGGGTCCTTTTTCTCTACTATCTAGTTCCGTTGCTACGACAGACATATAAAGAATTTTCCCTTTAAAAATGGACAATTCTATCACCATCCGTGAAGAGTTATTTATTGGAGTCTCTAGTGAGGTGGTTCTCTAGAGTAAATATATTAGTGATTGGAACATTAAGGTGTTGCTTGTGATCTTCCATAGACGTTCATCTATCAGAAGAAAGCGAAAGTGATTGGTTAGGCAACTCAAAGCTGATAGCAGCAGGGATTAGCTAATTCCTTCAAGGGGACCAATGAGGGATCAAGGATAATCTTGAACACCTTGGCATTTAGAGAGCCTTGTGTTTCTGAATTTAATTTGGAGCATCGCTGTCTTGGTACGAGTTTCTCTTCATTGGAAGATTTAAAAGGAGTGTAGTACTACTTACCTTCCTTTTCTAGTGGAATTTGTATTTAGCGAAAAATATTGGCTTTGTGGTAATCTTGTGTGTTCTCACATCAAATGTCTTACAATGAGTCAATGACCACAATCCTTGGGAAATTTGAGAGAAGAAACTAAAAATCAGTATGATCTGCCAGTAGCAACATTTGTGCTGCCAATGTCATCAATTATTTGTGCATGATGCACACAATCTTAGGATATGCAAAGGGCACAGTGAAAGCACCAACGCACTTCACCAAAAGTGCTACTCAGATAAGAATATGAAAGATGTGAGCTTCTAAAAATAGCCTTACAAAGTTGCAATGCTGGAGTGGTGAATCAAAATTGGCTGTTGCATTGACCTAACAGAAACTATTCTTATGTCAGTCATGGACTCATGGTGAACACGACATGGACTAAGGCACAAAGCAACTGCGGACAAGTGCTTATTAAACATATCGACAACGAAGCTTCTTTGAAGTTTCCAAAAGTAAACTATGGATTCTTGCCTTTCCATGACCTACTCTCTCCACAGATGCGGTGTTATTAAGAATATTTTTTAAATAATATTAATTAATTAAATTTTTTTACAAAAATAGGTAGTCGCCAAAAAAATTACAAAACTAGATCCATGTCACTACTTGGAATGACGACAGGCTCCTGTCGCCATTCCAATTGGCAACAGTGACCCTGTTGTCAATGGGAACAGCGGGGGAGGTTCCTGTCGCCAGTTCAATTGGTGACAGGACACTGTCGCCATTGAACAGGCGATAGTTTTTTTTCAAAAAAAAATTATGTGTACCGAAATTTTGTAATTTTGTTTGTAAAATTTTGTAATACGTTGAAGTGTCCGCGTAATTCAAAATGCAAAATTGGAGAAGACAATGTAATGTGAAGTAGAGAATTGACAAAATAATTGTGTTTGGGGTTGCCATGCGCGATGTTGTTCCGATATTAGGGAAAAAAGAGATGTAATTTGTTGCATAAGATATGTGGACCATTGGTTTAGTACCCACTCTCACAACATGTCTTTTGGACCTTTATTTTTTATGTTGTTCCTTGCCTTGCAACAGCAAGAATTGAATTTCAAAAGAGAACGAGATTTGAAGTGGGCGGTTTTACAACGCAGTTGTGAATTGAAATTGTCGGTGTTTTAGAACCGAACTTACGTAAAGATTGTTTGATTCGGGGGGTCTCCTAGAATGGAATCACGCAGAGAGATTGACACGGGGATTTTTATACAGGTTCAGGCCTTCTCCAGAGAGAATAACAACCCTACTCCTGTGTGTGTATGGTATTGAGTGTATTCTGAACAATCAGGGGAAAAACTAAGACTATTACAGATAGTAATTGGTATTCCCGATAGCCCGATTCATCCCCTTTCCTTCTCTCGATTGCCGCCTTTATATAGTACGTGAAGGAGCGGCGGTAGCTCCAGTGAAGCGGCGCCATCACATCCTCAGAACGGACGATGTTGGTAGTAATCACCGCGATAACTCCTCCACGCCTAACAAAGAATATACCGTAGATAATGGAGCATTACGTGCTATTACTTCACGAGTAACAACAGATGATGATCTATTTGCATCCCTTAATCAATTGGGCCCACTTGTCTCAGAGGTTTAATTGATCATAAGGTGGTCGAGCTGACCTAGCCGTAGAAGAACTTACGACCATGAGGTAGTCGTAGCAAGACTTACGACTATTGGGGTAGTCGTAGCATAACTTACGACTATGGGGGTGGTCGTAGAAGAACTTACGACCACCCAGTAGGCTCTTCCCTTATAACATTAAGGGGTATACTCAGGGACCATATGACATCATATTTACCTATAATAAGAATTATAGATAAAAGATAAAATGAGGATTATTATATCCTCGTCATCTAGCCCCCCAGCTTCAAGTGAAAGCAACTTACTTGGTAAAGGGGTTATAGATGGTCTTACGACCACGAGAGGGTCGTAGAAAGATAGTCGAAGGAAAAACTCTTCGTCATTAGTATACTACTTTGACCAGAAATATGCTTGCTCAAGGAAATTGCTTACGGCTATCAAATAGTCGTAGAACATTTCTACGATCACAAGGTGATCGCAGCATGGTGATCGGAAGAAAAACCTTTCCGATTAATATTTCCTTTGGTTAAAAAGAATCTAACCAAGGAAGTAATTTCGCTTGAGGTGTAAAAGCAAACCTGATTTTCTCAAACGGACACGTTGGGGAATTTTAAACGATGCCTGTTAGCCTGTCCGTTGAAGCGGTTCCCGAGATGGTGGCAACCTTTGGAATACCACACCTCCAGCCCGAGGCACGCGGTTATAAATACTTACCGGGGGTAAGACTTAGGGTTCACACTTTTCCTTAAATTATCCCACTGTTCATCAAGTTCTTGTCTTCTCCGCCACCAACTCAATCAAGAATCTCCCCCTTCTGAGAGAAATGGCCGGGAGGGTCTCCGAGTGGGCCGAGTCGGAGATGGATACGGCGAAGATGGAAGCCCTTGTCAACGCTGGGAAGATTCCGAGAGAGTTCTTGTGGAGTGGTTCCCATGAACAAGCAAAGAATGGCCGTCGGAGGAGGATGGACAAATTCCGCCTTCCAAAGCGCATCGTGAGTGTGGTCTCACGATTGCTCGCTCACCCCTTTCTTACACTTATACTCGAGCATTTTGGAGTGGAATTGGTGAACCTTGGTCCTAATTCCATCACAATGCCGAGCGATTTGTATATCTGTGTGAGGCGTGACTGGAATTCCAAATGATCTTGAGCTTTTTCAAGATTTCTACTGGAATGGCTCGCTAACTGGGATAGCCGAAGTTGTGGTCCAAGCTCCATGACGGGAAGTCGAAGGAGTATATTCAGATGTTCACTCGGTCCTCATGGCGTTGTAGGAGGAAGAGGTGGTTTTACCGAAAGTCACCTCCGAGGATGTACCTTACCTTTCGGGAAGGCTCAAAAGAAATCTTCATGGATTCGACTCCCCAAGATATCACTTAATTGCCCCTATATTCAAGCTATTAAGGATTTGAAAGAAGGGGTTGATTGGATGGCATGTGGTGAAGGATTTCATCACACGCCGAATTAGCCCTTTGAAGAAACGAAAGTACCTCCTATGTGGAAGTATATGGGGCCAAAAGACCCACTGTGGACTACGATGAGGGTAAGTAGTTTTTCGACTTAACTCTTAGTTTGGTCTTCTTGATTTATCCAATCGAGTATCTTTATCTGCTTTTATACAGATCTTTCACAGCAGAGATTGACGCTCGAGTCAAACTCGCTTGTGAGAAGCCCCGCCACCCTAATGGCGGTTCCTCAAATCCTTGCGGTTTTGTCCGCAGAGGAAAAGGTTGTTGTCTAAAGTGTAATGTTTCAAAGTTCTGCTACTAATTTGAATTAATTAAAGTTATCAATTTATTGGATTTTCGAAATTTGAAAGAGTCTGCTTTGATTTATTTAAAATTTTAAAGATTTAAAAGTCAAAAATAAAATTTATTAAAGTTTTTAAAGTTTTAATTGAGTTAAAGTTGAAAAATAAAAATTTAAATTAATTTTCAGAATTTTCTCAAATTTTTAAAAGCTTTTTCCTAAGTGTTTTAAAGCCAAAATAATTTATTTGCAAAATTAATAGCCAACTTAAAGTTGGAAATAATTTTATTAAGTTCAAATCAACTCTAGGAATTTCTGTGAATTTTTATAGAATTTTTGGACTTATTTTGCTATTTTCTAAACCTTTCTTGAATTAACTGATTATTTAAATTGGAAAAATCATTTTAATAATTAAAACCTTCTCGGGCCTAAACTCGCCCGGCCCAACCTCTCCCTCACCGCGCGCAACCGGCCCACTCCCTCCCTTTCAGCCCACCCGCACCCCCTCTTCCCTTCAACCCACCTCACCCTCTCGTGACCGTCCGATTTACATCGGACGGCCAACATGCCTCCACCTCACCGCACGCGACCACAGCCACCCGATGGAAATCAAGCGGTCCCGAGCCTTTCTTCGCCCCCACCCCTTCTTCCCCACGATCTCAACCGAGTCAACATGACTGCCGCCATTTTTGGTCAGGCGAGCTCCACCCCGCCGCTTTCCTTGGTTCCTCAAGCGTACACGCCAGACACGAACCGCGCCCTCAACCGCCTCCACTCCCCACATTTCCCTCTTCTCCGCCACTCGCCAGATGCCACAACCGCCGCCCGACGCCTGCGCGCTCAATCCCCACGCCCCGGCCTCCCATGGCCTATAAGAAGGGCATGGTGCGCCTCTCATCCTCATCTCATTCCTCTCACTCCCCTCCTCTCCTCGCTCTGTGTTGGCCGATTTCACGTTTGAAATCTCGTGGTCGCGACGCCTTTCTTCAACGTCTCGCGCCGTCCAAGCCTCGCGGTGCCATCGACGGCTTCGGTGGCACCGCTGCGGCGACGCGACACCCAGGCGCGCGCCGCTTCGCCGGAGCACCTCCCGAGCACCATCGCCGCCGGAGACCAAATCGCCGCCGCTCTTCACGCCGCCGCCGCCAACGCCACGCGCCTATCCGCTTTGGTAAGCATCGTGATCCCCACTTCCTCGTCACGTTGAGACCCTCGCATGAGCTCGCCATGGGCCAGAAGCGCCGGCGAAGCTCGACGCCGAAGCGCCGCTGCCTTTGCCGATGTGGCATCGCCACGTGGAGGCCACGAGGCGCCACCTCCTCCTCTCGCCGATGTGGCGACGGTGGCACTCGTCACGCCACCTCACACCCCTACCGTCGCAAGAAGCTGCGTGGACCAAGTCCACGTGAGCAGGCCTATGACGCGTGGGACCCACTCCATTATTAGCATTAAATAGATTTCCTTTAGGAAAATAATTGAAAAAACATTTAAATATCATATTTAAGGATTTAATTTGTAAAATTCATAACTTATGCATCCTAACCCCAAATTAGATGAATCAAATTGCTAAATTCATAGAAAATTGTTGTCAACCCAAATAAAATATAATTATTCAATTTGGAGTTCAGTTTAGTCTTGTTTTAGAATTTAAAATTTATTTAAATTCCAAATTTAGGATTTAAATTTGTAAAATTCATATCTTTTGATTCCTAACTCCAAATTAAGTGTTTCAAATTTCTAAATTCATATAAATTGAATATCTAGCTAACTAAACCAAAATTATTTAAATTTTACTTCATTTGAATCTTGTTTGTATTTAGAAATTCATTTAAATCTCAGATTTAGGATTAAAACTTGTAAAATTCATATCTTTTAAATCCCAACTCCAATTTGAGTGTTTCAAATTTATAAAATTTTATAAAACTATTATCTAACTAAATAAAATAGAATTATTTAGTTTTGAGTTAATTTGAATTGCCTTTTTGATTTGTTATTTGAATTTCGTTTGAATTGGGATCGTTTCGCGTATAGATTTCGACGACTTCGGAGAGTCAATTTTCAACGTAGTTGGAGACCATATAAGAGGATTGATTTTGACTGTATGATCATCGTGGTTGTACACACAAGCAACCTGGAGAGAGTGTTTGTGAGTACTAGGTGACCTGTTAAGGAAAACAACATCACCAAGCAAGGCAAGTTACATTCTTGACCATATTTGCACCCATTATTTTAAATTATTTAAATTCTGTTTTAAATTATTATTGCATGCGTATTTATATTCATGTAATTTAAATCCCTGTTTTAAGCTTTATAGTTATTCCCTATTCCATTGTATAGCCATTATTATCGGTATAGACCGTATGGAGAACCATTCTGAATGTGATATATATATTGGAAGTAGAAAGTTAAAATATTGGATTATAAGATAACGTGATCGTTGGATATTAGATTAAAGAATTTGATTTGTTGTTGAGATTAAATTATAGAAATATATTATTGAGCATCAGAATATTGGAGATGGAAGTATAGGATTACACAATTGATGGACATGGGATTGTAGATACACATTGTGGATGGATATTGAATTATAGAACAACGTGATCATTGGATATCAGATTATATGAATACATGATTCTTAGATATCGATTACACATCTATACAATTGTTGAATATTGGATTATAAGATAGAATAATGGTTGGAGATTCGATCATAGGAATGCATTAATGACGGATGTAGAAATAAGTGATCAATGGATATTGAATTGTCGAGATAGTTAATTATTGATATTGGACTACTAAGATTGAATTATAGAAGTAGTCATTACAGAATATTGATTGGCTTGGGTGTTGGATTGTGGGATTAACCCTTGGTGGAATTTTAGGAATAAAACTGAATTAGATATTAGAAGTAGATAATTGTTGATAATGGATTGACGAAGAATGGATTATAGAAATAGATAATCATTGGATATCGAATTATCAAAAATTGGATTATAGGATTACATAATCATCGGATTGATGGGTGTTGAATTATTAGAAATAATTCATTAGAGATTAATGGATTGATGGACATCAGATTATAGAATTAGAGCATTACTGAATGTTGGATCGATGGAGGTTAGATCATAGAAATAGACTGATATGGTGGATATTGGACTAAGTAATGTTGTAGTATAGAATTACTTGAGTTTGGATTATCGGATTATGAACACAGTACGGATGGTTCACATACCGGTCTCGTACCTGACGATACCTTGACATTGAATCCCTCACCCCTTGTCACCTTAGATAAAACCTAGTTGATACAATAGTATGAACTAGGATCATTTGAAAAAGTTGCAAAGACATGCTTAGACCAAAAATGTTTGATTTGGGGAGTTTCAGCCAAAATTCAAATATTGTTTAAATTGCATCCATGGCATTGGTGTGTTATGGAAGTTTATAAATGACTTTGAAAAATAAAACAAAGTGATGGTTTGGACTTGGGCGAAATGGTTGAAAGGTTGGTGCAGGTTTATGCACGGGCTTAATCTGGTTAGGATTAAGGCCCAGGGTTAATTTGGAAGTCGCCCAAGTCAATTAAGGACCGGCCTTCGAGCGTTCCTTTGCTATGCCTATAATGGGCTATGCCTCACCGTGCAACCACATGTCCTCAGTATGGGGAGTAGGACTTGGCTTACCAATTAGTGATACCTCATTGTTATTTGTGCCATTTGTTTGTGTGGGTGTTGGTTAGACAGTTTTCCCACCTGGCGCAAGAGGGGGCTTCCGGAGGATGGGTAGTCCAATGGAAGTGAAACCTTAGCGGGCATGAATACTTTTGGGTAGAGCTTTGTAAAAGCCTTGTCACGTGCTCTAGACCGCTTACCTAAGGTAGTGAGCGGTGGCATAGATATATGCCGGACAAACTAGAGAATTCGTGTCATGTGGGTAAAGCCGCATAAACTCTACAAAGTGTGAAACTATTGAATAGCAGCGTCATGATCATGGACATGCTAGCAAAGCCACTCAAAGTTATACTTTGGTTTTTGGTTTCAAAATGATTTGACATAAATGATTTTGGATTTCTATCCAAATGGGATTTAGGCGGAAGCCATGTGATAGGAGGGTATCCTTCACCATTCATTATGGAGGTTATCCACATTGTACATCTGTCATTTAAATTATGATTTTAAATCTTGAGGAAAATGGCCTTGCAATCTACTATGATTATTTAAACTAAAAATGTCGCTTACATAAATTCAACCATATTAAGCCTTCCTTTGAGATATCCATGTATGCATGTCATTACGTTATTTGTGGGTGTAGCTTATAGTACAGTAGTTGTGCTCATTCTTGCTTAATGCAAATAATTTCAGAGGAGAAGGACTTTGCCACGGTGTGGATCTCGACGACTAGGCCGCTTCCTCAATCGATTGCTCGTGGCGATTAACTGGACTCTACTACATCTTCGTCTTCCATTGTGTTTATTTTATTGTTGGCTGTAAGCCTCCTTTGTAATCAACTCGTTGTTATTTATTAATAAAGTTGTGATATGATTTTGTTACCATATTTGTTTCTTGTGTGGACTAGCTCTTGATCATGGGACTAGTTCGTAAATACACGAGGATTTGGGAGTGTTAATCCCGGGTCTTACATAAAGGTAATCAAAAGCTGATTTTATCCTTAGGACTTTATAGTCGTAGAAAGAACTTACGACTAGGTAGTGATCGAGAAAATCTTACGATCGTGACATGTCGAGAAAAGCTACGACTAGGTAATCGGGTCGAGAAAAACTTATGACCGGCCATTGATTCTTCTTCTTTCGCTTTTTCTTTACGAAAGTAGGCATGGAAAACCGCCGACGACGAAGAGGTCGAATCGATGACCATTGGAGCGGGCGACGATGAGACAAGGACTCGGCTCCCCAAGTAAAAAGCGTCGTTTTCAAGAGTCGTCGACAAGGGAGGATCAAGCTCAAGTCCCCTCGTTTCGACCAGGTCCTTGTTAAGGTCTGCGGCACGCATAGTCGCAGCAGAAACTGAAGTCGAAGCAACTGAAGTCGAGGAGGATGAAGAACCTCTTATACGCAAGATCCGTAAGACCAAGGACATGACCACAGTGAAGAAGAGTCGAGACCAAGCATTGCAATGAGGAGGCCGTGGAGGTTGAAGAACCACTTAGGCGCAAAGCCCACAAGGCTAAGGTACCTTTTTATTATGACAAGAAAGCTTTCACAGTTTCTGCCACTTCTAGTTTTGTCAAGCAACTAGAAAAAGAGAACTGGAAGGAGTTTATGTCTTTTGTGAAGGACAACGCTGATCCAGTCCCTATTGTTGAGGGTAGCGCTGCTCTTGGAGTGGTCGAGACCGATCTCGGCCCTCCGGAAAGTCAGGAGACCAGAGAGATGGTCCCTGTTCAAGATCCACGACCAGACGTGGTCGTGGCCGAGCCTATTCCCCAACTTGAGCTACAATCAGACGTGGTCGTAGCAAAGAAGTCGAAGAACCCTTCCATCGGGAAGATGGCTTCAAAGTTTCTGATCAAGTCCAGGATGCAGAGGTATGTGAAACAAGCTAAAGTGTAAGAACAACATTTACCTTTTGCTTTCCACAATTTGACTTGCTATCCTTTTGTTTATTTTAGCTCGACTCCTTCAGCCCCCATAGTGGTTTCTATCGAAAAGCCCATTGCGACCTCTCCGATTGGAGAGATGACAACAGAGATGGTCGAAGGATCATCCACTCGGGTTGTGGAAGAAGTCGTGGCTCTCAAGCGGTTGTTTCGACCGCTGAAGTTGTAGCTATGGCCATTGAGGCAGCGGCCATAGTTACTGAGGTGGCGTCTACAACTACTGAGGTAGCCACCATGACCACTGATGTGACCGTGGGACCAGCAGAGGTAGTCGCAGAAGCCTCTGCCCAAGGTGGTGATGTGCCAGACCACCGTGCGGGGAAGGAAATTATTACAAACCTCCAAAGGGAAATTACAATTTCAGAATCGGAAGATGAGGAATACTTCAACTTCTGTTCTGATTTCTTTGGCCCTGCTTCTATAGTGGGGTCTTCGCTTAGATCTCAGAATCGAGTCCCCATCCCAAAGACATTCCCAATAGAGGGAACACTTTTGATAATGAGCGCCTTGAGAAGGTTTGGTGGGATCAAGTTGAGAGAGTGGACGAGTTGAAGCACCCAGAGCTGGTTTACTCGACATTTGCTCGATCAACCATGAGTGTAAGTATTTTATGATACTTATACATACAGGTATAATCTTCTCTTGTTTCTCACTGTCTTTTCTTTTGTAGAAAGCCATAGAGCAAATCGCTGTTGTCGGTGAATATCATCGACAACTTCTAGAGCTGCGACAGGAAAAAGAGGAACTCGCAAACAAGAGAGAGGTGGTAAGTTACTATTTTTCATAGTCGTTTTTGATTTGACTACTTATATAGTGCTTACGAGGGTTTGTCGTGGAAAAACTCACGACTATATGCTAGTCGTAAAAGACTTACGATCAAGGTTTAGTCGTAGGAGAACTTACGACTAGATCCATAGTCGAGAAGAACTTACGATCGATCAATGGTTGTAGGAGAGCTTACAACCAATTTAATAATGTTCATGTCCACTTTTAACCTTTACAAGTTAAAAGCTTATTTAAAGACTCGCCGACTCGCTTGATTATCAAAAAGAGGAGTCGAGAGTTACAGGAGAAAGTAGAATTTCTCCGAGGAAGCTTAAAGAAGCTAACTCTGAACCGAAAAGGTGCAGAAAGGATAAACGAGAAGTGCCGAACTTAAGACCGCTTATGTTTTCGATCTTTGCTCGATTACTTCTTTTAAGAAAAAGAAGATGATATAAGAAAGCTCCGAATGAAGTCCAAAATAAAACTTTGGTCATTCATGAGACTTCTCGTATTCCAGAGAGAAAAATGAGGAAATTACGAGACTAAAGTCCCAAAGATCGTAAACAATTCTTTACTCGCAATCTTTTCTGAGTTCTTCCCATATTCTCACTCTCATTTCTTTTCTAGAAATGGAACTCGAATCGAAGGCTCGAAAATGAGCTCGTGGATAAAACCGTGATTTATATCGAGACCGTCTCAGATACAAAGAAAATGCGGAGGAGATTAGATCATGGGAGAAGAAGCATGCTGAGACCGTTGCCTCCCATGATGAAGAAATCAAGAAATTGGATTCTCGACTAGCAGGTAAGGAAATCTTTTACCTGTAATTATTTTTGTTTTCTTTTCCTCTAGAAGTTTATTTTTACTTGACCGGTCTTATTCTTTTCAGAGCAAGCGGTCGAAAACAAATAACTCCGCGAGGCTTCGACTCGTACCTAACAGGAGATGGAGACAATGAAGATTAATCTTCAAAGCAGTGTCACGCTCCTGAACAATGTACTTAGTGAGCTTCATACTGAGGGAAAAGCTCCTCAAGATGATACAATGGCTGCTCACATAAGTACAATTGGGGAACAAGTCGGGACTTTGCAAGAACTGATGACCACCCTAAAGACCAACCAAGCTGAATCGATAAAGGAGGCGGTCGAAGTTGCAGTAAGTTATGCATTGGCCAAACTTAAAGCTCGTGACCCCAAAATTAATGTTCAACCAATCGAAGCCGACTTCGATCGCCTCAAGCGAAGCAAGTCGTCGATTGAAGAAATGTCAATTGGTCGGAAGGTTTAGGAGGAGATGCGTTGGGCTCTCCTTCTTGAGTAGTTTGTAACAAACCTGAAAAACAATCTTTTGTTGATGTATTATATAATCCATCTTGTTTCCTGCAAATCATCTTGTCGAGTAGTTAGTAACTCAAAAGATAATTAACGAAATGAAAGACTAAGAATTGAAGTCAAATTAATAACTTTATCCTAGCCCCGACTATTTGCTTAGTTTGTTTAGACGAACTAAATAAATAGTGTTAAAAAGGGTTTCAAAGCAGAGAGGTTTGTTTAACTTGTTGTTTTTATCACAACCGTCATGCCTTTGGTCGAAAAAGTGGAAACAAATCGACACTAGGAAGTTCCTTCTAGTGGGCGTGACCACGTCAGAGAGGAAAGTCTTCGACTAGGTGATGTTACCATCTCTGACTAGATTATTTAAGTCGAGAACAGCAACTTGAGTTAAACAAACATCCAGAGGACTTCAAAAAATTCATTCGCCCATCTTTGGAGGACTCGATAAATCTGTCCTGATAGCAAGAGTAGGAAACTGAACGATGCTAGGAAGTTCCTTCTAGTGGGCAGGACCACGTGCAGAGAGGAGAGACTTCGACTAGATGTGTTTCTTCCTCTGACTTAGTTGAGACGAATCGAATGCACCAAAGGCAGGTGAATAAATCTAAAAAAGTGCACTTTGCTTAGAATATTTTTTAAAAGAACTGAAGAAATAATCTAAGGTGAAAGGAGTAAGCTTTCAAAAATATTTCGACTAAATAGAACCCGAGCTCTTTGTGTTGGCGGCAAAAGTGAGTAACGAGTCAATACTAGGAAGCTCCTTCTAGTGGGCAGGACCACATGCAGAAAGGAGAGGCTTCGACTAGGTGATGTTATCTGCCTTTCAACCAAAGGTAAAGGAAACGGGTGTTTAGAATATAGTCGAAAGATTATGAAAGCACTACTCAAAAGTAAGACAATAGAGGTAGAGAGAACCACGATTCTTTATTGTGCGAATGATTGGTTACACATAAAACTTATGTGAATCGGGTCGATGTTCCAAGAATTGAGAGAACTCGGCCGCCTTCCATTGCCAATCGTATCGACCACTCGACGAGTAACCCGACCAACGTGTAAGGACCTTCCCACTTGGGAGAAAGTTTGTTCGATTAGACTTGGATTGGCAGAGTCTCAATACCAAGTCACCTACAACGAGGCTGCGAGGTTGGACCTTACGATCGTAGTATCTTCGCAGGGCTTGTTGATAGACTGCTGAACGAATTAGGGCCTGGTTTCTCCTTTCTTCAAGTAGATTAATATCATCTGCTCGAAGTTGTTCTTTGTTGGAGTCTGTGAAAGTTTCGACTCGTGTTGACCGTATCTTTAGTTCCGAGGAAGCATGGCTTCAGCTCAAGACTAGAAAGAATGGTGTTTCACCTGAGTCTGACCGGTAGTCGCATTTAACAGCCCATAATACTGAGGGTAACTCTTGTACCCAAGCCCCGGCGCTTGATGAGTGGTCAAGACTCGAGTCTTAATTCCTCTCATTATTTGGCCGCTTGCACGCTCGATCGCCCCATTACTTTGGGGATGGGCTCTGAAGCATAACACAACTTGGTACCCAACTCGTCATAAAATTCACGAAATTTTGCGCTCGAAAATTGCTTACCATTATCTGTAATTATTCGACTCGGTACTCCAAATCGAGTAATTACGATCTCATCATAAACCGTTTTGCCGCTTCGTTGTTATCGAACACGAGTTTGGCTTCGATCCATTTTGTGAACGATCAATAGCCACAAAAGGAACTCAAACCTCCCGGAGCTTTGGGGAACGGTCCTAGAATATCGAGACCCTGTGTCGCAAAAGGCCAAGATAGAGGTATTGTTTGTAATGCTGGCTGGTTGGTGTATCTCGCGCTATGAAACCGCATCGACACACCTTTTAACCAACTCTTTAGCATCGTAAAGGGTCATTGGCGAAGAAAACCTTGTCGAAAGGCCTTCTCGACCGGTGTTCAGAGGAAGCATGATTTCCACAGATGCCTTTATGTATGTCATGAAGAAGTGTTAATCCCACGCTCTGCGGAATGCATCGCATGAGCACCCCTTGAGTACCTTGTTTATAAAGGACTCCTTCCACCAAAGTATACATTTTGGCTTTTCGGGATAAGCGATCTGCTTCGAGATCGTCTTCGGGTATAGAACCCTTCTGAAGATATGCATAGATGGGTGTCATCCATGTATCCTCGTATTCTAGAGAGGCTGTCTCAATAGGAGGTGTTTCTGGTTCGTCGACCAGAGACGACTTCTGGAGTTGTTCCAAGAAGACTCCTTTTGGTACTTTAGATCGGGAAGAAGCTATTCGAGCAAGCTGGTCTGCGAGGAAATTATCCTTTCGAGGGATGAATTGTGCCTCAAACCTAAAAGTGCTTTTCTAGCTTACGCACTTCCGATAAGTACCGAGACATTGTCGGATTATAGCACTGGTACTCTTTTCCGACTTGATTCACGACTAGTTGAGAGTCTCCTCTCACAAGTAGTCGGCAAATCGAGAGCGCCATTTGCGTCGTATGCCAGCTAGCAAACCTTCGTATTCTGCCACGTTGTTAGTGGCCTGAAAGTTTAATTGTATGGCATACTTTAAGGTCTCTCCGGTAGGAGATACCAGGACCACCCAACCCCGAGCCACTTAAAGTAAGTGACCCGTCAAAGTACATCGCCCATCGGGTCGGGAATCAGATCGGGATCTGAACGAGTTCAGATTTGTCCATTCGGCGACAAAGTCTGCCAAGATCTGGGATTTAACGACCGTTCGGGACACGAAATGGATGTCGAACTCCCCAAGTTCGACTGACCATTTTGCCATGCGTCCCGCTATTTCCCTATTGTGGAGGATCGCTCCTAAGGGGAACTCAGACGGCACAGCTAGTTTGTGCGCCTGAAAATAATGCCGCAGTTTCCTCGAAGACATGAGGAGGGCATATAGAAGCTTTTGGACCTGAGGGTAACGCTCCTTAGGCCCGTGTAAAACTTCACTCACGTAGTAAACTGGTCGTTGTACGTTTTCACGTTCTACGACCAGACCGCGCCTTACTGCCTGTGGCGTGGCAGCTAGGTAAATTAAGAGTGTTTCTTCTGACCTCGGAGAGACCAAAATAGGAGCACTCGTAAGGTACCTCTTGACATCCTCAAAGGCAGCGTTCGCCTCTTTCGACCACTCAAAACCTTCATGTTTCCTTAGAAGTTTAAAGAAAGGTAATCCCTTTTCTCCCAGTCGTGCGATGAAACGACTTAAAGCCGCCATGCACCCCGTGAGTTTCTGAACTTCTTTCCTTGTGGTTGGAGGGCGCATTTGGAGAATGGCCTTGATCTTTTCGGGATTTGCTTCGATTCCTCGTATAGATACTAGGAATCCAAGCAATTTTCCTGAAGAGATTCCGAACACACACTTCTCAGGATTGAGTTTTAAGCGATGTTTTCTGAGATTGTCGAATGTTTCTTGTAGGTCAGTAATATGATTAAGCCTCTTGATGCTTTTAACAACTAGATCATCAACATAGGCCTCTAGATTCTGGCCTAATTGAGATGAAAAAGTTGCTTGCATCAAGCGTTGAAAAGAAGCGCCGGCATTTTTTAGACCAAATGGCATTTTGACATAGCAAAATATACCAAATGGTGTAATAAATGCGGTCTTTTCTTCATCGTCTAGACACATATTGATCTGGTGGTATCCAGAATATGCATCTAAAAAACTTAACATTTCACAACCTGCAGTAGAATCAACCAACTGATCGATACGAGGTAAAGGAAAATCGTCTTTTGGACAAGCTTTATTAAGATCAGTAAAGTCGCCGTTTGACTTTCTAACCATTACAGGATTAGCCAACCACTCTGGGTGGTTGACCTCTCTTATAAAGCCTGCTTTGAGTAGCTTATCCAATTCTGATTTAATAGCATCTCGTCGATCAGGGGCAAATCTCCGTAATTTTTGTTTTACGGGTACTTTGTCAGGCCGTAAAGCTAGCCTGTGCTCGATCACCTCCCTGGGGACTCCGGGCATGTCGGATGCTTGCCACGCAAAGACATCTGCGTTAGCTCGGAGGAAGGCGATGAGGGTGTCTTCCTATTTGGGGTCGGAAGTATCCCCGATGCGAACAGTCTTCGAGGGCTCCCCTGCGTCCAAAGGAACCTCTTTGACTTTGTCGTTCGGCTTTGGTGCAGCTTTAAGCTTCGACTTGCTAGTCGAAGGCTGACTTTCTTCTCGAGTTGGTATTTGTCCAACCATCTCGAGGATCGATCGCGGTATCGCCATCTTCTTGTCACAATGGATTATGATTACTCCTTTGGGACTGGCATCTTAATACATTGATATCCATAATGAGTAGCCATTAGGAATTTTGCCAAAGTTGGTCGTCCGAGTATGGCGTTATATCTCAGATCGAAATCGACCACATCAAAGGAGATTTTCTCGTCACGAAATTACTTGGTGAACCAAATGTTAAAGGAAGAGAAACTTGGCCAATTGGTTTAGCCGAAGATCCGATGCGA